>JANXHW010000006.1:56509973-57099973 GCA_026170595.1 Plestiodon gilberti rubricaudatus | reverse complement strand
TAAGCACATCTAAGTCTCAGTGGATGAAATTTACGCACCTGTTGAACTCTACAATTGAAATAATTGGAAGTGCATTATTTGTCTTAGATCACACAGAGTTTTTGTTTAACAGCATGTGGGCTGATATATCATGTGGGCTGATATATTATTGTTTTTAAATTAATGTATTGTTTTAAACTTTTCTGTATTTAAGCTATGTTTTTTTAAAAAAATTGTAAGCCACCTTGGGCATTTGCCTTGGCATAGGATAAGGCGGGATACAATTTTTTTAAATAAATAAATAAATAAATAAATATCAGTTCCGGAATTAAAGGTACCAGATTTCTGTCATCTCTCTAATGTAAATACAGACAAGATCTGTGAAAGAATGTCAAGGCTTGATGCTGTCAAGAGTTGTTGCACCACAAACTTAAGCTTTTAAGCTTAATTTTATTCTTTACCGAGTGTGTTCTTGGCCCACTTTTCAATGCTACAAGATTCCCAAGGGGGTACAACTACAATTACAATCAGAAAGACAAAATTAAATCAAGTGCCCGTATTAAAACAATCAATACAGTCGTTAGAAGCTGGTCCCGAGGAAAGGTCTTTCCACCCTGCTTAAAAGGGGCAAGCTCTTGGATTTGTTGCACAGTGCTAGGAAGCTGATTCCAAAGCATGGAGGCAATTATCAATGGGGGTGAGGAGCATAATAAAGGTGCCTATCAAAGAAGGTGCTACGTTAAAAGCTCCTGGGCTAGACCACTAAATATGTTATAGGTGAGCACCAACACCTTGAATTCAGCCTCAGACCAGTGACGGTTACACTAGCACAACTCCAGGGCCTCTGGTTCTGCACTGGTATCACAAGTTAAATTCCTGCCATTGGACCTGGCCAAGCTGAACTGGCGTGTCACCTGAATTTTCTATGCCTTCCCTTTTCTCAGTGTGAACATTTGTGCTCCAGCGCCAAGCCCTCCTTATTGCTACTGCTGCTTTCTCCAGTGTCTGTCTGGTGACTTCTCCAAAACAATCCAGGCAAGAGCATGCTGGGAATGGAAGAGGAAGTCCTCTTCTGCTCCAAGCATGCCCCCATCCACCCTATTAGAAAAGTAGCTGGGGAGGCAGTGGTGGCGGCAGAAGTGGCATAATTCTGTGCCAATCACTTTCCTGGAGTGCAGTGGCTCCCTGCTTCCTCCTCCAGCCACACTGCCAAGACACACTTCATGACAGCAGCACTGGAGGAAACGTTGAGTCACCGCTGCCTCGCTTTATCCTCGTCTTGATCACCTAAAAGGAAAGTGAGTGAGAAGAGGATCAAAGTGCTGGTAGGGTGAAGCGGCTGGGTGGGCAGCAGGATGGTGGAGATGCCAGGTTGGTGCAGAGTAAGAACCTTCCCAGGCAGCAGTTTGCTATCTCCCCAAGCCCACCAAAGCAGCTGCTTCCTGGATGGGTTGGCTCTGACTATCATCATTCAGGAATGCTAATTGCAGCAGAAGAAGAGGGTTGGGGGTGACTTTCTGAAGGGATCCTGTCAGTGCATATACATTGAAAAACCTGCACAATTTTTCAAACGATGGGTCTATGAGTCACAGCCAGCTCCTCTCCAGAATGGTTCCTGGGAGGCTAGGGAGGCTATTCAAATCTGATGCAAGTTGTCCATGTTTGGACAACCAAACAAGGATCTTGTGAGCACCCTAGAGGGGGAAAATGTCCGAAAAGTGTTGGCATTTTCCCATCTCATAAGGTGCGTGCTACTGAGTAGAAGAAATCCAAATTTTCTTAGGTGCACTTCTAAAGAGCATCAGTTCCACAGAAAGCAATTCCACATGTGCTGTAGAAACTATAGACATTCCATTCCAATGTTCAGGGACTTTGGCAGCCTTATTTAAGATATTTTTAGACCATAGTCCTCAACCTCATTTAGAACTATCTGATTTCAGAGGAAAGGGACTACACCATAATTGTCCCTATGAGAACTGCAGTTTAATGGCAGATTATTCTTTGAGGAAAGAACCACAAAGGGACATTCTCTCTCTCTCTCTCTCTCTCTCTCTCTCTCTCTCTCTCTCTCTCTCTCTCTCTCTCTCTCTCTCTCTCACACACACACACACACACACACACACACACACACACACACACACACACACACACCTCTTAATTTGGTTGATCAACTTTTTAAGCTAAACCTGGAAGGCTAGGTGATCACAGGGAAATTTGTGCAAAATTTCACTTTGCATCTGTTCCAAAATATATTTGTATGACTGACACTATGGAGAATCAATATTTGTTGTTTTTTAATTACTTCAATCCCACATAATACTGCTCGTTTGCTACCGTGGTGAACTAAATGTTCAGCCTAACGAAGAATTTCTGAAGAACGTTGCATCAAATACAAAAAAGGAACTGCAGCCTTAGAAACTGATTATGACAGGAGACTCCTCATGTATCACCACTCATCTGTATGTAATATTCTGCAAACCAAATAACATGTTTTGGATTAGGGTGGTAAAATCCAAGGCAAACCTCAAAACCCCTTTCATGGAGTTCCAAGAGTTGGGACTAGGATGGGGTAATGGCATTCATTGTGAGAGTATGCCATCAGATTTCAGAGAATGCCCTGCCTCTTACAGTCCATCCTGTCACAAGAATATACCAATTTAGGAGTGGCACTTGTTCCAGAGGGAGAATTGTCCCATTCTTGCTGCATTTAGGATGTGCCTGGATTTCAGTTGCAGCTCAATATGATGTAATCGATAAGCTACATTGTGGCAACAGAGTTGTTAACTGAGATAAAGTTTGATCTAAACTTCTGTTTAGGAAGGAATGCATTCCTACAGACTTATGTATTTCCATGCATTTTTTCTGAAACGTTTTTAAAATTTGGAAATGACTGTCAACAATGCACAAAGGAAGCATTAAAAAAATTATAATGAAATCTTTACACTCTATTTCAGAGGAAATGTGCACTGGTTGAATGTAGCATGTTGAACACAATATTCTGCTTTGCATGAAATCCAAACAATTTCTGGTATTGAAAAATAAAACCTCAATCTTCCATCTAAGTCACATTACGTTAAAATCTTCAAGAACAATGTACTTTTCAACAACAACAAAAAAGAGAGGAATACTGCTTGAAAACTATTTAAAATGCATTTTTCGTGTGTGTTTTCCTTCTCCTGTGCATTTCCCTGTGCATTAATTAATGTTGGTAGTCAACTCTTCAGGATGGTGACATCAAAACATGACATAAGTTGTATTATGCAGGAGTAGAGGCAGAGGCGTCGCTCCGGTAGGGGCGGGGCTGTAAGTATCGCTGCGGTCATAGTCTCTTTACCGAGCGAGGAGGAGGCAGCCCCGCCCCCTCACTGTCCGAGCCAGTCCCCTACGGAGAAAGCAGCAGGCAAGAGACCCTGCCTGCTGCTTTCTCCGTAGGGGACTGGCTCGGACAGTGAGGGGGCGGGGCTGCCTCCTCCTCGCTCGGTAAAGAGACTATGACCGCAGCGATACTTACAGCCCCGCCCCTACCGGAGCGACGCTTCTGAGTAGAGGTTATGCAGGAGGAGGTGGAAACTAAGCAGTGAGCTGTCACCCTCAGAAGGGGCTCAGTGATACAGATGAGAAAGGAAATCTAGGACGTCATAGAATCATAGAGTTGGAAGGGACCTTTAAGGCCATCTAGTCCAACCCCCTACTAGAAGCAGGTACGTCCTCTCTGGAGCATCTCCAAAAGGTACCTGTCAAGCCTCTTTTTGAAGACCTCCAGCAAGGGGGAACTCAACAAATCACTTCCCTCAATAATTGTTTCCATAGTCAAACTGCTCTTACCATTAAGAATTTCTTCCTGGTATCCAACCAAAATTCCCCTTCCTGCAGCTTAAGCCCATTAGATCTAGTTCTGCTCACTGGGGTAGCAGTGAACAAATCTTTGCCCTCTTCCATGTGAAAGATGTGTCTTCAAATCATCCTAGATTTCCTATCTCAACCACTGATGGCACATTTTGGGAAATAGAATGTTGGACTAGAATAGATAGGTCTTTGGTCCAGCTCTTATGTTCTTATAGCATAGTCTAGGGAAGAGGTTAGCAGGACATCAAAAATAGGTATTTGTTACATTCCAGTTATTGGCCTGTTGCATTTATAACTTGTATACTGTACTTGGATATCTCCTATATATTTTTATATATTTAATTTAATTTAAAGATTATAGACAATATAGGGCAGGAAATACACACTGGGGAACTTGGGGACTCAGTTTGACCCTCCAGGGCTTCCCATCTGGTCCTCAGCATGATCCCAATCCCAAGCACTTCAACCACAGCATAGGCAAAGAACTCTTTGCCACCAGCCATAGTGGAACAACAACAGGACCTTCACAAGACCCCTCCAGACCCAAGCAAAGAACTCTTTGTGATAAAAAGATATTATTCATGGTATATACAAAAGGTATGTCAAAACCTCCGTTACTGTTCATATCAGGGAGGCAGGAGTTAGAGACCTTTTGCTTGTGTTTCAGTTTAAACCAGAGCAGGAGTCAGGAATGTTGAAACTGTTGTTGGCCAATCAGCCTGTGTGCCATTCAGACTATGGCCCATATTAAAAATTAGTTGCCGACCTGAGATACGGGGTTTGCTATCTTTGACCTAAAAGCTTGATTTGCAGGTGGCAGCTTTTAAGTTTTTCATCCTGCCATGCCAAAGCCACTAGACGTCATCACAGGAGTTTTCATACCTCACAATTTTTTTTAACTTTTGACGATATTGGTTGAAACTCCTAAAACAGGACTACTCGGCTGAATGGTTCCTATGCTAACAGAGTCTCCTCCCTCCCCAACAAATATTTCCATGAGTGAAAAATAACATTTTCCCTGCTGAGTTCAGCTGCCCTTTCATTTGTTTCCCTGTGTAACTACAGAATGTAATTTATTTACACATTATCTTAAGACTCTTTATTTACAAATGGAAGCCATTTTATGAAGATACATTAGCCACACAGTAATACGTACATAAGATACTTTGTCTTAATTGAATGCAATGGTTACAAATGCCTTCCACCTAGAAATCCAACAAGAAAAACAACATTTTTTGTTTCTACAGTATCCGTAGTGTAGGATGGCTGAGCAGTTGTCTTCTTTGCAAAAGGGTGTTAAAACGATTTCTTATATCCCAATCCATGACAATCATCAACAGAATTGTGAGAGTTCACAAGCTTCTCTAAGTGAGTCAGAGACAGGTTTGTTCACTAGCATAAACTTTATCTGGTGAGCAGCAAACTGCAACTTCATTAATAAGTACTGTATTTTATTTGCATGCTTTAGCTGTCCGGAAGATCTTAAATTGTTATCTTCTGTGATCCAGAGGCATGCCATATGGTGTTTGTGCAACTAAAAATGAAGGGGTCTATTCTCATCTCGATGTGTGGGGAATCCCTGAACACCAAGAGAAGAACATATCCTTAAGGGTTAAAGGAGGGAACACATTTTTATTTGATCACAGGGCTTAAGGAACTGATTTATATTCACTATAAAGAAGGCAAACTGCAACAGCTCAGTACCGTGTTGAATTTGGAGACTGGCTAGCACGGAGACTTTGGACACCTAACCAGCCTGTAGTTAAAATGCAAAACCAGGAGAAGGCCAAACTTTATTTGCTCTAAAAATTAGGTGATGCAGAGCAGTTCTTTTGATTGTCAATTGCGCACTGTTTTCTGTCAATGGTCCAACATTTTTGGCTGCCCAAAGGGGTTGCACCGCATGTGTGTGGCCCATGATCCATTACTATATTGTTGATACTGACAATGAGGCAGCACTTTGGCTGTGCATTGCTGCACATGTTCCAAGAGCCAACGTTGCAAGGAATCCACAGGCACACATATACAGTATCTTAGGTTGTACACCCCTTCAAAGATACCCCTAGAAATACTGAAGCCCTGAGAAATGCCAGTCCAGTCAGGCCACAACCTGATGCCAAGCAAACTCTGGCAGTGTTGAAAAAGGAGTTTTGCTGCTATGATGAGTTTTGAATCTTGTGAGTACCCACAAAATATTTTTGAGAGGGTAGCTTGGTGTGAGAGAGGGTATCAAAAACAGTACAAATACTAAGACTGTGAGTCTTTTTGGGACAGAGAGCCATTTAATCATTTGATTTTGTCTGTAAACCGCTTTGTGAACTTTTGTTGAAAAGCAGTCTATAAATACTAATACTAATACTAATACTAATAATAATAATAATAATAATAATAATAATAATAATAATAATAATAATTCTATGTGTGGACATGGTATTGAAATAGAACTGGACAGCACCCTATTCAGTGTGCATTCTTACAGAACGTACAAAGTGTAAATTGAAAATCAAATTTAGCATTTTTGTAAAATGAGAATGAAAAGAGAAATGTAAGTATCCGCATCCACTTAACCAAGAAATCAATGCTCTGATTCAGTGGTCTTCAACTTTGAGGTTGTGACCCCAAGGTCTGGAGGGAGATAACGTCTTTCCCCTTAAGGGGAGTGGCGACTTGGTAGCAACGTCAGGACGGCAGCAATGGTACTGCTGAGTTTGCACGGCCGCCTAAGTAAAAAAGTGGGTTTGGACTTATCTGGTAGTGGCTGGAGACACCACACAACCCGGGTTATCGCCACCGCCGCAGACGGATAAGTCCAAACCCCCTTTTTTTACTTAGGCAGTGCTGCGAACCCGGAAGTGCCATTGTCACCTAATTGCGAAGACTTACAGCAACCTTTACCGCCAGGTAAAGGTTGAAGATCACGGCTATAATTGATGTGCTGTTAACTGGGAAGTATTACCTTTGAAGCGGATATTAACACTTGCTCACAGGGTAGCAGATACTCCCACTTGGCCCCATTAGTTTGCATTTTTCATGTGGCATTTTTGTAAAACAAACTCAGTCTCTCTCTGAATAGTCACGTATCTGTTCAACATCATACCACAGAAGCAATTTCCAGCTAGTAAATTATATCAACCTTGCAATCTGTTTAATTACAGCTGCTGTTCTAGTGAGTAGGACTGATCAGCATAGGAAGCAGCTTCTCCTGCAACAGGTAGTGTCTTCTAAGTAAATTAGTATATTGCTTTTGTCTTGTAGGTTAGGTGAATGGGCATGGGCAGATGGGCATATCTGCTTTTTCAGTCAAGGTCAATGAAACAGCCTCAGTCTATTGTTTTCCATAAAAACAATTACTGTGAGGGTACAGGATATAATCTTGGCTGAACAAGAGAGACAGTGGGTTAAGAGCATTACTTACAAAATGAACTTACCTTGCATTAATGAGGTACTGTGCTAGGCTGATGTTTGCAGGTGATCCTGTGATTGTTACTTGTCTTTCGGCTGAGCCTTCTGTGGCGTTTGCAATCTTGATCTGTGCTCCTGACATTTGCCTGATTTCATTTATCTTACTGCCTTGTCTGCCAATAATGCAACCTATTAGCTAGAGCAGGATAAAGGTAGAGTTTAGAGGATGCGAAAAAAGTGCAACCATCTCCCAGAAACTGGAGGCTTGCTTTAAGCCTTCCTGCCGGTGCGCCAGTGCCCTGCGCTGCCACAAAACGTTTTATGATGCTTTTGCACAGCCAGCATTGGCGGAACATGCATTCCACCGGCACTTTCTTTAGTTATGATTGGGCTGTTAATGAGATTGCTCTGACAGAGCACTGAGCAACATCACCAACTGGGCTCTTTCCAATCAGCTTTGTATTGTGGTTCCTACTCTAGGCTGAATTCCAGGGTAGATGTATGCTATATGTGCACATCTTAGTGACATTATCCCATAATCCCATTGTTGTACATGATACCAAATTGCAGTGGCATAGCTAAGGGTCCATAGTACCTGGGGACACAACACTGTGACGTCACGTGACGTCATGACATCACGTGATGTTGTGATGTCACTTCCGGGTTCTCCTGGAGAAGGAGAAGGCGGTGGCGAACCTGCAATCTGGCTGCTCCATTGTTCCTTCAAAGGAAAAGGTTCTTTTCCTGGAAAAGGAGGGGGGGCAGACTGCGATGTTGCTGCAATACAAGGAGATGGTGACAGCGAGGAGGAAGCAGCAACAAAAAAAGGTAGGTGCCTTTTGGACGCTCACTGCCTCCTTGCTCCTCAGCTGAGGGGGGGCAACTAAGTGGCCACATTGTGAAGCCAGCTTCAATTCGATCGAGAAACTGGAAGTGCCCGAAAACCGTCGTTTTTGGTGATCCGAGGATCAGGGAGGCCTGCAGAGGGTCGCACAGGCCTCCCCAAAGCCCCGTTAAGGCCAAAACCAGCAGTTTCGGGGGCGTTTTTCCCAGTGGCGGCAATCCCTGGGGATCGCCACCAGCCCTGCCCCTGCAGATACTGAGAGTTCTCTCTGCCTTGCAGGGAGAACTTTGAGAACCACTGAGATAGAAGGTCAAGATGATCACTGGTCATTCAAATATACATCTTGGTCGTTCAAATATGTATCTTAATTTTGACAGTCTATAGAACAAATCTGATGAGGATGATGAGGATGAGGATGAGGATGAAATGAAACACATTTCAAGTGTTCAGGGCCCAATCCTATCCAACATTCCAATGCTGATGCAGCCACAATGCAGGAACAAATGTTCCCTTACGTTAAGGAGGCCTCAGTGACTGCCCCCCCCCCACTGCAGGATGCAGTGCTCGCCCAGTTGGCACAGCTGCATCAGTGCTGAAAAGTTGGACAGGATTGGGCACTCAGTGTCTCACCTACACAAGTAGTCCCTCAATGCCGCATAGCACAATCCTATGCATGCCTACTCAAAAGTAAGTCGTATTGAGTTCAATGGGACTTATTCCCAGATAAGCGGGCATAGGCTTGCAGCCTTGTAATCCTTACAATAGCCCTGTAAAGTAAGACCTGTACTATCTTTATATTGTAGATGTGGGGAAGTTGAAGCAGAAAGAACAATGTTTGGTCAAGGTCACCTAGTCATTTCATACATTTCATGCATTTCATACATCAAAAGGCCATTTCATACATTATGCAGAGACCTGAGGAGTTCACTATCAAGTTCACTATCAAGACAGAACTGCAGCCAATCACGGCTCCTTGAGTGTATCTGTCAGTGGCGTCCCTACACCACCCGTGGGGGGCCACCGATGCAACACCCCCCACATGATGCCACAAGCCCCTCCCCCAGGGGCGACACGTAATTTTTGCACGAAAACACCCCCTGCCGCTTTTCGAGGCATTTTGGAGCCAAACAGCTCCAGGGCGGGCGGGAGGGCTGATCTCGCAGCCGGCGGCCAGAGGAGTGATGGAAAAGAAGACAAGAGCGGCAGAGGGGGCGACCCTGTGGCATGTACACCCTCCGCCGCGTGGCACCCTGCCGCTTACACGTTACATTGTTAGGCATACATAGGCCTGCCAACTTTGACTGAAACTATTCCTGGAGATTTATTTTTCCAGCATGATGTAATGCTGTCTGTAATCACCTGGAGACTGATGCTGATTCCTGGAGACTCCAGACCAATGCTGGAGGGTAAGGAACCCTAGGTATATAGCAAGTCCTCACTTAAAGTCATTTTGTTCTAAGTCATTTCGTTATAAAATTGTTGAGAAAAAAAATCAATTCCAGTCAGGACCACTGTCTGTGTGGAGCTTGAATATTCTCTCCATATCTGTGTGGATTTCTCTGGCCCAGAAAATGCACATTTATTTCAATGTTTAATATTAGAAGTGTTATTGGGTCTTTATTTAGAACTTTGGTGATGTTATTGTGACCAGAAATATGCCGTAAACTCTTGTTTATGTATATCAATTAGCGTACGGTAAAATTTGTTTCGTTATATGTCGTTTCACTTAAAGTTGCAGTTTCCAAGAACCTATCAACAACTTTAAGTGAAGACTCACTGTACACCTAAAAATGTAATGATTCCAAGCCAACTATGCATCTGAACAATTGCCAGTTGTGCAATTGCCCAGTTAGCAAAGGTGCTATCATGCCATTTTCAGTTCAGCGAGGAGGAATGAAATCCAGCCCCTCTGCCTCCTCTCCTGATGAGCGCCATCACTGGTTTTCTGACTGGGTTTCACATATGCAGCCCCAGCAGTTGGAATAGAAGGAGGAGAAGCCACAGTTGCAGCAGTAGCGTAGCTAGAGGGGTGGTGGCGCAGTAAGTGCTGCACGGTGCTACACAGCAGTGCAAAGTGGCCCACTTGCTGTTGGAACCATTCCTGGCAGCAAAGAAGCGTTGCCTTCGCTGCTGAAGTGGCTCTGACAGCGAGGGGGAGGGGCCACTTTGCACCGCCATGTAGCGCCGTGCAGAACTTACTGCGCTTACTTACTGCTACGCTACTGAGTTGCAGCACCCACATGACGTTTCTCATCCAGTTAAGCCTGCTTCGATGTACATATTTCCCTTAGGTGGAACAGAGCAAATAACTGAGTTAACATAAGAACATAAGAAGAGCCCTGCTGGATCAGGCCAAAGGCCCATCTAGTCCAGCTTCTTGTATCACACAGTGGCCCCACCAGATGCCTCAGGGAGCACAAGACAACAAGATACTAGTATCCTGTCGCCACTCCCTTGCACCTGGCACAAAGAAAACCTACTCCTACAACCAGGAGGTTGCTTATCCCCATCATGGCTTGTAAGCTGTGATGGAATTTTCATCACAAACAGCCCAATCCTGCCTAAGGATCCACCGGGTGGCCGAGGTCACCCGCTGGATCCTGTGCTCCGCCGCAGGCAGGCTCCCACCCGGCAAAAAGTCTACTCGGGGAAGGGGACGCTCGTCCCCTTCCCCAGCTGTGAATGACGCTGGGGCCGATCGGCCTCCTTGGATTTCCACCAGTGAAATCGCTGGCGGAAGTCGAAGGAGGCCGTGTAACGGCCCAGCCGCATGGCATCCGCCTCCCCCTCTCACCTCCTCCCATACCGGCTGGGCCTATGGATGCCCTCCTTCCCCCACCGAACCACCACCCCCTCGGCTGGATCCTTACCTGGGTCCTCCGGCGGGAGGGCGAAGTCTCCGTCTGCGGAGCAGGGGAGACTGGCCTTGCGCCGGCCTTCCCTGCTCGCGAGTCATTGAAAAAGTGCCTTACGGCACTTTTACTATGGCTTCGGGTGGCGAAACGCTCGTTCCGCTGCCTGCCATAGTGCTAGGATTGTGCTGAAAGGGAGTTTTGAACCAGGGCCTTCCCATCTCTTTCTTACCCTCTGCTACATCACCTCTGATATCAAAAGAAACTAAATAGGGCTGTCACACTTTCATGCACATAAAAGTGCTGTTAAGGACAAGAGAAATTAAGTGTACTTACATCATTTGGAATAGTGAGTTCATGGGAACTGGTTGGAGTACTGGCATCCAATCCTAGATTTGAAGAACAAAATAAAAAACCATTACAAATGGTCATTGTGAACTAAGACAAAAAATCACGTGTCATTCAGAAGATTTTTTTTTCTTTTAAAAAAGTGTGAAGTGAAGAAAAATACTGAACAGGTAGATTAACAGAAAAGAAAGCTAGATACGCAGAAAGCTATGTACTAATTGGAACTTATTTTGAAAAAAGGTCCTTAAACCCACCAATACGATAAAGAGTGTCTACGTTGCTGTTAAAAAGTAAATAGAAAATGACTGATTTCACTTAGCAGTAAAATTTGAAATCCCACAATTTGTTGTCAAAATTAAACAGATGGCTCAGATTTGATCTGCCAAAAAATAAAACATGGAAATCTAAGATCAACAAAAGGACATAAAAATCGATAAAACATAGAAATATGGGGGGGAAAACTAAGCAATTATGTTATCCAGGGGATTAGTCTTTTCGGAAGGTGTTGGAAAGGATGTTTTAAAAGGTAAAGTACAAAACATCATTAGGTTGCGATATGTTAGACTAAATTTGGGCGGACAAAAGGAAAATGTGTAGGAAAAAAGCAATTAATGTGTTAACACTCTAAATTACAGATCCACAGTCCACAATAGTACAAGGAACAGATTCAGGAGCAGCATGTCAATGAAAATAATAAAGAAAAATGAATTTAATGCTTCTCATAGAAATTTTTATCAGATACATCATATGTCAAAACCAGCGATACTATGTTCATCTTAATTGTTGTGCACAAATTAAGCTAAGGTTTGTGGGGGGTTTTTTGTTTTGTTTTGCATAAGCAACTAATTAGTTTAAATCCGATTATATTTTCTATTGTGCTCTGTAAATTTCCTGTCAACAGACTTTACCTACTCAAAGTGGTAAATAACTTTGTTTCTCATAAAAGTTTTGATGTATATGATAAAAATGTTATTACTTGCCATACAAAGTATGTACCAGTGTACAGAGCTTGTCTTTTGAAGAATCCATACATCTTCAGTATGTGGTGACTGAAGTGTGTATCCAAAACATGTATAAATTACTTTTAACAACCCTTCATGGAGGAAAGCTCCCTGTGGCTGAAGTGGGAATTTTGTTTACTTATCAAGACAGAAGAAGAGATTTTAGTGAATGCAGTAATATAGAAATTCAATAAGAATTTGAATCAATACAAGAGGCGACATATTTTGCCTTTCATTAACCCTTGAACTCTGCTATTTTCTACAGTACAGTATATTTAACTCTGGCTTATATGGGGCTTTTGCAAAAATCAAATGTACAAATTTAACAATTAAAAACTTCAGGCACATGGCACATCCTCTGCAGTGCATAGTAACATCTGATGCCTAAACAAAAGAAACCCCAGTTCTTGAGTTGCAGTAAAAAATTAATGTAAAGCACAAGTAAACCAAAACAAAGCAAAAATGTTTAGTAATGACAAAAGCAATCTTATAAAGGGAACCACAGGGAGGATAAAAACAACAACAACGAAGATTAATGTGTGAAAACAAAAGGAGCATTGGCCATTTACCACATTTAGAAATCCAAATGTTGCAATGACCATGGGAAACAGAGCTGTTAAGAAGAAGGACATCCCCAGGGAGTCATGGGTACGTACCAGGGAAACCAGGGGTGGTCTGCCCAAGGGGAGTAAAGGGGGGATGCTGCATAGCCAACTGGTGAAGCTTGGTCAACTGCAGGGCAGGATGGGAAATTAGAACTAACCAATCAAATGGAATTATTTCAGAGTAGAGAAAACCATCTTAACACGTTTCAAAACTGGATTAATTCAAATTAAATTAAAAAGGTTTTAAATCATTCATTCTATTCTACATTATAGAAAAATAAGTTAAAATGACATTGCTACTGTTATTACACGTAAATGGCTACTGTTAATATCTTTAAACTATTGTTCTGTATAATTACACATCTTTAAAAAAAACCTTAAATATATACATGCATAATAGGAAAAAATAAAAAAGTAATTTGTATCTGGGCCACTGTACTTTCTAGCTGCTCTTGTACAAACGTTATTTGAGAAAGCTAGCATTTGGGAATAGGATACACCATTAAGGAGAGGCATCTATGGGTGTTTCCTTGATTGTTAAATACACAGAAAGTAAATGCTGCCCAGAACAAATAGAAGAGAAAATAGAAGATAGGAAGTAATTTACATGCGTTGGACTCACGTCTGGATGAGGGATGGCATACTGCCCCTGAATTGTAAATGCCTGCAAATAACAAAGACAGATTAAAGTACCTCAATCATCACGCCTGAAAGTGAGGGATACTTTTCCATAGTTTCAGAAAGAGACTATTTTTTTGGCCAAAATGCATTCAAAAGGTTCATAAAGTCCCAGCTGTAGAACAACATGAAATTCCACACAGGTCAAAATACATGTTTGATAATGTTGGATGCCCAATTCTATCCTATGCTGATGCAGCGGGGCCGGACAGCCCACGCTGTATCCTGCACGAGAATACTGCACTCTAGAGGTATCCTCAAGGTAAGGGGACAGGTAACACCCCAGCCTGCTCAATGGGGCAACTCGGATCTGTGCCTGCTAAATAGCTGGTGCAAGTTCGAGCAGTCTCATGTTGGGTTTCCAGGCCCGGGAAGGGGGATACGATTCGGCATGAGCCAGCGTCGCTGATCCCGCCCCCTTCTGGGCCTGATCTACCTCTGTCTCTGCCCTTCCCCACCCCTCCCCAGCCTCCCCCGCCCTTCCCCCAAACCCGCGCTGCTTGGAGCAGTTCTGACCTGCTCTGGCACACGTTCTCCACTGGCTCAGTCGGGATGACGCAGGTCTTCCCATCGGCACCCCTATCTTCTGCGCTGTCACAAATGTGCTTTATTGCACGTTTGCGACAGTGCACACTGGCGCAACGGTCACTGCACCAGCACATGAAGAGTTTAGGATTGTGCAGTAAATAACTGTTGATTTGGTGCCCTGTAATAATATCACCAAATCTGCAGTTTGAGGTGGGCCACTTCACTTTGCCTTGACATTGACAACAACCTTGACATTTATAACCCCAAATAATTAAATATTTGTTTAATTTATGATTGTATTTGTTTAATGAATCAAAATTTCCAATCCATTTAAAAGAATTTTTGAATGCCCACAGCATTTTGAACAGTACATTTAGTTTCAGTTTGATTACTTTGGCCTCTTTGTATTCAGTCAGATTTGACTACCTGTGTATAATGTATTGATTTCCTTTCTTGTGGATTTAACTAACCTTATTGGCTATAATTGGTCATTATTGATTCAGTTATTGTGGTCCATATGGCAAATGTGGTAGCAGTATTAAAGTTGAGAGTATTAGATATTGATGGCAATATGACTGAAACCAATTTCCATTTTGATTAAGACATTATTTTTCAGACAGCCCATGAGACAGCCCATGAGAGGTGAGTAAAAATATTTTTTACTTACCTCCCAGTAGGCCACCTAATCACCAATTGGTCTCCTTGGACATAGGCCAGTTATTTTGCTGGTGTAAGTTCAACGAAGGGGGCAGGTTCACGTCAGGAAAGGGGGATAGGATCTGGTGTGCATGACTGCCACCGAGATCCACCCCTCCCTCGAACTGTCCCCCCAGTTCAGCCCACTCCCCACCCCAAACCTCTTCCAACCCACCCACGAACCTCCCTCTCTGCCCACCTTACTTGCATCAGTGGAGCATCCAGGTGGTTCTAATGTTTGTACAGAGCATCTGGCTGTTTCTGCCAATAGCTCCAAAGTATGCAACGGCAGCGCAATGATTGCGCTGTCACAAGGCGACTTATGGATAAGCAACTTATGGATTTGGGATAAGCAACTACAAAACTGCATATTTACTACATCAGTAGTACCAGAAAAACAATCAATACTATACCAGTCAGACAAGAAGTAAAAGTTGAAAACTAACAGGCGCTGGCTGAGGTTGGGCCAAGACGGTGTGGTTTCCAGCTGAAGCCAAAATGGTGTCTGCTCTTACCTGGCCACCTGCAAAAATGATAGGTGCAGAGGCCGGTTTGGGGCGGTAAGGAATGGTGGCACCTTTTGGTGGAGACTGAGGACAAAGACATAAAGGAGTAAGAAAGAGAACTTAAACAATTAATATATGTCAAATGTTGTCACTTGCAAATTATCATGATGGTACTGTACTGACACCCCCAAATTATCACAGTGAAATCTAAAAGGACTTTTTTTTTTTTACAATGGCATTTAGGTTTTCATTTACCTACGCATGGCGTTTTTAACCTTCTACAGTGTTTTCAGGCTGCAGTAACCGAGGGTTAGTTCAAACGTGTTCTCACTGTGCACAACTTACACATGGGAGGGCACAGGAACAAGCCACAGGCACTAGCCCCCCCCCCCTCCATATGGAGGACATTTGCTACGAAGCACAGCATGTGTACACAATGAGTAGACCCCACTCATAATTAACTCACCATGGATTGGACTTCACAAATTAGACTTACCCATATATAAATGTACATGTGAACATCTCAGTTCAATGAAAATATGGAAGAGTTGGATAATGCACAAAGCTGAAGCTCTCTTCCGAGTATCACCAAGTATAGGTAGTGTACTCTCTATGTGTGAAGCGGCTCTAGAAATTTCTGGAGAAGATTGCTAGAAAGTACTTTTTAAACAAGTAACCTAAGATTCTAAATCAGGGGTTCTCAACTGGTGGTCCACATACTACTAGTGGTATGTGGACTGCTGGGAGGTGGTACGTAGGCCCCTGGCTGCCAAGATGGCAGCATGCCGCGCCGGACCCTTAGAAACAGTAACACAAGCTCTGCATAGCCAGCAGAGCTCGAGCACATGGGTTTCCAGGTCTGGAAAAGGCCCTCCTACCCAACCTCATCCCCCTACCTCTGCTTTCAGGCCTCTGGTGCGGCAAAAACCCGGAAGTGGTGATGATGTCATTGCCACTAACTTCCGGTGGTACTTGGTGCGGCAGCAGCCACAGAAGTGGTACACTGCACCGAAGGGGTTGAGAATGCCTGTTCTAAATAACAGGATTGAAAAGCAGGAAAATGCCATGATTCCTTAATAAGTCACAACTAGTGACCCTCTCGCATTTTCATTTCAGAAATATGTCTATTGCTCTAGTTTGAAGCATATCTCTTTCTAGTATTCATTGGAAGCAAGATGAGCTACTTACTACTGAGATTAAGATCAGATCAAGTTCAATGGTCCATCCTATGGAGAATCCTATTTCTTAAAGTTTAGGGCTAAAAGCTTAGGGCGATGATGGAATACCCACTTCTTGTCACTGACACATATCTTCTGGGAGTCTATGTTTTAGGGTCCACCTCACTGTCAGCCTGTATATCCTGACCATCCTAGTTATAACCACTAATATTACTTCATAGATTTTTGAAGTCTCATGATAGTACTATATCCTCATCATCATATCTTATCACATATACTGAGGGCGCAATCCTGTGTAACTCTTGCACCGGTGTAACAGTAGATCCCCCGGTGTAAGAACACTGGCCAGTGTAACTTGCCGTACATCGACGGACACAGGATGGACACCGGCGTAACCCCCCTCAGATAACTCACATGTGCAGTTCGGACGCGGAACAGACACCGGCACAACTCCGCCAGCACAGGGGGCATTTGGGGGGCATTCAGATGCCCCCGGAATGCCGCCTTTGCTGGCGGAGTTACGCTGGCATCCGTTCCACATCCGAACTGCGCATGTGAGGTGTCCGAGGGGGGTTAAGCCGGTGTTGGTCCTGTGTCCGTCGGCCTCTTACACCAGGGGATCTACTGTTACACCGGTGCAAGAGTTACACAGAATTGGGCTGTAACTCAGGCAGTTCAGCAACTATGAGTTTGTATGCAGGGTCACCCACAGACAAGCAGAGGCGTTTCTACGGTAGGGGCAGGAGACTCCCTGCTCGTCAACTTCGCAGCGTGGAATGGCTCCGCCGGCAAGGGGCAGGGCCTCCTCATTCCGGTTTGTAAACATGGTACTAGGATGGGGCGCAACTTACGGTAGGGCCCTTACCGTAGAAACGCCTCTGCAGACAAGGTAGTGATTTCTACATAGGGGACTCCCTAAATATGCAGAAGTAGATAAGCTTGAAAACTAATAAAACTAAAACTAAAAGAAAAAAGAACGCCTCCCTGCCAAAACCTGATACAGTCTGAGAGTGCTCAGTGACCCCCAGGAGCCATGAAACACTGAAGTGGCAGGTGGGGAAAAATCCAAAGGTAGAGAATATTGTGATGGGCATGGAGAGGGACGTGGCCAGCTTGACCCAACTGGATATTGAGGGTAGGGTAGATGCAACATTTGTTCCTCTTGTATATTGTATATTAATAATGAACTCAGGTGGTTCAGTGCCTAACAGATTGCAAGCAAAATAAAGTCACCTCAAAATAAGGTAGACATTTCTATAAACTAAGTACATAGAGTTGCAAATTAAAATTAAAAAGTGAGGGTAACCCCCTCCCCCCCCAATAATCTGATGCAGACTGAGCATACTGGTTTTCTTTGTGCCAGGTGCAAGGGAGTGGCGACAGGATACAAGTATCTTGTTGTCTTGTGCTCCCTGAGGCATCTGGTGGGGCCACTGTGTGATACAGGAAGCTGGACTAGATGGGCCTTTGGCCTGATCCAGCAGGGCTCTTCTTATGTTCTTATGGTGGCTCCAATGATCCAGGGAATGTTGTGGTGGCAGTTGGGAAAAAAATAGCAAGACAAGGAGGTGGAAACTGACTTCTTGAGCCCTTACAGTTGGAGATGGGATTTGAGTGATGCAGTGTTTTGTTGTAGGTCCCTCTTGAATGGTTATATTGCTGGACGACCATTAGTCCTGTGGCACGGAGATCAATTGTTTGATGTGCCAAGTCAACACATTTACAACTAGCAATAACTATTAATGCAAATGCAATACTAATTGTGTGAAAACTCACAGCACAAGCCTATATATGTATATAGCCTATACAAGGACTCAGAAGTAAGTCCCATTGTGTTCAATGGGGCTTACTCCTAGGTTAGTGTGCATAGGATTGCAGCTGTGCAGCCCAATCCAATCCGTTGGGCTTTGCTTGTGGAAGTACCTGGATCCTGGAGGAAGTTGCACAACAGTGTCATACGCTCCAGTGCAGCCGACAAGTGCAACGAGGTTGCCGGCACAGTTACTAGGAGCCGCGTGTGCGGGCCAGCAGCAACGCCTCCATCCTCTGGTGCGAGGTGAGTCAGTGGTGGGGGTGGGCAGTAGGAGGGACAGGAGAGGGAGTGGGAAGATTGGGGGTGTTTCTGGGCAGGGAGGGAGGAGGAACTGGGGGCGGGGAGGAGGCAGAATTGGGTGAATCTGGTGGCAATTGTGCACACCAGATCTTATCCCCTCCGTTCAAACCTCCCTGCCCCTTTCTTCTCCTTGGACATATTAAATAATTAATACGCCAAAATAGGTGGCGTATGTCCGAGGAGACCCATTGCCACATGGGCAGCCTACCAGGAGGTAAGTAGAACATTTTTACTTACCTTCTGCAGGCTAGCCAAGTGCCCCCCACACACACACACACCATAGGATGTAGCGTGCACCATTTTGGCATGCATGCATTAGTGCTGGTGGCAGGGGATCAGGGTGACCAGATACAATGGAGGACAAAGTGCCTGTACCTTTAACCATTGTATAGAAGAGGGAATTTTGGCAGGTGCAGCTCATCATGCAAAGGTATAGGCATTTTGTCCTCCATTGTATCTGGTCACCCTGCTGGGGATAGGATTGGGGCCTTAGTCATTGAATTTAACAATTGTCAAAGGGATGAACACATCACTGCACTAATGAATATGAAGGTGCCACATAGTGTTGCTCTGAGAACCTGAGTCTTCTCAATCACAGTTACTGGGATTTGAAGAAGAGCATGTAAGAATCACCCCCTGATCATCACCAAACCACTTGTTAGTGCTTGGGAACTATATCCTACCTCTAGCATAACCACGCAGATTTGCTTTACACACTGAATAATGGCATCAGGAGTACCCGATATAGTTACAGCACGTTCGGTGGAGTTTGGTAACATATCCCCTGCAACTTGTACTTGGGCCCCTGTGGACTTAAACAGAAACAGAGGTGTTACGAGAAATGCAACAATCATGCAAATGGTTCATTCACCATGAAGAACAAAATCACACTTCCATGATAATAAAGCAGCATTCTCTCCAGAGGTCAATGCGGACTAATAATAAAAGGTAATGGCCGTTTAACCTTAAATCACATAGCAATCACATAGCCTGTGAAAGGTCCATCTAATAAAGCCACCCTGTCCATATACAGTCAGTTCTCTTTATATGCGAATTCGCTTATCTGCAACCCTTGTTGCATTTACTATAAAAGATAATCTATCTCTTTTGGAGTTGCTCTGTGTGTGTGTGTGTGTGTGTGTGTGTGTGTGTTTTCTGTTGAATTCCATTTGCAACACAATGGGAACTGTTTGTGCTCTCTGTGGGCTTCCAGGATACTGTACAATACCTTTTATATTTGCATAATGTTGTTAGGAAGGAATAATAATTAATTTGCTAGAGTTAGGAATTGTTTCATAACAAAGAACCAATGTGGTATAATGGATGCTGCCCCCACTATCATCCAGCCCATAGACTTCAAGGTAAGATTCAGGTTCACAAAGGTTCACATATAGTGTATGGCAAAGAGGGTCCCCTGGAGCCTGCGCTGACCCTCTGTGAGAGAGAGAGGAGCCGTGGTTGGATAAGCTCGGAAGCCATGTGTAGCCAGTGAGATACCACACCATTGAAGAAAGGAAACAGCTGGAGAAGTCGGGTTCTATGGAAATACAACATTTATTGTAAAAATCACTGTGGGGGTTTAGAAAAGCCTGCCTATGTAAATCGCCTTGAATAAAGTCCGAGGAGGAATCTGACGACATAGAAAAGGTGGTATATAAATACAGATATTATTTTATTACTTAGAAGTAAGTGCCATTGAACTAAATGGGACCTCCTGCCAAGAAAGTGTGCATAGGATTGCAGTCAAAATTTATATGACATCTCCACTAACATACTGTACTAGTCCATGACTGCAGATGCTATAAGATGATCTGTGAGTCCTTAATCATTTTTTTAATGCAATTTATTGCCGCTCAGTGTTCATGGTAGCTAGAAGATTAATTAACACAACATTTTTTTCCAAATAATGCAGTCATTAAAAATAACTGCTAGTGTCTGGAAAAAAAATCACAGCCCGATCCTCTCTAACTTTGAAGCGGCATAGCATGCACTACGCCGCTCCAAAGTGTCACAAACATGCCATAAAGGTGTAGATGGTGTAGAGCCAGGATGGTGTAGTGGTTTGGGAGTCAGACTTAGACCTGGAAGATCCAGGTTGAAATCCCCGCTCAGCCACGAAGCTTCCTGGGTGACCTTGGGCCAGTCACTATCTCTCAGCCTCACCTACCTCACAGGGTTGTTGTGAGGACAAAAAGGAGGGGAGGAAATATGTACACCACTCTGAGCTCCTTGGAGGAAGAGCGGTATAAAAATGTGAAAAATAAAAATAAATAAATAAATAAAGCACATTTGAGAAAACTCTGGAGTAAGGATTGCCGTTGCGGAGGCCAGCAGCCCTCTGGTCCCTGCGGCTGCCGGTGAAAGTAAGTCCTGCTTACTTATAATTTGTGATGAAAGTAAGTAAGATGGAGCAAGGGTGGGGGGGAGGGCGGAACGGGGCAGCCAGGAGGGGTGGCCATTGTCCAGCCTGGCCCGAGAGAGGGTGAGGATAGGGTGATGGATAGGGTGATAGGGCGATAGGGCGATGACTCCACCGATATCCCAGGCCTGTTCCCGGGTCTGGCTGGCATACGTCAACTTCATAAATGGCATACATCGGAGGAGGCCCATAGGGCCCCTGCCAGCTTGCACCCAGGGAAAGGGACATACGTCCCCTTCTCCAGAGGTGCTCCCGGGCTGAATGGATTGTGCATCCTTGAATATACTTCACAATACTCTGCAACACACAGGGTTTCTATGGCATATGTACAGGGTTCACAAAGGAGAAGCCTTTGAAGGCAGAAACTTTGGAAACCACTTTGCTAAGGAAAACCATCCATACTCTGGAATGCTGGCTTACCTCCCTGATTTCTTTGATTTTGGATCCTCCTTTGCCTATAAGGGATCCACATTGGCTTGCAGGCACGACAAGTCGCAGCGTTACAGGTGGCTTGCTTGTAACTGTGCTGTTTGTCATTGAAGCATTGATATCCTGTAACAACAACATCAATAAAAAATAGGATTTGTTTCAATACAAATATAGCAAAATGTCTATGTATGTCCCAATTCCAATTCCAAAACCTTTATTGGCATCTTACATGTATAAACATACATTAACATAGACATAAACATAAACAAACATACATACATACATGGCCCTTAAACAATAGCCTTGGTCAATATTCTAAAACTTTATACTTTAAAATATTATGCCTCATAAATTAATAAAATCGATACTATAGAAATACGCTTTTCTCTCCTCTTAAGTATAGCACTCAGATAATAGGCCGCCTTTTCTGTTAGCTCCACTTCAGTCCCCCCAAGGATAAACCAAACCTTATCAGGGTCAGCACAATCTGTTTTCTTGTTCAAAAAGCCCTCAAGGTAAACCCTGCGCAAGTCTGAATAGAAAGGGCTGTACAAAATAATGTGCTGCACCGACTCCACCCTCCCAACAGAGCAGGTACAAGTCCTACTTTCTAGAGGAATACCCCTAAATCTACCAGAAGTCACAGCTGAAGGGAAAACATTGTTTCTGGCCAGGGAAAACGCCCTATGCTCACTGGGGCATTTCAGAATTAACAGATATTCTGCCATTTGTCCATAGCTGACTGCAAGATGTAACGAGAGAGGGGAACAGGTTTTATCAGCATCACCCCACAACTCTTGCTGATCTATGTCTTGCAGTCTAGCTTTAATCTGATGGAATGCCTGCTCCAAGGTACAGGTTCCCAGGCTTTCCAGATCTAACCCAACGCTCTAAATTTTCTTTTCTAAGAGCCAAAGTTATTTAGATGAAACTGAGTCAGACACAAGATATGGAAGCAAACCCTCAGCGTTGGCCCTATAATAAACAGTAAGCCAATATTTAAAGAATCGCAGCCAAGCCACTAGCTCCAGCCGACACATCCCTGCTTCCAAACGAAGGGTGGCATAAGGGACACATCCTGGTAAGCCAAGGATTTTACGTAGGAACATCCCCTGAATCTGTTCCAGGGAATAATCCCATGCCCTCATCCAGATTGGTATTCCAAACAACACTGAGGGGATAATCCTAACCTTAAAGATCTTAAGAGCACCTGGTATAAAGGAATTCCCTTTACAGTAGAAAAAGCATGGAATGAACTTCGCTGTATTATAAGCAGTGTCCCTGATTAATCTACGCTGGGGGATCCATGATAATTTGTGATGAAAAAGAACACCAAGGTACTTGAATTGTCTGACTTGTTCGATTAGGGTGCCTTTGATGTTCCAAGGGTGGACCTTCCTAGATTTGCCAAAAACCACAATCTTAGATTTTTCATAATTAAGACAGAGTTTATTGGTCTCAAGAAAGTCCACACATCTTACCAGAAGCCGTTTCAATCCGATGCGGGTTTTCGAAAGAATAACCACATCATCGGCATAGAGTAAAATGGATACACAGGCATCTCCCCTATATGTATGTATGTTATATATGGGTTGTTATACAGTATACTGTATGTAGTTAATGGACGATAGGGCACAACTCCAGTGCAATGGCAAAACACAGTAATACTATTCTAGCTAGTCTTGAGTAAAACCACTTTTTGTAATAAAGCTCTCTTACTAAACTCACAATCATAGTATGTTGACTTTGCAAATATCAAAGCATAGCAAGTAAGAAAAGCAAAGGCAAAACTGAGTAGCAATTTGCTATGTCTGACACTGATTAACAGCGCAATCCTCACGCTAGAGCCGGAGAAGGAGCGTGCGCTCCGTCGCCGGGAGACGTCACAAACATGCCATAAAGCACGTTCGTGATGACTTGAGAGCAGGGAAGGTCGGCGCAGAGGCCGGCCTCCCCTGCTCCGTCGACGGATCGGCCCTGCAGCTGCTGGACCAGGTAAGCAGGGATCCGGCGGGCACGGGGGCGGGTCGCCAGGCGAGGGAGGGGGCCATTGGCCCAGCCGGCCCAGGAGGGGGCGGGGGATGGCCTTGGCCATATCCCGGCCTCCGCCGAGTGGCTAGGCCTCCTCTGACTTCCTCAATGAAATCCGAGGAGGCTGATAGGGACTGCAGCGGTTTACACTCGGGGAAGGGGGCAAGCATCCCCTTCCCCGAGGAGACCTCCGGTCCGGCGGCAACATGGCTGCCGGTGCACAGGATCCGGTGGGCGGCCCTGGGCTGCTGGCCGGATCCTTCCGGTGGATTGCGCTGTAAGAAATATACTAGACTTTAGACAGTGTACATAATTTTTTTAAAAAACTTTGGCTTGGCACCTGATGACCTGCAGCAGGCCCTGGCTGACACTTGGCAAAAGGTCCTACAATGTAGAGTAAATTCACAGGGATATGCCTGGATTGAAAATGTTTACTGGATTAAATGCAAAAGTGAGGATGTATTGGCAATGAGAAATATTGGCAAACCTTTTTTTTTCCTTTGCTCACAATTTTAATTTTAATTTTGCTTTAGGTGAAATTCAGCAGCAACTCTAGTCCAAGGTCTTATCAACACTTTCTGTTGCCTTCATTAGCCTCAGACTCCCAAGAAAAAAGCCAGTGCCAGTGAGTTGAAGATCAGTTCAATTAACCATATTCATTCATGTTTCCAATGCAGAGGAATGTATAGGAATCCCCTGAAAAATTCCACTAGCCTTGTCAAAACTCTTTTTGCTCTCCCCTGAATTTCCTCAGCTGTTTCTTCTGAGCAAAATCCTACACATTCACCCTTAACACGTACGGCAAAATTCTTTGGCAACTCCACCAACAAAATTCCCTCCATCCTGAGCTGACTCACATGGTAATCAAATCAGAATTATTTTTTCAATTCAAATCCAAAGGACCAGAATTATTATTATTATTACCAAAGTTTTGTTTCTGTCTCCACCATTAGTACACAATACTGAGCTGATTTTCTGCACGAAATGACCAGTGTGCTTTTGTGGCTCACTATTTCTCTCTTCTTCATTTTTTATTTCTAAAAGTATTTTAACATTTCATTTATTGCCAATGAAATATTCTGTATTATGTTAGAGCAAACATTTGGAAATACAAATAATATTGTAGTGTAGCTTGAAATAAGGGGAATTTCCATTTACTTACTTCTTCAAATTTTAGTGCAATCATAGAAAAAGCCTTAAAAATTGCATCTGTTGGGCCTGTTATCGTCACAATTCTTTCTGGGCAGGAACCTTCTGAGATGTTGATTCGAGCACCACTCTAGAAGAAGAACACTTTTTTTTAGAAAAACCTGTAAGAGTCTACCAGACTTGACTTAAGCAGTAGGACCATCACTTTATTCAACAGCACATATATAGCTCCACCCCACATAGGGAGAGATAGTATTAATTGAAGGAATTCTTAGGTCAGAGAAGCGTCAGATACAGCCATGGAACTGTAATCAAGGTTTAAAATGTTTGTAAGAAAAATAAGTTGATGCTGTCATGAACCCAGAACACAATGGTGCTCATCAGTAGCGTTGATCCGGGGGGGTGGAGCTCTAAATTCCGCCGTGGAAGCAACACACAGGGAGTCTCCTGTGCATATCTTTCGCTGCCTTGAATGGCTCTGAAGGCAAGGGGGAGGGGCCGCCTTGTGCGGGCGTCTAATGGTGGGTCGGAGCCTGGTGGAACTTAGAGCTCCGCCCCACCTAGAGCAACGCCACTGGTGCTCATTGGTTAAGGACAAGCAGAGAGATGAGAGCAATGAGAATTACTCCTCAGCCGTTTCCAGTATTACTAATGCAGCAATGAAACACACATCGGCTGAGTACTCAAAGTACTTCTGGGCATGCACGGAATCTGTGCTCATTTTCCTTGACAGCAGCAGTTCCTTGTGTTCCAGTGGATGTTAATTTGAAAGGCCCCCTGATCTTCAAGTGTGGCTTCTCAGGGGATACAAGGAGATGATGCAGTAGGAGGGTGGTGGTAAACAGTCCCAGTGCGCATGTGGAAATTCATGCACACTGCTTGAGATCTAGCCCACTGCAAGTATATTAAATATATACTGTACGTTTATGACCTGCACTTATAACCTATACTTAGGAGGCTGAAGCAGCTGGAAAGGTTTGTATCAGGTGGAGAACTGAGGGGGGTGGCAAACTGATGAGCATCCCACCTCTTTCCGCTGCCCCCTCTGGCCTGCTGTCACCAGAGTCACCCCAGTCAGCACTCTGATCCTTTTCCTACTCGTGAGAGCCCCCTTCTTCCAAAAAACCATGCCATGGCTGCCTCCTTGTTCTCCCTGCCCACCCAGCTGCTTAGCAGCCAAATGGGCCGAGAGAGAGAGAGAGAGAGAGAGAGCAGATCCTATTGCCAACGAACAGGAAGAGTGGAGGACGCTGGAAGCATCTCCAGCATGCTCCGTAGTTCCTGTCTCTTGGAAACAGGACCCATGTGACAGAAGGTGGAGGCAAGGGAAGAGAAGGGGGCTCTACTTGCCCCCCTCCTTAACACACACATGCAAGGGTTATTCCACCTTAACGCACACATGCAAGGTTTTTTTTAATTGTTTTCTTGAGGCTCCCTCAGGCAGCAGCCAAGCTTTGGGCCAGGCCTGTAATGTATGAAACTTATTTCATGCTATTGAGGTAGTTGCCACCTGCCCACCACTGCCTCTCTGCTGCTCCAATCTGCCTGTCAATGCTACCCAGGGTATTTGCCCACTCTCCAGAACCAGCTATCCACTGTGCCATTCCCAATGCTGCCCTGTTGGCATTTGCACTGCTCAGTATTTATGTCCAGACTGCAGTCATTTCCTGACGCCTGGACACTTGTGTCTGGCAACAGAGGCTGTTGCTGTGTTCCACATCTTCTCAACTCTTCGGGGTTGGCATATGTGACCTGAAAGTGTCAGAGCGCTGAGGGAAACCTTTCAAGAAGTTATTTATCTTGTGAGTGTGCGTGTGTGTGTTTAAATAGAAAATGGCTATTTCTATTAGTTTGAAAAGTGTTCCAGACATTTGGAATTTTATAATTTTTAAAATTCTGAATTCACCAGATTACAGTACTAGTACACATCCAACATCATCTTTGATAGAGAAGTGTGCGTAACAGTTCACTGTGGATACTGCCATTTTAGCCACTTGATGGCAATGTTGATTCATACATCTAAGTGACATAGTTAATTCTTCACCACCACTAGCAGCCATATATTTTCTGAGGCCATATATTTTCTGAAAGGGAGAGGAATTTAAGTCAAAGGGTGTAAAATTTACATCTTACCTCCTCCCTCATCTTCTTAACAGTTTCACCTTTCTGTTAAAGGAGCAGAAAGGATGTATTAGTTCACACTGCACTGGTGAATTTGTAGAAAAATACTAAATAAACTGGACTGACACAAAGTCAGCCATAAAAAAAAGTGAGCCACTGACCTTTCCAATGATGCTGCCCACCTCCTGAAATCAAGCAAAATGCAAGTGAATATGAGGAGAGAGAGAGATCTACACATTTAAACATAATAAATTAATTTGAAGAAATATAGTCAAGCTATATCAAGTTTTAATTCTAAAATATTATGACATTGAAACACACTTGTAACACAATCTATGTTGCAGTAAACAAAGTAATGAATGGAGACTGTTATAACCGGCAACTATTTTGCAACTAGAGGTTAATACGGGTAATGCGGTCATAGTGAGGAGTGAAAAAAAGTAGCGAGCCAGCCGATTTGAAACAGTACCGATTTATCCGGGTAGAATGAAGCAAAATACACCACGGACAACAGACATGAATCAAACCCAAAAAACTGAACCGCTGAGGACCCGACGTTTCGTGTTTTAATCCAAACACATCTTCTGGGGGCTTCCCAAGGCTTAGTAGATGTTAACTGTCAAACGCCTCGTGCTGTTGGTTGTTATAACTGACGTAAACGCTGCGGAACTTTGAGCTCTCTTCTTGCAGGGTTGCTGATCCTGCAAAGAGCACCTGCAATAAACCTCATTCAGAGTCACTGTCAATCCGTATGTTTCTTGTCTTGTATCCCAACGTGTGTTGATGTTCCGTTTTCTCCCTGCAATTTGTGAATTATGGGAAGCCAAATGCAATTGGCCATACTTAATTCCTGTTGCCTGTTCATCAGGGCATGGGGCATTCTTTGGCTAATAGCAAGAGCTTCCAGATTTTTTAAAATGTCTAATTTGCTTTCTGTTCCTAAGGAACGTGTGTCCTTGTAATGTATTGTGTGTCCTGTGGCCAGTGCGTGTTCCGCTGTCGCAGAAAGTTGTGGCTGTTCTAGTTTTAACGCTCTTTCATGTTCCTTTAATCTTGTTGAAATTGACCGTTGAGTAAGGCCAATGTATTCTTTTTTGCAAGAACCACAAGGAATACAATAAATTCCAGGATTAGAGAGGCTTTTGTCCTTTGGGTTGTTAAGAAGTTGTCCAATTTTCTTCGTAGGTCTAAACACAGTTTTTATATTTCCTTGCTTAAGTACCCTAGCTATTTTATCTGTCACTCCCTTGATGAACGGCAAGAAGGTCCAAATTCTGTCTTTATTTTCATCTGTTGTTGTATTGTTACCTACATTCATACTGGTGGTACAGCTGATCCCTTTTCTTTCCCTTTGGATTTTAATCTGTTGTGCATTCCACCCTTTATATATTTGACTCTCAGGGTACCCGTTGGATCTTAAAGTGTCAAATACTATTTGTTTTTCTTTGATTAGTGCATCTTGGTCGCAGATCTTTATAGCCCTATAAGCTAGAGTGTTTATTACTGCACACTTTTGTGCAGGATGATGATTTGACCCGTTTGACAGTTAACATCTACTAAGCCTTGGGAAGCCCCCAGAAGATGTGTTTGGATTAAAACACGAAACGTCGGGTCCTCAGCGGTTCAGTTTTTTGGGTTTGATTCATGTCTGTTGTCCGTGGTGTATTTTGCTTCATTCTACCCGGATAAATCGGTACTGTTTCAAATCGGCTGGCTCGCTACTTTTTTTCACTCCTCACTATGACCCGTATTAACCACTATGACCCGTATTAACCGCATTACCCGTATTAACCTCTAGTTGCAAAAAGTAATGAACGTCCTGGTTCAAAATTGGGAAGGGAGTACGGCAAGGCTGTATATTGTCACCCTGCTTATTTAACTTATATGCAGAGTACATTATGAGAAATGCAGGGCTGAATGAATCACAAGCCGGAATCAAGATTGCCGGGAGAAATATCAACAACCTCAGATATGCAGACGATACCACCCTAATGGCAGAAAGTGAAGAAGAACTAAAGAGCCTCTTGATGAGAGTGAAAGAGGAGAGTGCAAAAGTTGGCTTGAAACTCAACATTAATAAAACTAAGATCATGGCATCGGGTCCCATCAATTCTTGGCAAATAGAAGGGGCAGAAATGGAAGCAGTAACAGATTTCACTTTTCTGGGTTCCAAGATCACTGCAGACGGAGACAGCAGCCATGAAATTAAAAGACGCTTACTCCTTGGAAGGAAAGCTATGGCAAACTTAGACAGCATAATAAAAAGCAGAGATATCACCATGCCAACAAAAGTTCGTATAGTCAGGGCGATGGTGTTCCCAGTAGCAATGTATGGTTGCGAGAGTTGGACCATAAGGAAGGCTGAGCGCCGAAGAATAGATGCTGTTGAACTGTGGTGCTGGAGAAGACTCCTGAGAGTCCCTTGGACTGCTAGGAGATCAAATCAGTCAATTCTAAATGAAATCAAGCCTGACTGTTCCCTGGAAGGACAGGTACTAAGGCTGAAACTCAAATATTTTGGCCACCTAATGCGAAGAGAGGACTCTCTGGAGAAGACTCTGATGCTGGGAAAGATTGAAGGCAAAAGGAGAAGGGGAAGGCCAAGGATGAGATGGTTAGACAGCATCACCGATGCAACAAACATGAAAATGAGCGAACTCAGGAAGATAGTGGAGGACAGGAAGGCCTGGCGGGATATGGTTCATGGGATCACGAAGGGTCGGACACGACTTAACGACTGAACAAAATGAACGTCCACTATTCCTTCTCAGTGAATTTGGGGGACACTTTGGTTCTAGTAGGTTCTATATATTGACAGCCCAATGACAGCGCGCCTCACCTGCTGGCACTGACTGCTGTAAAGCAGTCGCAAAATCAGTGCGGTGCCGGGGATGCCGGAGGGAAGGCCTCCGCCTTCCCAGCAGTGCCGGAGGACATCCGGATGCACACCAGGAAAGGTAAGCCAGAGGGAAATCCAAACCAACCTAAGACCTACCTGTAAGTAGTAATGTTACAATGTGAAATACAATGCAGGGCTGTCATAAGCCACTATCAGTCACAATCCATCACAGCTATGCTAGGTGTCAAACTAGATGTGACCTGAAACATACAACTGCTGCCCCTTTGTTGCTATTTTTTGTCAAACAGAACGCTGGGGGGGGGCAAAATGGGGGTGAAACAGGCAGCAACGCGGTGTAGGGAAGCTACAGGACCTTGCCCCTGCTGCTGTTACAATCTTGATCTCACACAATCTTGATCTAAATGGGGGGGGGAGAATTCCAGTAAAAGCTCATGGAAAGGGTTTTTTTCCACATAAAATAGTGCACAGCGGCATGATTGGGATCAGTATCATAATGGGGCAAAGTCCTAAAGCCTCCTACCCTCCAGCACTATTTTGCGCCATTCTGCCTCCCCAGTGTGCTGTTTCACCATCTATCAATCCTCGGATTGCCCTGGAAAATGTTTCTGCAGTAAGAAACGAAACGTCGGGATACTTTTCTAGCCCAGCTGTGGATTTTAATAATCTCAGTCCATGAATGTTGACTCTAATGATTTGGATAAGACGCTTGTGGTTTTGGACATTGTTTTTTTCTTTGCTGGATTTTCTATTTTTGTACATGGCTGATTTACTCGTACATCCTACTTCGTTGAAAATAATTGCTGGCCATGAAAGCTTTCGATCAAAGATACAGTGATTTGTTCTCGTCGCAAAAATCTAAGAACTTAGGTATACGGATTCTTTTCTAGCCCTACTGGAAACCTGTTAGGGGTTGGAGATACACTATAAGTAGAGGTGTTTGAAAATGGTGGTGTTGTTGTTTTGGAAAACTTGTTGAATTAAAATGCAAAATATGGTGTTTTGCATTTTTATTCACAGGTGAAAATTCTGAAGCATCATTATCAGGTTTAATATAATTACATTGCAGTCTTAAATGCAAACACAACAAATTACTCAATTATTTCTAACTGGAAAAGCAATCTGTTTCAACTAGATGCATCCATAACCAGTAGAGAGTTGGTAATTTGGTTCCAATTCTGTTTGAAAACGTAGTGTTTTTTGTTTTTATTTGGGTTGAAAAGGTTGAAAAGGTGGTGTTTTGTGTTTTTATGCAGTTATCAACAAAAACAAACACCCCTAACAATAAGATTTTGGAGTGGGTACCCTCATGTAATCAGAGAAGCCCACTGGATGGATATCAGGCCTCTGAAGTGATAGCCAGGGGCTTTGCCAAATGTTATGTGGCCCCTAGAGGCATTGCCAAATGATCAATCATGCTATTATACAATGTTTGCCAGCAGTGTAAATTATAAGGAAAAGATAACGCTGTGTTATCACAGTGTAATAATATTACTGAGAATGCTATAAGCACAAAGCTAGAATATCTCAAAATCTGAATATGTGATAATGGAGAATCAATTCATATGCAGTGTGCATATAAAAGCAGCCCGAACTAATAAACTTGGAAGCAACACCATGAATAGTGATGCTCGGGTTTGAACAGATGTTCATCCATGAGTGGAAAATAATTCATAGGAACAGTAATATTTTTTAGAGTTGAATGCTAGATCATCTTGTTTAGTAAACTTTAGAAGTTTTTATTCATTGGATTACGTGACGATTGTTAATGGTCCTAGATGTTTTATTGACGTCAACATTTTACAACATCCCTTTATTCCGAGGAGGCCTCTGCCTGCACCTGCGCTGGTCCGATCCTGCATAGGATCCGGCACAGCGTGCTTTTGCATACTGCAGTGGTATGTCAGTGGTGTATAGACGCCAATGGGGAACATTTCAAGCACTTGGTCTAATTCATCACCTAATTAATTAATCAATTAATAATAATTGATTAATTATTCAAGCAACGGGAGGGTGGCGACGGGTGATAATTGATTAATAAATTAACAGGGTAGAGCAACTGCTTCTGCGTATATCATATACCGGTATATGTGTGAATTATACCATAATAAATTTGACACTATAAAGTGTGTGTACATTTTTTTGAGACGTTATAATTATAGCATAATAAATTTACTATAGTGTGTGTACATTTTCTTGAGACGCCCTGCATGAATATGAAAAAGCCATTCATGATGCAGCAAACCATATGACAGCAGCATTCATTTCAAGGTTCTGTCTCCAGAATAATCTACACATTCACAAACAACATGAGGAACAGCCTTTTTGGACTATAACACTACCAAATACAGGGGAATCTCTTGACTAAATGTCCCCACTATGCCAGAAACTCTCTAGTTATGGAAGACTAGCATATCAGAGAAAATGGTTCTCACTTATGGCCCAATCCTGTTGAGCCCTTGCACTGGTGGAGTGTGTGCTCTGCCAGCGCTAGCTGCCACAAAAGTGCCATACAGCACTTTGTGACAGCGCAACAGGAAGCAGCACCAGCGAGAAGGCCGGAGCCTTCCCACTGGCATTGATGCGAGGAGCAAAATCTGCCAGAGCAGTTATGGTAATGCAGGGGTGGAAAATGGTGGGGGGAGGGAAGGGGGCAACACGGGGCACGGGAGGGTGGCGATGGGTGATTCGGGCCTGGGAGGGTTGCGGGATCAGCAGCACCGGTGCACGCCATATCCTGTTCCCGTTCCCAGACCTGATCCGCCGACATGGGTCAACATGGACTTGCGCCAGTGATACTGCTGGTGCAGATCCAAGTTGACCCATAGCAGCGGCTGGGGCTTTCCCTGGGGTAAGGGGACAAATATCCCCTTACCCCATGGACACTTTCCACCTGCTAAATTCCCCCACGGGATGCAATGTAGTCCGTGGCAGCACTGCTGCCACAGCACGGGGTAATTTAGGTAGAATTGGGATGTTAGTCTTTTCTCTGAGATGCTATTTTCTGTGTTTAGAGACATTACATTATGGGGGAACATTCAAACATGCAACTCTCCCTGCAAACTGAAGTACTACAATCCTAGAAGGGGGAGTATATCAGTTTTTCAGTTGCTCAACAAAGCACATTTTCTATGCTTAGAGCTCACCCTCAGACAGAGTTACATTTAAGTTTCCCCACAAATCAACAACTTAAAAGACAGAGAAGTTGGGAAGAACAGGAGAGGTATTGTTTGACAGAGGCCCAGAGGGAATACCCCATTTTACAGAGCCAATATTTATTTGACAGCCATTTTCAAAAGCATTTCATTTTTATGCACAAACATCAACATGACTTCAGCTAAATGGCATTAATTGTAGAAAATTCTGAGCTTCAGCTCAATGAAACAGCAGTTCCCTAAGCCTTTTGAGTTAGCAAAATTGAAGCAAAATGAATTGCTCATATTCTTTTTTTTTATCCTATACAAGGTTTTTTGTTGTTTGTTTTAAAAATAAATACTTTTGGTGTGATTATTGAAAAGGAACAAGCATTTTGGTTCAGAAATAATCTGGCTATCTGAAGGACCTGTGGGAGCCGATTTAAAATATTTAAAAGTTTAAAAAGCTTGTATGTATTTTGTTCCTGATGAGAAGGGTGCAGCAAAAGCACAACGTGAACACCAACAAGTTGTTCCTTTATTCTCAGACTGCATTACAACTTCCTCTTCTCCCTCCACTCTGCCCTTCCCTTGCTCCTAACCCCCTCCCTCTCCCCCCCTCTCCGCTTTGTGTTTCTGGTGCAGGGACAGACTTTCTGGTTGTCATTTGTCATTTCATTTGTCTTCATTGAATTATAGTTGTAATAAAAATTAGGGAAGATGGAGATCCTGTCCTCCTTCTGAAGAAAACAGACAAAGCTGCTCATTTCCTGCCATTGCTAGTATTACAGAATATGCACCTTTTAAAAATTTCAATTACTCAGTCTTTTCAATAAGGAACTGATGAAGTGACATTAAAAACAAAAGATCTACTTTACTTAATGATAAAAGCCAGACCTAGCAGGGATTTTCACATCTAATTCAAATGATGGATGAGGCAACAAATGGTCTCGGCGCCAAATGAACAACGTACAGGCAGTGGGCGTTATCACTATGCAGGAAGCCATTTCCAAAGTGATTGCTTTTGCTATAATGTCATAACACTCAGTTGTGCGAGTCAAACACAGGCACACAGCTCAGCACTTACAAAGCAAGTAATTGACAGATCCAAACCTGAAAGTACAATTGACTGATGCCAGAGATCCAAATATTCAGTCAAGCTTTATTAGAGAGCACCATGTACTTAATCGAGTAATAGATACATATGCCTTCAGCAAAACTATGTGAACAACCAACTCCTATTAAAGGAAATACAATGCTCAAAACAATGTAACTTAAGAAGTGAATTGCGGTGTAACGACTAAGGGTCCAGTTAGGTATGTGCTCAATCACGGAACTACCCTCAATCGATGTTTTTATTTATTTATAAAGCGGAAGTGGGGCGGGTGGGCTGTGAAATGGGGCAAATGCATGATGGGGGCTTCAATAGTTTGTTCCTACCATGGTTTTCATCCCAATCACTACCTCCCATGTGCCATTTTTAGATTTAAAAAAACCCTTGAAAGTCGATGGAAGTTTTTTTCAATTTAAAAATGGCACACCATGGTTTTGCTCCATTTCACAGCCCCATCACTTCATATTTCCAATTGGTGCAAGTTGCACAATTAACTAGATCCTGACTAGACAAGAGCCTGCTTGTGAACCAGGAAGTCACTTCTGCTATGAACTCACCTCGGGTCTGTTGCTGCTACCTCTGCTGCAGCACATTGAAAAAATAAAAGGCACTTACTGTGCTCTGTCATGGAGTTTTCGCAAACCCAGAAAGGCAGAAATTCTGGTGTTATATAAAGGGATTATGTGAACAAAGGAGCTTCTTTGTTTGTGCAGTCTCGGTAAATAAAATCCGGTTTCTCGGAAAAACCGGAAGTACCTTTCAGAAGCCTCCGGGAGGCCTTCTGAAGTACGCGGAGGCCGCACACAACCTCCCCACGCGTCAGAAGACCTCCCGGAGGCTTCTGAAAGGCACTTCCAGATTCTTGGAATTGCCCCTCAGATTTAGTTATGAAATACCCACAGATTTAGTTATTCAGGGGGGATCCTGGAATGGATCCCCCGTGGATAACGAGGACCAACTCTACACCTTACTATGGTGCACAGCTAAAGTAGAAGGTGTATGGGAATTCATGTGTAGATCATAATAGAGTTGTATGAAGCTCTGAGTTCAATGCCCAGACCTCCAATTAAAAAATCCAACCTGGTAATCATAGATAATATACTAGTATAATGGCTAAGGGAATGAGATGTGAACCAAGAAGTTGCCTCTGCCATTAACACTTCAAATTGCATCAGGGAAGTCACTATCTCTTACGCTCATCTCCACCCCATTATGGGAATGGCTCAAATCACAGAGGTGCTGTAAGGAATACTGAGATAGTATCAGCATCACCTCCTCTCCCCCCACCTTCCTCCCAGGACCACAGTTCAATGACTCAACAGAAAATTGGGGGACTTCAACTTTCCTCCTTCTCTGGATTGCATCACCCTATTATTTCCTATAGCAAGGGTTCTAGAAGTAGGTGATATTCCCTTAAGGGGGGTGGCCAGTCTGAAGGCCATCGTTGGCGCTCCAGGATTGCGCCCGCCCCGAAAACACTTTTTTCACTTTTTGACAGTACCTGGCTGTCCTGCCAGCTCTCTGAAGGGTCCAGGGGGGCTACTGCTGTCTCTGCAGGCCTCCTCAAGGCTCTAAACAGCGGCAATCGCATTCCGAAGCTGTTTGGAGTTTTGGAGCGCCTTTTGGAATCTTGGGGAGGCCTGTAGTGGCGGCAGCAGCCCCCCTGGACCTTTGGGGGAGCTGGAAGGGCAACCTGGTATGTTGAAAAAGCGTTTTCGGGTCAGGGCAGGCACAATCCTGAAGCGCTGCCTCTGATAACACCCTGCCCTGCAAAGACTTACAGGGGAGTAAACTCCCCTGTAGGACTTTGAGAAACGCTGTCCTATAAGAATGGTGACTCCTCTTCTCCTCTGCCTGGTCAAAGTCAAGGGTCAAGTGGAAAACCTTCACCCCAGCACTATACCCTGGGGTAGGGCATTTGAGGGTAGCAAAGGGCCCATGTCACTTGCCAGAATAGGGTCTCACTAAGTTCTGCGGACATTTCTCTGAGGATGACTGTAGATCCACCCTTGGCGAGCCAAGGGTAGTGGTGTGCTGACTCCCCCCGAGCTTCCCAATCTCCATTGGGGTGCCCTTCCTCCCTTCACTGTAGCTCTTCACTTCCCCCTTCTCTCTTTCCCACGGTGCCTCCTCTCCTTTCTCCAGCCAACTCCCTTCTGACTCCTATCTGGGCATCCCCTTTTATTCCTCCTGTCTTTTCCCTTCCTGTTGACCCTCCATCCATTCCTCTTTCCCCTTTTCGACCTCCTTTCTCCGCCCGCGTTCCTTTCCTCTCGTTCCTTTCCTCTCCTCTGTCTCATTCCTATTCCTTCCTTCCACCTCCCATGTGTTTCTCTGGGTCGCCTTTATGGGTCTGTACCACCAAACCCTTCACTCTCCAGCTGACAACTGACAACTAGGTCTGCCAACATGCTTACTTTATTTCTGAAAGGCACTTCAAATGCTTGCCCCCCTCTTCCTTTTCCAATCAAGGGAGTGGAAGGAGGAGGCGGTACAGTGGAGGCAAGTAGGTGGGGACGTTCACTCTGTCCACCTACTTGCCTCCACTGTGCCGCCTCCTCCTTCCACTCCCTAGATTGGAAAAGGAAGAGGGGGACAGAGAGGAAGAGGAAATGTGGAGAGGAGGAGAGTGCTGAGCTAGAGCATTGGAAACTGGGAGGAGCAAGAGACTGGCACATCATTGGGTGGGGTGGGGGGAGGATTTGGCATGCCACCCTAGGCATCAGGAGGTCTTAGGCCAGCTCTGGTTGAGATTTTGGACATTGGTACACACAGAGACACTGTGGCTCATCATTAGACTAACTTAGGACATAGGTAAAGGTATCCCTTGACAATTAAGTCCAGTCGTGTCTGACTCTAGGGAGCGGTGCTCATCTCTGTTTCAAAGCCGAAGAGCCAGCGCTGTCCGAAGACGTTTCCATGGTCATGTGGCCGGCATGACTCAACACCGAGGCGCATGGAACGCTGTTACCGTCCCGCTGACGCGGTACCTGTTAATCTACTTGCAATTTCTTGCTTTCGAACTGCTAGGTTGGCAGGTCGCACAGATTCGACAGCTTTTGATTGACAGCTCATGGTTCAGTGGTTTAACCCACTGCGCCACCTGTTCACTCAATTTAGGACATACCTATGAGCTAATTCAAATATCACAAACCAGCCAGTTTTTTGCTAAACAAAAACAGGTGCAATTCACTTTCATACTGAGTGCTAGTTATACTAGTTATATAGTTGTTATAGTTATAGTAAGTTATATAGTTATACTAGTTATATAGTTATAGTTATACTAAGTTATATAGTTATACTAGTTATATAGTTATAGTTATACCCACTTTTGTTGATGTTTTAACAGGGATACAATGTTGCGTGTCAAGGATAAACATGGCAAATTATCCTAAAATATAATCATCTGTGCCACACCATCCACTTGATCACTCCACACGGATAGCTCTGTGGGAAGCAACTTACCTTTCCATGCATCAGAAGACGTATGGTGAGTGTGACGTTGAGGCCCCCTTCTGTCACTTTCGGATCCTTTGTGTTCATTCTTGACCAATATCTGCAATAGTTGAATACCGCTTTTCAGAGTGATTTCTCTTGCTCTCTTAGCCTAGGAACACAAAAAGTTACCATTCAGAGGTTGACGTTTCTCAAAACTGAACTATATATCAGTTCATACAACTAGTCAATGGTCTCCCTTTGGGTAGAACTACGTATCATAAAGAACCTGGGACCTATACTGATCATCATTATGATGTGTTTCTCTGGCCTCCCCCACTCCACATCATTGGCTGCCACTGGTGAAGGCAAGGAAAGGCACACTGTAATTCTGTTGGGACAAAGGATAAGGTAAATCAGACAATACGAGGGGGATGGGACAGCAACTTGATAAAAGGCTACCATCACTGGCGTCACTACAGGGGGGGCGGAGCTGTAAGTTCTGCTGAAATCGGAGCCTCCCTTACACGGAGGAACGAAGCGGCCCCGCCCCCTCACCTTCGGAGCCCTTCAGGGAAGCGAAAGCAACGCGCAGGAGACTCCCTGTGCATTGCTTTCACTTCCCTGAAAGGCTCAGAAGGTGAGAGGGCGGGGCCGCTTCGTTCCTCCGTGTAAGGGAGGCTCCGATTTCAGCAGAACTTACAGCTCCGCCCTCCGTGTAGTGACGCCAGTGGCTACCATTTTGGTTGGCAGCTCCATGTATCATACAATTCTGTCCTTTACTACTCCTTTCCCTGGCTGAGCTCTTAAGGTGAGCTTGCTTTTTAAAAACACTTGAGCATAAAGTAAGAAATAACCCCTGTATATATTTGTTTATTTACAATATTTCTAGGCTGTGTTTCAACAAAAATGTTCGCTGCAGTATTGCGTGTTCTGAAATGGAGACCTACATATTATACTTAAATGACAAAAAGGAGAATGCTAACAATTGTCTCCTTAACCAGTATGCGCCTGCAATGTGTATGTGTGTACAAAATCGGAATTTTACTCTCAGTGTAACTGCAGTGAAACTCAACTAATTCTTGCTCTCTTTCCCCATCACTTCCTTTTTTTGATCTGGCAGAACAGATTTTATTTTCTCTTCACGTAGTTCCATTGTGATCTTAACCAGACATCACCGCCAGCAACAGTAGCAGACATCTCAGAGATCTTGGAGTAAGTCAGCAGTGGTTTTTTACCATAAATTCTGGGTGCTGTCTGGCTTTGTTTTTGTCTAGGAAGCCCAGAGGTTGCTCAGACCCTCAAAGGCCAAAACCCGAAGTGGTAGTAGGATGTCTCTTAATTTCTGATGACAAACTGTGGACTTTTACTTATTTACCAAGTAATAAAAATCATAGAATACAAATGAAAGCTGAGAGGTCTGGCCTGGATGGAGAAAAAGAAAAGAGCATCCAACCAGAGACTAAAAAGGCAGAGAGAAAGTAGCAACATGACTTCCATTCTTCTTGCAAGTTTATCTTTGTCTGACCTAACGTATCACTGACAAGTCTGAAATGTTCTAACAACTTTGAGACGACAACAAATATGACACCATGGTGCCAACCCAGTTATGGGGAACTAAATTTGACTTATGATGATCCTAAATATGTTAGGATTTGTAGTCTAAATTTTCAGTCCTTCATGTGATGAATTCAGCAGTATTGTGAAACTACAGTACTATATAAAAAATAGAAACTACTGTTCTGATAAGATTATCTAAATAAATACATTTTTACAATACAGGCCACCTGAACTATAGAATTCATTTTCCTTTTCTGTTCACCTCAAGCTTCCTACAAGTGTTTCAAGTGGGTTCCAATTGGGCCCTGCGCCAAAGCCCCCCCCCCCGGTGCTATGGTGGTTTTGCAACTACAAAAGTAATCTACATGTTTTGTTTGTTTACTTGTAGGCTTACATGTATGCAATTTTAAATTAAAATGTGCTTAGATCCATGGGCAGCCCAATCCTATCCTCCCCCAGGGTAGGCTCTTCAGTGTGGGCCGTGCAACCCATGCTGAATCCTATCCGGGGAAGGGCCCTGCTGTGGGTCTACTTGGGGTAAGCAGGCATTTGCTTTCTCTACCCTGAGTAAACCCCCAGCCGCCACAATGGGGCTACTCAGTTCTCAAGCGGCCCTGTGTCGGCTCCAAGGGCCTGGGAGCGGAGATAGGATATGGCGCGTTGCGGTGCTGCTGATCCCCCCCTCCCAGGCCCGATCCGCCCACCCTGCCCTCCCCCATGCCCTGCACTGCTCGGAGCAGAATTTACCCGCTCCACAGTGCTGGGGCGGGTGGCACTGCTTACTCTTAAGTCAGCGCAAACGTGCTTTGCAGCACGTTTGTGACACTCAGTGCCGGTGCGGCGGTCTAGCACCGGTGCTCCTACTGGATAGGATTGTGCCGTTAGTCCATTAACATGTAGTCCATCCACATGCAGCGCACATTTTGATTTCCATTCTACCATAGAGATATAAAGTCTATAATTATTTATATCGCTAAGATTCTACAGACCTTGACTATGAACCTGGGGCTCCGCAAAAATGTTTCCAATTGGGCCTCGCAGTTCCTAAGGCCGGCTCTGTTCACGTGCATTGAGGGAAAGGCCATAGCTCAGTAGAAGAGCATCTGGCTTTTATGCAAAAGGTCTCTCTGGTTCAATCTCCAGGCAGGGCAGAGAAAAATTCCTGTCTGAAACCTTGGATTATCACTGCCAGTCAGCAACAACAATACTGAGCTAGATGGACTAACAGCCTGACAAAATATAAGGCAACTTTCTACTTCTTATCTCAGGAATCCTGTTACAACAGCATGATAACATAGATCAATATTTTTATCCCCATAAATGGATGACTGAGAAATAATGGCACCTGATGGCAGAACAACATACCGTACCCTGAGGCAAAACACAGGCTTCCCAGCTCTGAGTCTGCCTCAGGATGTTAATGTAGGATGGGGGCATTTGCAGGTGAGCATAAGTTGTTGCTTAATCCCTCCCAATAATTCGCTCTGCAAATGTTCCTCAGGCTGTTTTTAACCTGTTGTTCCTGGACATACAGCACAGTATAAGAATCATATACGAGCACCAGTTGGACAGTGGCGTCGTTGGAGGTGGGGCGGAACGCTAAGTTCCACACCATGCTGACCCTCCTTTACTCACTGGCACGAGGCGGCCCCACCCCCTCGCCTTCAGAGCCATTCAGTGGGGCGAAGGCAATGCGCAGGGAGTCTCCTGCGCTTTGCTTTCGCCACACTCAATGGCTCCGAAGGTGAGGGGGCGGGGCCACCTCGTGCCGGTGAGTAACGGAAAGTCAGCACGGTGCGCAACTTCGCGTTCCGCCCCACCTCCAGCGACGCCACTGTCCAACTGGTTGTCCAACTGCAGTTGGACATAACATAAAACATGTGGGGGTATTGTGTCCCATGTCACACTGTATTTTCCCAGTTGGGCAAATGTATGAAGTAGGGTGTAGGATACTTGAGTTTAATGGAACATATTTTTGGGATTAGGGCAGAGGTTCCCAAACTCCCAGGCAGAGTTTTCTGTGCTGCAAGTTGCTGCAAGGCCCCCTTGACAGCAGCTACATCACTCCAGGAATCACGTCGGAACCAGGGAAAAAGGGGCTTTTTTGACTCACCAGGGGTTGTGCTCTCCCTCCGGAGGGTGCAGGGGGACCACGGACCCCTCTGTAGGCCTCCCCGCACCCCAGATTAGCTTCCAAATGCGATTTAAAGATACTTCCGTTTTTTGCCGAAACCAGGAAGTAAACCGGAAGTAGCTTTAAATTGCTTTTAGAAGTTAATCTGGGGTGCGGGGAGGCCCACAGAGGAGTCTGCGGCCCCCCTGCACACTCCAGAGGGTGAGCACAACCCCTGGTGAGTTAAAAAAAAAACACCTTTTCCCTGGTTCCAGCATGGTCCCTGGAGTGCTTTTGCACATCACAAAACGTTACCACCCCCTTTAAGAGGGTAGCAACCAATTCTTCCCGACTGGGGTGTCGCGAAGCCCCAGTTTGGGAACCTCTGGATTAGGTTATAAAATATTACAGCAAGCCCATCACAGAAATTCTTGGGGCCCAATCCTATCCAACTCTCCAGTGCTGATGTAACTGTGCCAATGGGGCACGCACTGCATTCTGCAGTGGGGGGACAGTCACGGAGGCCTCTTCAAGGTAAAGAGTCTTCTTTGCTTCCTTACCTCAGGGCTGTGTTGTGGCTGCATCGGTGCTGGAACGTTGGATAGGATTGGGCCCTTGATTGTCAGGAGAAATAGACTTTACTGTTCATAGCTGGCACCACCAACAAAAGACAACAGCGATACAACAAAAGACCCAATATTTTGCATGGAGGGAAGGCGGTAAGAATTTTCCTCCTTCCCCAGACTCCCCAACTTTCCTGGCTTTTCTCCAATTTTGTCAGAAGCACCTTATTATCTTTAGTTATTTTAGGTATTTGTGACAGCAAATACGATAACTAGGTAAGGGCCAAGGGAGATCGTGCAGAATTGAGACAGAGCACAATGCTTGTTTCCTTTTATTTGCTGTTTGTTGATTCAGTGTATTGAAATCTGAAAAGGCCCATTTCAAAGCCTCCATTGCTCATGTAATAATGGGACACACTAGCCTTTGATACAATTCCCTTCAGGGAACAAAAGCTTCTTTTGGCAAGACTACAGATACTGCTTGTTGTAGGTTACACATGTCTTTCCAGTCAAGCATGATTAATAACTCACAAAAAAGTGCACATGACCCACTGGCAAGGCTTCTTTCAACTGTAATATCAGCATTATGAGCTCAGAATTCTCCCTAATTTCAAAATGGGCTCCAACAATGGAACAATAATTTAATTACTTTTTCTGCAGCCTGCACCGTTTTGTTTCATTACTTTGTGCCATGAGCCTAGCAGTTTACGGAAAATGGTTACTGCCTTCCAGGATTATTTTGCTAAATCCTTTCAACATCTGCTTCCAAAAATGACTTTATTTGCAATGGCATAAAGAATAAACAGACTATCCAGATAAATTGGGGAGAAGTCAAGAGGGTTAGGAGGAGAGAGTGGTGCACCAAAAGGAGGAAAGCTACCAGGAGAAAAGCAAAATAAAAATGTATCCCAAGCAATTCAGAGGCTGCTTTTGGTCACTCTGAAAACATTTTCAGATGGAGAATGCAAGACACAGAAATATGAATAATTCAGCAAGTTCCCTTTAATGCCCAAGCACAGACTGCTGAGGGGATACAACTAGTACACTGTCAGAGATTTGTGAGGAGTAAATCCAAGACATAAGAAAGCTTGATTGGTTTAATCTCTATTAGGTTTAATCTCAATTACATTACTCAGTGTAATTGGTAGATTAATTTGGGGGGGCATTTTAATCAGTGGAGCTGTGGTTACGGGTGTACCTGCCTATTTTTGAGGTACGTTAACTGACTGTAATAGGGAATGAAAGACAGGATATGAAAGATGGCCTTGCCTTTGTTGTACAATAGTTGGAAGCTTTTACTTTTCAAGTTTTCCTACAAGATCTCAAAAAGGTACCTAGCTAGATTGCGATGTGAGCAATGTGCAAATTTAAATACATTCATGGCCCAATCCTATACTCCCCCCCCCCCCGCTGGTGCAGCCATGCCAAAAAGGCATGCACTGTATCCAGCGGGGGGGGGGGGGCAGAGCAGAGCAGAAGGATTTAAATCCCCTTTCCCCTCCGTAAGCCTCCCGCCCTGCAATGGGTCTCCTCGGATTAGCACTAGCTCTTTAGCTGGAGAAAAAGGGGGTGGGGAGGCTGTGGAATGGAGGATGGGATCCAGAGCGTACCATCACCACCTGCTCCGGCAGACAGCGTGGTGATGACGCGCATGGGAAGGCTCTGGTCTTCCCGTTGGCAATCTGGCAGCGTGCGCTGCCAGCGTGCGCTTTACAGCAGCCAGCACTGGGTGTAACACTAGTTCCGCCAGGGGGAAGCCCATTAGGATTGGGCTGTTTATTATGTAATTGGTTAAAAGATAAATAAATTGTTTAGTTGTCAACTGTGATTTCTATTTCTTTCAAGGTCATTTGCAACACTGTACTTTGAAACACTTGTCAAGCTGAAAACAAATACCAATAGATGTTCTTGAAATGCTGTATGGCTATGTTTAGATTTAAAGAGCCACTGTGACTGAACGCCTGGGACAAAGATGCTGTGAACTCCATCAGTGGGAGGGGGAAAAAAAGCTTTCTTAATAATTGCATAGCAGAGGCCTTAGAAATTGTTCGGAAATGGATCTTATTACCACAGACTTACATGAAAACAAGACTAGTTGAGGTGTATGGATTAAAGGAGGAATATTAAACATACAGACTATGAATTTTCTTGAAGTCCCGCTACAATGAAAATTATGTGAACTGTTATTTTGGATTTTAGCATTTATCATTGCTTAGATTAATTTGGTCATTAACATGGAGGTTAACTTAAATGATTTACTGCGAAATCCTGTGCAAGTATGCCTAAATGGCCGGCCGCTGCATCCTGCGTGGATTGCAGCCGGAGTGGCCCATGCTCACCTTGGGGGAAGGGAACATTCATCCTTTTCTTCTGGTGTAAGTGTGGGGGCCCCAATGGGCCTCCTTGGATGCACGCCGGCGTCCAGGCAGCCCGTGTAAGGCAAGCCCAGGCTGGGAAGGGGCATAGGATAGCGCAACTCAACGCCAATATCCCCACCCCCTCCCAGCCCGGGCTGGCCAATGGCCCCCTCCCTTGCCACCCCTGCCACCTTGCCACCCCTGCCCACCCTCCCCCTGCCCCTGTGCCAACCAGCATGGGACCTACCTTCAGTGGCTGGTACAGAGTCAGTCCAGCGGCTGAGTGAGCGATGCCAGCCTCCGCTGCCGGCGCCACTTACTCACAAGGAGCTGCAAATGTGCTTTACAGCACGTTTGCGACTCCTTAGGCCGGCAGAGCGCTTGCTCCGCCGGCCTATTTGTAGGCAGGATTGGGCTGTTAATTAGGCAGCATGTTAGAAGGTGCATTCCCTCCTACATGAGAGAAGGAAGATGTCTCTCCTAAGAAGGCACCTACCATCTACGTAAACTGTCATATTAATAATAGAGTTTAAAAAACCTCCTGTCTGAGTAATTAGTGGTACCTTTTAATTGATGAAATTAGTTTTTAACTGATAAAAAGGGTTTTTACATAGATTAAAATGAGTAATCAGCCAAACATTGCAGTCCTAGTAAAAATTCTTCTTGATTCTATGTAAATGGTTTACTCTGGCTGTATACCGATAAAGCAGTTGTAGAGAGAACTGTCTGGCCTCAAATTCCTAATCTATTTATAGAGAGACATATCAGCAACCTGCATATCTAGTACTTCAATGACCATGATAAAATAGATTTGGATTTCATGAACACTTTCTACAAAATCAAACGTCTCATATTTGTAGGCAACCGGTGTTGATGGAAAACAGCTTTTACTGGCCATGAGTTTTTGTTGCAATCTATTAACAAACATAGCAGCACTGAACATATTCAACATATAAGGAGAACAGAAGTCTCAGAAAGTAATCAGAAGGCAAATAAAGAGCTCAGGAGTTTTTTTTTTTTAAAGAAAGCATATTGACATGAATAAAATTGCCATTCAAATCTAGAATAAAACATGGATTAAAATGTGTAAATGTATATTCTGTTTTCTGCTTTACTCCAAGTATCTTGTCTCACAGTCCAATCCTATGTAACTCCCCGCTTGGTGATGCTGCAGCGCCAACGTGGACTCTGCTGTATCCCGTGGGGGAGTTTCAGCCTCTGGAGGCCTCCTCGGGGTAAGGGAACATTTGTGCCCTTGCCCCGGGGAAAGTCCCAACAGCCACTATGGGTTAACTCGGTCCTGCACCAGCTCTATAGCTCGCGCAAGTCTGCGTTGACCTGGGAAGGTGGATTAGGCTCGAAAAGAGGGTTAGGATTCGGCGGGCACAGCTGCTACCAAACCCACCCCCTTCCTGAGCATGATCTGCCCTATACTGCCTTTCGCCAGGTGGTATAAAAATCAGCCTGGTGCTCAGCCTGGCGCTCAACAAGGTTTACAACAAGGTTTACAACAAGGCTAAAAATACATAATAAAACATACATAAAAACAATACTTAAAAACACAGTGGCCAAAAACAGCAGGTTAAGATATAAAATCATCAGTCAGATAAAACATCCAGCAAGTCCCCCAATATCCTCAACTGTCAGAAACTTTCCCCCATCCTAAAGGTAAAGGTGACCCCTGACAATTAAGTCCAGTCATGTCCAACTCTAGGGTGTGGTGCTCATCCCCATTTCAAAGCCGAAGAACCAGCGTAGTCCGAAGACGCCTCCGTGGTCATGTGGCCGGCATGACTCTCCTTGCCGCAGCGCGTAGCATGCGGCTGGAACACGGAGCGCTGTTTACCTTCCCGCAAGCGGTACCTATTTATCTACTCGCATTAACATGCTTTTGGCGGCGGGGGGGGGGCTATCGTGATTCACATGGGAGGGAGTTCCACATTTGGGGAGCCACCACCGAGAAGGCCCTTTCTCTCATTGCTGCCCCCTTGCTTAAGTCAAGGGGGCAGACAAAAATGCCCCCCCCCAAGATCTCAGGGGATGAGCTAATCTTTATGGGAGAAGACGGTCCTTCAGACACCCTGGCCCCAAAACATGGCCCTTAAAGGTTAAAACCAGCACCTTGAATTGGGCCCAGAAATGAACCGGCAGCTAATGTAGCTGCCGGAGCAACAGTCCAACAGAGTCAAACCATTGTGCGCCCGCAATCACAGAGACGGCTGCATTCTGTACCAGCTGCAGTTTCCGTAGCCTTTTCAGGGCATCCCCACGTAGAGTGTGCTGCAGTAGTCTAACCGTTATGTCACCAGGGCATGGACCACTGTGACCAGGTCAGAATGGTACAGGTACAGTCACAGCTGGTGCGCCACGCAAAGACCCCCCTGACAACAGCCGGCACTTGCCAATCCAAGAGCAGCTGCTCATCGAAGAGGACACCCAAACTGCGGACCTGCTCCTGCAGAGGGAGCGCAACCCCATTCAGAGAAGGCTGATGATCCAGCCCCTGTATTGATGCTTTCTGAACCAAGAGAACCTGTCTTTTCCAGATTTAGTTTCAGCCCTCATCCAGCTCTCAACTGCCTCCAGGCAACTCTCCAGGATCTCAACTTCCACCCTCAAAGATGGAAGAAAGAGAGATAGAGCTGGGTGTCATTTACATATTGGTGACAGCCAACTCCAAATCCCCAGATGATCTCTCCCAGTGGTTTCATGTAGATATTAAACAGTGTGGGGGATAAGATAGAGCCCTGTGGCACCCCACCGGTACAGACAAACAGGTATCCCCAAGCCAAGCACAGCCAAGAAGGAGCAGAACCACTGCAAAGTGGTGCCTCCTATTCCCAAATCAGTCAACCATTCCAGAAGGACACCATGGTTGATGGTGTCAAACACCTCTGAGGTCCAGCAGGACCAACAGGGTTGCACTCCCTCTGTCCAGACCCCAGCACAGGTCACCAAGTAGGGTGACCAAGGCTGTCTCCATCCCAAAGCCTGGCCTGAAGCCAGATTGATAGGGATCCAGAAGCTTTTATCCATTTATATCCCATCTCTCTAAAAAGCTCTAAAGCAGCTTAAATAATTAATTAAAACTGCACCATAAAAACAGCCTACAATGACAGAGATAAAGATCCGGGGGTCAAATAAAACAATGAAAATATGCTACTAGATAACTAGAACATTTTGGGGAAAATGTTTAGAAGATGGGGAGACAATGATATACTGTAGAATGCACCTTTCACCTGGAAGTTCCCCTGTGAAGGCCTCACGGGTGTGTTAGAGTTTCCACTCATTTCAATGAGTCTTGAGCAGGGGCGCTTGGATCATTACTATGAACACCACCATGTTTTAGCTGTAAATGACTGCTGTAACAATTGGGCAGTTCTGACTATCTGGAATACAGTGCATCTTTCTTGTAGCTCCGTGCAGGGGCGTAGTAATGTGGCCCCTTATCGGAGGCTGCGTTGATGCCCCCCAGCGGAAGCCCCGCCCCCGCTGTGTGACATCACCCAGAAGCCACACCCCGGGGTGACATCATGTGGCCTATAATTGAGCAAAAACGGCCCCAGGGGGCAGGTGGGAGGGCGGGGAGCACCGTCCCTGCTCTTCGGAGGCCTTTGCAATGCCCACAACAAGCCACGTATGGCCGAAAACAGCCGGAAAAAGCAGCAGAATTTTTTTTAAGTGGCGCGAAAAGGTGCCACCGCACCTGCCCAGGATTTTGCTAGTCTACCCCCGCCCCCCCTTCCTACGCTTCTGGCTCCGTGGCCTTGGATAATATTTGGGTGGGGCTTGATAAAGAGATAACCTTTTTATTCACAGTCATATGACCATGCTCTGGTTTACACATTCAGCTTGGGATGGCATAGTAAAGTCTTTTTTTAAAGGGAGAAGGATCACAAGACCCAACTGAGCACTCAAGTGTAGGGCTTAGTTCTATATATCTCATTTTTTGCTGATTTACATTGTTTTTCTTGTATAAAACGAAAATAAAGTGGGGGGGGGAAGTGTGGGCTTACCGGTAGTTCATACTGGAAGCTGTCTGCAAGGGGAAAGGGCTCATACCACCCCACCACTACCCTTTCAGCGCCATCCCAACATAATATATGAATCAAGGCTATGATTTACAACTACACAAAGCAGTGCAGCTCAACTGCTCTGGGTTATTATGGATAATAACATTGGCTCAGCTAACATGGCCAACTGCACAGTGAATTTAGTGCCTCGGTTAAAGGGACTTGCACTTACTGCTAACACTTCCACAGAGAAATAGGGTCCACCTAAGTCTATTTAAAACTCTGATACAGAATTTCTGGAATGCCAGTTAGGGTTAATTTGGAAAGGACAACAAGCCTGTTGTGGTTTCAAGATCATTATTTTAAACTGAGGTCTGAGTTTGAAACAGAATCTCTCTCAGAGGCATAGCTGAGCTACCCATTGTTTGCTTATCACGCAATTGCCTTTTTAAAAGTGCTAAGTTCATTGTTATGGCTCTTGTTATGTGAAAACAATCTCATCTGTGTTTTTTTTTAAGGACCCTAGTCAAGCTAAGCCTGAAAGAATACATTCTAATGTAGTTAGCAGAGCTGAGTTATCCAAGCCATTTATAGTCAACGGAGCATGTTTTCTCATTGCACAGAAGGAAAGTAAGACCATTACAAAACACAACAGCAAATGGAAAGTTAGGCCTCAGCACACCTCATTTGTGATTTGGGGTAAACCGCACCATACAATCCTTTTTCTTTTCATGTCATTGCAATCAGAAGCTGACTGACTAACAAGGTCAAGTGCCACTTTCCTGTCAGTCTTAGACCTAGCATCACCTGAGATCAACTTTTCATTTCAAAAAAACTGCTCCCCTACAGCCCAATCCTGGGTAAGATACGGCGGTCGGCCTAAAGGGCCACCCGCCATATCCTATGCAAGATCCAGGCTGCCCTGGGGCAGCCTGGGTACACCTCGAGGGCAGAGGACAATCGTCCCCTTCCCCGGGTGTAAGCAACAGGAGGCCCAATGGGCCTCCTCAAAAGTACGCAAGCTCCGAAGCTCGCGTACATTTGCGCCCTCCGTGTAAGGTCGCACCGGGCCTGGAGAGGGCTTTGGATATTGCCGTATCTCGCTACCGATATCACTGCCCTCTCCAGGTCCGGGGCGGCCTATGGCTGCTATCCCTCACCGCTTGGTTCGCCCTCCCCCCACCCCTGCCCTGGCAAGTGTAGGCCTTTCCTGCTCCAGCGGGCGCAGGGACGGCGGGGATGCTTTACGGTGCGTTTATGACACCTTGCACCAGCGCCGTCACTGGGTGGCATGTCACCCCTAGCGGAAGGTCAGCACATCACCCCCCGCTGCCGCCGTGTCACCACCTACCTCCCACTGCCGTCACTCCCCCCACTGCCGAAGTGTCACCCACCGCTGTTGCCGCGTCACCCTCTGCTGCCACCTGGTACGAGCTGGGAGAGGGTGACGATGCATCTTCTTTGGCTGGCGGCTCGGCCGCTTCTGACTAGGCCAAAAGTGGCGTGAAGCTTCTTGCCCTCAGCAGCGTTATGCGCATGTGCGAAAACACCACTTTTGGCCTAGTCAGAAGCGGCCAAGCTGCCGGCCAAAGATGACGCGTCGTCACCCTCTCTCGGCTCGTACTGGGCAGCAGCAGGGGGCGACGTGGCGGCAGCGGGGGGTGATGGCGAGCAGTTCGTATGGGTTGGGGGGTGACGCAGCCCGCAACGTCGGGTGCGTCACCCTTGCCACGTCACCCCCTCCCGCTGCGTCACCCCCCGCCACGCCCTAGTGATGCCAATGCCCTTACACAGGATTGCGCAACTAGCCTAGGGTGAGAACAGAGGGTGAAGCCATGGCAGAGCATGGATGGTGACAGCTGGATTCAAGGTTTGTTCAATATGAGTAATAAGAACAAGAACAACAATCATCTGTCAGGCCAACTCTGCTACAGGTATTTACTGGTTTTTCAGATTGTGATATTAGTTACCTCCCAAAATAAAGTTTTACAACACAGGCTAGTAAAATAACATCAAGGTGAATCTGCCTTGTCTTGATATACAAGGCAGGAAGAGTGATAATAATTGAGTCCTACAGATTTCTTTCTGAAAGAACCAGGAATTAATGTATTTAGAAACACTGCACCCGTCACCAGTTCAAGCTTTCTGCACTTGGAACATCTTCCTACTCTTCACACATGGATGGGATGCAAGTTCTCTCTAGTCATCGTCACACATTCCCTTTTCATAAGAGAGGGAATGCACGAGGGGTTTGTCGAGAACATGCTTAATGTGAGGAGAGAGGGAGAAACGCTATTGCACATATCATTGGCAAGGGTGGGGCTATTGCACATCTTCTTGAGAAACCTTCTTGCATTCCTTCTCCTATAAAGGAGCATCTGTAGGGGGCTTCTTTCACACACACACACACACACACACACACACACACACACACACACACACACACACACACACACACACACACACACACACACACACAAAGCACCTGGTCATAGGTGCTACGTGATTGTCAAGGGGCCAGTTGGGATTATACTTTTACCTCCTGACTAGCCCCATGTGACTATGGGCATGCACACTTATGCTGCACGCATGTCACAACCCAGCTCCTTATTTCATGTGTATTCTGTAATCGTGTGTGTGTGGTCAGTCAGGAGGTAAAGGGGTCACCAGAAGCAGTCCAAGACATCTCATTTTTATTTTCATTGTCCCTTGGATGGAAAGCAATAAAAGCTGTTGTTTGGAAGACTGTGGTAAAAGAGAAATGCAAGAGTATCTACTTTATGGTCCACATATAGGGAAACTGAGAGCAGGGGCAGGAAACGCTGCTTGAGTGATCCAGACATGATATGGATACTACACTGTTTCTCTTCCTCATACTAGGAATTTATTGTGAAGATTTTCTGTAAGCTGCTTTGGTAGCCTCTTAGGGCTATAAGGCAGAATACAAATTTTAAACAAACAAACAAACAAAACATGTTCAGATTTCAGAACCTTTACTGGCATATAAACCAAACATGTTCTTAGTAGATAATAAGAGCTTGTTACTTCAAGCAACTTCCCATACCGCTTAATAAGGAGGCACTATTTCCATTGACTTCTCACATGCACAAAGGAACTATTTTGGCCATTTAATAGTGCTATTCCATCATTCCCTTTCTATAAACAAAATGCAGTTCTGTCTGTCTGTCTGTCTGTCTGTCTGTCGTGCTTTGAATAATTTTTTTTGGCATAAGGAGCTTATTCTTTTTCTGAATAACACAATAATGTTAATGACATTCTGCATTCTTTACTGTTTATTTAATCAATTCTTATCCTGCCTTTCCATTCACAATGGGGCGATCAAGGCAGCTTTACAAAAACGTAATAAATACAATAAAAAATGCAGGTTCTTCAAACATATTTTTTCAGTGATAATGATTGAATTAAGAACGCAAATGTAAGGTTCAGCAATCCTAAGGCTGCAATCCTTTGCACACATATTTGGGAATAATGTATTTCAAATAAGTTTCATGAATCTCAGTGGGACTTTTTCTATAAACATGTGTAGGATTGAAACTGCACATTTTCATCTCTGTTAAGTTGCATGTGGCACAATCTTATGCATGTCTGCTTGGAAGCAAGTCCAACATATTTCAGTGGGATACAGGTATGTGTTGCTTCACAATGGGGGTACATTCTGAGAAATGCGTCATTAAGCGATTTCGTTGTTGTGCGAACATCAAAGTGCCTAACATCTAGGCTTACCATCGTCCCGGAATCGAGCCTGGCTTCGGCCTAGTCCGGGCCCGAGCAGCTCTCAAGGATGCACTGCTTCTGTCCAATGGGCTTCCGGAACTTCTGGTCGACGATGCGACGACGATGCGACCGAAGCTGGAACCCCGTTGGGTAGCCGCAGTGCATCCCTGGGAGCTGCTCAAGCCCGGTCTAGGCCGAAGCCAGGCTCGATTCTGGCACGATGGTAAGCCTACTAACATCGCATTTCCCAAAGCGTATCCCCGTCGTACAAAGTACAGGGCTTAAATAGGCAAAGTTCAGGCACTCACATTATTCATATTGCCAGGCCCTCCTCTGCTTATTTACTACAGATACAGAAGAGGGCACACAGGCCCCACCTCAGAATAGTTCCTACTCCCTTATTGGATAACTTCACTTTTCTCCTAGTTCACCAAACAACGTCTCCTTTCATTGGCCATTCTCGAAACCAATCACTGTCTGCTCTGAATGTCTTTGTCATAGACAGAAAATTTAGAAGACTGACAAGCTCATTGTCAGCTAACAGAGGCTTACAGATAAAAAATGGCTGTGACGGGGGCGGGGGAATGGGTGATTTAATACATTTAATCTTATGGGACCACCATTGTATATGCCAACATTCAACGGAATTTCCTTATGCGGCGCATATCTGTATATTCTGAGGTACTTGAAGACTGCAGTCTTACATTTGTTTTCCCTTTGAACATCTTTAACATTTACTGTACACATTAGTCAAAATGACTCCCACAAAAAGGTTTTCATTAAGGTCCTAGTCATATAATCTCTTAACTATCAAAGAAATGGCATAAATCACGGTTTGGGTTCAGGATAGCTGAGGGACCGCCTTCTCCCATACATTCCGGCCCGCCCTCTTAGGTCATCTGAGGGGGCTCTCCTGTGAGTGCCACCTCTATTTCAAGTTAGGGGAATGGCAGCACGTGGGGCAACCCTTCTCTATTGTGGTGCTACAATTGTGGAACTCCTTGCCAGGGGACTTGAGAACTACCCCCTCCCTCATGACGTTTTGGCGAGGGCTCAAAACGTTTCAGTTTTGTCTAGCGTTTGGGTGATGGGTTGTTGTCTGACTCCTGTGTCTCAAGATGTTCTGCTTTGCTGCTTCTCTGCTCCATATTGTCCGTCCCCCCCCAGTGGATTTTATTGTTTTTAATTTATTTTATGTATTGTTTTAAATTATGTATTTTAATCCTTGTTGTAAGCCGCCTTGGGCATTTGCCTTGGCATAGGATAAGGCGGGATATAATTTTTTAAAAATAAATAAATTCCTTTTCTAAGAAATTGGCCGACAATTGTCATTCACAGCTCAGAGAATATTTCTGTGTTTTAAAATAAAAACCAGGTTCATGGCCAGGAAAGACCATTTCTTTCCAGTGTTCAAATCTGAAGACGTGCTGTTAATAAAAAGCAGATTCCAGAAATGGAATTTTAGGCAATGATTGCAACAGCACAAATTTTTGCACATCAACTAGGTGATGATATGAAACAAACCTGAGCAAACGTCACCATCCCACAGTTTTGCCATACATTGGCACAACATGCAGCTGGGAAGATCAAAAGGACAGACTGAAATGACCAGTCACATGATCATTCAGCTGTAGTCCGCATGCTGTTAAAAGTGATTTTGGCACTCAGTCCTCTCTCATCACACTGCTTCTATTTTAGCTTCTTGCCATATTGAGGTGGGGGAAGGAGGAGGTACAAACATGGCCTTTACTTACGGCTAGAGATCAGTCAGAATGTTCAACTCTGTATACCCAGAACGTCAGGGGTAATAAGTAGTTCAATTCATGTAAGATACAATATTTTCCAAGGTTCCATTTCAACCTACCAACAATTTGTGCTGGTTGCATTTGTTCAAAGATGAAAATTATTTTTTCCAGCAAAATATTCAACTAAAAGAATAAGGGGAGTAAATGTTTATGCTTCTTACATGCTTGAAACAGACATTCTGCATCACTTGGCAAGTGCGCCCGTAATAATAATGCTGCTTTATGAGTGTGTAAAATTCTTCACGTGTATTCTTGATGCTGTACTTATAACAACCCTGTAAGTATTACCCCCACATTGCAGCTGGGTCGCTGAGGTTGAGAGGGGATGGTTTGCCTAAAGCCTGTGACTCCCCAAGGCCGTCTTGTGTACGTCACGTCCAGTGCGTTGCCTGATGTGCCGGACGTGCTGGGACGTGACCTAATGAACCCCAGTCACACCAGATCACAGCTGTGCCTTGCGGGTGCACTGTGATTGGTTAAATGCTTGTCCCCAGTGACTGCGGTGGAGGAGCACTGAGTGAGCACGGACCAGTGGGCAAAATACATGGGGGAAGGAGGACAATACACAGGGGAAACCCCAGCAAAACCTTATTTCCTTTCAGAGTCCCGGTCTGCCTAGGGCTCACCTCACCGAGAGACTTTCCACTGCCTCAGTGGTTGGTTTAAGGAGGAGGCGGGCACACGCACACACGCACACACCCCAATCAGTCCTGTCTGGCCCGTTTCTAGCTGAAGAAGGGAGCAAGCCAATCCACACCCCGGGATCTTAAAATAGAGAGATGACTGTCTCGTAGCCCAGGACCTAACAATGGGGCACTGGGGAGGATGAGCGCTTGACTGACAGCCAGCACAGCAGGCGAGAGAGCACCAGGTGGGCAGGCAGGGAGGGACCCTCAGATCTTGGAGGCAGCAGCCGAGTGCCGGTCTCCTGTCCGCCTCCCACTTTTAACGGCCTCCCACTCCGAGTATAAGGTGCCCACTGTTATCTATGGCTATGCATTATACAGTATGTGTATGCATATAATTGGTTACTGCGCTACTCCACATCACGCCCCAGGGTTAAAAAAAAGGCGCTGATTGGCTGAACGTGAACACGACGCACGCCAGCAGAACTAGAGCATCGGGCAAGGAAGGCATGATCCAGAACGTGCCTCCCGGCGGCCCTGTGCATTCCAGACAGAGGTACGTCACACCACACAAATGCGGGCGCCGCCAGACACAACGCACACGGTATGTGCTCGATGTGTCTCCGACTTAACACTACTTAGTGAGTTCATGGAAGAAGCAAGATTTGAATCAGGGAAGTTCTGGTTCACAGGTCAGTCTCTCAGTCACTCCGTTACAAAAATTCTACATGCCCATACGTGTCATCATTGCACTACAGATGTTCTATCCAGTTAATACTCCCTGAGCATGTGGTTTTCCAGAGGATAAAACAGGCTGATATAAGGCAATAATACTGTTTTCCTCCCTTACAGGGTTGGTGTGAGGATTAAAGGGAATATATGTAAGTATTTTGAGCATTTAGGGAAGGCATCCCATGAACATTTGAAGATAGGAAGAAGCTTTATGGAATTAATCCCTTAGATCATCTGAGCTTGGGACCTTCTGCATGCAAAGAATGTGCTCCACTACTGCTATTATTAATGAGAATAATAATTGCTAAGTATTATTGTTAACAGTTTATCAATGGGCTATTTGCATTAACCCATCCAGCAAATCAGCACATAGGATAGTATATACTGTACTGTACTACCAACTGCTGCAACTGAACTATGCCATTACTCCATTACAGCAAAACTAGTACAATGGTACTTTAGGCAGATATTCTGGTACATTGATAGAATTGAGATGCCAGACATATTACTGTGAGTTTATTATATAATAAACAAAGTCAAACACACAAAAGTTTGACCTTGCTTTTTTTAATCTAGCATACAAGAATTGTGTTTTTAAAGTTTAATTCTCCAGCAGAACACCAGACCTGTTAATTCAATAAAAATAACAAGAAAAATATGTTTTGCATTCTTATCTGTACTACTTTGCTCAGAGTGCAATCCTGCTCTAAATACGGGCAGCGGAACGAGCATTCTGCCGCCTGAAGTAGTCGCAAACGTGCCGTAAAGCACGTTTGTGATTACTTTAGAGCCAGGAAGGCCGGCGCAAGGCCCGCTTTCCCAGCTCCGCCGCCAGAGCCCTCAGCCAGCCGCCGGACCCAGGAAAGTTTGGATCCAGCGGCTGGGGGGGAGGGTTGGCGGCCGGGGGGGACGGCGGAGCCAGGAAGGCGGCCATAGGCCCAGCCTCCCCAGGCGGGGGCATGGCTCCCGCCAGATCCTGGTCCCCGCCGGGTGGCTGAGCCGTTACACGGTCCCTGGAGGAATTCTGACGAGGCCTATCGGCCCCAGCCGCTGTTACACTCAGGGAAGGGGTCAAGTGTCCCCTTCCCCAAATAGACTTTCCGCCACGGGCTGCTTGCTGCAGGCTGCCTGCGGCGGAGATCAGGATCCGGCGGGCGGCCTCGGCCGCCTGGCGGATCCTTAAGCAGGATTGGGCTGCCCGTGTTGTATTGCATTACATTCTACACAATATACAGTGGCTTATTAATAACTACAACTGTCCTATATGTAATATACAAAAGAAACAAAAAAACTGTTCTGAAGAAAGCTATTTTTCAGTTCTGTTGACTCTGTATCAATAGCCAGCTTACTAATTTTTTTTGCACTTCATCACTTCCAGTGTTTTCAATATACTGAGTCCCTTAGATTTTTAAATGTTTAAAACTCTTTTACAAAGAATGGGACATATTTGCATAAAATGGACCAAATTGAAAAATAACCAAATAATCATCTAAGCTTGGACAGAGCTGCTTTTGTTTCATGCTGAGTCACAAGGTGCATTAATGCAGAATATAGCTTGATCTCAGGAAAACAAGAAATCATTGTAGTTTGTTTATAAAGGCTGCCCTGTTCTCTGTGGTCACAAAGGCATCACTTGATTTTCACCATCATTAGAACTGAATCAGCCATTTCTAGTTAACATTTCACACTGTACAATTAATAAGCCGTTATACAATGTGAAGCCTTTTTATGTATTACCTCTGGCAAGTCTGCCTCTTTCTAGAAGATATTATAAATATCAAACATTGGCCCAGTGCAGATGAAGGTTTAGTGTGATAAGAATGGTTTGGTACTATAAGAACGACTAGCAGCAAGCCTCAGACTTATGCAGTGAGGGGAGATCGAAAGTTTCTCCTTTCATTTTTTAACTAGCCACAGTTTCCTATTATGACAGAAAACGGAACTGTGGTTTGTACACTGGCAGTTGCTGAGGAGCATAAGGGGAGTACAATCTGAAACAGTAGATCAGGCCCATCCAAAGCTGGACCAATGCCCAAAGCAATGCCCAATTCCCCCCACTCCCCCTTTTGCACTCAAGCCCCCCTCATATTTGCCTCCGCTACAGTCCAGTCTTCAAAACTGGCTAGACAAGGAGGGTCCTGGGATCTCAAGGAACGTAATCAGCAAGAGGACTGCAGTGTCCCCTACTTTCTCCTCTGCTCTATTGCCCTGATTTGCAGCAACAGCACTGGAGAAGGAGGCAAGTGCCCCCCATCTTCCTCAAGAAGAGGCAGTTGACAGGTGGTGCGCCAGGCAGGTGCAGGTTGTGGAGTCCCTGAGGAGTTCATCACCTACTTCAACACACCACTCAAAGCACCCACTTCATCCTGCATCATGGGTGAGCTGGCCCTGTTGGAGACAAAACCAGCTATTCAGTAAACTGACCCAGGATCAGTCCATGACTAGCACTCCCTGTAAGGGGTCCACACTGGTGAGCGGATCCCCCCGGCAGCTATGTGGAATTGTGACTCATTGCAATGCCACGTCTGGACATTTGGCGATGACGTCATCACATCATTGCTGAATTTCCAAGTTACCAAGCTCCTCACTGCTTGGCAAGAGGTATGAGGCCACTTGGCCACGCATCTTTGAGGGAACACTGTCCATGACCCAGTTATAAAAGTGGCACATTGTGAGTTGACAATACACCTCATCAGAGCAGAATCTCTCCCATATGTTCATCTTACATCCACATCTTAAAACAAATTTAGTTATTTATGTTTCTATGTCTATCCTATGTTTTGAGCAAGTGGGCTAAAAAGGCAGCATACCATAAAACTAAAGACACTACAGTCACCAGACAGTAAAATATGAAAATTAAAAAAGCAGTATAACAACCAGTGTGAAAAAAGATACTACAACATGAGTAATTTGCTGGCTGCCAAGGCCAGAGGGGGGAGAGAGATGACTGGCTGAAACATGGACGGGCCTCTTGCTAAAAGAAATGGCTGGTGTGCTGTGGTCACTGGCCATGCAGGGAGGGAGGAGGGATGCACTGGAATGAAATTGTGTCCCAAGCTAGCAAGCACTAAAGTACTATAACTTAGAACAAGAACAGCTCAGACAAAAGATCAAGCAAGTTGACAAAACCTTAAGACAAAGTATTTTTCTGCTGAGTAATATGAGCCTTTCTGCGCAATCCTGCGCAACTTTGCTCCAGTGGAGCACGCGCTCTGCGTGTTTACGGCACCTGGAGAGTAAGGGCCACCGGTGCGGAGGCCGGCAGCCCTCTCTCCACTGTCCTCCGGACCCGGCACTCACCTTTGGAAGTCCTGCACTTGTCGGTGCAGGGCCGTGGGGAGGGTGGGCTGGGTGGCTAAGAAGGGGGGCCATTGGCTGAATTGGATGGGGGCGGGCATATCGGCGGCGTGCTTCACCAATATCCTGAGCCTGTTCCAGGCTTGGGCCGCCCTTACCCCGCCGCCCCGGATGTACGCCAGCTCCAGAGTTGACGTACATCTGAGGAGGCCCATTGGGCCCGGGAAGCCCTACACCTGGGGAAGGATGTAGGGCTTCTCCCGAGGTGTTCCCTTCTCCTGAGGTGTTCCCGGGTTGCACTGTCACGGCCCAGGAAGGACATTGGATACGTCGACCGGCCCTTTAGTCTTGCTTCGTATCTTTATGCAAGATTGTGCTGCCCGTCTGTTTGCAAGCTTACCCTTAGTTTAAAAGTGATGGTGGGGAGGCATAAAAATCTTTCCCATGCCAAGTTCCATGTGGATGGAATCTCATTTAAACTGGGTCACCTAACCTACATGCATGGTATTAAAATACCAGGGATATGTGGTGTCGGTGGGTGCCGCTCTGGTATGCTAATGCTGCACACATAGCAGTGGAGGGCCCGGTTTAAATGAGATGCCAACCGTGTGGTACACTGCAGAGGTAAGTTTATTCTTACACATCTGTCATCACATTTAATTGGGCCTTAGATCAACCAATGCATGCAAGAGGAGCATTGATATGGAAGTGAAAGATATTACACAATCAGTTACTGTGACACACATTTTTAACTTATTTCAGTCTGATTTGTTTGCTTGATTAAAGAGATAGAAGATGGAATAAGCTGAAAACCAGGGAAATGATCGCTGGATAATGAGCAGCTCTTGATTAGTCACTGTTTCATCTTGGGACAGTAACTACAGTACATAACCATGGCCATTATCTTTAGCAGATAGATCCAACTGGAATTCAGAGCTAATTGCAAGCACTATAAACTCAGAAAGACTGGAAAGGCACGAGGCTAATATCTATTGGGATCCCCTACCTGAGTAATAAAACTACCGTATTTTTTGCTCCATAAGACGCACTTCCCCCCCCCAAACAATAGGGGGAAAAAGCCTGCGTCTTATGGAGCAAATAATAAAAAAGTAAAGAAAAAATATTTACCGGGGCTTCAGGGAGGCCTGCAGAGGCTCGTGCAGGCCTCCCCGATCTTCATTTCGTCAAAAAACGGCCATTTTCGGCCACTTCCTGTTTTGACGAAAACCGGAAGTGGCCGAAAATGGCCGGGTTTTTTGCCAAAATGAAGATTGGGGAGGCCTGCAGGAGCCTCTGCAGGCCTCCCTGAAGCCCCGGTAAGTGTATTTTGCTTACTTATTATTATTTTTATTTTTATTAAAAAAAAAAAACCTTTTTCCCCCTATTTTTTGCTCCATAGGATGCATGTGTTCTATGGTCCGATGCGTCCTATGGAGCGAAAAATACGGTAAATGAAAAAATTAAAGTCAGGATCCCAAATCAGTTGCCTTTGAAAAAGAACTGAGTTTAGGTAATTCAACATTTGCAAAGTCAACCTAAATTTGGACAGCATGAAAGCAGAGAATAAATTTGGCACGAGATGGAAATTCTGTTACAGAGTCAATTAGCTAAATGAAAATGTAGTGTGAATCTATCTATCACAGGCCATTAAGGCATTACACTTTAAATTATGTCTCTTTGATGTTCCCAGAGGCCCAACTAACATCTTTTGCCTTTAGGCAATAGATGTTCACATTTCAAGAGGTAACCATGAAAAGATTTTGCAGTACCTCTTTTTATACGTGCTTGCATGGGGGTGGGGGTATGTGGGTTATTATATTATATTAGCAAAATATTAATATGAATGAAAACCTTTACAGCTTCTTTGGAGGGTATTAAATCAGTATTTCCCAAACCTCTGATACTGGAGGTGCACATTTTATTAATTAAAATGGGAGGCATGCTTCATTGCCACACTGGAAACCATTTACTTTTAGAATGAAAGTGTACAAATAATCCATCCTTAGATAAGCCCTTCCTCAACCTAAGTACTGTAATTTTTTGTGTGTGTGCCTCCTGACAGGAAAGAAATGAATGCAGAACAGTGACTCATGCAGAAATGCCTTCAGCATATCTCTGAAGGAGGACAATTCTGCTCCAACTCTCTGCACCAAGAGCGATTGCAGTGATGATCCCATCATGTCTGATACAGACAGAGGGCAGAAGGCTGATAAGAAGGAGGCATAGGAAGCAATGGTTCTGGAAATGGGTGCTTTGGTCTCACTGGACTCTCTAATTACAGTATTTCATTTCATTCTCTATTACAACACACCAGCACTTCACTTTATTTATTTATTTATTTATTTTAATTCTACCCCCTAAGTTTAGGTTCCACACCCTTTTGGAATTGGTAGGACCAGAATGGTAGGATGCAAATGTGAACACTAAACTAAACTAAACTACAAAACTCGTCAGTGCAGAGCAGGTTACAGCCCTTACACTGACTCACAAAGATACATCTTTCAAAAGCATGCTGATGAAGAACCTGAACATTTCACATTTCATTCTCTACCTCCGAAGTCTTGATCCTAAAATGTCACCCCTCAGACACATCCAAAGAAATATCCATCAGGAAAGATGGTAACCTTTAACAAACTGAAGCCAGTGCCTTCTAATCATATGGGGCTTGCAGTTGGCAGGGAGGGAAAAAGTGCATTAAAAGAAAAATAACTGAACACCACAGCTGGTCTTTTTAATGAACATTCATTTACATAACAAAAAGCTGAACAATGTTTCTAGAGCTAGCAAGGAATTAAAGAAGAGGAAGGTTGTGTTGCGTTCACACACAAGCATAAAAAGCCACTTTCCTTAGATGCGTCCTGAACAAGTAACTTTCCATCAATCTCTGGCCTACAAGCAATAAATAGAGGCCATATTTTGAAGTAAGCAAGGGCTGAAGGGCCATGAATGCTGGCTCTGCTCACTGGCTCACTGTTGTGGGAGCCAGACAAATGGCATGGGGTTCTCTAACTACCCACCCCCAACATGAACAAATATCAATAGAGGCTTTGGCAGAGTTATCCCTTATGCAAGCTCACTCCTACATGCCCTTGTCTTTGCATGGCGGTCAACAGTTGAGGTACATAATGAGAGTGCTCTGTACCTGGGGATGGGGGCAAGGATTTGAGAGAGGGGAGCTTGAAATGTGATCACTCACATAAGGTTGCCTCACAATCTGAGTTGGGGAAGGCTCCAAGCTTGGCGCAAATTGGGGGTCACACCCTGCCTCCACTATTTGTTGCCAGAGATTGCGGGGCTCGCATACAGGGCCCATGATTTTTTCCCCCTAATTTCAGCGCCACCTTGTGGTCATGAGGACCGCTTTGGCCAGCTACCGGTTTGCTACCGGGTTTGTTCTACTTGCTTCGATAAAGTTCCAAGGTGAATGAAACGTCAGCAGAGGATTGAGAAATATTGCCTGCCAGCATCGGATAGCCCCCTTTGAAGTACGCAACCTGCTACTTTGACAAGTGTCTTGCGGCTCCAGCGGAGGATTTTCTTCTGGCAAGTTATTGTATGTTCATCTACCTTATTTCTTCAATTTAAAATATATACATGGCTAAAACACCCTTAAGCTGTACTTCTTCACTAGTGTTTTTAATTTTGTAAACATTTTTTATTATAAAGTATTTGTACATGGCTTTTAACCTGACTTTTAAACGTTCTTGTTGCAAGCCCCATGATCTCTGCCTACAAATGGAAAAGATGCTGTATGCAGCCAAGGAGGGGTTCCTCTCCTTAACTGCGTGAAGGGATTGTTGTTAGATTAGAAGCCTCACAATCTCCAAATGCAAATGATTTCCTGCAGAACTTCCTGCCCTATCCTTGGCTGAGGAGGGGTGTCATTTGCAGTTGGGGAGGGCTAAAGAGCTCGTTGCCTGGGTCTCTGAGTGAGCAGCTACATGATTAGGGAAAGGGTGCTTTCTGTTCATGTCCTCCCTCTTCCCCTTGCACTCTCTAATTAGTTACTTTTTTCCTTGGGGTGCTCAGAGGTTGGCTACATGGGTCTTCAAGCCCATTTCAAGCTCGAGGATCCTTTATGCTGCTCATAACTCTGAAGGAGTTTTGTGCTGCCATGGCTAGAGGTCCTGTTGGAGCTCATGCTGACCTGAGTGGGGAAATTTAGCACAAGTAGTTGGCCCAGCTGAGCTACTTAAAATCCTAAATGATGATGCTGTGAAAGTGCTGCACTCAATATGCCAACAAATTTGGAAAACTCAGCAGTGGCCAAAGGATTGGAAAAGGTCAGTTTACGTTCCAATTCCAAAGAAGGGCAGTGCCAAAGAGTGTTCAAACTATCACACAATTGCACTCACTTCACATGCTAGCAAGGTTATGCTCAAAATCCTACAAGCTAGGCTTCAGCAGTACGTGGACCGAGAACTACCGGAAGTAGTTGCTCTGGAAAAGAGGGAAACAATCCCACAGTGGGGACCCCTTCTTCAGGTGATCCAGTCGCACTATGGATACTCCTCTGGGGAGAGGGGGAAGGGGGCTTCTTGTTGTGGGTGACTCTATAGTCAGGAACATAGAAAGGGGGGTCTGTGACGGATGTGAGGACCGCACGGTGACTTGCCTACCTGGTGCGAAGGTTGCGGACATCACCTCTCGTCTAGATAGGCTGGTAGAGAGTGCTGGGGAGGAGGTAGCGGTTGTGGTGCATGTTGGCACCAACGACGTGGGGAAATGTAGCCGGGCGGTCCTGGAGGCCAAATTTAGGTTGCTAGGTAGGAAGCTCAAATCCAGGACCCCAAAGGTGGCGTTCTCAGAAGTGCTACCTGTTCCACGCGCAGGGACAGCTAGGCAGGCGGAGCTCAGGGGTCTCAATGCGTGGATGAGACACTGGTGTGAGGAGGAGGGGTTTAAGTTTGTTAGGCACTGGGGAACGTTTTGGGACAAGCCGGGCCTGTACAAGAGGGACGGGCTTCACTTGAACCAAAACGGAACCAGACTGCTGGCGCGTAACATTAAGAAGGTGGCAGAGCAGCTTTTAAACTGACTCCTGGGGGAAAGCCGACAGGAGCCGAGGGGCATCCGGTTCGGGACTCCTCATTCCTCGGGAATGAGGGTGCAGAGGATGGGGAACAATCAAGTAATAACAGAATAAGAATTGGGAGTGGTAGCGTGATGGGACATGACAGCCAGTCTAGCAAAACAGAAGGCTGCAGGAATAAAGGGGCAAACATGCAGCCCTTCTTGGGGGACCAGGTATATAAGTGCTTTTATGCAAATGCCCGAAGTCTACGGGCAAAGATGGGAGAACTGGAATGTTTGGTGGCTAGGGAAAACATTGACATAGTAGGTATAACAGAAACCTGGTGGAATGCGGAGAACCAGTGGGATACTGCAATTCCAGGATATAAACTCTATAGGAGGGACAGAGAGGGGCGTGTTGGAGGTGGGGTGGCCATCTATGTCAAAGAGGGGGTAGAATCCACCAGAGTAGAGCTGGAGGGGGGCTCTGACTCCTCCGTAGAATCACTGTGGGTTAGATTACCAGGCTCCAAGAGTGATGTAATAGTAGGGGCATGCTACCGTCCTCCAGATCAAAAACCTGAAGGGGACCTTGAAATAAGGAAGCAAATCAGGGAGGTGTCAACGAGAGACAGGGTTGTAGTCATGGGGGACTTCAATTATCCTCACATCGACTGGGTCAATTCATGCTCAGGTCATGAAAGAGAGACTGGATTTCTGGATATGTTAAATGACTGTGCCTTAGAGCAGCTTGTCACGGAACCGACCAGAGGACAGGTGACTCTGGACTTGATATTGTGTGGCACTCAAGATCTGGTCAGGGAGGTAAATGTTACCGAACCGTTGGGGAACAGTGACCATGCTGCGATCTGTTTCGCCATGCATGTCGGAGGGAGAGTGCCGAGCAAATCTGACACGAAAACCCTTGACTTCCGAAGGGCAGACTTCCCCAAAATGAGAAGACTAGTTAAGAAAAAGCTGAAAGGGAAGGTAAAAGGAGTCCAATCGCTCCAGAGTGCATGGAGGCTGTTTAAAACAACAGTCGTAGAGGCCCAGCGGGAGTGTATCCCACAAAGGAGGAAGGGCTCGACCAAGTCCAGGAGGATGCCGGCATGGCTAACAAGCACAGTTAAGGAGGCTATAAAAGGCAAGGAAGCTTCCTTCCGTAAATGGAAGTCTTGCCCTAATGAGGAAAATAAACAGGAGCACAAACTGTGGCAAAAGAAATGTAAAAAGATGATACGGGAGGCCAAGAAAGACTTTGAGGAACGTATGGCAGGCAACATAAAAGGGAATAATAAAAGCTTCTTCAAATATGTTAGAAGCAGGAAACCTGCCAGGGAAACGGTGGGTCCGCTGGATGGTGAGGGAGAGAAAGGGGTGATAAAAGGGGACTTGGAGACTGCAGAGAAATTAAATGAGTTCTTTGCATCTGTCTTCACGGCAGAAGACCTCGGGCAAATACCGCTGCCGGAACGGTCTCCCCTGACTAAAGAATTAAGTCAAATAGAGGTTAAAAGAGAAGACGTCTCAGACTTAATTGACAAAATAAAGATCAATAAATCACCAGGCCCGGATGGCATCCACCCAAGAGTTCTGAAGGAACTCAAGAATGAAGTTGCTGACCTCTTGACCAAAATATGCAACTTGTCCCTTAAAACGGCCACTGTGCCAGAGGATTGGAGGATAGCTAATGTCACGCCAATCTTTAAAAAAGGAAGGAGGGGGGACCCGGGGAACTACAGGCCGGTCAGCCTAACCTCTGTTCCAGGGAAGATGGTGGAAAGTCTCATTAAGGATAAAATCTTAAAATACATAGAAGAACAAGCTCTGCTGAGGGAGAGTCAGCATGGCTTCTGCAAGGGGAAGTCTTGCCTCACAAACCTGTTAGAATTTTTTGAAAAGGTCAACAGGCATGTGGATGCGAGCGAACCCGTGGATATTATATATCTGGATTTTCAGAAGGCGTTTGACACGGTCCCTCATGAAAGGCTCCTGAGAAAACTCCACAGTCAGGGAATAAGAGGGCAGGTCCTCTTGTGGATTAGGAACTGGTTGAAGACCAGGAAACAGCGAGTGGGAGTCAATGGGCAATTTTCACAATGGCGAGAGGTGAAAAGCGGTGTGCCCCAAGGATCGGTCTTGGGACCGGTGCTTTTCAACTTATTCATAAATGACCTGGACTTGGGGATAGGCAGTGAGGTGGCCAAGTTTGCGGATGACACTAAACTTTTCCGGGTGGTAAAGACCAGCAGGGATTGTGAAGAGCTCCAGAAGGATCTCTCCAAACTGGGAGAATGGGCAGCAAAATGGCAGATGCGCTTCAATGTAAGTAAGTGCAAAGTGATGCACATTGGGGCAAGAAACCAAAATTTCACATATACGCTAATGGGTTCTGAGTTGTCTGTGACGGATCAAGAGAGAGATCTTGGGGTCCTGGTGGACAGGTCGATGAAAGTGTCGACCCAGTGTGCGGCGGCTGTGAAGAAGGCCAATTCCATGCTCGGGATCATTAAAAAGGGGATTGAGAATAAAACGGCCAATATCATTATGCCTTTGTACAAATCGATGGTAAGGCCACATCTGGAGTATTGTGTCCAGTTCTGGTCACCATACCTCAAAAAGGATATAGCTGAATTGGAAAAGGTGCAGAAAAGAGCGACCAGAATGATTAGTGGGCTGGAGCACCTCCCTTACGAGGAAAGGCTACAGCGTCTGGGGCTTTTCAGCCTAGAAAAAAGGCGCCTGAGGGGGGACATGATTGAGACTTATAAAATTATGCATGGGATGGAGAGAGTGGATAGAGGGAAATTCTTCTCCCTCTCGCACAACACCAGAACCAGGGGACACGCACTAAAATTGAGTGGAGGGAGAGTTAGAACAGACAAAAGAAAATATTTCTTTACCCAGCGTGTGATTCATCTGTGGAACTCCTTGCCACAGGATGTGGTGATGGCACCTGGCCTAGATGCCTTTAAAAGGGGTTTGGACAAATTCATGGAGGAAAAGACCATCACAGGTTACAAGCCATAAGCAACCTCCTGGTTTTAGAAGTGGGTTTTCTCTGTGCCAGGTGCAAGGGAGTGGCGACTCGACACAGGTATCTTGTTGTCTCGTGTGCTCCCTGAGGCATCTGGTGGGGCCACTGTGTGACACAGGAAGCTGGACTAGATGGGCTTTTGGCCTGATCCAGCAGGGCTCTTCTTATGTTCTTATGTTCTTATGTTAAGTACAAGCTGGGTTTCGAAGAGGCAGAGGAAGTAGAGATCAAATTGCCAACATGCGCTGGATCATGGAGAAAGCACGAGAGTTCCAAAAAAACACCTACTTCTGCTTCATTGACTACGCAAAAGCCTTTGATTGTGTGGATCACAACAAACTGTGGCAAATTCTTAAAGAGATGGGGGTACCAGACCACCTTACCTGTCTCCTGAGAAACCTGTATGCAGGTCAAGAAGCAACAGTTCGAACCGGCCATGGAACAACCGATTGGTTCAAAATTGGGAAGGGAGTGCAGCAAGGCTGTATATTGTCACCCTGCTTATTTAACTTATATGCAGAGTACATTATGAGAAATGCAGGGCTGAATGAATCGCAAGCCGGAATCAAGATTGCCGGGAGAAACATCAACAACCTCAGATATGCAGACGATACCACCCTAATGGCAGAAAGTGAAGAAGAACTAAAGAGCCTCTTGATGAGAGTGAAAGAGGAGAGTGCAAAAGTTGGCTTGAAACTCAACATTAATAAAACTAAGATCATGGCATCGGGTCCCATCAATTCCTGGCATATAGAAGGGGCAGAAATGGAAGCAGTAACAGATTTTACTTTTCTGGGTTCCAAGATCACTGCAGACGGAGACAGCAGCCATGAAATTAAAAGACACTTACTCCTTGGAAGGAAAGCTATGGCAAATTTAGATAGCATAATAAAAAGCAGAGATATCACCATACCAACAAAAGTTCGTATAGTCAGGGCGATGGTGTTCCCAGTAGCAATGTATGGTTGCGAGAGTTGGACCATAAGGAAGGCTGAGCGCCGAAGAATAGATGCTTTTGAACTGTGGTGCTGGAGAAGACTCCTCCCTTGGACTGCTAGGGTCAATCCTAAATGAAATCAACCCTAACTGTTCCCTGGAAGGACAGGTACTAAGGCTGAAACTCAAATATTTTGGCCACCTAATGCGAAGAGAGGACTCTCTGGAGAAGACTCTGATGCTGGGAAAAATTGAAGGCAAAAGGAGAACGGGAAGGCAAAGGATGAGATGGTTAGACAGCATCACCGATACAACGAACATGAAAATGAGCGAACTCAGGAAGATAGTGGAGGACAGGAAGGCCTGGCGGGATATGGTTCATGGGATCACGAAGGGTCGGACACGACTTAACGACTGAACAACAACAACAACAACAAAGTTGGCATGATTGCTCCTGAGCACCCTTTCTCTCCCCTGCTTGATAGAGCCTGTTTGGCTCCCTGGTTTCTGGGGGAGTTTGGGGAGATGAAATGGCAAGGACAGTGGTTAGAGCGTGGGGGGAAGGAAAGCTCATGACAAAGTCAGCTGAGCACAGTCTAGAGTTTAGAGTCTACTCCATGGTGGTGGTAGCGGCAAAGAAACCTTATTTTTCTGCCACCATTTTGTCTTCACAGAGTCATCCAGTGGAGTTGTTTAAAATGGTGAAAGGATTTTATATCCTTCTGAACCACCTAGCTAGGATGGGACTTGGAGGCATTGTTTTGTTGTGGTTCTTGCCCTTCCTCAATAGTACATTTCAGACGGTAGTGCTGGAGGACTACTGTTTGACCTCTGGCATCCTATCCTGTCCCTCATGTGGTCTAACATCTACATGAAACCACTGGGAGAGATTGTCTAGGTTTGGAGTGAGATGCCATTACTGTTCTGATGATATATTCCATTGTATTCTGGAGCAGCTGCTGATGTCTTGAACCTATGTCTGATGATCAATGGACTGGATGTGGACTGACAAACACATTATACCAGTGGTTCCCAAACTTTTCCAGCCCATGACTCCCTTGACCCCCATGGCTGTTGCCCACGCCTCCCCATTACATTACCCCACCTCAATTACCCCAATAATTGGGATGAAGGTATTCTAATTATAGGATGTAACAAAATAAAAATATAACCGTTGTTTAACTGGTTAAGAAACTTGTTTTATTTACAAAAAAATGTTTCTGATCAACCTTTTTTTAACACAGGTAAGATTATCACACAAAAAGTTCTAGTGAGACGGATGCACTTGTTTTTCCTTGCATAGCTCATCAAATCTTGGTGCAATTTTTGAGATTGCAACACATAATTCTTTTTCGATGTTATGTCCTTCCTTAGAAACAGAATACTGGACAAGATGGGATTTTTGGCCCAATACAGCAGGGCTCTTCTTTTTGACTCACCCTGGTGTACAGCATGACAACCAGAGGCAGACACTGAAATGCTCTGTTTGCATTTCTTATGAAAACATACTTAAAAGCATGCATTTGGGATGAGGCTTGGCAGGGGCTGTGCCAAGGATCCCCCCCCCCCACACACACATTATTAACTCCGAACTGGGCAGAGAAGATGAAAAGAATCTTAATGATAACTGGAATTCCTCCTGAAATAACCACTAGTTAAGTGTGTTGGTGACAGGTGGGATGTTGGGGTGAGAATTCCCACATACGCCCCTTCCCCCAAAAGACTCAGAAATAAAAGTGATTGACAGCCCAATCCTATGCATGTCTACTCAGAAGTAAGTACCATTATAGTTAATGGGGCTTACTCCTAGGTAAGTGTGGATAGGATTTCAGCCTTTATCCCCCTCTCTAGGTTGAGGGACCTAAAGCAGGAGAATGAACACCTAACCCTGATGTACTTAATCTTCAGATCACTGAGGGGTGCAGGCAAAGCTGGGAGAGCTGGAGTCAAGAACAGAGCAGCGTTGCTTGCCCCATATGCCCTCTGGCCACCGTGGGGAGCCGGAAGCCCTTTATGTTCTGAGTCAGGAAGGCTCTTCCGAGGCTCGGTCTCTCCCTTGAGCCCAAGTTCCACTCGCTCCCTTCACAGGGGGTGAAGCAGCTTTGACTGCCTGTGCTGCACCCAGTGCCGAAAACAAGGAGGAGGCGCGCCAAATGGCAGATGGGGCAAGCAGGCTTCTTTATCAGTGCGGGGGGTGGTCGATGGCCGAGCATTAACTTGAGCATTTAACTCTAGCTGGGAAGTGTTGCTGCTGCTTGGCTGCGCCGCTCCGAGGGAGCCACTTGGCTTTTGGGCCCTGGGGCTTTGAAGTGCCGGGCTGTGCTGGGAAGATGTGTTGTCGACCCGTGGGAGGCTGAGCATTAAAGCTGCGGCGTTATATTGATCGCGGCCAGGGGCTTCGGGCTTGGGCAGAGGATTCTGCACCGGATGACCCAGGTAAGACTGGTGGGCCGTGGCAGAGAGGAAGGGGGGTCATTGGCCGGCCTGGGCTAGGAGGGGACGGGGATATCGGCGCTGAGATGCGCCAGTATCCTATGCCCCTTCCCAGCCCGGGTTGGCCGCAGCTTCAGAGATGGCATGCATTGAAGGAGGCCCATTGCGGCCTACATGGCTTACACTGGGGGAAGGGGACAAATAATCAGAAATATAAGTGCTCCTGAGGAATAATCACATATGGCCTACAAGGCTGAAACACAGGAAGCACCAGAAGGCATGACCCCATTGCTGCCGTACATGGGGTGGGGTTTATTTGGCTAATGTGCCTGCAGATAGACCTATCTTCCTTCTTCCATGAAGTGCCTGAATTAGACTCTAATCAATGCACTCCCCTCCCTCATCATGGTGAGCTGATAATTCCTCTGATATTTGGGTTCATTTAGCTGCATGATCACAAGGGAGATTTCCTCCCTGTTCCACCTCAGGAATCCACCACCACAGTTCCCCTGTGACTCATTCTCATGATAAAATCATTGTGGGGCATCCAGGGCTCTTACTTGAGATGCATAGCAAGGCAGAGGAGAGTATTTTTAAACTGGGGAAATAAATGCTTGGCAGACCATTCAAGGGGAATTTCAACAAAGCAGTGGAGGGAGAAAACAGTGGTGGGAAATTGCAGTGCTCAACAGCTTGGAGCCTACAAAGGCTACAGTCATGTGCAGTGACAGGGGCAGCACAAAATTCCCTCAAGGCTGTGTGCTCTAGTTAAATCAATTTGTCAGAAGCAGCTCCACTTCTCTTCCCTCACTCCTACCTCAGATTGGGAAGCCTATTGGAAGCAGACAGCTGGGGCCCACAGCTGTCACCATGTAGTAGATTAATTAGTACATCAAACTTCATCTCCTAATTAACAAGCACAGACAAAAAAAAGTCCCATCCCTTAAGTGAAACATTGCCACCTATGTTTCACTTAAGCTTAACAACATACTTTTACCCAAATAGAAAAACAACAAACTTAAGTCAGTGTCTAAGACAATATCACACGTTTAATGCCATTTTAATCATGCTGGATTTATTACCAGGGAATGGGGGAGGTACTTATAGATAAGGAAATCAAGCAGGGCCGTCTGAGAAACATTACCCCTCCTAGGAGAGCACAGAACCCTATGGTTCTTGTTTAAAATCAAATTGCAGTAGTCAATCAAATCCACAAGCTACTCATATACAGTACTTCTCGTTCTAAAAAAAAGTCTGCCTTGCTCTAAGAGCGACTATAAGCAGTGCAGTGACATTGCTGGAGGGGGTGTGGCATCGTAAGTGGTGCAAGGCGCAGCACAGCGCCTTGCAAACCGGTGTAACGCGGTCCCTCCCACTCGCCCCCAGAGCCATTCTGGTGGCGAAGGCAAGGACTGGCTCCGGGGCGAGTGGGAGGGACCACGTTACACCGGTTTCCAAGGTGTGGTGCAGTGCCTTGCAACACTTATGGTGCCATACCCCTTCCACCAACACCACTGAAGCAGTGTTGTAGTAGTAAAATCTGAAGTGTAGGAGCTCTTCATGATGCCCCATAATAATCATGCTCTCATAGCAGCACCATGCCCCACTCAGATAATATAACCAAAATTCCATTTTAGCAATCAAATGTTAATAATTCCATCTCCAGGGCCCCTCTCCTACTTTGCAATCCATCCAGGGTTTGTTTTTTTTTGCTCCCTCAGCCAGTTACACCCCATCCCTATATTTCTGGTTTAAAAGTTTTAAGAACAAAAAACCCATCTATTCCCTCCCCCCACCTTAGATAAAAACTCTTCAATATCCCCCTGCAAGGCAAAGATTCATCAAGTTTCCCTCACCTGAATTGTTTTCCTGCCAGTCCACCTCCAGCTGCCTTCTCTCTTCTCAGGGGACAGCGCGTCTACCTTTTTCACTGCTTTTTTCACCCACTGTTTAAAACCGCAGTGAAAAATCAGCAGCGGTTTTAAACAGCGGGCAAAAAAGGCAGTGAAAAAGGTAGGCTGGGGGAGATTGGGGTCTGGGTGACCAGGAGGGGGGCTTGGGCTGGGAGAAACAAGGGAAGAGGGTGGCCTACCTTTTTGCGGCTTTTTTTTTTCTTTAAAAAAATCCACCGGTGAGCCCCCACATCGTCTCCCTTTTTCTTCGCTGCCACTAAAAAGGGGGGCGAAAAGCTTTGCCGCTGTGGTGGAGGGGAAGGGAGGTGATGTGGTTGATGCCCAGGCTGGAGCCACCACATTTAAAAACAATAAACCAGGGAGTGACGTCACTTCCGGGGGTGACCTCACAGACCCCGGGCACCACCAGGTCCAGCTATGCTGCTGCTGTCACCTTGCATGGTGGGTAGCACCCAACCGGCCCGATGCCATGTGTCTCTTCCTGCAGGGTACACCCACTACTACTGCCACCAGGATCATGGCTACTGAGGTGGAAGGGACCTAATTGGTTGGTCAAAGGGTGGATTTTACACTGTGACTGTTGTTGCTGGCACCACCACCTTTCCTCTTCTCTCCATGTGCCTCATGCTACAGTACCAGGCAAGCACACAGAAGCTGCCTTTGCTTCTCTATCCACCTGCATGGATAGAAGCCGCAGTGTGAGGTGCACAGAGACTGCGGGGGGGGGGGGACCTCTTCTCTTCTCACTGTACGCCTGTGTGAAGACGCACAGAAGGGAGTTCAGATTTGCTGGATGGTGCCACCACCTTGCCCTTGTTGCTTCTTTGTATGCTTTCTCACAAGCACACAGAGCTGAGCCTTACTATGCCAGAGTGCTCCGGCAGTATTCTGGCTGGGAAAAAGGTGATGGTGTGCGTGTGCAGCTCCAGCCCATTCTGAAGGCCGTGCCGGCCTTACACGGCCTCTCTGGATGTACGCCAGCTCTGGAGCTGGTGTGCATCCAAGGAGGTCCATAGGCCCTGGGCCTGCCTGCACCTGGGGAAGGGGACGAACATCCCCTTCTCCTGAGGTGTGCTCTAGTAGCACCGGGGCAGCCCAGAATGGGTTTAGGATGCAGCGGCTGGCCCTTTAGGCCGGCTGCACATCTTTACACAGGATTGCGCTGTAAATCTCTTACTTAACTCAGTGGGGCTCAAAGGTAATTGCGCACTGGGTTGTAGTTTTCAGCTTCAACCCTATCTTTTACTAGGAAGCAAGTTAAGGTAAAGGTAATGGTGACCCCTGACAATTAAGTCCAGTCGTGTCGGACTCTAGGGTGTGGTGTTCATCCCCATTTCAAAGCCGAAGAGCCAGCGTTGTCCGAAGACGCCTCCGTGGTCATGTGGCCGGCATGACTCTCCTTGCCGCAGCACGTAGCATGCGGCTGGAACACGGAGCGCTGTTTACCTTCCCGCAAGTGGTACCTATTTATCTACTCGCATTAACATGCTTTGGAACTGCGAGGTTGGCAGGAGCTGGCCAAGCAACGAGAGCTCACCCCGTCGTGGATTCGAACTGCCGACCTTTCGATCGACAGCTCATGGTTCAGCGGTTTAGAATTTCTTCTGAATCAGTGTTTTTAGGATTGGACTGTCAGACTTATAGTACCAGTGTTGGCTCTTGGCTCTATTGGCTCTTTTAGTGAAATATTATTTTACTATGGAAGTCAGCTAAAAAAAAAAAAAAAAAACAGATTGTGCCACTGCTTACAAAGCCAGAATATTAAGTCAGAGCATTAAGTATTTCAATTACTAAAAAAAACCTTTTCAAGAGAAAGTTAAATGTTTTGCCCATCTTTTGTAATTTATATGTCTTTTAAAATATACGGGGCAACTATACTTACTTTAATTGCTCCCATTCCAGGAATAGGACCTTTCTGTGTCACCCACTCATATATTAAGCCTGTTAAGGCTTAGGAATCAGATGTGGGGGAGGCAGCGCTACACATTATCATGACCAAAGGCACTTAATGGATCACAGCTTTAGGGTGGTAAGTGATGCTGATACAAGGTGTCTTTCAATGAAAATGTAAATAAAAAATAAAAAGGACACAGCGATGGGGAGGCGTCATCACTGATGCTACAAAAAGAATAGCCCAGATAAATGGAACAGTGTCTATTTTTACCTCTAACTGCTCATATAATTTCTCTCTGTCTACCATTCTTGCTCAAGCTAATAGCCCAACTCTTTATTAGAATTGTGGAGATGTCTGCATTCCTAAGAATTAATGATCTACAACAGAGTGGCTTTTAGGAAATGATGGTGTAAGTCCTTCTATTAACAATACTAATCAGATAGAAGTGTTGGCAATGGATGAGGCTGCATTTATAGTATGAGAAACATCCCATCTAATGTGCATATGGTACGTTTCTCAAGCAAAATCAAGATGCAGCCTTTTTTAAAAACATGCTATGTTTAGAAAAAAATGTTTTCTAATTTATTCTGCACAGCTGCTGCATTGCTAGAAAACAGACAGCTCAGTCTTGGTCCTAATCATTAAATCAATTTACTCTCATCGGCTACTGAAGCCTTTCATGACGTCAAGCAATGAGTTACAATGGAGGGCTGCTGAGTGAATTAGCTCTTAAAGCATTTCCTTTTAACATGTTTCCTTTTCCTTTGTCCATGGTCTCTAGGAAAAAAAGATTCTCTTGTGTTATTTTAAGAGAATAATTTTTAACAAAAACTGCTGGGGGGGAAAGGGTAATCAGATGCTATGCAGAAAAACTGTAACCATCACATACTATAGAAACAAAATATTCATAAGAGTAGGATTAGACTGTATGAAACATGCACAGCTATCACTGAAAACAGCAGCCCTGGGTTGCTTTCTCTCCCTCCCCCCATAAGATATACAGTACAGTAGTAAGTAAAATCACATGATGAAATATCAAGTTTCACGTTTCCTCACCACCACTCTACTGCCACTTGCGGAAACAAAAAACACAATGAAATATTATCATGTTTTCACTTAGGGAAAGGGATGAAAAAGAGATAGGGTGCTGCTAATTTGGGGGGGGGCAACCATGAACCTGTTGTAACATCTAATTCCACTGTAAATTGATATTTTGGGGGTATGGAGGAAGTAGTAGTTGTAATAAATAGGTTATTGTTCATCTGGTGATTAGCCTCTACAACACAAATAAAACATGATGCGAATCATAATCCTGGAACAGTTTATTAAATGGAATGTCTATGAACACTTGGAACATAATGGGATGATCTCTAGGAGCCAGCATGAGTTTGTCAAGAACCATGCCAGACTAATCTCATCTCCTTCTTTTGATAAACTAGTCTGGTAGACCATGGGAATGCTATGGACATTACAGCAAAGCATTTAACAAAGTCTCCCGTGGTAACCTTATGGTTAAAATGGTAAAATGTGGGCCAAATAATACTGTTAGGGGAGTTCAAAACTGATTGGACAATTGTTCTCAGTGAGTGTTATTAAATGGCTCCACATAAATCTGGAGAGAGTTATTGAGTGGAGTGGAATGCCATAGGGTCTGTCTTGGGCCCTGTCCTGTTTAACAATTTTATAAATGACCTGGATGAGGGGGTAGAGAGGGAATGCTTATCAAATGTGAAGATGACATGAAGCTGGGGTGGGGGAGGGCAGGGCTGGCTAATACCCTGAAAGACCAAATCAGAATTCAAAATGATCTTGACAGAGTCCATGATTGGGCCCATACCAACAAGATAAAGTTCGACAAAGACAACTGTAAAGTCTGGCACGTAGGTAGAAAAACCAGAGGCGCAAATACAGAATGGGGAAAACCAGTGGTGTAGTTTCCGTGAAGAGGCCGGTGCGCCCCGCACAGGGCTCCAGGCTGCGGGGCATCAACCACATGCCCCCCGGCCTGGAACTCGGCAGTCTGCGCCAGCCACTGTGCCCACAGTGCTTTCGGCGGCTTCCTGATGGCCGCGAAGAAGCCCATCGCACATCTGTGCATGAACAGATGCCAGGGACCTGCCCAGTTAAAGCCAGTAGGCCTATGGCGATCTTGGGCACACAATTCCCTCCTTCCCCAAAGTCAACTCAAAGTGCCAGAGTACTTTGGCACTTTGTATGTGCCAAAGGGCTACAGAAGTGGGTCTATACTGGGGAAACCCGGGTTTAAGCTGCACCTCTGCTACAGACTCACCGGTGACCTTGAGCAAGTCACTCTCTCAACCTCATTTGCTTGTTTGTAACTGGACATGAAAGTGGCCTAATAAGTAACTAGGTGGTTGTGAGAACAACTGTAAGCAGGCCTGCAAAGCAGTCTGTTAAATTAAAAGCACATGGAGTGGAACAAGCAGCAGGAACAAGGCACTGAGGGGACAGGAGCTGCCGCGTGCCTCACAGTGCGTTCAGCGGCTTCCTGATGGGTGTGAAGAAGTCTTTGCACCCATCGGGAAGCCACCGAATGCACTGAGAGATGCGCGGTAGCTTACCACAGGTGACGGCACTTCAGGTGAGATCACTTCTGGTTTCTGGTGGGGCAGTGTCACGAGTCGCTACCCCGGGCATGAAGAGACGTTGCTACACCACTGGGGGAAACCTGGCTTGGCAGCAGCATGTGTAAAAAAAGATATGGGTGTATTCAAGGGAAATCCAAGCTTTCAAATGAGAGCAGATAGATCACTTTTGATGTTATTTTATTATTGCAAATAAACATTTACAAGCAACAACAACAAATTCCTTTCCAGGCAACGATTTCATTTAATGAACGTTGTTCTGCAAGCTTGCAGTTTGCTGTTTTTCTTTTACAGTGCCACATCAGTGAATTGGACTAACCAGATGGTGAAAGAAGGAACTATTTCTACCGAAAGCATGAGATGAAGGGAACTATGACCTTGTCATATTCAGATACTTGCACAGTTAACAAGGGAAAGAGCAGCAGAGACAGAGGTCTGGGGAAAAGTTCTTTGCTGTTGCTACAAAATAATTATTTTTGGATCTTATAATTGCAAGTGTAGTTGACCTGCAGATTTTAATCATCAAGGTTGTAAAACATTTTTAATAGAAGTGAAACAATTTTTCTGCTTAACCTTACTGGAGTATTTCTTTGTTCAAAAAGAGAGGCTAATGTCTTACACATAAAATCTGATGAAAAGGGGCATTTAATCCAATTAGGAGTATTTTTTTGGGGGGGGGGTAACAGGAAACAACCCTAACTGTTCCCTTGAAGGACAGGTACTGAGGCTGAAGCTCAAATATTTTGGCCACCTAATGCGAAGAGAGGACTCTCTGGAGAAGCCTCTGATGCTGGGAAAGATTGAAGGCAAAAGGAGAAGGGGAAGGCAAAGGATGAGATGGTTAGACAGCATCACCGATGCAACGAACATGAAAATGAGCGAACTCAGGAAGATAGTGGAGGACAGGAAGGCCTGGCGGGATATGGTTCATGGGATCACGAAGGGTCGGACACGACTTAACGACTGAACAACAACACAACAGGAAAACTAAATGTTCAGCCTTGAATGCAACTGCTGGGGACAGAACAGCAAGATACACTTCATTTAATTAATTAATTAATTAATTAATTAATTAATTAAATACCTCTTGCCTGAGAACAATGCAATGTTTCAGATTTAAGACTGCAGGAGCTATAATGCAGTAAAAGCATGAATGAAATGTCATGCATGACAATTGCTGATGGAGCCTTAAGACTACAAAACCATGGAACACTGCAATTGTAAATGAAAATGTATATGTGAAACATAAGAACACAAGAAGAGCCCTGCTGGATCAGGCCAAAGGCCCATCTAGTCCAGCTTCCTGTATCACACAGTGGCCCCACCAGATGCCTCACGGAGCACAAGACAACAAGATAACCTGTTTCCCGTTGACACTCCCTTGCACCTGGCATAGAGAAAACCCACTTCTAAAACCAGGAGGTTGCTTATGGCTTGTAACCTGTGATGGTCTTTTCCTCCATGAATCTGTCCAAACCCCTTTTAAAGGCATCTAGGCCAGGTGCCATCACCACAACCTGTGGCAAGGAGTTCCACAGATGAATTACACGCTGGGTAAAGAAAAAAATTCTTTTGTCCGTTCTAACTCTCCCTCCACTCAATTTTAGTGCATGTCCCCTGGTTCTGGTGTTGTGCGAGAGGGAGAACAATTTCCCTCTATCCACTCTCTCCATCCCATGCATAATTTTATACGTCTCAACCCCCCCCTCAGGCGCCTTTTTTCTAGACTGAAAAGCCCCAAACGCTGTAGCCTTTCCTCATAAGGAAGGTGCTCCAGCCCATTTCGGGGCGGAGCATTTCGGGGAAGGTGCTCCAGGTGCATTTCGGGGCGGGGAGAGGATGAGGAGGGTAGATCAGGGCAGGGAGGGGGTGGGCTTGGCGGAGGAATCCTATCCCCTGTCCCAGGCTTGGAAGCCCAACACGGGGCTGCTTGGTGTTGCACCAGCCATTTAGCTGGTGCACCTCTGAGTAGCCGCATAGGGGCTGCTGGAGCTCAACAAAGGGGAAGGGGACAATCATCCCCTTCCCTCGAGGAGACCTCCAGCCCTGCAATGGATACGGTGTGTCCCACTGTGTCCCAGCACGGGACTTTGGATAGGATTGGGCTGTAAGGAAAATAAGCACACCGAGAGCTGGCCAAAACTGGAACATGGAGTTGTTTCTGAAGGGTTATTAAAAATTAAATTAAAAAGGGGGGGGAACTTCTTCAGTAACTTTGTTTTGCTTACAATGTGCCTCAAGGGAGAACTGGCACATGCTTCAACCTCTGGCTTTTCTTTCAACAGTATTTCAACATCCTACTCAGGTGCATCGCTAGACCGTGGAGGGGTGACGGGCCGCCGCGGGGTGATGCGCGCATCAAGGGTGACGCGGCCCACCCCGCTCTGCGCGTCACCTCTGAGGCCTGGAGAATGCCTCAGAGAGCGTCCACCCCAGCCGGCGGTCTGGGGCCTTCTGATCAAGCCCATTGCGCCAAAACGTCATTTATTAGCTTTTTCGCACATGCGCACAACGTTTCTGAGCGCAAGAGGGCCCTCTTGCCCTCAGAAACGTTGTGCGCATGCGCGAAAAAGCTAAAAAATCACGTATTGACGCATTGGGGCCTGTCAGAAGGCCCCGGACCGCCGGCTGGGGTGGACGCTCTCTGAGGCATTCTCCAGGCCTCGGAGGGTGACGGTGGGGTGTACAGGGGGGCGGGGTGACGCGCACGCACCTGCACATGGGTGACGCACGCGTAGTGACGCTTCTGATCCTACTAATATATAGCAGCAGCAGCAGCACATACTCGCACTGTTGTGCACCCACTTAGCTTCATCCCTCTGTCACCATTCCATTGCTTGCTTGCAGTTTGCCAACGTTTGGGTCAAAATTCTGATATTGCCTCCACTAAACACATGAGTTCAACAGCACAACAGAATGTCTCAGATACACACATGATAAAGCTTTATACAATGTGCACAAATGTAGCGCATGCCTATACCATATGAAGTTTAACTGTCTCCCCGAAAAAGACATTCCATGTGTATGATGTGTCCACAATTCTGGGGAGGAGCAGTTTTCCTCCACCAAATATATATAACTATAGCGACTGATCCATAGGACCCAGAATATAAAGAGCAATAGGAATGGAAGGGACATTATCATATGACAGTCACCAGTGCCTTAAGGTTAACACTGCAGATGAAAGGAGGGAATTACATGCAGCCTCTGAAGAGGGCAGGGCAAAACTCATTTGCCTAAAGCTACAGGACAATCAGGAATAAAAAGATTAGGCATAAAACGGTTGAAAGAGCCATAGCTTTCAGGCAGCTGAACAATCTGGGAGCTGCAGCAACAGTTTGTATTAAGGGGAAGGAGATGCCAAAGAGACATTTGCACGTACAGTCTGCCCTTTTTTCCCCACGGATTAGCCACCCACGGATTTGCCTCAATGCGAATGGCTACCCCAGGAAATAAAGGGCTGACTGGAGGCTGGGCACGGCATCACAGTACCTTAATTTAGCAACACACCTCCCTGCCGCCCACTCCTGGACTCCCGCGCACTTCCAAGTACTTCAAACTGCTGTAATGAGTTTTTTAAAAAAACCTGATTCACAGCGACATCTGGTTTTGCGTCACAACTGGAAGTCACTGTGAAACAGTTTTTTTAACAGCAGTTTTAAGTACTTGGAAGCCGTGCGGGCGTCCAGGAGAGGGTGGCGGGCCGATGTCCTGCTAAATTAAGGTACTGTGATGCTGCCCACAGAGGCGAAACTAGGGCAGAGCGGGCGGAGCACCCGCTCCGGGCGCCATCGCCCGAAGGGCGCCCCGCCCGGCGCCCCGCCCGCGAGTCCGAGTCGGACTCGGGGACTCGAGTCCCACCGCCCCCTCAATCGGGAGCCGGCTCGGGGATGTCTTTCCCGGCCGGCTGCCCGGGGCCTTCTAAGGAAGGGTTTTTTTTAAGTTTTTTTTTTAATCCACTGGGGGTTCGCGAACCCATGGATAAAAAGGGCCAACTGTATTGCCCAAACGTTCATGCCTTCAGTGTCTTCTTGATTACAAATACTGAATAATATGCACATTGTGCTTTGTAGGGGGTTTCAGAGGCAGAGACTATGAGAAATCCCCTCTTATTTTATTTATTTTTCTATTTCTATTCTTGTTTTCACCAAACAGGCCCCAAGGTGGCCAACAACACAAGATCAAGAAACCCAAGAAAATACATTAAAAACTATAGTAAAAAAAATAAACTAGCAAAACCAAAGACAGTGAAGTCAACAGGCAAGCAGCAGTTACTGTACACCACCAGGCCTCCTTCATCAATCATTCACCAAAGGTCTGGCAAGACCCTGCTGAAGACTGAGAGGGAGGGGGCGTTGACCACCCCTTGCAGTACAAGAGTTCCAGAGCTGGTGGGCCACCACAGAAAAAGCCCTGTCCTGCATGCATATCAACCAAGCCTCAGAATGCAGAGTAGAGCTCTTCCCCAAATATCTCAACTGATGATGAGACACATATGACATTTTTGGTCTTAAATTGGTCTAAGGTACCCCTGCACAAGGCCAGCGGGTGGCGCAGCGGGTTAAACCGCTGAACCATAAGCTGTCGATCGAAAGGTCGGCAGTTCGATTCCCGCGACGGGGTGAGCGCTCGTTGCTTGGCCAGCTCCTGCCAACCTAGCAGTTCCAAAGCATGTTAATGTGAGGTACCGCTTGCGGGTAAATAGGTACCGCTTGCGGGAAGGTAAACAGCGCTCCGTGTTCCAGCTGCATGCTACGCACTGCGGCAAGGAGAGTCATGCCGGCCACATGACCACGGAGGCGTCTTCGGACAACGCTGGCTCTTCGGCTTTGAAATGGAGATGAGCACCACACCCTAGAGTCGGACACGACTGGACTTAATTGTCAGGGGATACCTTTACCTTTACTTACCCCTGCACAACCTGGCTGCCTACCAAGCAGGGCCAGTCTTGCCAGGAAGTGACCCTTGTGCACACTTGGAGGGGAGGCAAATGGACAAGCCCTCAGCCCACCTTTCCAGCCTGTTGATCCATTGGGTGCTCCAATCCTCAGAAGAGGATCACAGTAGTAGCAGCCCCCTTTTCCCTCCAGTGTGGCTGAAGAAAAAAAAAGCTGCCATAGCTCCATATCACCTCTCCCCTCCTACTTGGTGCTTATAAAGCACTAATTTGGCACGGACAGGCCATTTTGAGGCCCCCCTTCCCTTTACTTACAAATTGCATGGCGTGCAGCCTCCCTGCTCCATGCAGCTTCTGTTTGCAACGAGCAGGAGCCCAGCATCCACAGCTCCTGCTCATTGTGGTGCGGAGCAGGGAGGCTGCACACCACATTCTTTGTAAGTAAAGGGCGACGTGGGCAAACCCACGCATTTGTCCACCCACCTTCCCTCATGCGTGCACCCCCCATGCGGAGGTGCATGCACCTGCAAAGGCAGCAATTGGGGGGATTCAGGCAGCATGGGGACACATGTTGCCCCTGCTACCAGACCAAATGCAGCCCATTAAGGACTTTTCTTATTTTGTTTCCTATCTGGGATCATAATTCAGGCTATTGGTCAATCACTTGACAAGGCACAATAAATGACTGGGTGCTTGCATTCAGTTTGACGGGTCACAAATTGTGCAGGCCTGGTCTATGGGGAAACAGGCTCAGCCACCTCAGCATCAAAATATATCGGTACGGTATTCTGAAGAGACAGCCTGAAAACAAATTTAAGCAGGTATTTCCCCTTGTTGTCACTGCTGCCTGAAATTCTCTTCCCGAACACATACGTGTGTTCATACTCACACATACACATATCTCCCCGTACCCACACTGACCTCCATTTTAGTATTACGCCCTCTCTCTAACCTCTACACACTCTAACCTCCATCTCTTCAATCTTTCTCCCCACACAACCTTCAAAGAAAAGGAGAGCTTGGAAAGAAATTACTACAGTCACAGCTAATCCTCAACCACCCTCCAAAAGTGCCGCAACTGTTAAAGGAAAGGGATCGCTTGTAGCTTCTAGCATCATGATCTTTCAGTTCAAACTTTTCTTGTTCTTCCAGGATAATTGGTCCTCTGCATGGAGGAAAGAGAAGACATGCATGGAGGAGGCCACTCAGAAGGACCCATCTATGAGTAATGATTATGACAATATAAACCAGCACGATGAAAGTCTCGCAAACGGTGCAAAACACGCACACGCCAACCACTGGACAGCAATGCTCAAAGTAAAACCTCACAGGCACAGAACTGGTTACCAGTCAGCTGTACTAGGGTAGTACAGGTGCAGAGGCAGTTTTAAACCTTCAGTGTAGCACTATATATAGTGGAATTGAGTATCTGTCACAATAAATGTCCTCAACTGAGTGACTGTTGTCATTCACATTGTATGCCGACAATCCCAGGCAAATTTTGTGAATGTCCAAAAACTCCAGAGATACACTGATGAATATAGACAGTCCTCTAAATGTGATTGTCTGAGAGGTGGAAAAATACTTATTTGGGGCATTCATATAATTCATCTGGAATTGTCAACATTCACCCGAATTTGGACATTTGCAGTCACATGTCAGAATAACAGCAGCTAGGATACTTTACATCGCATATTCCTGGTTTTTGAGAGACTGAGTAATTAATGAAGGCAGACTTGTCTCTGTAATGAAAGGGAGCTGCTAGAGAGCAAGATTGCCACAGACAACTATTAATCTATTCAAGAATGGTGACATGAAAGCCACTCTTATGACATGATCTATAATGACAGTTTTGTTTATTGCTACAGTTCATCTACCCATGCCAAATATAGCGTAATAGATGCTTATTGATGAAATGCACATGACAGCATACAATTTGCCATTTACAGAAGTCTTTTAAATCAGTTGCCCTAAATGAACATGGTTCAGACATAGTCAGACTGGCTGCTGTTTACAAAGCATTTTAGAGTTCTTGCTACTGTTTCTTTGTATAAGTTATAATAGTTTAGTTAATTATAAATAAATATGAAACAAGCATACTACCACTCTGGTGTTAGCTGTTGTTACAAGGAATGAATGGGATGCAACAACCCCTGAATTATCTGTCTAGTATGTCCCAATTTTTCTACTCCAGAGGCTCTCAACCCCTTTCCGGTCGAGTACCACCTCCGGCGGCACTCTCCTGCTGCATAACACCAGAAGTGACTGGCAATCATTGCCAGTTACATCCTGGTTTTCAAAGGTTAGAAAACACAGGTAGGAGGCTGGGCAGGTGGGAGGGCCCTTCTCAGCGTTCCTGAGTGGCTTGGCCAAAAGCAGGAGCCTCTCGTGAGTGAAAATGCGCTGCCAAAAGCACCATGTCAGAGCAGGGTTCTGGTGGTCCAGCGGTCCAAGTACCGCCAGCAGTCGAACGAAGTACCACTGGTGGTACTAGTACCACTGGTTGAGAACCCCTGTTCTACTCCAAACTCTATTATCTCACAAAACCCGCTGCTTATTCATTTGACAGCTATCATTCATTGTAGATGCACAGAAATGGCTGCTGTTCCATACAAAGGAATGAGCTGTAGCCAGTGCCGGCGCAAGATTGCTATGGGCCCTGGGGTCAAGCCTTGCCCTAGGTCCTCCATGGCACCTCCTGCCTGCCCCCTGATGGTGCATTATGTACTACTACTGCCACTGGTACTTAGGGTTCAGAGATGAGTCTAGCCTGGTGGGCTCTCTGATTGGTGTGGGCCCTCAGGCAATACCCAACCTGGTCAGCCTGTGACAACACCCCTGGATTTAGTTCACTGGCATTCGGAGAGTGGTGTGGAACCGTAAGTGAAGCAGGACGCCACTACGTGCGTGTAAGCGGCCCCTCCCCCTCGCTGGTCAGAGCCATTCCCAGCAGGTGGCGGCTACTGCGTGGGTGGTTCCAGTCCACCCGCTTAATAGCCTTCACCCACACATAGCGGCGTCCTGCTCCACTTACGGTTCTGCACCACCCTCAGAACGCCAAAGTTCACCATCCATAGTTCTGCTGCTCATCTCAATCTGATTCGAGACTTCCTTTGTCTTACTTCAAGATGAGAACTCTGATGCAGCCTTGGTTTGTTGTTTATAATAGGCCTATGGAAGATCTCCCCCACCCTGTTTTAAGCAGATATGATACAAAGTAGATTCCACATTACGTCTTTGAAATAGGAATTTAATTCTCTTTTACTCTTTGATTCCTGAGATCACGTGTGTTTGCTATTTTCTTTCCTCTTATAAAAAAGAAATAAGAAGAGTCTTGCTCTTTCATGGACCAAGGGACAATTTCACCCAGCATCTTGTTCCAGCAGTGACCAGCTAGATACTTCTGGGAAGCTCACAGCAGGGCATAAAGGCACAGATATGACATGCTGTGTGAGATGGAAATCATAAAATTCTCTGACAAGAATAACATGAACCATTACAAAAAAAAAATGGGTAATTACATTAGAAGATTGAATAAATTGCATACTATGAAAACAATTTTATTGGTCACGGGTTTTGAAGAGGAGAAATCAGAGAATTAAAAAAATACTTAATTTATTATTTTATAATTAGTGACTATTAAAATGGGCATACAATGGGTGTTAATTGCTTGTGCTCTTTATAAGAAGGTAGACTAATTTTTGTACTCAGAATTACTTTAGAATAAGAATAGTTGTAAGCTAGTGACTTAAGAAACTCCCAATATCAGGAATTATATTTAAATTAACTCTCCATAGCCTAGATCTCACTACAGGACGGGCAGCCCAATCCTGCCTAAGGATCCGCCGGGCAATCCTTAATTGCTTGAAGTAGCAGCATGCAATGAGGTCAGTGGTGGGGAGTAGGGCAGGCTGCACTCCTGTAATCTGTGTGATCCTTCCTTGTAAAGAGTGGACTGTCCCACCCACTGGTGTCGCTACAGGGGGGGCGGAGCTCTAAGTTCCGCCGCGGTGCAACCCTCCATTACTTTCACCGACTGGAATGGCTCCAAAGGCGAGGGGGCGGAGCTGCTTCGTGCACCCGTGTAATGGAGGGTCGGACTGCGGCGGAACTTAGAACTCCACCCCCTGCAGTGACGCCAGTGGTCCCACCCTTCTTTACACATGAATATGTCAGATATATGAATGACAGCACTGTTAACTTTACCTGAATTGCTCTAAAGTTTTTACTGACCCTTAAATCTATAGACCCGTGCTATAGACTCATAGACTCAAGGTGTTGGTGGTCAAGCCATCGGCTGCCAGTTAGCTGTGAATTTCCAGGAAAGAAATGATAGTATATTTTTAAAATCACACTGGAATGACACCAAGAATAATTTTCAGTCCATAAAGTTGACAATATTAAAAAAAAATGTTTTCAGAAGCACATATTAGCTCACTCTAATCAAGATCATGCTAATAAATGACCATTAATCGGAACTGAAAGCTATAGCGCTGTGGGGCATCTGTGTGTCACTTGCCTCCAAGGTCTTGCAAATTCGGGCTCCCAAGTTGGCATAATCACGTTTGCAAGCACAAGTCTTCCTGTATAATGAATTAAGCTCACCTGTCCAGTGGCCAGGCCACCTGGACAGTCTTTTCAGACTCCTCTAGGAAGTCTCTCCCACCAACTATCTAAGCATGGGTGCTGCCCATTCCCCAGTGTCTGTTTAAAACCTCCTGCGAATCTTCTCCTTTTGTTCCATTGGGTCCTCTCTGGGGGAGGAAACAGTCCAGCTGACAGCATGACCTTCACTCTCTCTCTCTCTTTACCTCCTTCATTTAACCCATGCCTGTCCAACTGAGCTATTTACAAGTATTCTTTGATCCACAACCATTTAAACCTCTGTGCAACTAGTCTTACATGCAAACATTGCCTTTCTCTGGTTCTTCTATATTTCTTAATAAAATTTATCTTCTTTTGGAAAACTCTGTCTTGTGGTTACTGTTAGCCTAGGGTTTCCAAAAATGTGGGTTGCAGCCCACTCGGTGGGTTGCGGCCTGATGTCCAGTGAGTCCTTGAGTTGGGCCCTCCCTCCCACCAACCCTTGCATCCAAGTTGTCTCCAAATTGGAGCTCTCTGGACTCAAATGGAGGCCGCTCCACAGGCCTCCATGAGGAACCAGAAAGTCACTTTTGGTTTCGTGAAAATGACTACCGGTTACTTCCAGAGACCTTCTGAGGTCCGTGGAGACTCACCAGAGACCCACCGCAAGAGGACAAGGTGGGTCACAGCACCCTCCGCCAGAGAACACGTGGGTTGCAGCGGGGGGAAATTTTGGGACCACTGTGTTATCCTAATTAGAGGCACTTTGAGGTTGTTTGCTCTGCTATCAGCAGAGCAGTGCTGGCGACAGGAGCACTTCACAAGGCTGACATAGTAATAAATGATCTAAGGGTAATAAAGTCATGACTTCTCACTCAGGTAACCAGTACTGAGGTCTAAAGAGACAGCAAACGCTTGATTTTCCCTGGCTCTGTCCCCATGCCAACCCCAACTGCTGCCACCATAGTGTCTAGTTCCACCTTCTGACAAGAACTGATGCCTGTGAAATCACTACAGACAAAAGAAGATTTTGGAAGGTCTAAGTTTTATGCAACACAATCTAAATGTACAACTAATTATAAAACTGTACCAAGTGAATCTTACTATCAAGAACAGGTTGAAAGTACACTTTATTTGGCATCAAACATCTTGTCATCTTCTCTTCTTCCCATAGGAAGCATTAAATTGAAATGCATTTTTTATGAAGCTCTCAGTGACATATATGCAATCAGGATACAGGTTGCATTTTATTAGTAACCAAAGGGAAACTGTAGTCTGAGTACTTTATTATTTATCTCCCTTTTCTCTCTATGGTTTGTGCTTCTGGCTGTATTGACTTTTAGTATCCATTGGAGACAGAACATTTGCTGTATGTTCAGGGGGAGGGAGAGACAGAAGGAAAGGCCATAAGTTAAAGGAAAATTCCATTTTCATAATGGTTCTAATGCGTGGCTCCCGAGGGAATTCTGATTGCATTAGGAAAGTCTGCTACATATGGGTGGATGGCTATTGCTCCTGAACTCACTAAAAGCCCATCCATCTGTGAGTGCAATAAAGGGCAATGAAAAGGAGAACACTGTATATGCCTCTTATGTAAAAGCAAGTCAGCTTATTGCCGCCTCTATAGGTATTTTTTTATAGTCAGAATCCTCCAAGGGCCTTATGTGATTTATCAGAACATGACTTTTTTTTACCAGTGGCAGTTGGGATACAGCAAAAACAAATGAATGAACTAACTTAGATCACCGTGAGACAATATTACCCATGATAGCTAAATGAATCCTCTGTATTGAGAGATGGTATGTCTCTGAACAACAGACGCTGAGGGACAAAAAGAAAGAAAGAAAAAAAAAGGCAATGTCTGCTGCCCACATTCATTGCTTCTAAGCTTCCCAACAGCATCTGACTGAACTCTGTTTGAAACAGATTGGTGGGCCAGATGACCCCCAAGGCCCAATCTAGTAAAGCTGTCCCAGGAAAGAAAATCTCTGAGTCTCCATCTCACAGCCAGCTCCCTGCACACTGTACCAAAGTAGACACAGAGGAGGCATTTTAAAACAGGATGCTAAAAAATCATTAGGAATGTATAGGCTGACAATGAACTCTTTATCACAAACTAGAATGTGTTGTAAATATTTCTTACGGCCCAACCTTAATTGGCTGAACTACATTACACGTTTTACAAATTCCTTTTGTCTCATGTAATAGTTGGAAAGCGTAAGTGATAGCAGTAGGTAATAAGTTTCAAGTGACCAATCAGATAAAGCTATATTATTCAATATAATCACCTACAGATGCAAATCCCTCCTCCTCTCTTACAGCCAGATCCATACTAAGTTTCCAGTGCCGGAGTGAGTGCTCCGGTGCCCAAAGCTGTCACAAACGTGCCACTGTTGCAAGGCACGTTTGCGACAACTTGTGAGTAAGGGAGGCCGGCGCAAGGCCACCCTCCCTCATTCCAGCGCCGGGACGTCCATGCGGCTGGCGGCGGAAGGTAGGTCTCTGCCGGCGGCCACATGGGCGGTTGACAGGATTGCCTTGAGATGCTGTTCTATAGAATAGGCACCGCCACGGAACTTCAAGAATAATGGAAACATGGAGCAGGGTTCTGGCACTTTCTACCAGCCTATCTAGATCACCCTAAAGCCCGACCCACACCACACAAGCTCCAGGGCGTCCCAGACGCGTGCGGAGCTGTGCCGAGCTGTGTGGTCACCATTTCGAGAGAGCGCAGCTGAACATGGGAGAGTTGTGCTCTCCCGAGTTCTGGCGCGAGGAGGATAGTTTGTTGCCCATGATATTCGGGGAAGGGGATGCGGAGCTACTGTAGCCACCAATCGGATGAGAGGGAGGGATGAAAGGGGTTGTCAGTCAATCGGAACTCACTTGAGTCTCCGGTTTCTCTTGGATCCATTTCTCCTTCTCACAAAAGTTAGCAAGATGAATTCTATTCCCGGCACAAATTGTTTTGTTAGTTTTCTCTCCTTCCTGCCCCTCTCTCTCTTCTCTCGTGTATCGGACCGCACTTGTGCTTAGCCAATCACTGCTGCACTTTCTAAGAAGGCGGGAGAACAGGAGGGACTATTTGCAAGAAGACACTTGTGGAGACGAGGTCAGCGCTGGGAGGCGAGCGGCCAGGCACCTACGCTCGCTCGCCTCCGCGCCTGATCTCATGCAGTGTGGGTCTTGGGCTTAAGAGAACAGGGAAGTTTGTGTAGGAGAAGGCATTCCTCAAAGTATGATTTTATGCACATGCTGTGACTGACTCCCCACCTGAAAGTAAGTCATATGTATCACCTTCTCTCACATTCACACATAACATTTTCATTACTTGAGGTGAAAAGGTAAAGTTGCCAGTATCCTTTCTGCCTCCTGTTTCTCTGGCTCCGTACCAAATGTTTGCTGCCTGTAGTGGCATCTACAATCTCCTGCTGCGGTCACCTCACCTTTTCTTACATCAAAGCCATCTTGGCTTTCATTACCACAATTAGGAACACATACTTGGCAATTGAAAAGGTGCTCCAGTGAGCACTTGCATCCAGACATATTTCTGTAATATCCTGAACAACTCTCCCAGGTATGCGACCCTCTTATCCAGTTTTATAGAACATTTTTAAGTGGAATTCTGAAAAAGCTGGTTTGCCTCTCTCCACTCACGATTATTTCTCACATGAAGGTCATACACTGAGAAAGCCCATAAAGGGGGGGGGACCCTCAATGTGCAGTGCACATCAGTACATGTTCTTCAAATCCATAAAAGCAGCAACCAATGTTCAAATGTTTTATTTTGGCACAAGTGCACTGGTTGAGAAGTTGGTTAGTCATGTAAACAGAATTATGCAGCAAGTCCATTCTAGTTATAGTGTATATCAGGAGAGGGCAGAAAAAAGTACATTGTAGTCCACCAGTGGTTATGACAAATTATGTTTAATTAGCGAACTTGCAACTTGAACACACCATCTTACTGCAACCTGTGTGGCTTTAGCCTGAAGAGGTTCATTGCAGGATGAATGAAACGTTGCTATTTTTATGCTGTTTTTAATTGTTTTTAATTTTTTTTAACTGCACTTTTAAAATTGTTTTTTAACTGATTAAAAAAATATATTTCGTCATGGCTTTTAAACCTGTAATAGATATACAATCGTTGGTGATCATTGCTGGCCATGAAACCCTCAAAAGCTTTCAAAAGGGGAATCATTTCTCCTTACCCCACCATAAGCCTCCTGCTCCGCAATGGGTCTTCTTGAACCTGAGCCAGCTCTGTAACTGGCACAAGCCCAGAGAGAAGAAAAGGGAGGGGAGGCTGCAAAATGAAGGGATAGGATTCAGCACACGCCATCACCACCAGATCCACCCCCTCCCTCAGCCTCCCTGCCCCCGTTCCTCCCCCTCCCTGCCCAGTGTCTCCCTGCCCACCCGCTGCATTACCTACTCTGGTGGGTGTTGTGGGAACCGGTGATGGCCGGGGAGCGTTGCCGCCTCTTGCAACAGCGATCCCAACATGGCCACCAACAGAGCGCTCCATGCACAGTCGGCAGCCATTTTGCAACAGCGAAGTGTGTTCTGCTGTCACAACGCACTCTGGCTGGAAGTCCAATCCAGGATAGGATTGGGCTGCCCATGAACCTTAGACTCATTTAGCAAGGTACTTCTTATATTCTTAAGAGCGAATGCTCACAAATCATCATGCTTTAAGAGATCCCAAGTACAAACTCTTGTTTTGTAAATTCAGAACATTTTAGTGCACCTTGAGGATGTTTGTAAAAAGAAACCTTAGGCCATGCAAGGCTAATGTCAGTCCATGACCACCAAAACAACTGTAAAAGCACACGACAGATATTAACTGAGCAACAATCTGAATTTTCTATCCATGAATCCTCAACTGCAGAAGTTTTCTTATCCGGCAATCACATTAGATAAGCATCTGCTTGTTCAAAAAGAAGAAGATAGAAAGTGTAAAGCTGGCAACTGCTGCTGACTGATGATGATTCAAACAATGCAAAACTGACATTTATAGCTCCATCAAAAGCCACTTGCTCAGCCTTTTGCTCAGAATTACTGGGTGTTAAATTATTAGCCCTCCTCCCAATTCTATATTTATAATCACCTCCAGTTCACTCTTATTCTTGGACTGGACAAGTGGGAAAAATCCATGTTTTTCCCAGTCTTAAGTACCCTGAGATGCTCCTAACACATCAGCAGTCCCCTGTGAGTAACTCACTGGTAATCTGCAGTAACACTCAAAAGTAGTAGCTTGGTTGTTTAAACAGTTCAGCCAACAGATACCAAGTAGGCATGTGAGCTAAAGGGAGTGGTTTGTTGAGTAGCTGATGTCATAATGGGCAATGCGAAGTTGAAAGGGTCAGGTGGGGAGTGCTGATAAAGGTATTGGCCAGCCCAATCCTGTGTAACTCTTTGTTACAGCACATTTGCATCACCTGGCGTGGAGGCCATCCATGCCAGCAAAGAGGCCAGTGCCACTCTCCCCATTCCAGATCCATTGGAGCACCCGCCGGAGAAGGTAGGTTCCCCACAGGGCGGCAGAGAGGTGGGGGTGTCAGGAAGCCAGAGATCACCCAGACATTGAATATTATTTCTGTGTATCCATAAGTTGATTGTGATGTATCTAACTGTATGTATATAATCGTAAGCTGTTTGTATGTCTGAAGCTGATGTAAAACAGAGTTAAAAGGAATGTGTAACAGGGCAGTTACAACCCCTTTGAAATGCAACTGTCTCTCAAAGTGTGAAACTAAAGTGGCAGACTAGAGCAGAAACAGGCCTGCCTTGAGGCATCTTCAAGGACACTAGATAAGAAAGAGTTCCGTGTGAAGTGATTAGTCATCATAAAACATATCTAAAGTGAAACTAAAACCTTCCCTTCACACAGGTGTTGTAAATCAGAACCAAGGTTTTGAGGATGTGTACGTGCAAGGCATCGGATTGGCTACTTTGTGCCAGTCGATGCCCCCACTTTTGGAGGAATAACCGTTATTCTGTCAGGTATAAAGGTAGGAGCAGTCTTGGCTCCGGGGCTCTCTTCCTTCTGGCATCGGCCGCGAGAGCGTCTGCCCAAATTTACATCAGAATGCCATTCACTGTCTTTAGGTATGTATAGGGTAGAATAGCTAGTCTTTGTTATGTTTAATGTGCCTGTCTGCTATGTTTTCCTCTTTGCAAGCCTCTTGTAACAGCCCCAAGTGGGATGAGGTTTTGCACCATAAACGAAATTTACTTCTTTAAAATAAATTTCTTATATTTCTAAAGAGGACTCTGTGTGTGTCAAAGTGTTGGACCAATCTGGGATAAGCACGGGGAAAAAGAGGGAACCAGGAAGTAATGGTGTCGCCTGTGCGACTGGTCAGGAGGGAGGCTCCGGGGTGGCCAGATTTCAAGCGGAGGGGCGACAAGGTTGTGTTTGCACTGCGGGGATAAGCAGTGGACCGGGGGGAGTTACTCTGGGGGAAGAAGTTGTAAATAAAACGCAGCCATAGTGCCTGAGACTGCGAGAAATAACGTAGTGGCTGTAAATAAAGCCAGGCAATCTCCCTTTTTGCTGTACCCAGAGTAATGCAACCTTGACAGGGGGAAGGGTGGAACAGGGCATTCCGGGGGTGGGTGGGATTGGTTGGCAGGCCTGGGAAGGGGGGGGGAATTGGCGGCAGCAGCTCTGCCAGAATCTTATTACCCTCCCCGAGCCTGGCCACTGCTACACGGGCCACTCGAATGTGCGCCAGCAAAATAGCTGGGGCTTTACCCAGGGGAAGGGAACAAATGTTCGTTCCTTTCCCTCGAGTTGACCTCCCAGGCAGCCTTTTTGTGTCCTGGATGCAGCGCAGGCTGCACCGGCCTCGTTGCATCACAGGACACAAAGTTAGATAGGACTGTGCCGTTAAGGTGTTATTTTCAAGCTCAATTTTGAGGAAATAAAAATAAACATAATTTTGCTTTAGCAGGAAAAAACTAGTACCCCAAAAGAGGCCTAACAAGAATCCACATTTAAGTTTTTAAAATGGCCATGACCTGTTCCAATCAAGAGGTGCAACTGCCTCATAAGAGAGGGGCCATAGCTCAGTGGAAGAGCACATGCTTTGCATGCAGAAGGTCCCAGGCTCAATCCCTGGCATCTCCAGGTATGGGGGGGGGGGGGGAGGAAGACGCCTGCCTTGAAAACCTAGAGAGCCACTGCTTGTCAGTGTAAACACTACTGAGCTGGTTAGTCTGTTTTAATATAAGGTGACCCTCAGATGTTCCTCTGTACAGATGCACCTTTTGATTGGTGGCTATGTTTAGAGACAGCGACATTGTTGGCCTGACTCCCGCCTGGTGCGGAGCTTACCTCACATTTGGCATTCTGGAAGCTCGGGGGTGATGTAATGATGTATCACGTCGCTCCCAACCTTCCAGGCTTTTGCAGTGCTTTAAATTAAGCATTATTGCACCCCTGTAGTGACGCCACTCTTTGGAGAGACTTTTGTGACTAAAAATGTTCTGTTCTGTATCACCAACTTCAAGTATCACAATAGAGAAAACGATGGGACAAGGAATCTGGGAGATTTACAGGGGTCCTCAGAAACTGTCCAGCATTCTCAAGGGTTATCGTGTCAGATTTGCTTGGCAGTTTATCCCCAGTCCCCCAACATGAACCTCAAAACAATTGCAGCATGCTGACTATTTATATCAAATCCACAGTCGCCTGTCCTCTGGTTGGCTCCATGACTAGCTGCTCCAAGGCACAGTCATTTAGCATATCAAAAAATCCAGCCTCTCATTCATGAACAGAGCATGAATTGACCCAGTCAATGTGAGGATAATTGAAGTCCCCCATGATTATAACACTGCGTCTCATGAATGCCTCCCTGATTTGTTTCCCAGGCTCATCTCAAGGTCCCCTTCAGAGTTTTTATTTGGCGGATGATAGCAAGAAGTGGCAGCGCTCCCTGGCCGTTGCTGATTCTTGCCATCACTCCATGTTCACCAGAGTAGGTAAGGCAGTGGCCGGGGGTGGGCAGGGAGGGGTGAAACTGTGCAGGGAGGGGGAGGAACGGGGTAGGGAGGCTGCGGGAGGGGGTGGGTCAGGAGGCGATGGCGTGTGCTGGATCCTATCCCCTCATTTCGCAGCCTCCCCACCATTTTCTTCTCCTTGGACTTGCACCAGCTACAGAGCTGGCGCAGGTCCAAGGAGACCCATTGCTTTAAAGGGATTCTGTTAAGTTCTTGAAGGGTAGTTAAAAGTTTTGTTTAAGCCCCTTCTCAAGGGAAGGGGAGTGTTCAGTGCCCTGGCTCCCTTGCCCTGATGCTCAACTCACACAGTTACTTAACTTGCTGGTCTTTGTCTTACCCGGCACTCTGTCCCAATGAGACACTTGGCCCCAGAAGCCACATTTACTGCTTGTGGAAAGAACATACTTGCAAGCAGACTCTAGTTTTGTACTGTTATCTAGCTCCTCCGCCTACACTTCTGACTGCTTCAAAGGCTGGCCTCCAAGGGTGTGACATGCAAGGGATTACCAGGACAACAGATGGCAGTTATAGCCCCAGAAGCTGCAAGGCTGCCACTCTCTGTTAGTTGGCTGGGAATTTACTCTGCCTCTAGATCCTTGCCCTCTAAAACTTTTTGGCTGGACTGTATTTATACCCAAAACTTGACTTTAAATGTAAACTGAGCTAGGCTTAGAATTTAAGTTAACTATTAAAGGTAGAATTTAAAACCTAAAATTTGCTTTCCCTCTTCTTTTATCCTCCTCTGTTTAGCTTTTTCTAAGTGCCTCTGCCCTGGGATCTTACTCACAAGTAGACTCTAGTCCAACTCTAGACCTGTTTAGAATTGAGCTGTAATTCTCTTCAGAATTAGCTAGGCCAGGATTTCTCAAACTGTGGGTCGGGACCCACTTGGTGGGTCACAACCTGATTTCTGGTGGGTCCTCCAATGAAAACACAGGTGATGGACCCGAAGGCCCGTTTGCCCTCAGGAACGTTCTGCGCATGCGTGAAAAATCTAATAAATAACGCGTTGACGCATTGGGCCCGGACCGCCGGCCGGGGCGGGTGCTCGGCACCGGCAGCTGAGTCCGGAGGGGGTGCCCAGCCAGGGGGGTCACTAGGGTGATGCGCGATGTCACCCTAGGGCGGGCGTGGGTGACGCACGCGCCCAGCCCCAGGGTGATGCGCGCCCTAGCGACTGCGCTGCAAGAGGCCAAGAAAGACTTTGAAGAGCACATGGCCAGCAACATTAAGGGAAATAATAAAAGCTTCTTCAAATATGTTAGAAGCAGAAAATCTGCTAACGAAGCAGTTAGCCTGCTGGAAGGGGGGGTCAAAGGGGAGATAAAAGGAGATTTGGAGATTGCAGATAAATTAAATGAGTTATTTGCATCTGTCTTCATGCAGAACAGCTTGGGCAGATACTGCTACCTGAACTGATACTGCTACCCTGTGGGAAGCGTGACCAAAGTCAAATAGAGGTTAAGAGAGATGATATTTCAGAACTTATTGAAAAATTAAACATTAACAAGGGTCTGGGCCCAAATGGCATCCATCCAAGTGTTCTTAAGGAACTCAAGAGTGAAATTACTGATCTTCAGACTAAAATATGCTACTTATCCCTTAAAACAGCCAATGTGCCAGAGGACTGGAAGATAGCTAATGTCATGCCAATCTTTTAAAAAGGAGAGGGGACCTGGGACACAACAGGCCAGTCAGCCTAACATCTGTTTCAGGTAAGATGGCGGAAAGTCTAATCAAATAAAATCTTGAAATATGTAGAAAAACAAGCTTTGCTGAGGGAGAATCAGCATGGCTTCTGTAAAGGCAGATTCACACTACAGGCAGAGGCTCTGCCGCCGCCTGTGCCTCCGCCTCCGCGCTGGAAGCGGGGGAGTGTCTTCCAGCCTGTTGTCCCTCATGTTGTCCCGCCTTCTTAAGAAGGTGATTGGAGGCCACTCTTTTCCCTCTCCTGCAATTGGCAGGCTGCAGTAGCTCCGCGAACCGCCCCCTAGCTCTGCGTCCCGCCCCCTGAAAAGTAGGATTCCTGTTTGAGGTACGCGCCTGCCGTGGGGAGGTCGCCTCGGCTACGCTTGCTTCGAAAATCAGCTCAGAAGCTCCGCGATGCGTGTAGTGTGAAGCTGCCTTAAGGGTAAGTCTTGCCTCATGAATCTTCTAGAATTTTTTTTTTAAAGATCAACAGGCATGTGGTTGTGGGTGAATCCATTGATATTATATATCTGGACTCTCAAAAGATGCATGACACACTCCCTGACCAAAGGCTCCTTTGAAAACTCAACAATCAGGGAATAAGAGGGCAGGTCCTCTTATGAATTAGGAACTGGTTGAAGACCAGGAAACAGGAAGTGTGTGTAAATGGGTCATTTTCACAATAGAGAGAGGTGAAAAGCAGTGTGCCCCAAAGGATCAGTGTTGAGGCCAGCACTTTTCAATTTGTTCATAAATGACCTGGAGATGGGGATAAGCAAGGAGATGGCCAAGTATGTGGATGACGCTAAACTTTTCTAGGTGGTGAAGACGAGAATGTATTGACGAGCTCCAGAAAGATCTCTCCAAACTGGGGAATGGATGGCAAAATGGCAGATACACTTCAATGTAAGTAAGTGTAATGTGATGCACATTGCGACAAGAAATATTTTTTTACATATACATTTATGGGTTCTGAGCTGTCTGTGACAGAGCAGGAGATTTGGGGGGATGGACAGCTTGATGAAAGTATCAATCCAGTATGTGATGGCTGTGAAGAAGACCAATTCCATGCGCAGATTAAATTTAAAAAGAGAATGAGAAATTTTGGTCAATATTATTATGCCATTGTACAAATTGATAGTAAGGCCACATCTGGAGTACAGGTGTCCCCTGGTTAACAATGGGATCGCTTAACAACGATTCACATATCCGATGGCAGACCCCAGTTTTAAAAAATGCAAAGGATTTTAAAAGACTGTCTTTTTTAATCTGAGCTGGGGATTTAAAAAGACGCGTCTTTTTAAAGCAGTAGGAAAGAAAAAAAAGCACTCAAACTGAAGCACCGTATTTCTCTGCTGTTAGCATTCATCAGCAATAAATGTTTAAAATTAAAATGCACACAAAAATATCTGAGATAGCCCAATACACACACCTTTTTGATTACCGTATTTTGTGCTCACAGTTGTTGGTAGGAACTAGGAAGTGATTCCCTGCATGTTTTGCAGGTTCCTGTTAAGACAAGGGCGGGGAACCTTTTCCCTGACAAGGGCCGTTTAAGATATTATAAATGTGCTTGTGTCCGAAATTACTTATTTATTTATTTAATAAACCCTCGCCAGGGAAAAGGAAGAAACTGGGGCTGCCGCCGCATCGGTCTCCGTAAGTGCCGCGCTCACTCTTCCGGAGCCCGGGAGAGTGAGCGCAGCACTTACAGAGGCCGGGGAGGTTATCGGCCGGGCGCGGGGGAAAACATTATGCACTTACCTTGTATAGGCATGCAGCAGCCATGAGGGTGATCATCGACGATCAGGAAGAGGAAAGCGCCTCTCTAGGAATCGCCTCCCTAATCTCACTGGTGAGTCACCAGCAAGATTAGGCGATTCCTAGAGGGGCGTGCCGCTTCCTCTTCCTGATTGCCTTCATGGTTGTGTGCCGATACAAGGTAAGTGCCTGAGCTCATTCTGTCCGGCCCGCCGAGGCCCACCGAGAGAAAAACATTAATTTAATTTTGGTTTTCCTCTCGGTGGGGTGGGCCTCGGCGGGCCGGATGGAATGAGCTCGGGGGTGGGCCTCGGCGGGCTAGACCGGGTGGCCTCTGGGGCTGGATCCGGCCCATGGGCCGGAGGTTCCTCACCCATTCATTGAGACATGCTGGGCTGAGTTTAAGATGAGGGAGGGGGGCTGAGATTGAAAGAGGGAAAGAGCGAATATACCATATTTCACCAATTTGCAAACCTGCAATGTCAAGAGATTTGGGGAGAAGCATGGAAAAGGGATGCAGCAAAAGGGGTGGGGGAGAAATCAAGAAGGGAAAGATCTCTCCAGCACAGAAATTGTGCTTTTACTGTGCTTTGCAAGACCAGCCATCGGAAATGGTGAAAATTAAGAATGTTCTGCTCATTGCAGTTACCAGTAATATGGCATTTTGGCGGGAGAGCCTGCAGAGTTTGCAGCAGAGCTTGTGCACGCTTTTCCTCACTCCAGGAATCTGAGCCCGAGGTCATTTGAATCATCATCTGTGATTCATCTTCTGAATCAACATTTTGTCAGCAGGTACAATGTGTGAATCCCCCCCATGGTTCTCTGCCTGTTTTTTTTTTAATGATACCTTTTTTCAATGGTTCTCAGTCTTTTTTTTTTGTGTGTGTGTGAATGGTTAATATGCTCTGCCATATTAACATGCTCTCTTCATATGGTCTGCAGTTGCAATGTTCAGTCCACCTCAATGTATCTCTGTTAATATGGTCTGTTGGGGCTTGTTTGCTTTTATGGCTACTGTGCCTCATCCCAGATATGAGTTGCAATGTTAGCATCATCTTCCCCTATTTATTTATGATTCCTGATTTTTAATAAAACCTGTACTTTCCTAAAAAGAGTAATTTATTTACAGTAGTAAAATGATGTCACTCAACTTCTACCAAACATTTCCCACTCTTTTACTATTCAATACATTTGAACGTAGAGGTAACAATTACTGGTAAAGTCATTTGAGCTTTTCCAGGATCTGACCCCACAAGTCCTTAAGTTTCACTCTCGTCTTATCAAAGGGTCATACCAAATTCCAGGATTTTTGGCCCAAAACTTGTCCTCGTCTTATCAGTGAGATCGTCTTATATGCGAGTATATACAATACTCTCTTGTATGCCTGTCATAGACACATGGCCCTTTCCCAAAGCTAAGAGTCCATATTCTACAGTGTGCAAGAAAATTGTGTAAAGAAAAACAAAAGGAGTTGAAGTCTTCATACTAACACAAATAATCTTTGAACATATAGATTCATCAGATGTTTTTACTTGTTATATAGGTAAATTTTGTTACATGAGAAATAAAATAAAGACAATCAAATAAAAAGGAGTTGTAGTTTGATCCAGTTCTACAGCAGGTACATCTTCCTCGCATTTTGGCACACATGGACACAGGTAGAGGCATCACACAAGATCACTACACAGATTGGGAGATCTCTGTGTGTCTCCCTTATTTTATTTATTTAAAACTGTATATCCTGCCTTTCCTCTCCTTACTGAAACACAAAGCGGCTTACAAGCAATTAAAAAACATCAATAGAATAATATGAACAAAAAAGCTGAAACATCAGCAACACAAAAATGATACCCCGAGTCAACAAAGAGCATACTCAAACCAAACACTTGGCAAAACAGAAAGATTTCTGCAAGAACATTGGCGGAGTTGGAGCTGATCAAATCTCACATGGCAGGGCATTCCACCGGTGAACAGCTCAGCCCTTCCCTCTTCCTATGGTTAAGGAATTTGAACTTAGAGCTCACGACTAAGCAAGGGGACTGGACTGGATAGGAATATAGGAGGTACACACAGTCCTCCTATCCCCTATAATGCCCCTGTAATGCAAATGTAATGCATTTGAGTGCCTGGGAGAGAGGGAAAACAGGGTAGAGCCCTAAGATGGTCCCTTTGTGTGGAGGTATTGTACATAACCCTGGGTGTACATCTAACAAAAGTCATGTGTGCAGTGGACCTCAGAACCAACAAGGAGAAAAACGTTTGAGAAGGGAGGAAGAAGCAGAAGTAATGGAAAGGTCACTGCAATTGCATGTATTTAGATGGTGCCTGGCCTTATTCCCTAAGCAGCCACCTCCCAGTACCTATCGCCTAGCAATCATTTTTAATATACCTTCAGACAGCTCTAGTCTTCTTGTCTTTTCATACATGGCTCTTAGGAAATACCTTGTTTTCCCTATTCTTATTGCAGACCACAAGCACCCGAGGCTCCCATAAAGCACCATGGAATAAAACGTGGGTCTCCACCCTATTATTCTTAAAATATCCACCTCATGCCTTTATCCAGATTACAGATTCTTTGGTTGTCACCCATTTAACTCTAACTTGCATAACTGCATGGACTACTGAGCAGGTGGTGAGCGTTCAAGGAAGTCAGAAGACATCAACACCTTCAGCAGTCCAGAAAGGATGTGGAGCTTTATTTCATTTACAGCAGTTCAATTCAAGGAAGTTTTCAATCAATCATACTTTGCCCACACAATGACCTGTTGTGTCATAATCCAGCCTGTATCTTTCCCCCTGTAGAGGTGAAAAGCAGCTACGGGGGGGGGGGGGGTTATGCTGGTTTTGAATGGGAAAATGGCTGAAGCGTTACGCAGGCCTCCCAACTGTACTCTGCTCAACACTGCATCCTCCTGGCTTTTGATTTGTTTTTGAACAAACACTGGGGGAAAGATTGTGTGTCATTTGCCAGTTTATCCTTGTATGTTGCCATAGGATTGACCCAAACGTCACTCTAGCCACTTCACGGCACAGCCTCTTCAGGAGTGAATCCATTTATCATTAGCATCTGTCAGCACGGTTCTCAAGAAGAGTGCAGGGTAGCTTGACAGTGCGGTTTGACAATCAGGTTCGATGACTGTCCTTCTGCAGTGTTGTTTAGGGAAAGCAAGGCAGCCTCTGGAATGGCAAAGTCCTGTAGTAACTGTTAAAACCCTAACTGAAATTATAATAGTGATTCTGCCCAGAGGCGTCGCTGCGCCCAGAGCAGGTTGGTGCCGGTACCCCCTCCGCCCCGCCCCCCGGCCTGCCCGGGGCCCCCTTATTTTTTTAAACTTGTTTTCATATTTTTCTGGTTTTTCTAAAGTATTTTTGGGGGTTTTAAGTCTTAACGGGCATCTGTATGTATATGTATGCTTTCCCCCACTTATCTTGTTAATGTAAGGCTTCCAGCGACGATCTTCTTCCTGCTCCCAGGCGCATCTACTCCCTGCGCCCGGGCGCGAGCTCCGTAAAGCGCCCGGGCGCGAGCTGAGTTTGCACAGGCGCAGAAGGTCACCTGAAACTTCGTTGTTCTGCGCTTGCACGAACTGTGGAAGACTTGCGCATGCGCAGAACAACGAAGTTTGAAGCCGACCTTCTGCGCCTGTGCAAACTCAGCTTGCGCCCGGGCGCAGGGAGTAGATGCGCCTGGGAGCAGGAAGAAGATCGTCGCTGGAAGCCTTACAAGGTAAGTGGGGAAAAGCATACATATACATACAGATGCCCCGTTAAGACTTAAAACCACCGAAAATAGTTAACAAAAAACCAGAAAAATACGAAAAAACCCCGAAACCGAAGGAGCCCCACCCCACCCCCTGAGCCCTCCGCCCTCCGCCCTGGGGCCTACCGCCCCCCCGCCCCCTATCAGGCAACGGCTCTGATTCCTCCTGTACACTGCTACAAATTATTGCAGAGAAGTATGTTCCAAAACTCACATTCACCAAGATAATAGCAATGTCAGAGAAGGAACTTGCAAGGGAGAATCAGTGGACAACCAGAATTATGATGATGACAACGACGACGAAGAAGAATATTTACATACTGCTTTGCAACAAAAAAATTCACAAAGTGGTTTACAGACAAAATCAAAAAATGAAATGGCTCCCTGTTCCAAAAGGGATCCAATCTAAAAAGATGATGACCACCAGCAAACAGCCACTAGAAAAGACACTGTGCTGGGGTAAAAGGGACAGTTACTCTCCCCCTGTTAAATATAAGAGGAGCACCCCTTGGAAAAAAGTGCCTCTTTGCCCACTTAGCAGAAGGGGTGCTTAGCACTCCTGTACCTGCCGTCTTCTCATGCAAGTGTCCTGGGGCTGTTTTTCCTCCAGTCAGGTGTATTTCTGGGTTTGAAACATGATTGGGGAAAAAATAATTTAAAAGGGCCCAGGGAGGGGGGGGTGCAGCAGGCAAGAATCAGCAGATGAGGGATCTAATTATTAATAATAAGAAATCTAACTATTATTTAATAATAATAATTCTGATTCTGAGCTGGAAATTTGTGCATTTTAAGATGTCAGTTGGGAACACTGTGTTTTTCTCTCATCCAATTTAAGCTCATTTCGCAGTCATTGTCTTAAAAATGGCAAAAGCAGTACTACATCAAAGTTTAAACAAATTCTTTGGTTTCTGAATTTTCTGCATCAGCAGCTGCAGTTGTGCTTTCCAGAATTTGTTTCAGCAAACAACAAAGCCAGAATACATTATTTGCAAGTTAAGATTCTTACAACTCTCACCCCCTCCTGCACAATTCCCAGCTGTCACCGCTACCACAATCAAGTTATTGGTGGTAGCTGTGGAGGGAGGGGGTGGTGCAAGTCGCAGCCCTTTAGGGCTAGCATAAAGGTCTCTATGCAACAAACTCTCGTAGTGACGGCATCTAGAGACATGGTGCCAGTTACTGCCCTGGCCTTCCTTGGATACTACTGCTGAGGAACTATTAGGAAGTTGCCTTGGCGAGATGAGAAGGGCTATAAATATATGAAATAAATAAAAATAAAATAACAGTATCTGAGAAGATGGAACAACCCCCGCCCCCAATCACCTCCCATACAGTTCTTAGTGATTCTGCACAGGTATGTAGAGGCCTCTGATTCTGAGCTGGAAATTTGTGCATTTTAAGATGTCAGCCAGCTATTTTGGCACATTGTCCCAACTTGTAAGAATTTCACCTTTACTACTACATCTTCCAATGGCACTGGGGGTAACCCTAATTGTAAAGAGAATACTGAGACCCCAAAAGGTCTTGACTTAGCTTTCTGCAATTCTCCAAGAAGTCATTCTGTAAACAACAAGATTGCTGCTGTTTTTGTATCAGATTTTGCAGATACACGCAAGTGGATGGAATGCGAAGTTCTCTGCACTGCACACATTGTGATGATCAGATACTAACCTGAGATTGTGTTGGGAGCAGGAGTGTGTGGCTGAAACAACTTGGAATTCTCTGTATGTTTAGGAAGATTCTAAAACAACTTCAGGTAACACGGACTTTAAAAACAGATCCATTCATTAAGAAAATGGTGTACAGTGCAATAGTATTTGCTTACGGATGTCTTTTACAATTGCCATTCCTTGTCTTCATTCTATGTGCTTTTTTCATACAATCTTCAGCAACTATACAAAATATTTGATAAATATTCAATGATAAAACCATATTCTGGTCATCTATCTAGTAACTTGCTAGATAGCGATCAAAAACAACTGTGTGTGTTATCATTTTTTAAATTTTTTTAAATTGAGGTCTCCTTCACTCAGCTTTTAATAATTTTCTGTCCCTCTAGTACCATCCATCAGGAAGAATTACAGCAGGATATACCACCTGGCAGGTGGCCACCCATCCACCTCCCTCCTCCCTAAGCCTGCCGCACATGTTTTTTTTTTTTAAAGTCATTAACTAAATGCATTGAATAAACCTTAACATCTCAGCTAAATCTTATCTGCTCTGGATTTGCTGCTTAACACTAAAACCCAAGTGACCCATTTTTCCATCTTCTGCTGATTTTTTTTAAAAAAAATTATTGATGGCAACCCAAGTAGACAAATATCTGTTGCATTAAAATATTTAGGAAACAAGTCTAATCATTCCCTTAGCATCTTTCTTGTATTTTTTTTCTTTCAGAATTAAAATTTGTTTTTCTAAGAAAGCTCCGTTGCAAAATCGTATTGAAGGTTGTGTATTTTTAAGGTCAACGTTTGTTTTGCATCTGTGCCCCCTTGATTATGTGGATTAGAACTATCTTGCCACAGATATTTGTTTAAAAATTCACCCTCCCCTTTTTAAAACCAAACCAAACAAAAACCAAATATAGCAGAAAATGATTCATTTAAAAATATTAAAGAAAAACAACCCATCATGGTAGTGTTACTTTTCTAATGTATACATCTAGCATTGCCACAGATTTCTAGAAGCTGTTGACACACAATCAGCCAGAAATCACTACATTCTCACAACAGTCTCATTACACCCCTTTCATACTTGGCCTCCCACCTTTTCAACTGATAAAGGTTTCCTTGCTGACAAGCATCCTGTTGCTCTTTTCTCTGTTCCTGATACATTACATCGACAACACACACACCTATTCTCCAAATACTGTAAAGCTTTCTTTACACCTGCAGAATACACTTGCAGCAAACCTCAGCAGTTATGTATCCACAGCTACCTGGCTGTCATTATTCTCTCTTAATGCACATCCAACTTTCCTCCTACAAGCCTTCAATATCATCATCACTTTTGTCCCAACTGATTACAGGTTGACTTTCCCTTATCCAGACTGCTTGGGACAGAAGTTGTCTGGATTTCGGATTTGTCTGGATTTTGGAATACAGTATTTGCATACAGATAATGAGATACCTTGGGGATGAGACCCAAGTCTAAACACGAAATTAATTTATGTCTCATATACACCTTATACACATAGCCTGAAGGTAATTTTATACAATATCTTAATAATTTTGTGTCCCAGCAGTATGCCTTGCACTATGCCAGCCAGATGCTGGAAAACTTTTTTTTTTTTTTTTAAGTCATAGCCCCAAAACTGTCTGGATTTCGGAATAGTCTGGATTTCAGATGTCCGGATAAGGAGTAATCAACCTGTATTACTTTGAGCACGTCAGTAACTCAGAAAGACTGAAACTTTTCATAAGGTCCTCTGCAATTCTTCCAGAAGGAAAAACTTTCTTCTTCCCACTATTGAAGGTAATTTTTCAGCGTGTTCTATATCCATTAAATTATATTACCCTCCACCTTTTGAAGATGTTGGCACCAATGCAGTGTACAGTGTCCTTCACTGCTGGTACTGCATTATACTCAAATAAATGTTTACAGGGGATGTCAACTTTGTTTTAATATTATCTACACAAGCCTGAACAGTACAATGACTTATCAATACATCACCCCAGTTTTGACTTGTTTTAAAAAAGTAATAATCAGCTAAGTATTTTTTTAAAGCAAATTATGTAGATGGGCCATAGTTTTAGTAATTAGAAGCTAACAAAAGGGCAAAAATTATTATGGACAAACAATATTAAAATGAATGCTAAACTAGCATTCACACAATGAGACTACACATACTGAGCCCGCTCTCAGCTTTTATTATTTATGCTTGTATTTCACTAATTTTTAGCAATGTTTGACGTATGGGAAGAGAGGAAGCCTTGATTGCACAAAGCCAAACCAAACATATATTGTGTTGCTACACTTGCTGAAACATGTGGAACTTATACCAAGACACTTCTGAAAGGATGGGGTTTTCCATTTCAATATTTTGAAAATAGTTAATGGTGTGGTAAGAGCCCCACTGGTAAGAATCCCCCATAAGCCCCACTGACTTGACTACTGAACTGGTAGTTTGACTTGAGGAAAAACATGTCGTGCCTCTTCTGGTATGATTCACCTATGTCTACTTTTAAACCTCTTTCACAACCTTGTAGTTTGGGCTCAGTTTTCCTCGAATGTTTTTATTACTCTTGAATTTTTTTCCATGATTTTGACAAATTCCTGAAATAGTTTTAAACTAAGGAGATAGAAAATATCAAATTTTTACTCTTGATTGCTGTTGTTTATGCTTAAAATTCATTATCACTATTCTGTATTGATCATTAAGGAAGCTATCTTGGCAAAATTACTTTCGGTGAAACAACAGTAAATCAGATTTTTATAAAATATTCAGAAGGTTACATTAAGGAAAACAGTTACAGTAAATAGCAGGATCAGAAGTTAAAACAATTTTTAATTCTGTTTTTAAGGAATGCCGAGTCTGCTAATAAAAGATGTACAGAACTGTAACAACATTCTGAGGTTTTAAAGTTTAAAAAAGCCACAGAAATTACGTTCTAATAAGTACAAAGTAGATGGACGGCATGTGTACAAAATAAATGAAGCTTTAAGTATAATGAAACTTTAAGTACCAATATTCAGCATATTTGTATTACACTAATTTGGTTTCATTTTTTCTGTCCTGCCGCAAAATATTCCACAAAACCAGAGATGATGCCTTGCAACAGTGATTCCTTGTTGATTCCTTATCAACAAATGGTTTTACATGGGAAAATTGTTGAATTGGATTCAGTTGCTCATAAAAAGAAAAACAGAAACTAAAATATGCCCATTTAACTTCAGAAAGTAAAACTCTACATAAGCACACTGTATTTCCGCTCCATATTTTGAATGCAGTGCCAGTCTACAGTATTTGCAAATCACACAACTTGTGAAAGGCTTGCTTTCACCCCCAAATTTATTTTAAATTTCAAAGAGCTGGTTAAAGGGAACGAGGAACCTGAAATGATATTGCAACATTTAGATTCTCTGGCGACAGATTCAAGCTGGGTTACTCACCTAAGTGAAGCCAAGACATTTCAGATGACAACTCCTAATACACATTTTAATACAGTCTTCTTGTTCAAATTATAAGCCACATGCACATAAACCAAATCACTCTTTAAGTAACTTGCTAGTTTTAAATCTTTTCAAGACTTGCCCATTGTTAGGCTGCTCAGCTGTCAGCGGTGCCAGCAAGCCAGGCACACACATCACTGACAACATTGTTAATGGATCTGGGCAAAATACAGCAAGCTGCGTTTACAGACTTAATACTTCAAGGAAATGTATCTTTTAAAGCTGCAGTTAAGTCCTGATAACAACGTAGCCCATGTTGAAGATTTGCTGGTGAAACCTTTGCATCTCAACAGCTACATCAGACTGATAGTACCGACCTGCTGAGAGTGCCTCCGAGCCTGTACCTCATACGAAATTCTCAGCCAGAGTTTCGGGACAATTTCTCTCTATTTCTGCGCAGTGGTAGCTGAGTCCAGTTCTCTATTTGTCTTCCAATTCCAAGAGTGGACAGATGGCCGGGTAGCCTGAGCCCTGTTGGAATGAGGCAAAAGATTTGCATTCTCTCACCCCCACCCCTCAGTTTAGCCCCCAAGCAGATAAGCCAGAGTCAGGCAGAGTGAGCTCACAACACCCCCACACACCCCTCCACCAATCATTTCAATTAGTGCCACATGAGAGGAGCTTCTGCTTAAAATCTGCTTAAGGAGGGGGCCAGAGGGCAGGGCAATCGCCTTTGCTCTACAATGACAAGAAGCTGCTATAAATATTGCTAAACAAAAGCCCTTGTCAAGGGCCTGGAATGTCACATCCGAATGCAACAGAATTGTAAAAGCTCAATGTACGCATGGACTATAGAGAGATTAAAGAGGTGGACGGACTAAAAAGGAAAACAGACTGCACACACAGAGAAGCTGTCAACTTCTCAGAAGTGTCTCACTATGGATTCGTATGCACTAATTAAGGTTCTTTTAAAAGGTTGCTATATACCGCTGCTAAATGAAGAAATCTCAGTCAAATGCTGCCAAACTGCTACATGTAGCTCTAAGTACTCCTCTTGTTTCAACTATCATTGGTGGTGAGCTGCAGTGACCAAGCTCTCTCTCTTTTTGTAGTTGAGTATCATAACTAATTTTTGTAAAAGGCAATATACCGATGAGATTACACACACACACACACACACACACACACACACACACATCTCAGAACACTTTCATGAGACCTCTCTCTCTCTCTCTCTCTCTCTCTCTCTCTCTCTCTCTCTCTCTCTCTCTCTCTCTCAATAAACCCACCTTTTCCATGAACCCTTGCTTAACCCCAAATCTTAATTTCTAACCACAACAAAACACAAGGAACTGTCACTGCGTTGGTTCACTATCATCCGTTGTTGATCTTGCTTCTACCATTCTTGTTGCCCAGGGCTGCCACTTCAAATTTATCGGGAACAAGATTCTCAGCCAGATTTACATGCCCTCTGCAAAAAAATTACATGACTGCAAAAAAGCAGTCAATTTTAAGAATATTTCTTGTGGTCATTCTCATTTTGAGGTTACACAATAACTATAGGAATGTTGTCATGGCAGGCCAAACATCACACACACAACCCCTTTGGAATGTCCATCTAGTATGAAGACCGTTGAACTGTTTATCACAATAGCTATTCAGTGTATAGAGCCAGGATTGATCAGCAAGTGTGATGCCCCTGAGGAATAATAGCATATTCGCATGTGGGAGATGGGGAGGGACTGACCCCTGCCCTGTGTAAGTGGCATCCCTATTCTCACCCCTCTTGAACATTTCCTCTGCACTGTCAAGCTTTAGGCTGCAAATTCCTTGGGGTCTTTTCTGCTCCCATTACTCTATAATGTACATTACATTATACATTGTACGTGTCAGCAAAAATGTACCATGCACATTGCTGACACTATATAAATAATCAGTATTAATAATGTGCAGCAACTCACATACGTGTCTAAGGAAGGGACTTAATTCTTACCCTCATTACGCTAATCATGTAAAGGTGGATTGTTGATAGACTTGTGTTATGGCACGACAAGATAGAATCTCAGTCCATTTTAAACTGTACTTTGCCAAGGAACTGGAGTTGAAATGAAAACATCTTCGATTAACCAAAAGGTTCAGTAGCCAACAGATCTACTTACAACACCTCCCCCTAAGGAAAAATGATTGTTTCTTGCTGCCAGAAAATATTTGCCCCAATTTTGACTGAAAGAGAATAGTTAGATTTTTTTAGATATTGGCCTAAAGCTGTGGGTCCACAGAACTATGGCGTCTAGAGTCTATCCTGATTCCTGCAAAGGACTTGTAACTTGCTTAAAAAAATAACTTGAGGTGTACAAAAAATAATAAAGGACGTTTGAGACTGGAACCACAGGTGCATTTCACATTCCCTCAGCACAGCGCTGTCCTTACATCCCTACTTAATGTGCTGCTGCTCCTTCGCACCTCTTCAGTCTCATCCCAAACTTTTCAAAGTGTACCCATTCGTCAAATGTCTGAGGTGGGGGAGCAGGAAGCATGATCTGTGTACTCCTGTGAAATATTGTCTGGCAGGGTAATAGCCCTAAACCCTATCTCGCAGTATGTAGTTTGTTTGTAAAAACCTTTTAAAATACTAAATTTTAAAATAATAAATACTGTACTTTTCTTCAGTTAAACAATTTAACAGAATAGTTATCACTGGATTTATTTTACAGTTACCTTGCAAGCAGATAATATTATTATTGGTATTATTTCTTAAGTACCTAAGAAACAAGGTGTTGTACATGCATAAAATTAATGACATCCCTGCCTGCGACCTCACAATCTACAAAGACAAACATACACACAATGAAAAGAAAGGGGGAGGGGTAAGGAAAGACAACGAATCAGAATCGTGGTGTGTTGGAAGGGACCTACAAGATCATCGAGTCAAACCCCCTGCTAATGTAGGTTGTTTACAGCTACTTTCCAATGATGAACAGTCTACCACCTTCTGAGGCAGACTGTTCCACTGCCAAACAGTTTATATTATTGGGAAGTTTCTTCTCAACATTTAATTGAAATCTCCCTTGTTGTAATTTAAACTTATTTGTCCTGGTCTTACCCTTGGAGCAACCGAGAACAAATCTGCTCCATCTTCCACTTAGCAGCCCCTCAGATAATGGAGGAACAGAACCCAAAATTTTAAAGTGAAAATTACAGAAGCTAAGGGAGACTTTTGAGGAAAAAATACATCTTCTTGTGGTGCTTCTAAAAGAGTGGGGGAGGCTCCAAATGAAAATCTGGAGGCTCTGAATTCCATAATTAGATATTGTGCTGCTTGAAGTGTATTTAAACTGGTCAAAGAGTCTGAACAGATTACTGAATCATATTTTAAAGTTAGCGTTTGAATCAGAGAGTTAAAACTACAGATGCACCTGAAGTGAAACTGAACCCAAATTTTAATGGTTCCAACTCCCTGTGTGGAAGCGAGAGAGAATGCATAATATTGCTTTTGGAGACTGAGAGTGCAATCCAGCGCAAATATAGAGCAGCGGAGCAAGCGCTCCGCCGCTCTAAGTCGTTGCAAAGGTGCCGTAAAGCACATTTGCGATGACTCGTGAGTAAGGGCCGCCAGCGCAAGGCCTGCAGCCCTTACTTCACCGCCTGATCCACCAGCCACCAGGGACAGGTACCAGGGACAGGTAAGGGAAGCACCGGCAGGCGCGGGGGCGATCCGGGCGGCGAGTGAGGCCAGTGGTTGGCCGAGTCGGCCCAGGAGGGGGCAAGGATGACAGCCACCATATCCCCATCCTGTTCCAGCACGGCCTTTACACAGCCTCCTTGGACTTACGGCAGCTAAATAGCAGGCGGAAATCCGAGGAGGCCCATTGGGGCCTCCCAGTGCTACACCAGGGGAAGGGGACGAACATTACCTTCCCCCAAGTAGACCTCCGGGCTGATCATGATCCGCCTGGAATGGGGATAGGATCCAGTGAGTGACCCTGGGGCCGCCTGCATATCCTTACGGTGGATTGCGCTGCCCAATTACTTTGAATTCAAGATTGCAGCCTGCAGTCCTTTTCACCTTTATCTGGGAATGTCCTAATGAATTTAGTGGGACTTTCGTCTGCATAAGATTGGGTTGTTAGTCATCCTTTTCCCCCCAAACCTCAAAGCGCCATTCTCTTTAAACTTTTCTCCTCAGAGAGAAGACGCTCAAAAGCTACTGAAAAGGTTCCTACGGAAAGATTTCTATTTCTCTTTTATTAAAAAAAAAAATTCTTAAGAGACCTCTGGTGTCATTAGAACAATCGGTGGATTTCCTGTTTTACATATAATTACTGCTATTCTAAACATTCAGAGCTCTCTCCATTTAATTCATGACTGTGAAGACAACTCAAAATTAGATGCATTTGGTTCAAAATTTGACATGAGCAGCTACTGGAGGAAACAAGCCTATATATAGAAAACTATCTTTCTGCATTAGTTGAAGATTTATTCATTTTGCTTTATTTGTTTTCTTTGATAAACAAGAAGTATCAACACTATGAAAACCATGTTGTATTGCTGATCATTCCTTTAATATGTTCTTGGGAAAAATAATGGATTATGCTATTTTCTTTGTCTGAATAAAATGTTTCACTTCCAGAGATAAAGACATACTCAGTTGAGCCATTAAACAGCTACGTAAAATGAATCAACAGAGCAGAAGGAGCAGATTTAATTACTGCTTAGAGGTAGGAAGGGGAACTAATTACAGGGTTCATAAGCCACATGCCAGTCTTCTCCTTAACCATGTGCTCGGATTGCGCTGGATGAAGCTCTGCAGACTCAGTAGCAACACACAACAGGATAAAATATTTTCACAACAGATCGCTTTAAAAAAACCGAGATATTTGAAAATGGAAGCTAGCTTTTGGATAGCCTGTTTTGTTCATTATTCAGTGGAAGGCACAGCATTGTGCTGTGGCACTTAAAAATAATGTAGTAATGTTCAAAACCATTGGTTATCACAGTGCAAGCAGGTTACAAGAGACACAGATTACACATTGCACAGAAGAGGTGAGAGAGGAAGTGCAAGTTGTGTTTCCTCTCCACTATGCTTCCATATATCCACTGCTGAGCGGTATGTGTTCTGACCCCTACACTAGAGATGGAGAGAGAAAGTGAAACTCTCCTGCTTCATCTCTTGGTTTCTGTGGAATCGATAAAGTAGCTTCCAGAAACATTGATGCTGATAGGATCAATGTTATTTACTCTTCTTACCCGACTGTGGATTTTACGTAATTATCGCTCTTTCTATGTTAACATAGAAAGAACGATAATTACGTAAAATCCACAGTTGGGTAAGAAGAGTAAACAACATTGATCCTATCAGTATCAATTAAACTTTGATCATAGACATTTATGAGACAGAGTGCAGAGCTGGATGGTTCCATCCAGGCTTCCAATATAGTGGCAAACCAAAGAAACCCCATCTGCACAGTTCCTCCATTTCCTTAATGAAGACTACAGTCTTCCTACATTGGGAAATATTTCAGGAGATGGAGGAAGTGGAAGCTGATCTCTGCACAAAACCTCCTTTTCTTCAAGTTGACAGCAGGAGAGGATGCACAGAAACAGGGCCAGACCAAGGCTCCTGGTGCCTCAGATGGTGTGCCAAATGCTGTCCCCCTTTTACCAGGTGATGTAACAACCTCTCCGCCACACTTCCTCTTCCGCTCAGTTCCTCCTCTTCCTTTTTCCAGTCCAGGAAGTGGGAGGAGCAACGATGGAAGTGGGTGTCCCAGGCCAATCTGCTGCCTGATGTGACCACTTCATTTGGCTTCATGGATGGGCCAGCCCTGCATAGCAATCCCTAGCAGGAGACACTTAGGAGATGAACAAAAAGTGGTGGTGGGAGCAGATCCACTTGGAGTGGAAGGTGTGCAGAAATCCACACTTACACAACCGCATCTTCCACAACAAGAGAAACTGAGATATGCTATCTGTACACCCTTTCCCATGTCTTAGACTGGGTCCCATTGCATCTAATCTAAGACATGGGTGAGAGATCAACAGATATTTACCTCTCTCTGTAGCCTCCCTAAAAATGTCCTGCATTATAGTTTAAAAATGCATGATCACAGGTAATTCCACATAGAAACTGTAACACTGATGGTTCCACATAATTTATGTAGAGGGACCCAATGGGGGTACTGTTGCCTGATAACCCTTTTTAATGCATGAATTAATGCATGAATCATGACATGTGTACACATGTATGTCCACATGGGGCACTGAGGGCATGCCAGGACAGCATGAGCCAGGTCAGTAACATGACTTGAAGCAGGACTGATGGGAAAGGGCCTTGGATTCCACAGGCCTGGAGGAAGGTCACACTTTTTATTGCCAGAGCAATCAACCCACTCCCCCACTGTATCAGACCAGTTTGGAAGAAGCCTTACTTGACTCTTGTTCCTTGGAAAATTCCATGGATGGCTACATAGTTCATTTGCATAGTTAATTTGACCCTGTGAACAAAAGCCACGTCATGGGAGCTTCCTGACTTGGAGTAAACAACATAGTGGTTAATAAAACAAAAGAAGGGTTCCTAGCTGTCCTCACCAACACCATGGCCACATTCAGCCAAGGAGTCCATGCAATGAAGCATCTGGTCTCTAGAGATTGTCATGCATTCTTGATCGCACCCTTGGTAACGTGCAAAACAATAGCAGCACCCATTTAAGGCCAGGGATGAGCAATTAAGGGTCATCCCTTGAGTGCAACTGAAAGCCATCCTTTGTGGGCCACCTTGCAATGCATCCCATTCTTCTGGAAAATCAGCTCTAGGTTTCTTGACCCACTTCCCTTCCCGAGTCAGCTTTGGTTATAGCCTAACCCTGGGCTTGCTCCAAATCCCTTTTCCTCCCTATATTTAACTCAGGAAATCACTTGGTCTTGGCAATCTAGCCCCATGATCCCTGCAATGCAATGAACCAGCAGAGATAGGTAACCTTGGTCCTTGGTGCAGCCTAGCTACTGACCCAGAACCCACACCCCTGTACAAACTGATGACATGCTTAGTGTTTCTGTCTTTTCTGCTGTCTGTGTGTGTGTGTGTGTGTGTGTGTGTGTGTGTGTGTGTGTGTGTGTGTGTGTGTGTGTGTGTGTGTGTGTGTGAGAGAGAGAGAGAGAGAGAGAGAGAGAGAGAGAGAGAGAGAGAGAGAGAGAGAGACTAGGATTCTTGATGTGCTTTCCCCAGTTTTAGGGGGAGGCCTGAAAGCAGCTCCAGGCCTCCAGTCAGATTCCACTAACTAACTGTCAGCGCAATCCTATCCAACTTACACCTGGGATGCCCACGGTGAGCTCCTTTCAAGCAGCAGCAGAACTGTTCAGGAGAGTTTCTCCCATGCGAGAGACTAGTTCTCACACCACAAGGAAGTGAAGCAACTTCACAGTCCACCAAAAGATTTAATCTAGCCCTTGGTTCAGGATACACAAAACCGTAACCCAGTCACGGCCTCTTGCCGTGGCCAGATTCCCTGGGAACCCTTCTTTTTCCTTTTCTTTCTGTCCCCCATCTCCTCTCCTCCTATTACTACAAAACCTCTGGTTTTTCAGACCCAATTCTCCCAGATAACCCTCCTAATTTCCAAATGTTCTTCTCTTCTCATTTCTCCCTCTGTAGTTGCACCATCATTTGACTCTTTTCTCTTTTTTCTCTTTGCCTTCTCACAGCAGCTTATATTTAGGGACTAGCTGTATGAATGGCTAAGAAGTCCTGAATTGCTTTTACCCTCGCACCCCATGGACTGAGGGAGAATGTGGGCTGTGCTCCCTCAAAAGCTCAACCAGCAAGAAGTCCTGGCCAATCAGAGGCCAGCAAGCCACTGGTCTCGCTTCAAACTCCAGGGGCGGGGCAAATGCAGCGGTGCAATAGTGGAACGGGATTATTTTTGTTTCCCCTTCCCTGCATTTATAAAATTATCCCCACAATAAAAGTTTGTTGCTACACCTTCACTCTCACCTCCTTCTTCCTTCCTTGCTGATCCACTGAGCTGTGTCAGTGACCACTACACAGGATCCCAGCACATGAGGTCATTTCCCCAGTGTGCGCGTATTAATGTGTGTTGGAAAAGCACATCTGGTAACAGTACTGAGGACAGCGGCAGCAACTGGAAATGCTGCTTGTCTTCCTGGCACTCAGAACCTGCCAGGCACCATTTTCTCTCCCTAATTGCAGGGGGCACTGAGTTTTTTTAAAAACTTCTGTGGAAGCCCCTGAAACAACAAAAAATGCTCAAAAGTTAGCAAAAGTACTCTGAGGCCAAAGCATTTAGCTCAGCTTCATGCTATGAGACGGTGGGTCCACATGGTCCACTGTTGTCTACTTCAACTCACGGAAGGTCTCCTGGCCTCATGCAAGGTCTTTCCCAACCCTACAACCTGGGATACTTTTTTTAATTAGAGATGTCAGAAACCGCACTTGGGACCTTCTCTATGCAAGGCCTGTGCTCTGCCCTGACACAAGGGTTTAGTAAAACAGGCAGAGGGTACAGGGAACATGTTGGGAAAATTTGACCCCCTAGAGTTTTTGAAACTTTAAGTTTCTATCTACTGTATCATACTTTGGCTGGTTGTAAAAAAGAATGCAAGTGTGTATATACTCTGCACAAAAAGCACTGAGTAAATTTACAAAACAAGTGACTAATTGTGACAGTGGGAGTAAGATTGCGTCAGTTGACTCAGATGTAAAAATTACTGTGTTTCACATATACAGAACTAGATATTTATTCAGTGCTACCAAGCTAAAAATAATTTAAAAATACCAACTTTTCTTTTCCAGAGATCAAAGGCTTGGCTTTTTTTTGTTCTTTTCTTTTCTATTTTTCCAATTTTTTAAAAAAAACATTTGCAATATGGTCACATATATTTGCATAACATACAAGAAGAGCCTCAGGAGAAATATTAATCTTTCAAAAAGATTTTACAAAAACCAATGAAATTCAAAAAAAGCTTTGACAGTTAGTCAATAAAAATGCTGATCTTTTGTGTTTTGAAAACAGGAATGTGGAAATGTATGCAACAACAAAACAGAACTTACATTGCCAGCATCACACTACAAACATCTGGTGGAGGTGCTGATGTATTTCCTGTGCTTTTAATGTACAAATTTGAGGAATCTCTGGCCAAAGTGCAAAACAATTCCCTTCTTCTAAAAGCAATGCGGCCTGCATTGGTAGAATACAGGAAGCATCAGATTTTACTTGGCCATGCACATCTCAACTGGGGCATGCAGGAGCCCCTGGTTACCAGGCAGAATGACTTCTACCACCTTACAGGTCTTGCTGCTGCTGCTGCAGGGAGGAACACAGCAAGAAATCTGTCGTCTTGAAGAGTCTGTCTTTGTCTCAGACTGAAATCCTATGCCCACTTACCTGGGAGTAAGCCCTACTGAACATAGTGGGGCTTACTTCCAAGTAAACATGCATAGGATTGTACTGTCAGACACTTTTCCTTCTCCTCCCAGCAAATAGAAAATTAGCACACAGAGAGAAAGCTAGCTAGAACCTCTAATGTAGAACCTCTAATCAGTGGCGTCACTGCAGGGGGGTCGGAGCTCTAAGTTCCGCTGCGATCGGAGCCTCCGTTACACGGAGGAACGAAGCGGCCCCGCCCCCTCGCCTTCGGAGCCTTTCAGGGAAGTGAAAGCAATGCGCAGGAGACTCCCTGCGTTTTACTTTTGCTGCCCTGAAAGGCTCCGAAGGCGAGGGGGTGGGGCCGCTTCATTCCTCCATGTAACGGAGGCTCTGATCGCAGCGGAACTTAGAGCTCCGCCCCCCCTGCAGTGACGCCACTGCCTCTAATTTCCCTGCTAACTGGGCAAGAGGCACTTTTTCAATTGGTGCTCCTCTTATATTTAGCAGGGGGATAGTAACTGCCCCCCTTTCACCCCAGCACAGTCTCTTTTCTGGTGGCTGTTTGCTGGTGGTGTTCTGCATCTTTTTAGATTGTGAGCCCTTTTGGGACAGGGAGCCATTTAATCATTTGATTTTGTCTATAAACCGCTTTGTGAACTTTTTGTTGAAAAGCAGTATATAAATACTACTGTTGTTGTTGTTGTTGTTATTGTTAATTATTAATAACAATAATGATGATGATGATGATGATGTGCTAGTTTTCAACTTGCAAGGACTTGTTCTTATGTTGCGTGAATATTCAAAACCTAGATTCACCACTTGCAGCCTGACCTGGAACAGCTCACTCTACTACTGTGCTTCATTCTCACCTCTTTCTGTTGCATGTGTAGGTCCACCCTGTTGGACATTACATTACCCTGTTGGCATAACCAGACATTACAAGATGAGCAGCCACCACCTCATGTTTCTTTACCTCTCTTTCTAGTAGTTTCATATAACACCACACATGGTTTGTATATGTTCGCACACCCTCATGCTATGTGTTTCTCAGCCCCTACCAGCCACTTATTGCTGTCTGAATACACTTATATGTGTGCAGGGGGGAACCCGCACCACACTGATATCACATCATGTGTGGTGTTCTCACAAAGAGGGGATGAAGGGAGATGGAGTGGTGCTAGCTGTGTGTTTCTTGTATCATCTAGTTTGGCCCTGAGACATTAATCAAATTAGACACATGAAGTTAGGTCTGGCTGAACTGGGCTGAAGGGGTTTTTAAGCACATATGATTTACCCCTTCTAACTCAGGACACAGTGCTAATTAAAAGGTTCTACAAAATACATTTTATTTCATTTTGTCATTGGATCTTGCATATGGCATTATTTTCTCTATCTGCATTATTACACTCATTGTTGTTGTTGTTCAGTCGTTAAGTCGTGTCCGACCCTTCGTGATCCCATGAACCATATCCCGCCAGGCCTTCCTGTCCTCCACTATCTTTCTGAGTTCGCTCATTTTCATGTTCGTTGCATCGGTGATGCTGTCTAACCATCTCATCCTTTGCCTTCCCCTTCTCCTTTTGCCTTCAATCTTTCCCAGCATCAGAGTCTTCTCCAGAGACTCCTCTCTTCGCATTAGGTGGCCAAAATATTTGAGCTTCAGCCTCAGTACCTGTCCTTCCAGGGTTGATTTCATTTAGGATTGACTGATTTGATCTCCTAGCAGTCTAAGGGTGAGAGGATTAGAGGATGGCAAATTACTAAATGAGGGAGGGCAGCATTTGGCCCTCTTCCTCAAGTGTCAAGAGGTCTGGCCCTGTTTGTGCTGAAATGCAGCAACAGTGTAATGGATTGGAGAAGAGGTGTTGCTACCAACAGACAGACATGCACACACAGTGCTTACAGCTTCTCTTAGGTTAAAAGAGATTTATTATTATTATTATTATTATTATTATTATTATTATTATTATTATTATTATTATTATTATTATTATTATTATTATTAACAGTATTTATATACCGCTTTTCAACAAAAAGTTCACAAAGCAGTTTACAGACAAAATCAAATGATTAAATGGCTCCCTGTCCCAAAAGGGCTCACAATCTAAAAAAGATGCAGAAGAAACACCAGCAAACAGCCACCAGGAAAGACACTGTGCTGGGGTGAAAGGGGAGCAGTTACTCTCCCCCTGCTAAATATAAGAGGAGCACCAACTGAGCACCCTTTTGTTTGTAGAATGGCAATCTGTCAGGATCCCCCTAAGATCTCGGGCTTCAGAGGGCTGCTTGATGTAATTAAGCAGGAAGTGATATTGTTTTTAATAAATTACACTGTAAAGAAATTGGAAGTATGGGTTTCTCAGCCATGTAATTAGTTGAAGAATAAAGTTTTAATACTAAAACATTAGTCCTGCTGACGTTTCACCCTGCACTTAGGGTTTCTTCAGAGCAAAGAATCTGGCACTAGCCAGTAGATGTTAACTGCCAATAGAATGCCTGGAACGTTTAAAAAGCCTTGGTTCTATTTAGGAAAGGAAACCAAATTTTGTTGACATAAACTAGTTCTTGCTGACGATTTAAAGGATTAAAGGTTCTTCTTTGAGTAATTGCAATAGCAATTGCAAGAACAAGAAGAAGCTGGGAAGAAAAAAGAACATATTCCCTGGTTGTCACTCCCATATATAAAAGGTTTTTCAGATAAAATAGCACGCATCTTTAGGTGATATGATGTTAAGGCTCACTTTCTGCCCACTCTGAAGATAGAACAAATGCTAGGTAACCCTAAGGACAAAATACCTCCCCTGTCAAATCCTGGAGTTTATGAGATTCCTTGTAGCGAGTGTACAAGAACATATGTGGGTAACACCAAAAGAACGATAAGGGTCCGTTTACAGGAGCACTCGAGAGCCACCAGACTGTTGCAGGAGGACAAATCTGCAGTGGCTGCACACGCAGTTCAAACGGGACACACGATCGCCTTCAAAGAAACTCGCTCACTGTTTAATGAAATGCACAACAGGCAGAGAAGAAATCTGGAGGCTATTGCAATTACTCAAAGAAGAGCCTTTAATCCTTTAAATCGTCAGCAAGAACTAGTTTATGTCAACAAAATTTGGTTTCCTTTCCTAAATAGAACCAAGGCTTTTTAAACGTTCCAGGCATTCTACTGGCAGTTAACATCTACTGGCTAGTGCCAGATTCTTTGCTCTGAAGAAACCCTAAGTGCAGGGTGAAACGTCAGCAGGACTAATGTTTTAGTATTAAAACTTTATTCTTCAACTAATTACATGGCTGAGAAACCCATACTTCCAATTTCTTTACAAGTAATAGCTAGCCATGAGAACCTTCATACCAAGATAAATTACACTGTGTTTAACAAATCACACTTTTAAAGTTGTACTCATAAGCAAGCCCATGGGGGGGGGGGGAGTGAGCTAATATTAACAGAGATGCTAAAAAGCAAGCAGAAAGATACACAAGGTGAGCAAACAAGCCCCAAGAGAGCATCAGTCATATTGGGGGTGGCCATCCAGCTGACATCCCGTGACCCCCAGGTTGGGAACCACTGTGTTGAAAGAAATACTGTACAATTTGCTTTGCTGCAGTGAAGCAGAAAGACAGAAACTTGAGCTTCGCTGGCAATTGTTGACTACCAAGTCTGACCAAAACTTGCAGACCTCAACTTCTGGGTATAACAGCTAATTACAGTAAAGTTAAAAAAAGAGTCTTGCTTAATATTCCAATTTAGACCCCAGCATTGTATACATTGTTATGTGCAAAATGAGAAATGTCATCCAGCTTATAATGGCAGGATAAAGGTTTTCCCCAATTGGCTGCCTGTTAAAAGCTGCCTGCAAAGATCTGAAATATGTTACACAGGGAAGAGATATTTTGTACTAATCATTCCATTTACCTGCACAAGACTCTAGGGAGCTGTAGTTTAAACACACACACACACGCACACGCACACGCACACGCGCACGCGCGCACACACACACACACACACACACACACACACACAGAGAGAGAGAGAGAGAGAGAGAGAGAGAGAGAGAGAGAGAGAGTTCCAGTGGGTCAATAAAGTTAACTTAATTAAATTGCTTTCTCTCCCACAGTTTAGAGCAAAGGGATATTATGTACCATGAAAACAAAGGGGATGATTTAGCAGTTGATTCAACAGAGAAACACACACATATTTTATCAATGAGCAGAAACAAAACACAAGAGTATTAGTATAACAGCCTAATCCTGCCTAACTTTATGCCCGGCGCTACAGTGAGGCTGGTGCAACCATCACTGCATCCAGGGTGCAAAGAGGCAGGCTGGACGTCCCCTCGGGGGAAGGGAACATTTGTTCCCTTACCCCGGGTAAAGCCCCAGCCTCCTGACCGGGTCTCCTCAGATCCACGCCAGCGATTTAGCTGGTGTAAGTCCAAGAGGGCCGTGTTGGGAGAAACAGGCCTGGGAGGGTGATAAGATATAGTGCACCCTGTTGTCGCTGATTCCACCCCCCCTCCTGGGCCCAATCTGCCCTCCCCCACGCTGAAATGCCCCAGAACGCCCTCATTGCGCGGCCCAGTCATGGCTTACCTGTGCTGCATGCCGCCCGGATCCAGCCCGCAGGGGCCAGTGTAGGCCTCTGCGCTGGTCTTGGGCCAGAGCAGCTGCCTTACGGCAGCTTTTGCAACAGTCCTGAGCTGGCACAGTTGTCCTATGCCGGCCTAGCGGCCAGGTAGGATTGTTCCCTAAATTAAAACATCCATAGAACATTTTAAACACACACACAAAGACAAACTGCTGATTGAAAAGTAATCTAATGTCTTAAGTATCAATTTTTATCTGCTGCCTAAAATCAAAATACAATAGAATTAAATATTCTAGCGCATTTGCTTCATAAAGTGTAAGTGACAACAGCACAACTTATATACTTTAGATTGTAATTTATTTGTACACTTTAGATTGTAAACCTGTGAATAATGTCCTGCATTTTAAAATTTGCTTTTGTATAGCTCTTTTTATGTCTGTTTTTGTATAGCACTTAATTTTATGTAGTTTTTCAATCAAAGATGATGATGATGGTAAGCATGAAAAAGCCTGCAAGCTTTAAATCTAAAAAGACAATGGGTTCATCTGGACAAGACATCCTATCCTGTCAGCCCAAATTTTTAATGATAGGCAAGCTCATGGGGAGCGCACATTCTGACCACCTCCTTCCCTTGTAAATCTGCTTAATCGTGTAGGGTTGTAGTGTGCCTGACTCCCCCCCCCACACACACACACACTGCTAAGCCCTGAAAGTAGGTTTAGTGCAGTGTATATATAGGAGAGTGGTTTGATGAATTATTCCTCCCAAATGTTAGGAAGTTTTATGAGGAAATTGGAGAAAGCAAGGCCATGATATGCGCACACGTCATTAAGCACATGGGGCCGATTGGACAGGGAAGCAGTGCCTGAACTGGCTCTACATCTAATACCTTTTCCTTCACTCACTTGACTCTTTCATTTACTGGCAACACATTGCAAATACAGGTAATGATTTAAGCCAACCTGGTCTACACATGCAGCACAATGAGGTTTTGCCGTTATTTACAAAGTACCGAGTATTGCTAGGGGCTGTACAAAAATTTTAAACACAGGCCATTCCCTTAAGCTTAGAAACTAAAGATAAAGACAAGGACATATTAGGGAGGGGGGGGAATGGAAGAAGAGGGAAGGTCAATAATGAAAACCTAGGGTGAACATATGTATTTTAAGGAAGGACTTCAGGTAGATGGTAGAGCACTGATAGAACGGACTGTAGTGCTTCCGACTGCAGGTGCTGGATCATATTTTTGATATCTCCCCTATGTGAAGGATTCCATGTGAGTAGAAAACTAGCAAAGCAGGAAACAAGCTGGGTTCAACCTTTTTCCTTGATGTGTTAGGTTTCTTTTTTACTTCAGGGAAACATTTTAAGTATAATTAAAAATTACCCCCTCCCCCAACCAACAGTTTGAAATGGCACAATCTATTCTACCACCTCAGGATCTCATTTTGCTTCATGTGAAGACCAGGCCCAAGTGGAAACTTATTGTGGTGTCCATGTCATCACTCAGCAAACCAGTTGTCTGTAATATGCTGCCAAGTGGTAAGGAGACATTTTGCCTCTTCCCCAATTCGTCTGATTCCTGATCATGTGTGGATGGATGAGTGTAAACAGCTGGAAGTCCCTTATCCCCTGAATTTGCCTCAGACACAATCCCAGATTGACACCCCACAGCACTCGTTGAGGGGGAGGACATGTAGCCCGATTTGACTCCAACAATTCAGACTCTTCTAGCAGAAAACTAAACATCCTTCATCAACAATGCAACCATGTAATCTGCTTGCTCTCCAGCTGGGAAAAAAAGCACACACACCATATTTAGCAATTCAATCTGTAATCAAAGATTCCTCTGCTATCACATAAGGCTGACACCCACTGATGAATGTTTAGCTATCTTTTGGTTTGTCTTTTGACAACACATTTTTTTTAACCATTTTTGCATGTGAAACTTTTGTGGGGGGGTTTCCCCTTTCAGTCAGCATGTAATGTCAATATAAAACCTACAATGGTTAGCATGGACATTCAAATGAAAAGGGTGTCTTGTGTGTGCTCTATCCACACATGACCAGGGTTGATGCCAGTTTGGAGGAGGTCCTGGGTTGGAAACCCTGTTGGAGGCCCCCTTTTTATATGCAGGTGCACATGCCAGCATTCCTCACCTGCTCAGGCAGGCAGACAATGGAAGGAGAATTCTCCCTCCTGCTACAGCTCGCAATCGCAGCTGAGGCCTGTGATGGAGGACGGAGAGTTCTCCTTTGTGTCACTCAACCAGTGATACCAGCTTTGCACATGATGCAAGTAGCATCAGAGGCTCAAAGCCCCTTACAGCGCAATCCAAACCAACTTTCCAACACCGGTGTAGCCGTGCCATCAGGGCGCACACTGCATTTTGCAATGCGGGGGTAGTCATGGAGGCCTCTTCAAGGTGAGAGAACATTTGTTCCCTTACCTCGGGGCTGCATTGCAGTTGCACCGGCGCTGGTAAGTTGGTTAGGATTGCACTGTTAGTGTCATATGTGAAATGGTCTTTCAGCAACAATGCAAGGCAATTGGTGTTCCTTTCTAGAGCTGCAATTAGCATCAGTAAGGATCTGTAACCAGGCATACAGTACTTCTTACATGGATAATGTTCCTCATTCATAAAGGAAGTGTCTGTGTTCAGCACCTGTGAAATTCAGGATCCTAATTTGTTATCTTTTCCAGGACAGGCACTGTTTGGTTTATCAGATTTGAAGAAACAAATATTGTCAGTATCAATGGAACCATTGATTATAACAAAACATATTACATTTAGCACCTGCTGTAATTAGAGCAAGTACAGATTGGGATCAGTAGCTCTTGTCTTTGGTAATTGTGTTTTGCACAACTGTGCAAATGTTGTGTTAGATGTAAATCCTGTTTATGTACAGGCTCTCTGCAATTGAATTTTTTCCCATTTTCATACCACCACCACCATCACCCTCTTATTGTTCTTTAACAGAGATGGGCAGCCCAGTGCTAACTGGGTGCGATGAGGTGGCAGAGGCGTCGGCTGATATGGGGCGGGGGGGCGGGGGGCCCAGGGCGTAGGGCGCTGAGGCTCTGGGGGAGGCGCGGGCCTCAACTTTCATTTTTTCGCGGTTTTTTTTAGTGTTTTTTGGGTTTTTTTAGTGGTATCGCGGCTTCTCCACGTGTGTGTATGCTTTGCCCCCACTTAGCTTGTGTATAGGTGCCTCCAGCGACGATCTCCAGCGACGATCTCTTCCGGGGGCGCTGATCGTTCCTCTGTCTGCCCCAGGCGCGAACTCTGTAAAGCGCCCAGCAGCGCTTTCCACAGTTCGCGCAGGCGCAGAACGACGATGTTTCCAATCGACGTTCTGCGCCTGCGTGAACTGCGGAAAGCGCTGCTGGGCGCTTTAAAGAGTTTGCACCCCGGGCGCAGGCAGAGGAATGAACGATCTGCACCCCCGGAAGAGATTGTCGTCGCTGGAGATCGTTGCTGGAGGCTCCTATACACAAGCTAAGTGGGGGCAAAGCATACACACACACGGAGAAGCCGCAATACCACTAAAAAACCCATAACCCCCCTAAAAACACTAAAAAACCGTGAAAAATTGTTATGCTAATTTATGCAAATTTTTGGGGCGTCGGGGGGCCGCCCCAACCACGGGGGGCGTAGCGACGCCACTGTGAGGTGGAGCCATGCAGCCCATGCTGCATCCTGTCCCTGGAAACAGCAGACTGGTGGTCTCCTCAAAGTAAAGGGACATTTATCCCCTTACCCCGGGTAAAGCCCCAGCCTACACAATAGGCCTACTCAGATCTGCACGAGCTAAGTAGCTGGCACAGAACCGAGAAGCCCCATGTCGGGCTTTCAAGGCTGGGAGGGGGAATAGGATTTGGTTTGCACCAGTGCCGCCGATCCTGCCCCCTCCCAGGCCTGATCCACTCCCTCTCTGCCCTACCCCACCCCACCCTGTTACATCCCACCCGGCCCCTATTTCGCCTTTCCTCGCCCCTCCACTGCCTGGCGGTAGCTTACCAGCACCGTAGCTCCATCAGGATGGTGCAGGCCTTCCTGCCGGTGCACCTTGCTCCCAGGTCGTCGCAAAGCACTTTACGGCATGTTTGCAACAGTCAGCGCCCGTGCTGAGGTTACAGTGCCAGTGCTGACGATGAGTGGGATTGTGCTGTAATTTAGCTTCACACTAGGAGAACTTTGCAGAGGTGTGCTGAAACCCAAGTTACCAAGCTTAAGGTAAAGCATAAAGAAGTGTCATTTCAATATCATTTCACATTCATTTTTAATCTACTTCCGTCAGTGGACCCTTGATGAAAGAGACTTTTAAATTTAATATGCAAAACAACAGCTGCCTCAAAGGTCTTGGAAAAGCAGGATAGAAATTGGAAAAAAATGCGTTCATTATTTTTCCAGAAAATTAGAAGGGTGAGTGTTCACTCTGAAAATCAGTAATTTATCTTTGCAAAGTTAAGGCAGGCACTGTTGAGCATTACTGTACATGCAAACCATGTGTTGACTGTGCGCCTATCATTCATAAATGAAACTACTTGAATGTATGACTGCTTGGATCCTACTTTTCCTTAATCAAATAAAATAACAATGTTCTTTGTATTGTAGTCTGAAGTTGGTCAGTTAGAGATGGGAAGCCCAATCCTGTCTAGGGCCGCCGCAGAATGCAAAAGCACGCTGCGGCAGATCGTATCCAGGATCGGGCAAGTGCCGGTGCAGCTGGAGGCCACCTCAGGGGAAAGAGACGTTCGTTTCCTCGGACATCCGCTGGCAAAATGGCTGGCGCAAATCTGAGAGGCCCGAGTAACGCTGGCCAGGCCCAGGACGGGGGATAAAATTTGGTGGAACACGCCACCGAGGATCTCACCCCCGTCCCAGCAGCCCAATCCGGGGCCCCCAGAATGCCCTCTCCCCACTCCCACTGCCCAGCGCAGGACTCACCTCTGTCTTGGCACCTATGCTACTTACTCTCCAGGTGTCGGAAACGATGTTTGCGACATACTGGAGTGGCACAGCGGCAGCCACACCGCTCCAAAATTGCCCAGGATTACGCCGTTAATCTAGGCAAGTGTACGTGATAAATAATGACATATTCTTCCCCAATCTTTCTTTCCCTGCATGCAACTTCCCTCCCTTTTTTCTGCTGTCTCTCTTGTGTCTCTTTCAGATTGTAAGCTTTTGGAAAAGAACCCTGTCAGGCTGTTTTTTCATGCTATGTAAAGTGCCAGGCACATACTGTAGATGGTGCTATACGAATAATATTAACAACAGTGTGATAATTAGATTTTTACCAAGAATTATTGAGCAGGGGTGGTGCATGGATGTCTATTTTATTCAACATACCAAAGTTCCCAATGGCTTGTGATGACATTCATTGGACTAATTCCATACAACGGAGTAGGGAAATGGTATTAGATATCAGACCCAAAATAAGTTCAATGAATGGACACACATCCTTCATATCCACTCTTCGTTATTATTCATTCCTATTACACACAATATACCCAGGGCAGGCCCAAGATGTCTTGACACCTGAGGTGGCATGCCAAATGCTCCCCCCCCCCCCATTTATGCACAGGTTTTTTTTTTCTGAAATCAGCAGAAGTAGCAAACATTTATTCAAGGTGAAACTCATAATAGATTAGGATCAAAAGAACAATGTAGCTAGTTTGGTACACTCAGCAGGAAGGCTGGCCCAAGACCTCCTGATGCCTGAGGCACCATGCCAAATGATCCAATGATGCCCTTATCCAATGATGTGTCAGCCTCTGTTCCTCCCACTATCTAATGTTCTAGTTCTGCACTCCCCTCCCCTCCACATTTCCTCTTCCTCTCTGTCTCCCTCTTCCTTTTCCAATCCAGGGAGTGGAAGGAGTAGGAGGAGCAGTGGAGGCAAGAGAGCACCATCCCACCCACCTGCTCCCTGAGGCAACTGCATGGATGGGCTGGCCCTGAATATGCCTCTCTGCTTATTATCATGAATTGGCCATCAAAATCAACAACAAAAAAACAGATACGTGAAATAAAATCTTAGAATAAGATAGAACTTACCTGTAAACAGAACCAGAAACTGTTAAGCAATTCCTTGCACGTTTCACTTCTGGTAACAATTGTTATAGTGAGATGAGAATGAAATATTGTGAATTCGTGGCTGGTTTACGTTCTGAAAAAGAAGCATTCAGCAGCTTAGCAATAAAAATTGTTACAAATTTAAATTACACAGAAATGCTACTTAAAGGTTATGTCCCTTTTTCAGCTGCACTGGGTGTGTAACATTTGCTGTTTTTCGGTGTAAGCTGTAAGGACCAGGTACTTCCACTCCTTACACCAACAAGGCCCTGGAGTTGGCTGGCAGAACCTGACAAGCAATCATCACTGGCCTGGGGCATGGTGCTAGGAAATCTTTGCTTTTCACATCCTTTTCAGAATATTTTCTAATGACTTCCCCAAATTGTAGCGCTCTGGCACTACACCCACTCACTTTCACTAGCTTTGCAAAGGGGGACTTCCCAGAGGATTATGTCCTTGGGGGGGGGGGAGAACTAATATGAGTAGATACTATGCTGATTTGATAGGCATAACTTTTTTTATGATGTGGCTTGCAATCCTCCATATTTGGTGCTGTGACACAGAGGAACAAAAGGAGCACATTTTTAAATCACTGTAGTGAATGATGGAGAACATGGCAAAGTTAAAATATATTAAGTATATTTCAAAAAGCTAAAATTTACACACAATGGATCATTCTTGCTTTCAACGGAGAGAATACTAGAGTCCCTCTATAGGAGTCTCACTAGACTAGAATCTCAAACATTGAGAAGAAAACTGCCTATACCACTCAAGGGCAGCGCCTGTACCGCCTGAATCTCACCCTGAATGCCATCTGTGTGTGTGCATGCACTCCGTCACAGATGAAGGTGGGCATGAACAAGCAGGTGTGTCCCCGTTCCCCCTTCCCTTTAATTACAAGTGCGACAGGCCAGCCTCCCTGCTCCATGCCACTTCTCTTTGAAGTGAACAGGAGCAGCGGATGTTGGTTACCTTAATTTCCATGCCATATAAGCCAGTGTTTCCCAAACGTTTTCGACTTGCGGCTCCCTTGACCATTGGCCACGGCTCCCCATGACATGATGTTGATGCCTGCCAATTGGCATTGCACTGTTTTCCGAGAGGATTCCGTGGCACTCCGTGGCTCCCCTGGCTGGTTTCCGCGGCTCCCCTGGGAGCCACGCCTCCCAGTTTGGGAACCACTGCATATAAGCACTAAAAGCTTACAACGCAATCCTATCCCCCCGGTGTGCTGAAGCAGCGCTGCTGCATCGGCCTAGGGTGTTGCAAGTGTGCTGTAAAGTATGTTGCGACACCCAGAGAGGAGGGAACGTTGGCGGAATAGCCGGCGCCGGCGTTTCTGCGGTACCGTAAGTTGCACGCCGTCCTAATCCCTGTTTACAAACTGGAACGAGGAGGCCCCGTCCCCTCGCCGTCGGAGCCATTCCGCGTGGCAAAGGTGACGGGCAGGGAATCTCCTGCCCACTGCGGAATGGATCCAACAGCGAGGGGACGGGGCCTCCTCATTCTGGTTTGTAAATGGGGACTAGGATGGGGCGCAACTTACGGTACCTCCCCTACCGTAGAAACGCCTCTGGGCGCCGGGCCTACAGGACTGCGCCATGGAGCAGGTACGTCCTGCTCCAAGCAGCAGGAGGGCAGGGAGGGGGCAATATGGGGCAGATGGATTGGGCCCAGCAGGGGGAGGAATCAGCGACACCACAACTACACTGTATCCTATTCCCCCTCCCAAGCCCTTTCTGCCAACACAGGGCTGCTTGGTTCTACACCAGCTAAAAAGCTGTTGGAGAATCTAGTAGCCCCATTGCGGCAGCTGGGGGTTTAGCCGGGGTAAGCGAAGAAATGTCCGCTTGTCCCAAAGAGACTTCCAGCTAGGCCCTTTCCTGGATAGGATGTATCGTGGGCCGCATGGCCCACACTGCATGGCTCAGGTTGGGGGGGGGATAGGATTGGGCTGCCCACATAGTCTCGTTTATGCTGCCTTTACAAATTAAGCTTGATGCATCCACACTTGGCCTTGGTCTTTCACCCCAACACTGATATGGGGAGGGATGCATCCAGCCACGAATTCAACCTGTGCAGCAGCAACACCAATTACTTGGTAGATATTAACTTGATATATTTCAGCTTCATGCACCTGTACATGGAAAAGTGTGGGTGCATGGATCCTGATATTTGTGGAGACCAATACAATTTACACAGCACATTTGGGAGTTCAAATGACTTCACCAAAATTATCTTGTAAAACAAGTATATGAGTGTGTAGTACTCCTTTAACATAACTTGAAAAAACTGAACAGTTTCTTTTTCCTCAAAAGTATCAATCATGTTCTCCTATGGTTATAAAATTTGGATATATTTAAAGAGGTAAGAAAAAAGTAAAAGTACCTTACCCCAGCTGGAAGAAAAATGTCACAATTGAAAATATGCTTCCTACGAATCAATTTTCATACTTAGAAATCTCAGTCCTATCTCAGTGATTTCTCAATAAATCTAAACAGAATTTGAAAAAATTGGAAGAACTTGTCACATACTTGCTCTATTTCAAATTTTAACTTGATTAGAGGAATGGTTTTGGTTCTATGACCAATAGAATGTCTCCATAATGTCTCTAGAATGTCTTCATAATAACAATAATAATATAAGCATAAATATATTTGTATACAAAAACTTTAAATTAAAATTTGTATATATTTTTAAGCTCCTACACTGTCCCTTTTCACATTGTTGTATCTTGATCATTTCACAACAGACCTGAACTAAATCTGCAGAGGTGATTGTCCTTGTCACGTAGTTCCTCTGTGTCAAATTTTACATGGATTGGATGGTTTTGAGAGTTATGACTAATAGAATAAGCACTCATGCACCTGTGTAATAAGTGCACAATCCTATGGGCCTTTTACAACAGCATAGCTCCTGATACTCTATTTAAAAAAGGCCCAGCGATGGTGCGAACTTTGCGCTGCTGCTGGGCCATTTGGAACTGCTGCTGAAAAGCAGCAGCAGCAGCAGCTCAGCACAGCCACTGCCGTGGAGCCTGGGCTGCACCGACCCCAGCACATCAATGGCAGGAGTGTGTTATGGGCAGGGAGGTGGAGGTTGGGGGTAGTTTCAGGGCAGGGAGAGGAAGGAGGTGGGTTGGTGGCAGCAACTTGCACCAGGATCCTATCTCCTCTTTTCCAGACCGTCCTGCCCTTTCCTCTCCTTGGACTTACACCAGCTATAAAGCTGGCATAGGTCCACGAAGACCCAAAAGCAGTCAAGAGGCCCACTGGCGTCGCTGTCATGAGGCAAGGAGAGCGGGTCACCTCGCGGTGACGCGCACAGACGTCACCTTCCCTGTGTGCATCGGCTCCGAGCCGAGAGGACGGTCCGAGGCTGGGAGAAGGCCTTGGACCGTCCTCCCGGGCCAGCGCTCCAGGGCCTTCTGATGAAGGCCCACTGCGACGACGTAATTTATACCTTTTTCGCGCATGCGCAGACCGTTCCTGAGGGAAAAGGGCTGCCCTTTTCCCTCAGGAACGGTCTGCACATGCACGAAAAAGGTATAAATTACGTTGTGACGCAGTGGGCCTCGTCAGAAGGCCCAGGGCAGCCGGCCGGGGACGACGTCCCCGGAGCCGGCTCCCGGCTCCCGGCTGAAACATGTGGCTGGGGGGGGTAGCGTCGGGGGAGCACCCGGGGCAGCATCCCGTCAGGTCGCCCCCTCAAAAAATCGCAACGTGGCCTAATGGCCGCGCCGGATTAATACTTAGGGGATGGGTATGGGGGGGGCATTAGAGTGACGCGCATCCTCCCCACCTTGGAGCAGCGAGCATCCTAGTGACGCCGGTGAAGAGGCCTACCCAGAGATAAGTAAAAAATATTTTTATTTACCTCTGGTTAGCCTTCTCAGCACCCACCACCCCCTACCACCCGCATACTCAGTTGGCGCGACTACATGCTATAGCATGGTAGGGGATAGGATTGGGCTGTTAATTCCGGAAATACAGTCTCCTTAAGACTACAGGCTCCTTAAGACTTTATACTTAAAAAGGAGGGAAGGTTATGCCTTGACTCCGGGACACAATAGCCCCATAAAATTATTGTAACACCAAGCAAGCCTAAGAGTGCAATCCACACTAAAGATCCAGGGCCGCCCGCCCAATCCTATCTGTGTTCTGGGCCGATCGTGATCGGCCCGGGGTTTACTAGGGGGAAGGGGATGTTCGTCCCCTTCCCCTGGTGTAGCGCACAGAGGCCCCAATCTGCCTCCTCAGATTTCCACCAGCTATTTAACTGGCATAAGTCCGAGAAGGCTGTGTAAAGGCTGTGCTGGCCTGGGAAGGGGACAGGGATATGGCAGCTACCATACCCACCCCCCGGGCCAGCGTGGCCAACGGCCAGCCTCCCTCACCACCTGGACCGCCCCCGCAGCCACCGGGGGATCCCTTACCTTCTCTGGCGGCCGCAGGGACAATCCAGCGGTGAAGTAAGGGCTGCCGGCCTCCACGCCAGCAGCCCTTACTCTAGAGTCGTTGCAAACGGGCTTTACGGCACATTTGCAATGGCTTAGAATGGAGGAGTGCGCGCTCCGCCGTTCTTTACTTGGTGTGGATTGCACTGCCCCTTTGTGATACTAGTAGTCATGTCTAAAAGTACCCTAAGCTCTCAGTTTTGCATTAAAAAATAAATTCAGACAAATACCTCAATTGACTACGGCTAAGATGACATCAGTGGAATACCTCTGGTTGCGGTACAAAGTTCAGTTTTGCTCACAAAGGAAAATTTCCACAATAGCCACATTTAAGTAAAAGATTATGTTTAAAGGCCAGCTATTAGAGTGGTTTACTTGAAGCACTGTACTTATTCTGTCAGCAGGTTCTTTAGAAACACCTATTTTAAGTCCTTTTATAGCTAGGTTTTCAATTCTCTCTGTTGAAATCCAGATAAAAGATTGTAGCTAGAAGCAATTTTGTTCATTCAACACACTTTTTTTATTAACTAAACCCTGCAAACCTGATCTTTAATTGTTACAATTTAGCAGTTTCTTCAGAAGGAAAATTGTAAATGTCTACAATACACTGTGGACTAAAGACAGATTTTCAATTTGAGCTAATCAGTGTAGTTCATGCATGCCAATGCTTTTGATTTTCTTTCAGTGCTATTACTTTTTAACAATGCTATAAAGATCTTGATAATGATAACGATCAAGATTTTTGCTTTCTCAAACAAGCTTGGTGTCTGTTTATTTATGTCCCATTCAGTGGCGTCACTGGGGGGGAGGCAGACAGCACCAGTGACACCCTCAGGGGGGGGCGTTAGACACCACTAGTGGCCAAAATTGTGAAGACTTTGTATGCATGAATAATACCATCATGGGCCGGCCACGGATCCTTATATATCATGGGGCGGCCGCGGATCCTTACGCAGGATCGGGTTGTAACAAAAATTAAAATCCGTTACAAAAACCACAGAGATAGCACCTAACAGCAGTGCCAGTAATTATTAATTAAGGAGTAGTAAGCCAATACAAGAAAAAATACAAAGAAAATAAGACAACAAAAACAACAGATTGGCTTAAGCCATAAAGTTCTCAGACAGTCTACGAGGGGTTGGAAACAGAAGGTACCGACAACTTCTGTTTGTTTGCTCATTGTTTGATCCTGCTTGTTATATCTTGGTCTTGCTGTGTGTTTTTACAAATCTTGTTTTGTAAGTTGTCCTTGGACGATTTATAACAGAGAAGGGGGACATAAAATTTTAACGTTTAACCCAACTTGTAAGGTCATCTGGAGGGGCCTTCCTACATGTGCCGCCATTAGCTGAAACTAGGCTGAGGGTGATGAGCAGGAGAACTTTCTCTATGGCAGGGCTACAGCTATGGAACTCTTTCCTGCATGAGCTAATAACTGCACCCTCCTGGCTAACCTTCCAGCGAGTCCCTTTAATGTCGTTGCTTGGCTTCTCCTTGTTTTATCCTCTTGTACTGCTATTGTTTTAATTGCATTTTATGCTATTTTTACAGCCCAAACCTATCCCACACCACCAGCACTGATGCAGCTGTGCCATGGAGGCATGCACTGCATCCTAAGGTGGGGCGCAATTAGGAGGCCTCCTTGGGGTAAGGGAACATTTGTGCTCTTATACCCAGGTAAGCCCCACCATACTGCCCCCTTGGGTCTACTTGGACCTGCACCATCTCTTTGGCAGGCCCAAGTCTGAATGGACCCAAGGGGGCATGGCAAGGCCAGGAAGGGCTCCATTGCCCCTGATAACCACCCCCTGGGGCACAGCCTACCATGCCTCCCTGTGGCCTGGATCCCTCCCCACCCTGTTACACCCCTCCCCTCCCTGCCCACTACCCACCCTCTGTAGCAGCTTACCTGCAGTGGAGCAGGTCGCCAACTGCCACAGCAGGCCTCTGATACTGCAGCTGTTTTGCAGTGGTGGCTTGAAAATGGCTGCCAGCGGCACACTCCGTGCATTGTCAGCCGCCGCCGATTTAAAACAGTGGCAGCAGTGTCCTGCTGTCATAAGGTGGGGGATAGGATTGATTGTACAGTATTGTTTTTAATTATTATGTTGTTAGCTGCCTCAAGCACCTTAAATGTAAGGGGAAAGGTTGGATATAGATATTTTAAAATAAATAGATAAAATAACTTCCCACCCAGGTTAGAGGCCTGGCAGCACTGAATATTTGTGTCCTGTGGGGCAAGGCTTCCCTCACCCGGCTGAGATGTTAAGACTGAGCTCAGCATTCACATCTCTGTTGTTTTTGTTTGTTTTGTTTTCTAGAGAATAACATTCTCTATTTTTTTGTTTCTTTGTCTCTTTGTTTGTTTCGCTATGGAAACCACTTTGTGAATTTCTTTTTGTTGAAAAGCGGTATATAAATATTCCTAACAACACAATAAAAATTTTTTTTCCCAAATTCTGGAAAGGATCCTGTGCTAGTAAACCCACTCATCTAACCCCATAAAACTGTGACAGCAGAGTTGCTTTCTCTCATGCATGAAGCTGAAGCCACTGGGACCCATTTTGGAAAAAGAATCTAAATAGACATTACATGTAGTAATTGGGGTAAATCCACACATTCTCGCATGATGAACAACCTCAATTTTTTCTTGTATAACGAATAAGCAAGAACAGCCAAAGTCTGTACCAGCTCTCTGCCTGTTTGACCTAGTTTGGATAATTTTCTTAATCCTATCGCTACACTCAAATAAAAAGCTTACAGTAGCAATACTCACTCAGCTGTTCCCATTTGGCAGCTGATGATTCCCATGAGATTAAGCACTGCACTTAATCAAATACTCTAGTAATAACCTCTGCCTTGGTTTGGCCAGAGTAGGCTGTGGTTCCTAATGGTTTTGTCACAGGTTTGGTTACGCTTGATACCACACACACACACACACACACACACACACACACACACACACGGTGACTTGATTCAAAATGAGTTTTGTATTCCTTCCTATAAACCTTGTTCATCGTTTAAAATTTAAGAAGGGGAAAAGTTGATTTTGTTGTGCAGGTATGCAAAATTCTGATAAATAGCAGAGTTCAGGAACAGCATTAACTCTCTTTGAAAATGGGTGAAGCTCTGAGGGAGATGAAACTACAGTATATACTTTGTGGGTGGGATTTTCAAAGTAGCTGCTTAGATGACTGATGAAGAAACAGATGATTTTAAATGAGTTGTTTGTTCCAATTGCAAATCTGTATTTGTTGGTCATTTGTCATTCCACTCATAGAATGGTAAGGGTCCATAGACCACTTTCCCTCTATCCCTGGCAGTAGACATGGTTTGGGGGTCATGCAATGCCATACATAGATATTAACAGCCTCCATAACTTATTTATCCATAACTTTGAGTCATGCCTTATTTAGTGTGGCTAAACATGCCACAGAGTTGCCATCGAATCTTGAACAGAACGGGACCTGGTATATGAAATTTAATTGGAATTATATCATTTGTTGTTTGGAAGTGATTTTTTTTAACTGCTCTGTGCTCTTGTTAATGGGAAGGTGGGATTTAAACACAGAGATGAAGCAAGTCATTTAAATCCCCTTATCCCTTCGTAAGTCTCCTGGTTCGCAGTGGGTCTCCTTGAACCTGCGCCAGCTCTTTAGCTTGGACTCTTTAGCTGGCACAAGTCCAAGGAGAGAAAAGGAATGGGGAGCCTGCTGACGGAGGGGATAGGATTCACCATGCACCATCGCTGCTAGATCTACCCCCTTCCACCTCCCTACCTCTTGGCCTCCCTGCCACCCATTCCTCCCCTTTCCCCACCCAATTTTACCCCATCTCCGCCCCACTACTGCCTTACCTGCTCCGGCAGTTGCAGCTGGGTGTGGTGATGGACAGGGCGGCAGCACTCCCAAAATAGCCGCCAATGGAGCGCTCCATGCACTGTTGGCGGCCATTATGTGACAACGGAATTCTGTTCCGCTGTCGCAAAGTGCTCCAACTGGAAGCCCAATCTGAACAGGATTGGGCTGTAAGACTGTTTTTTCTTGAACTTTTAACTTACACTACACTATATCACAAACTGCCTTTGACCCCCCCTCCTCTTTCAAAATAGTTTGCCGTACACCATGAGGTGGGGGAGGATATGTTGCTGCTGGAAAAACACAACCCCATGCCCCCTCTGGGCAAGGCTGGCCCATCCATGAGGTGAACACATCAGGCAGCAGATTCAGGCAGCAGGTGGGGGGGCGCCCATCTCTGTCTGCCAACTTGCTTCTACTGCTCCTCCTCCTCCTCCTTCCACCTCTTATATTGGAAAAGGAAGACAGGGACAGAAAGTAAGAGGAAATGTGGAAGGAAGGAGAGTGCTGAGCTAGAACACTGGAGAGTGGAAAGAGCAGAGGCTGGCACATCATCGGGTAAGAGGGACAGCATTTGGCGTGTTGCCTCAGGCATCAGGAGGTCTTGGGCCAGCCCTGTCCTTGGGTGTGCAGGACTAGCTATAATATCATTCTTTTGATCCTAGTCTGATTTATCATCTTGAATAAATTCTTGCTACTTCTGCTGATGTCAGAAAAAACTGCACATAGATCAAATTTCTATCATATTGATTTGATCAAGTAGCAAATCACTTGCATAAGTTGGGTAATCCACTCTGTTCACAGAGAAATTCCATAATTTGGCTTTCCAAAGTATTGAACAGATTGTCAAATTGTTATTTTGTCCTTTAATGAACAGAGGTACAGAGGTGTCTGATTCGAGTGTCCTGCATTTTAAATCACATGAACATAGCAAAATTGTAACAGCAAAGCATGAACGGTTAATTATATTTTATGTGAAAGGCAGCACACAGTCTATGAGGGTATCTGTAACAAACATAAATGGCAGAGACTCGGTTAGTTATGTATGCATGCAAAGACAAAGCGAAGGTTCACAACAGGCCTAACCTATTTCCACAGAATCTTCTCAATACCAAGGTCTTTAACAGTAACATCATAGGAGAGCTGTCAGAATTAATTACGGAAAAGGGCCACAGACACAGCTGGGAATTTCAGAGAATGACTTACCTCCATTCATTGGGACAGCCTTTCCCTTCTTTTCTCAAAACAACAGTTGTAATCTAGTTTAGGTGACAGGGCGAAGTGTAGACTTGACAACCAACTGGGGCAAGGAGAGAAGGAGAATATGTAGAAGAAGCTTTTGCAGCGGCAGCAATTGCTCAGGCATCAGCAAATGTAGCTCAGTCATCTCAGATGTATAGCAGCACAAGAGTATAACACACACAAAGTTTCCCCAACTCAAGCTTCATAGCATATACGCACAGAGACATTTTGGTGCCAGAGGCAGAAAATCCTGACGGTCACCAATTGCCACTAAAATGGTAAACATTCAGTACAGTAAAATAAATAACAGATACCTTTGCTGCTCTTTAAATGTAATTTAAAATTTGCTATCTATTCCTACATAATGGAGGGACTGGTCCTGAATATATCACGACTGTGCTAATTTACTTCCAGTAAAATATTTTGAGCAATATACGTTCTCAGCCGTAGGTCAAAAAAGTTTGGGAAATACTGCCCTAGAACATGCCCCAGAATTCTGCTAGTCAGACACACAAGTGTTTCTCTGCAGACAAGCAACATGAAAGGTGTTTCCTGTGAAGGTAAAACGTTTGAAAACTGCTGGTTTATACAGTTAAGGGATGAAGTTACAGTTAGAGGATATACAGTTAGAGGATGAAGTTAGCTGCAAGCAAAGGAAAGATTCTCTGACAAGTGAATGTCATGTCATGTCATGACAACCTGTGTCATGTCAGGACAACCAATTGCATAAAACAATTTTTATAGTCAATATTTCATGCATACAGAAGCCAGTGGAGTTCAAAGTCCAGTTCAGGCACACAATGTCCTGCATGATCAGTCTCCTAAATAGTGTAGTAGTGGATTCAATACATCACCATTACACACGCTTCTCAGAAGGCTGCATGGTTCTCAGTTGTCATTCCTTTCAAAGAAGGATGACAAGAACCCATACAAAAACAATCTCTGGCCTTCTGAGAAGAGAGATCCAAAATAATAATAGTAAGGCACATGCTGTTGGAGGACTAATGGTTTATTGTACTTTTTCTTAACAAATATCTAGGGGGAAAGATCTTGTTTTCCAGCTTACATTGAAGATTGCACCTGATGATCTGATTTGTTAAAGCAAGGGATGTGAGAAGCACAGCAATTCAAAATTTCACCCATCCTTTAAAGCTGACTCCCACCAATTACAATTTTAATTGATTCATCTACCAATAAAAGGTTGCAGCCCCAATGCACAGACATGCAAATACCTGATCATGACAAGACGAGTTGCTTTTCATTTGAGCTTTTTCTTTGCAAAGACCCCACTACCTTCCCTCACTCATTATCCTAAGTACACACACACTTTTACAGCGCAATCCAACGTAAAGAAACGCCGGTGGAGTGAGCGCTCTACTGGTGTTAGGTGTCACAAAAGTGCCATAAGGCACTTTTTCAATGCCTCAAGAGTAAGTGGCGCCAGCGTGGAGGATGGCACCGCTCACTCCGCCATGGAACTTACCTGACTTTGACTGCCACAGGTAAGTCCCGTGCCGGTCGGTGGGAGGTCGGGATGGGGCGGCAAGGGGGGAGGGCCATTGGCTGGGTTGGCCTTACTCCACATGCCCGAATGTATGCCAGGTCTGGACTTAGCATGCATTCGAGGAGGCCCATAGGCTCTGAGCTCGCTTACACCCTGGGAAGGGGACAAACGTCCCCTTCACCTGAGGTGTGCCTAGCAGCTCCAGGGCAGTGCGCAATCCAGATAGGATACAGCAGCTGGCCCTTTATACTTACACAGGATTGCACTGTAAATGAAGCATTTATCTCACCTCCCATAAAAATGTCACAGCCATTGCACAACAGCCAAATATGAATATGAATGAAAAGATCAGTGAGTGACCACAACAAACCATTGTGTTGCCTCCAACTGCACAGTCCAAGCTCCTAACATTTATCAGTTCTTCTTTTTGGCCTTGCACTGACAGGCCAGGATAGTTATATTCATTCTACCTGTTCTGTTACCTATCGCAATCAAATGTGTAAGCTAAATGATCTGCTGTCAGGTTTGCTGCAAGTCACATTTGATTTTGTGGAGGTCTGGCTCCGGTCTGGCTCAGTGGTAGAGCTGCCGTCTCATATGCCTGAAGATCTGAGGCACGCCAGTTCGAGACACCCGGAAGTGAGCTGTCGAGAGCTGTCGACAGTACAAACTGAAGATTCTGAGCTTGGTTAAACGAAATTCTATTTAGTCTTATTGCTGAGAGATCAGTGAATGAACATGAATTACCAGTCCAGCAAACAGACAGAACAGTGACAATAAAGTTAATTGGCATATCTTACTTCTGGCTTTTCAAGATAAATAAAATTTACTGAATAATTACAGCTCATGACTCTGTTCATTAGACACTGTTATCCACACCTGCACATTCAATTTATAGAAAGCAGTAACCAATTTCATAAGAATTCATTTCATATATGTTTGCCCCATTATAGATATTTAGTACTTATGAGTAAGTAGGTACTTACTCAAAAGTAAGTCTCATGGTGTTCAGTAGAGCTTACTCTCAGGTAAGTGTGCAATCAATTGCATATTCACAGTGTATCCAGCTCTCATCAAAAATCCAATGCATTTTAACATGTATACCAGTTCCTCACTAGGGGAATTGAGGCTGCAATTCAATGTACAATTACCTAGAATAATTACCATAGAAATCAGTAAGACCTGTGCAGTGTGGAACAGAATTAATGTCATTTTTCCATATTAACTAAGGCCAAACTAGATGTGTTAGGACAGTCATGTTGGTTTATTCATGTGTCTGCCTCATTCATGTATAAATCAGGAGTGGGGTCTAATTTTCACAGGGAAAGGCTTAAACGCTTTCCCCTCCCATGCCTTACCTCATTGTGCTCTGTCGAACACAACCCGACCTCACCAACCTACTAAGGTGGGTGTGCGGTCAGGGTGACTCGCCCTATGATAGGTGCCTCCACCTCTTATAACAGCCAGTCCTTCAGCTAAGGGGAAGCTGAAGGCCTACGGGTTAATACCCCACCCGTTGCAAACTCTGAGACCCACAAGGTCCAGGGATTCAAGTCTCAAGGCTCTGGTTCACTTTGGTAGAATGACTAAGCGGCCTAGGCAGAACTTACAGCCCAATCCTATCGAGCGTGTGTGCTGGTGTCCAGCCATTGCTGAGAAGGCCGATAAGGTGCTTCGCACTGTCTCAAAACAGGCAACAGCACAACTTTCCCTCAGCATCTCAAAATGGTTCCTGGCCTACAAAAAGGAATCCAGCCTAGCCACTGATTTTAGCCTGTTCATCACATGCTCCATACCATAGGCACCTTTCTCATCACCTGCCTCAGAGACCAGAAGTGAGCTGGAGTTACAGAATGCAGGGAGCTAAGGCAGGATAGAAAGTTTTCATGTTAAATAGAATTCCATTTGATATACATAGAGATGTTCTCAACGGAGCAGGCAAATGTGACTCTCCCTGTCACTTCTACTTTGGCTCTTAAATACTAAGGATGGAATAACTGAGAACACCCTGACATGGATGAAACCTCCAGCAACCTGGACCCCAATAATCTGTCACGGGTAGGCTTACCAGATTTTCCCAGTTCTAAACCGGGACACCCCCCAACAATTAATTAAATATTTACAACAGGACGTTTCCGGAGAACTTGCAGTCGCATACAGCGTCTGTGAAGCTCACGTCTTTGGAGCTGTTGAGAGCTGCACGGAGGCTTGCTGAGAGCTGAAATCACAGAGAGCTGCGAAGGCTTGCACCGATCCGGAGCAGTCCGGGACGATTACGGGACCCGAGCCTGGATTCCGGGATCGTCCCGGAAATTCCGGGATGGATGGCAAACCTAGTAATGGGTGAGATCTCCAGTAAACTGGACCCCAATAACTTAGCAAATCTTGTTGTTACAGAATTGTATTTATTAAAAATGTATTCAATAAAAATGAATTCTATATATACTATAGCAGGTCTTAGGGTTTAACCTGGTTTTAGTCCCATCATTCTCTGAGAGATGGACTTAAAAATATACTAAATAAATACACTGTCTTGGATTTAAAAGAAAAAAGAAGGTGGTGGTGGTGGTGGTGGTGGTGGTGGTGTGTGTGTGTGTGTGTGTGTGTGTGTGTACACTTATACACACACACACACACACACACACACACACACACACACACACACACACACACACACACACACACACACAGTATAAGTATATATAAGCTGCTTGGCACCACCCTTTTTCTCCCAGGCTCCTCTCCCAAAGATCTGAGGCACTGGAGAACTTGTGATCCTATTTAAACCCCCAATCCTAAGTATTTTCATTAATGTATTGATCTACAATTCTAGTGTAACATTGTGATTTGTCACATTACACTGCTGTTCTCTCACATGAGAATCAGCATAAATGCTTATGTGGCACAGCAAGAATCGGGCAGAGTCAGACCCTCTGCAAATTACATGTATCATAACTTCCAAAGGGAAGCAAAGATCATTTCCAGAAAACATGAAACTTATGCAAGGTGTTGAATAGATTACTATTGTGAAAACTGGGATGTTATCCCCTATCAGAACAGACAATGAAAGTGAAGGTGTAGATTTATAAAAACACACATACAGAAAAGTGAGAGGGGAAAAACACTAGAAAGATACTCAGGAGTTCCCATTATTAGAGTAATTTGTCTTATTAAGTAGTTCAACAAAGCACTTTGCTTTGTCCCAATTTGCACTCTATTCAACTCCACTAACATCAAGGCACTGAAAGAGGTAGAAGCCTTAATAGGATCATGACCTCTTTAAAAGGTTCCTGGTACAGACAGCTGCTCTGATTTTCCTGTTCTTTATTGCTAGATGCAACACAATAGTACTGAAGCCTGGCTCCATCCAAAAGGATTTTCATGCTATTTGAGAGCAAGCGTGAATTTTCAGAGCTTACCCTGCCCTTATTTATGTAAGTGAACTCCTTGCTTTGAATGGACATCAATCATTTGAAAATGAGCTCATCACTCAATACCATAATGAATATCACACATGCAGCTTGCTCCACTTTTGGTAACACAGTTATTCAGCTCAGAAATGCATGTGAATATTAAAAAAGAGGAGTTTTCACATTTCAATTCACTGTCGTTTTTTTAAATGATTGCAATGGTGACAAACCATCACGACGTTTTTGGAGAGGCTGCTGATCTTTTAAATACATTTTTAATGTTTTAAAAACATAAATACATGTTTCTCAAACACTAACACAGCATTCACATCAAACAATTTGGACTTCTACCCATTACAATCAATATACTGCTGGTGAACAAAATCAGCTAAGGAAAATTAAGTATAACAGAGGAGAAAAAATATTTAGGAAAAAATGTTTTTTTTTGTTTTTTTTCTCTTCAAATTATGCTGCCTAGCCACGCTTGATAAAGACTATTTTCTGTAGCTGTAGTTACAGAAACTGTAGCTTTTGTGCTCCTTGTTACCTGGCCTGTGTAAATGTGAAGATGCCAAAAATACCCTGTGCAAAAGAAAAGAAACAGTCCAAATTGAGTAACATATCACAGTATGAAAAACATCTTTCTAAAAATGTATACAATCGTTGAATGGCTCCACGATAACGTAGGAGTTAAACATGCCTTGAGAGCCATAAAACACCAGCTTCCACTAAAAAAAACCCTGCTGCTTTGCCAGTAGGCAGCCCTATACTGCCCCTTGCTGGAGCTTTGCATAATTATTATGTGCTATAATGGAAAATACTAATTAGCACATGGATCATTTCCCCTCACCTGAGCAATTGGGCATAACATCAATTTTAAACAGTAGAGTTCCATAATCTCCTAATCAGAGGGTTAATCAACACTTCATTATCACAAATACAGAGCCTTTTTCTTTAACCGTAAACCTTCACAATGCCAGCTGATTTTTGTTGGTAACTTTTTTTAATAGATGTTTACTCGTGGAATACAAAACGACTGAAAAATAAGTGCACTTCTTCTACATAGCGTGTGAGAGGGTAGCACCTCATGTGCTCAGGGTGCAGGTGGAAAGCACCCCAAACAATGAATGCATGATGTTTGGTAACCAACAGACTGCAGTACTACTTATGCAAGTGCCTCCAAGAGTTGTTGTTTCTTGGAACAATCTGGCCCTGAGAGTGGAATTATCCCTGGCTAGGGCTCCAGTTTTTTGTTTTTATAAATCTGACATCAAAAATGGGCATGGCAATGTTCAGAAAGTCTCCCAGAGTGGACTGTTATTGACCTCAGAGTCAGCAAACTTCAATATAAAGACTTCAAAGAGAGGTTCTAGCGTGAAACTGCGAAAGTAGAATTAATCAAGAAATTTGATTTTATTCCATTTGGACTGAATGGGAACTGTGACTTTCCCACTTCAGCAGTTAAATTAGCACAGCGTAACTAGAAAAATAACAGTCATCTCCCATGACTGTTTTTGTGAAAAGGCCACTCTGCTCTAATATCTATTTGGGTTCTGCATAGAAATATCACAATACTACTCCTACAACTGTTATGACGTACTGTTTACAAATGTTTCCTTTCCTATATACTTACATTTATATACAGTATATACCATGTTTCCCTGAAAATAAGACATGTCTTATATTAATTTTTTTGCACCAAAAAAACGCAGTAGGTCTTATTTTCGGGGGATGTCTTATTTTTTTTTTAAATGTATGTACAGCAAGCGACGAAAAATTGCAGGCACCAAATTGTAGGCACTTTCTTTACCTTTTGGTTTCTTGCCGCCACTTGCCCTTGCCGCCTCCTGTCCCACGGGACGGATGCACCGCGGCCAGCCGGGAACACCCCCACCACCACCAAGCTCTCCGGTTTTCTTTCTCAATTTCACTGAGTGAAACTCAAGACGTTTCCAGAGAGCTTGCGGTCATATTCAGCTTCTGAGCATGGCTGCGGACTCTCCGGAAACGTCCGAGTGAACTCGGAAGTTTCCAGAAAGCCCGCAGCTGCGTTCAACAAGAGCAATGCTGAGTGTGGGGGGCTTGTTCCCGGCGCACTTGCAGCTGCATTCGACATCCAGCCTGGCGCTTGCTGAAATTGAGAAAGAAAACCGGAGAGCTTGGGGGGGGACGTTCCCGATGGTCCGCGGTGCAGCTGGCCCACAGGACAGGAGGTGGCAAGGGCCAGTAGCAGCAGCAGCAGGTGGCCAGATGGCCAAGCGCCGCGGAAAAGGTAAAGAAAGTGCACTGAGCAGGACGGGGGGGAAGTTCTGGCCGGCCACAAAGAGCAGCCAGTCAGGACGAAGAGTGACCTGTGTGGCTCCTTACTAGGTCTTATTTTCAGGGGCTGTCTTATATAACTGGGAAAAATGTACGTACTGGGGAAAACGCACTAGGACTTACTTTCGGGGGATGTCTTATTTTTGGGAAAACACGGTATACATATATAGGTGTGTGTATGCTCCTCAATGTGCACACACACTCATGCTATCTGAGGGTGCTTATGCTAATCATATTTCAGATGCCACAGAAGTCTTTGCTGTATTTGCAACACAGAGGCAGCAATGCATTTCTAAGAAATGACATCATTTCTTTGCAAAAATAGTTAACCTAAACAGAACAGATGCGAAGTTGTAAACAGTCCATTAAAAATCCAGATCATAGCCATTTAAAACCAATGGATTTAGATGTACAACTCAAATCTAACAAACTACTAGATAATTTTTGCAGCACCTCCTTAACAGCTGCTTAGCCATAATGTGCATCTTTTACATCAATATGTTTACAATAACTAGAGAGGTAAGCATGATGCAAATAGGGATAGATGTATAGTTTCCAGTTAAGTGGTTAGAAACAGCTCGGTAACAGAAGTAAACTGCTCATATTCAGCATTATCAAGAAAAAAAAGCCGAACTTTATCCGATTTTGAAAATATATGATGTTTGGGAATGTTTTCATAAAACGACATACTCAGGAATTTGCATTAATAATGAATAAAGTGTGTGTGTGTGTGTGTGTGTGTGTGTGTGTGTGTGTGTGTGTGTGTGTGTGTGTGTGTGTGTGTGTGTGTGTGTGTGTGTGTGTGTGTGTTTTAAATAATGTTTCTGGATCTGCCTCTTACAGCACAGTACTTAGGCCCTTGGGCTCTCAACTAACAGAAAAGCCCAAAATGCAAGAAGCATAGAACCTATGTGACTGTATTTGATTTTAGTTCAGAAAACATAAATACTGAATTACAGGCTTTGAGCAAACAAGAGACGATTGATTTATTATATTTTAAACAAATTATATCATGCCTTTCTCAAGATTGATTGAAAGTGGCTTACAATAAAAGATCATAATAAAACAGAATAATGCAATAAAAACAGAACATAAAATAAAAACAGCTTAAAAACCAGAGGAAAAGGCATCTAAGCCAGCATCAGAAGAGGGCCATATTAAATCACCAGAGACTAGTGAACACCTGCTAGAAAGAAAGCATTTTTACAGCCCAATACTACAAACCGTTTTACGCCACCAGCATGAGTATTCTGTTGGCATAAACAGCTTTACGGTTGTTGCAAATGTGACATCGCCGGCAAGCATGGCCACCACCGCAAGTGGCTGGGTCTGCATGATGATGGACAGCGGACAAACCGAAAGTAGGCTTCGCAACGCGATTGGCGCTGTTTAGAGCCTTGGGGAGGCATGCAGAGGTGGCAGCAGTCCCCCCCCCCCCCGGATCCTTCAGGGAGCTAGCAGGACAACCAGGTATGTTTAAAAAAGTGTTTTTGGGTCAGAGGCAGGCACGATCCTGGAACATTGCCTCCAACATCACCCCATCCCCACAAAGTCAACTCTCCTGTAGGACTTTGAGAAGAGGGAATTAGAGACTAACTGCCTCCCCAAGCCCCTGTTTGCAGCCACAGAGCCAGCAAACTGACTGACTTCCAGAAAAAAAAAAACCCTGCATTTTATGAGTTATTGTATTAAAATTTAAAACTTCATTAACCAAGCAACTGATGACTTGGAGTGGCTGCAAACAGGGGCTGGGGAGATGACCCTTTAATTGAGAACACCTGAGCCTTGGGGGCAGGACCAGCACACAAGGCTCCATTGAATCTCTCCCTCAGGTGAGCCGGCAGAAACGTGAGCATTTTGCCCAACGAATCGGAGACCAAGCAGACCAGATGACTGCGTCCAGCGGTTGTGTTCACCCAAGCTGTTGACACCCCGTGGGTCACCACTTGCCATCAATTGCCAGCCTCTCCCTTCTCCTTGCGCACAGCTTATCTGCGTAGTTATAGGACATCTTAAGGAGATTGGAGGAACCATGTCAGCATCGAGAAAGAGGTAGAGTGAATGATATATGTATGTTGGTGAGGGTGTGGGAGTATAGGATTGGAATTGTTTGCTAAGAGTGGGGGTTAGCTGTGAAAGGGTTAGGGGAGAGGTTAACCTTGGTCTTTGTGAAAGGGAGGTCCAGGGGGGTGAGTGGGACCTCTATCCCTGTGAGAGGGGCAAGGGGTATGGGGGGTAGGGACCCTAACATTGGTGAGAGCAAGCGCGTCGCTAGAGCGTGGCGCGGGGGCGGACCGCTGGAGGGTGACGCACGCCGGAGGGTGGCACGCACGCACCCACACGCACGTCACCTCCGCTGTGCACGTTGCCCTCCGGAGGCTCTGAGGCCTGGAGAAGGCCTTGGAGCATCCGCCCCGTCCGGCTGTCCAGGGCCTTCTGACGAGGCCCAATGCGGCGATACGTGATTTATTACGTTTTTTGTGCATGCGCAGAACACTTCTCTTTGTGTGCATGCGCGAAAAACGTAATAAATCACGTATCGCCGCATTGGGCCTCGTCATTAGGCCTCGGACAGCCGGCCGGTGCGGATGTGAGCCGGCAGCGGTGGGGGGGGGGTAGGCCCTTCGCGCCGCCTTTGGCAGTGTGAAAATTTTTGGGGGGGGAACGGGGGGGATCACTAGGGCGGCGCACGCCCAGTGACGCGCCTGGGTGAGAAGGAGGCAGGAGTTGCTGGACAGGAGTGTATGGGGGTTGTAGGGAGAGCTTTTAGACAGAGGGTTGACAGTGGAGTGAGGTGGTGATTGAGAGTTATGTGGGAGTGTCTGAGATCTTAAGGTTGTGTGGCTGGGAAGCAGGCTCTGCTGAAGGGCTATGTGTTTGACACCTCGAGGGTCGCATTTTTCATAAGAACATAAGAAGAGCCCTGCTGGATCAGGCCAAAGGCCCACCTAGTCCAGCTTCCTGCATCTCACAGTGGCCCCACCAGATTCCTCAGGGATCACACAAGACAACAAGATACCTGTATCCTGTTGCCACTCCCTTGCATCTGGCATTAGAGGATAACCTACTACTAAAACCAGGAGGTTGCATATACCCATCATGGCTTGTAATCTGTAATGGACTTTTCCTTCATAAATCTGTCTAATCCCCTTTTAAAGGCATCCAGGCCAACTATTAGCAAAGAACTCATTTAATTTCTCTGCAACCTCCAAGTCCCCTTTTATCGTCCCTTTCCTGCCCACACTGTCCAGAGGGCCAACCACTTCTCTGGCAGTTGTTTCCAAGTGTTCCAAGCCTGCTGGCATGATTTACGGAGCTCAGGGGAGCCAGAGAAGTGGGCCACGGGCCTGCGCAGCTTCTATATAAGGTATACCTTCCCCACCACAGATTCGAGCCACCCACATTGAGTCAAATCCATGGGTGGCTAATCTGCAGATGGGGAGTGCCGACTGTATTCTAGCAAAAACCCTTCTTCAGGCAGTTCACTTCAATTTTTTCTGCCACACACATGACACTGTTGTTCTTCTCTTCTATGGTTTAACATCAACGTAGCCACGATTTCCCATGCAGACAAAATAATAAGCCAGCTGAGGAATGTTGTAAAACAGCTGGCACTTTAATTTGCAATCTCTGTCACCCCAGGTTTAGTAAAATCCCCCCAAAGACACTTCATTGCTTTGAGAGGGACATGCTGCTTCTAGGCTGCCATGCTGGGAACAAGGCGTTTTAATATCTCAAAGGCTAATTCAATCTTACCTTTGTGCACCATTTTAAACCACGTCATCTAGTAGGGATCAAGGGAGAGGAGCGTTTTATTTAAGAGATTCAAGGAGCCATCATACTTCCACTACTCTGCCCTTCTGATGTTAGCACAAGGGAAACGTAGCGTCAAGACAGAAGATCCAATGCAAAATTGCCACAGTGTGCGCAAGTATGCTGCCCACTCTTACAGAAGTTAGGAGAAACTGTTGCGTGCCTTTAGTCAACTTGCGTGCCTTTAGTTTCTAGCAACTGGTTCATACGGCTCATATTATACATTGTATATAATGGCTCATATTATACATTGTACGCTATGTAAAGGCACAAGTTGCCCATCCCTAATAACGAAATCCCCCCCCCCCCACACACACACATATTGTCATTATTGTTCTGGGACCAAGATACCGAAAGGGTGGCTACTCCCACCTGGACCTGCTTGTGTGCTGAGAAGGTAGATGGTTGGTGACTAGGGTCAGAGTCTTTTCTGTAGTAGCACCTAGACTTTGGAATATCCTCCCCCGAGGTTCACCTGACTCCCCCACTTTCTTCTGTTAGACAATGAAAAAAAATGTTTAAAATGTGTCCTTGAAGGAAGTACATGGTATTAGGAAGCCATTTGCTTCCTAATAGATATTTCTGTGTATCTAGTTCACCGTAATTTTAATTGGTATTTTATTATTTGCAGTTTTGTCATGTGATGTGATTTTATTACTTAGAATAGTTTTGTTAGCCACCTTGAACACTTTTTAGTAGAAAACAAACAATATTTTAAACAAACAAGTTCAAGCCTTAGCACCTAAGAACCCAAACTACCCACTTGGGCTATTCTGAAAGTCAAGTAAACGGGGAAATCTCAACTGATAAAATACAGTTGCGGATATGTTCCACAATCTCCATCGTTAATCAGGGTCGTCGTTAAGCAAGTTCCCTTGCCGAAAAAAGTTTTAAAAGTTTAAAAAATCATCTTGCTTAACTTCTCTCTGAAACCGCTCCATTTTTAGGTCTGGAATCATCTTGCTGCAGAGAGGGAAATCGCGCTCTGGAAGCTTCTTCTGGGTCACACGACTCCCCCCTCACTTCGCCCAGGCTCACCCCTAGTTTTGCATTCTGTAAGAGATTGCTGTGTGGTGACAGAGCTCTCTCTCTCTCTCTCTCTCTCTCTCTCTCTCTCTCTCTCTCTCTCTCTCTCTCTCTCTCTCTGTGAGTGAGTGAGTGAGTGAGTGAGTGAGTGAGTGAGTGAGTGAGTGAGTCAGCTTCTTGGGGAGGGTGAGCAAAGCGGCTGCTGCTAAGAGCTCCTGCCAGCTGCTCTCCTGCAAGGCTCCCGTCTGGCTCGCATTTTGCGGAGTGTGTGCGTGTATGCGGCAGGGGGCAGAACAGATTGACGGGCTAACTCCAAAAGGTGAAAGAAGGCTTGAAAGGGAGCGAGGCGAGACGCAGCACATACACATCCCGCAGCCACCGCTCCACCTGCCCTCCCCAAGAAGCAGCCTCCCTCCCTCACACACACAACGCGATTTCTCTCTCTGCAACAAGTTAAGCAAGATGATTCCAGCCCTGAAAATGGAGCAGTTTCAGAGATAAGTTAAGCAAGATTATTTTTAAAAAAGTTTTTAACCTTAGGGAACTGCCTTCTTATATCCGGATCGTCGATAAGAATATAGTTGTTAACAGAGGATACCTGTATTATATTCTTCTGCTTTTCACTGTTTGCTTGTTCTGTTTTGTTTTTACTTTTGTTTCCCACTGCAAGGTCTGGTCTAAACTAAACAAACACTTCAAGCACTGTGTTCTTATGTATATATTGCACACAGGTAGGTGGAATGGGAGCCACCAGTTGCAAGCAGAAAGAGCCACAAGGCAAAAGGCCAGGTAGAGTGGGCATCCTGTGGTGCCTGCTGAAATCTGTAGCCAAGCCATGCTGCTGGACCCAAGGGTTTTAAGCAACGGAGCTGTTGGGCTGAGCACTATTGAATACCATCCTACCTTACAGTCCAATATTATCCTTTTCCCACCCACTGGCTACACCAAAAAGGTGTGCGCTACAGTATATCCAACAAGGGGGGTGGTGGATCGGGAAGCTTGGGAGGGGAAAGGGAATTATTTCCCCTTACCTCTCCATAAGCCTCCCGCTCACCAATGGGTCACTTTGGATCTGTACCAGCTCTTTAGCTGGCGCGAGTCCGAGAAGAAAGGGGTAGGGTAGGGATAGGATCCTTCTGAATGGAGGGGATAGGATCCGGCGCAGCGTGTGCCATTGCTGCTGGATCCACACCTTCCCATCACCTCCCTGCCCCCCATCCCTTCCCTGCCCAGTTTTGCCCCTCCATGCACACCCCCGCCCCTACCCCCACCGCTACCTTACCTGGTCCGGCGGGTGTGGCTGGGTATGGCGTTGGAGTTGTGGCATTGCTGCATATTGCAGCAGAATGTACAAAATGGCTGCCGATGGAGCACTGCACGCTTAGTTGGTGGCCATTTTATGACAGCAGAATTGCCGTCCACTGTCATAAGAGGCACCCCACGATAGCCCAATCCTTCATAGGACTGGGCTGTGAATCTCTTTCCTTAGGCTCTTGCACATGTGCTTCGCCTTTCAGGTGCCCACCTAGAGTTGCTGTGAAGAGTAGGGTGAAGCACAGGAAGGGGGGATACTCCAGACTTCTGTGGCTGGCTAGATGAAAAAATAAGGTGCACCAATCTCTCTCTCTCTCTCTCTCTCTCTCTCTCTCTCTCTCTCCCTGTACGTTCCTGGTCCATGATTACCTGGGGACTTGAAACTGCCTGGACTACCAGATGGAAGAGGGAGCACAAGTGGTTCTAAATTCCGCCTGGCTGCAGGACTGTGGTCTGAAACTATAAACAGCTATTTATGAAGTATATAAAATGTCTTGTTCAGCAGGATGAACAAGAATATCTGGAAAAAAAAACCTAAAAACAAATAACAGAAAACCAACCAACTAAGACTTTCATTTTCATTTTTTTTTTTTAAAAAAGCAATTGGTTAACACTTACGCCGTCTGCTAGAAAGCCAATTATTTAAACTCTGAAATAGAACAGATGCTAATTACAGTGTTCTGTCAGTTTACCTGTTTATTCTTGCAACAACAGACAATTCTAATTGCCAAGTTCTGGGGGTTGGAAACTGCCTGCCTCTGCCAGTAATAGACCTGATCCTACTTTCAAGGTGGGCGAGACTGAAGACATACGTATAGGTGGTTCTACTAGGAGGAAGAAAATCTTTTTAGGACGTCTGCCTCAACCTACAACAAACTGCTAAGGTGATTCTGTGAGCACTATAATTTAGTCCCCCCCAAATACCATTACCTCAAAGTGAAATTTCAGTTGTTGCTAAAATTTGACGCTCACTGTTTGTTTACTGTGATTAATGCCACCAGGCCAGCAGAGAGGGGGTTACATAGTGAACTGGGGGTGGGGGTGCGCAACTCCTTAATTATACATGTTACATACGAATGATGCATAGGAATTACCAGTAAGCTTGATCCATGTTCTAACAGAGAGGTGTCAAACGTGTTTCATACTGTGGGTCGAATAGCATTCATGGCACCTGCTGAGGGCTGGAAGTGATGTCATTAAGCAGGTGATGACCAAAAATAAGCACTTTTTTCTCACCTAGGAACTTATTAGTGGCAAATGACAGAGAATATGCAAATCTTGATAATATTTTCAAGATATGGGAGAGCCCAATTACCATATGGGCTGCCCTTCTGCAGTGCTGCTTCTGCTGAGGTGTCACTTTGCAGCTTAGCAGCTGAGAGGTGCTCTGCAAAGTGACACCTCAGCAGAGGCAGCGCTGCTGAAAGAATGGCCAGCATGATAACTGGGGTTTCTCAGTGCTTTGGTAGCATCTCTTTGGTAGTGCCTTGGAAGAAGCAGTGCCGCTGAAAGGGCAGCCTGCATGATAATTGGGGTCTCCCAGCACCACTCTTTCAGCAGTGCCACTTCTGCCAACTTCGCAGCTCAATAGCTGAGAGTAGCTGATGGTGGTGCTGGAAGAGCCCAATTATATCACGTGGGCCAGTTAAAAAGCTTCCATGGGCCGTATTTGGCCAGCAGGCCTTCTGTTTGACACCTCTGTTCTAACAGATGTCATGATACAGTTTGTTCCAGTGGTGATCCAGTGAGGCTGCCCACTTTGCAAAAATAGGGGATGAAGGTTCACCCCCTGCCCACACTGCCCATGTACACTTAACTTTCCCACACATCCTCGGATATTTCATGGGCAATGGTGACCCCACCCCAAAAGGGGTAGCTGCTGCCACCAAGAAGGGAAAAGACCAAACAGGGGGTGTCCTCCTCACACTACCTCTTGTCCAGGGTAATCCAATTGCTGCAGTTCCCTCAGCATGGAAGCTGGTTGCTGACAGAAGCGATCCAGGAAGCCACCTAGCGAGACCTTTGCATCCATAGCATCCACAAGCCCTTTGTAGAGTTAGCCCCCAAGCAATTGGTCAGAGAGTTGGATCATGTTGCACCCTGGTTCAAACTAGCCAGCTTCTTATATGGGATTTTGAAGGCTTGAGGTATTAACTTTCTAACTGGATAATCCAGAGGTGGGAAACCTGGGGCCAGCCCCCTGAACCTCATGAACCCCTTTGGCCATGGTCATGTGGAAGAACTTGAGCAATAGATAGATGTGAGCAAAGCCCAGCAGGATACCAGCATTTCTGCCTGGTCCATTGTTGCACCTAGACTAGGGACAGACACTCTAGCATGCCCAAATATATATCCAAGGTTAAACCTTTCTTGTGGACATGCAAGTTACTAAGGTGTCACGTCCGTGCCCCCCTGTGCCCCAGTCTTGGGGGCAGGGGGGGCATCATGAGGGGATAGTTGGGACATGGCAGGCTCCTTTCTGTGGTCAACCCTCTTCTGGGATAAACAGACTCACTCGGTGGTGCTTTGGGGCAGTTTATTTCCCTAAGTGCTTTAACACTCATAAGCAGTCCCAAGTTCCTGTCACTGGGCTGGGGTCACAGGTTCTAACAACAGTTTCTTCTCTTTCAGGTCAAGTCTGGTGAAGCCGTCAGAATGCTGTGGTGGGTGGGTACACTGTGGCAGGGGGGTATGAACTGTACCGGGTGACACCTTTTGGGGGGGGTTGACATCACTAGTGGCCAAATTTGTGGAAATCTTGTATTTAAGAATACATCATGGTATATACCCTGCTTCCCCCAAAATAAGACCAGGTCTTATATTAATTTTGGCTTCAAAAAAATGCAGTACGTTTTATTTTCAGGGGATGTCTTTTTTTAATTTACATTTAATTTACATTACAACAATTTACATTTATCCAAATACAATCATGTCATCTTCTTCTGGAACATCGTCATAACTCTCCAAACCCCACATTCCAGCCTGAATTTCTTGCGACTCTATTGCCTTAGAACCATTGGCCCAAACTCTCATGTCCAGCAATAGAGCAGGCGAGTATTGGCAGGTGAGCTCCAAACTACCAGTAGGTCTTATTTTCAGGGTAGGTCTTATTTTAGGGGAAACAGGGTATCATTGGAAAAGTAATTTAATGCAGAATGTAATGGAACAAACCATTTTGAATTAACTCTATTCTATCAACTATTATGGCAACTTAATCCTCTGCTAACTGGGCATGAGGCACTTTTTCAATTGGTGCTCCTCTTATATTTAGCAGAAGAGTAACTGCCCCCCCTTTCACCCCAGCACAGTGTCTTTTCTGGTGGTTGTTTGCTGGTGGTGTTCTGCATCTTTTTTAGATTGTGAGCCCTTTTGGGACAGGGAGCCATTTAATTATTTGATTTTGTCTGTAAACTGCTTTGTGAATTTTTTGTTGAAAAGCGGTATATAAATATTGTTAATAAATAATAATAATAATAATAGAAAGAAAACACAACTGCCTTAAGTAACAAAAAGTGGATTTCAAAACTGACCAATACGACTGATTGTTCTGAGAGACAATAAGGCGTTGTTATGACACAGCATGGAGCCAATAAGGTGTTAGTATGAGTCAGCTCTCATTTCTATGTATCAGAGCTAATACTAGAATTCTTAATTAGTTGTGTGAGTGTCATCAAGTTGACCACTGGGTTTTTTTTGTAGGTTACTGATTTGTTGGGTGACCTGTACTGTTATATATTAAAAAAAAAAGTTAATGGGGGTGACACCATGAGTTACCACACCAGGTGACACCAACCCTAATGACATCACTGGGGTGATGTGATGAGCTTTCGCACCGGGTGACGCAAACCCTAGTGACGCCTCTGTGCTCTGGCGCCCTCTGGAGGTCCCGGTGGGTCTCAGTGGGAACCTGGGTTCTGGCAAGGGACAGGCTGTGCATTCCCGTAGAGGGAAAGTCCGTGCATTCTTGGTTCCCCTTGAGGGTGGGAGTGATGGGCCTATGCCTGCCTCAGAGGAGGAGCCACTTGGTTTTGCCTCACTTCTATAGCCCTGACAGGCTGGGTACCTTCCGGGTCACAGCCTCCTTGGCCAGGTGGGGTAGTGGTCTTCACCTGTTGGCATCCTTCTCCCCTTGGGTCGCCGGGGTCCAGTGCAGCTGGCTGACGGCAAGTGCAGAGGCTGGCAGCGGATCCTCGGTTCACGAGGCAGCTGCCCTCTCCTTTCAGCCTCCTCCCACAGCTGCCTGGTTCCATTTGAAGCCAGCAGTCGTGGATTCTGGCCCCGCTTCTTGCGGGCCACCACTGTGATTTCCCAACCTGCCCCGGGCTGCTTCAAACTCTTGCAAGAGCCTGGGCAGTCCAACAATACAGCCGGCCACACCAGACTCTGCAATGGCCCCAGATTGGCCGCCCTCCACCTGGCACAGCCACATAAGATCAAAATTGTGACATTTTGCTCAAGCTCAGTGGCGTCCTATAATGGGCGGATCTGATGCGCTTCACCCCAGGCGTCGAGTGGGCGCAGTGCTTCCAGGGGGTGCGGCAGCCGGTCTCAGACGGGGCAGATGCTGCGACGGGGGTGCTCGGCCAACCCCCGCCCCCCCAGGCGCCGGGAGGGCTCGCAATGCCACTGCTCAAGCTGATTCATTCCATCCAGCTTCATGTTACACATACTTGTTTATTAGGGTCAAGGATCCCCATTCACCGCAGTTCTACATGCCACTTCAAGGCTTGGCGATCAAGTCCTGAATGATGAAATCACACACTGCCATGCTTGGAGATGCAAAAGTATTACAAAATAGATGTGCTAGTTCACACACTTGGAACACATAATTAGCAACGTACCACTTTCTTTGTATTCCAAGACTTGGACTAAAAAAGCATTTTTTTTTTTCATTTAAAAGGTAAAACACATACAGAGAAAGTAACAAGAAAATAACATGGCAAAAATGTGACACAGGTTTGTCTCAAAGTTAACCAGAAAAGAGAAGTTTTGCTTCTCTGAAAAATAAATTCTCTGTTACCAATTCCAGACACAAGGATATATGGCAGACCAGCTTCCCTGAGGTGATTTAACATCTTTGCTGGTCATTAGTAGCACACAATTTTAGAAATGAAATTCTGTGACCCAGATAACCATCACATGCGCTAAGGATCTGTCTGCACCAACCTATTATTCAGGGGTCCACAAATACGGTTGCCAGTAGCAACCATAAATTTAATGTTGGTGATCAGAAAGGAAAGCATACTCTGCAACTACACTATCAATTCTTAAAAAGCCACTGGCAACACTTCTGTTGCAGAGTATGTATGCCCATTCCAAAATGTGATACGTGCTAGGACACAACACCAAACTCGGTCTGCTCAAAGTGGGGCAATCACCAGATCAATGCGTCCACATTAGACATACGTAAGTGACTCGATACAATCGTAGAATTGGAAGGGATCTACCAGATCATTGAGTCCAACCCCCTGCAAACACAGGGTGTCTACAACTATAACACCACCAATAGATGGTGTCCGGTCCCGGACTTACCGGGCAGGGGAGAGCTGGGAGCAACAAGTCACAACAAGCCTGGACCCCTTCTTCTCTGACGTTCTTCGGCCCAGGAGGCCGGGGTGCTGTGGGAGAGGCCAGTGGAGTCTCACGAACCACTCGGGTGCACGATTGCGTAGCCGCCATCAGTTGACAGCCTGAGGTGCCTGCACAAATGGCTGGCAGGCTTGATTGCCATGCCCCTTGACTATGACACCGAGGGAGGTGATGGGGACGAGCCTGGTCCTACTATGGCAGAAGTTGGGGCAAAGAAGCAGTAGCCCCAGACTGGCAGGCGGTAGGCAAATCCCACCCGAGGGGGGGAGGGGGCCCTATGTTTTCCTACAGGGGGCTTATGGGGACCCACCAATGGCTTATGCTAATGCAGGAGGAGGAAGGGCATGGGGGAGGGGCTCCCTGAGACTCCAGGACTATAAAATGCTCAAGACAGCCTAATGAGGTCAGCAGGCTGAGGGAGGGAGGCTGAGGGAAACACCCTGCCCAAAGAGGCCAACCCCGCTAGCTGGGCAGAGGAGGAGGCTGGATGCGTTAACCACTTTCCTGTCAGTGACTCTGACACCTTTGCATGGTCCCGAGCATCCCACTGGCTGACGTTGGGGAGTGTGACAACAAGCACCCTCCCCAACAGGGGCTGGACACTCAGGCCCCTTGGTCAAACCGCTGCCCCTCGCTAGCAACAACAATTCCATTGGTCTCTGCTGGGCAGGACAGACAGATGGCTATCCAGACTCTGCTGAAAGGCCTCCAATGATGGAGAGTCTACCACCTTCTGAGGCAAAATGTTCCACTACCAAGCACTTCATAGTATCAGGACGTTCTTCCTAACATTTAATTGAAATCTCCCTTGTTGAAATTTAAACCCATTTATCCTGGCCGTACCCCCTGGAGCAACTGAGAGAAAATCTGCTCCATCTTCCACATGACAGGCCCTCAGATATTTATAGGTAGTTATCATCTCACCTTTTAATCATCGCTTCTCCAAACTAAACATGCCCAACTTCTTCAATCTGTCTTCATCATAGGTAGCCTTACCATCTGTCCCGGAATTTCCGGGACTGTCCAGGAACCCAGGCTTGGATCCCGGATTGGTCCCGGACCGTTCTGGGCCCGGTGGAAGCCTCTGTCGCCACCGCCATTGCTTTTCAGAGGCTTGTATTTTTAAAACTTACCATTTTTCCTGTTGGCAGCCATCTTGGATCTGACAAAAATCTCACAAGATCCAAGATGGCGGCGCCCAAATCTCATGAGGGCATGAGTACAGTACTGCCTCATGTACCCTTATGAGATTTGAGTGCCGCCATCTTGGATCTTGGACTCCCTCCCCCAGGAGGTAGGATTGGTGCCACCTCTATTGCCATTTTGGGACCAGCTAAAGACCTTTGCATTCTGCTTTGCTTTTGACTTTTGGGGGTGTCTTTCTGGGCTTTTGCCTTGTTGTGGTGCCCTGTTTATTGTTTCTGCTCCTGTGATTGTTTTGTTGTTTTTATATATTGTTGTTATGTATCTTATTTTTTGTAAGCTGCCTTGCTTGATGAGAGTGGAAAAAGTGAGGGGTAGAACTCTTTTAATAAATAAAATCAATCAATACAATGTAAATGATTCCCCCACTTCCTTCCAGCGTCTCCTTGCATCTCTCTCTCTCTCTGCCCCCTTCCTTCCAGCATCTCTTCCTCCCCCCACTTCCTTCCAGCGTCTCCTTCCATCTCTCTCCCTGCACCCTTCCTTCCAGCATCTCTTCCTCTTCCCCCTTCCTTCCAGCATCGCTTCCTCTTCCCCCCCACTTCCTTCCAGCATCTCTCCCTCTTCCCCCCCACTTCCTTCCAGCATCTCTTCCTCTTCCCCCTTCCTTCCAGTATCTCTTCCTCTCCCCCCCACTTCCTTCCAGTATCTCTTCCTCTTCCCCCTTCCTTCCAGCATCTCTCCCTCTTCCACCCCACTTCCTTCCAGCATCTCTCCCTCTCCCAAGGTTAAGTGGCAGCAGCGGCAAAAATGGCCATTTTTGTGGCCTTAAATAAATAAATAAAAATTTCTGTTGCCCGAAATGGCAACAGGATACAAGTTTCTTGTGTCTTGTGTTCTCCCTGAGGCATCTGGTAGGACCACTGTGAGATACAGGAAGCGGGACTAGATGGGCCTTTAGCCTGATGCAGCAGGGCTCTTCTTATATTCTTACGTAGTTCCTCCCCTCCTTTTGTCCTCACAACAACCCTGTGAGGTAGGTGAGGCTGAGAGATACTGATTGGTCCAAGGTCACCCAGAAAGCTTCATGGCTGAGCGGGGAACCTGGATCTTTCAGGTCTATGTCCAACTCCAGAATCAAGTCAGTGATAATAGACTGCAGACTTCCATTTTGTATGGAAATGTATGGCAAGCCCACAAGTGTCTTCCTCTTCACTGATATTAACAGTGCAATCCTGCCTAAGTATCTAATAGACCCTATCCCCATTCCGGGATCGGCCCGGAGGTCTACTCGGAGGAAGGGGACATTCGTTTAACGCGGGGAGGCCCCAATGGGCCTCCCCAGATTTCCGCCAGCTATTTAGCTGGCATAAGTCCGAGGAGGCAGTGTAAAGGCCGCACCATCCCAGGAACGGGTCGTGGATGTGGTGGCCGCAGATCCCGCTCCCCCGGGCCAGCTTGGCCAATGGTCCCCCTCCCTCGCCGCCCAGACCGCCTCCACGCCCGCCAGTGCTTCATTTACTGTCTCTGGCAGCTGCAGAGATGATCCGGTGGCGGAGAGAGGGTGGTCGGCCTCCACGCCAGCCGCCCTTACTCAAAAGTAATCACAAACATGCTTTACGGCACATTTGCGACGGCTTCGAATGGCAGAGCACTTGCTCTGCTGTTAGAATGGATTGCGCCCTAAGTGACATTTCCATGACAGAAATACAGTACACCTTCTGACAGAACCATCTGAAACATCATATAAAAGAAAGGGCTTAGCTTTAAAAAAAAAATGACAATGCCCATCACAGATATGGGTGAAATGTTAGGAAGAAAAACTCACAAGAAACTGTGGCCATTAAGCTGGAACAATTTGAATTACAATAGAAAGGGCTTAGCTGAGTTGACTACAGCCATTTGAAAACAACTGCCTCTTGATCACTATAAGGTAATCAGTTGGGTGCGGTTAACAGCTTTCATATGCCAAGGATCAAATCACAGGGAATTACTGAGCTGTCTGACTGTGCCCTTGATAAAAGAGTATAAACAGAAGGTGGGGAAGCTATAAAAGAAAGCACATATGTAACCACCCCACTCAATTGGATGGCAATACAAGAATGCATCGTTTAAGCGTCTTGCAATTTGCTGTGTTAGGAATTCAAAAAACTATCAAAATGGTAGCCATCAGCATAACCACTAGAGTAAGATTTGCAAACACTCAATAAAAGCCGATCACCGATTGATTGCAGAGAGAGAATATTGCAGTGAGATGGTTCTTGCATTCAGAGTACAGATGTCTCTTAATAAAATTGTAGAGCAACTTCAACACCAGTGGCTGAACTTGGTCCAAAACTTTGGAGACAGAATAAAAGGATTGAATCTATAGGTCCCAATATGTGCAGTCAAGTGCTTCTATGTGCTCCTTGGCATCTGCACTTCTGACAGCAGCTCCTTGTGCTGTTATCAGATAAAGTTCCAGAGGAGACGAATATCATTTCTCTGGGAGCACAGGGGACTCTGGTAGGAGAAGGAGCTGCAAAATCCTTGGTGAAGGATCTGAAACTCTCTCTGCTAGTCTTTGGACCCCATGCAGATTTTGTTGCATGGAGGACTGGAACATGTTTTCAGCTGCACTGGGAATCCAAGCCATGCAAAAGGAAACCCTGGTTGCCTACAGCTGGAGCCTGACTGAAGCAATCAATCCGCCAAGGAATTGCTACAGGAACAAACCTGAGAATACTTTGTGGTTTACCTACTCTAATTGTTTCTTTTCATGCCAAAGGCATGATGTTGATGCTTATCATGCCCTATGGCATTGTCAGCCCAATCCTGTCCCCCACCATCAACAATGATGTGGCCGTGCTGACAGAGTAATTGTGTTACATTCAATTGGGGGGGGGGGTATCAGAAGGCCATCCAGCAGTAAGTAAAAAAAAAACTTTTTTACTTTATAAAAAGTACTTTTTTATATAAAAATATGTAACTTTTTTATTTACCTCTGGGTAGGCCGCCTATGGGTTTCCTCGGACACACGCCGGTTATGTAGCTAGCATAAGTCTGAGGAGAGAAAGGGGCATGACGGGCTGAAAAATGGGAGGTTGGATTCATCGTGTGTGTTTGCCACCAAGATCCACGCCCTCCAGTCCACCCCCTGCCCTCCCCCTCCCCACCTTGGAATGCCCCCGAACCTCCCCCTTCATCCCCACTGCCAACTGACCGAGACCAAAGGAGTCTCTGGGAGTCCCTGGTACGTGTGCTGCACCTCTGGACATCTGGAAGCTCACAATGTTTTGCCCAGCTTTTGCACCACTGCAAAGGCTACAACATGAATTCCAGCAGCAGAAGGCCCAAATAGGATTGGCCCATGCATTTTTAAAAATGATTTCTGAGAACATATCCTTTCTTTGGTGGCTTGCAACTGGAGTCAAATTAAAGAACAAACAAGAGTCTTGACAGTAACAGGACAATAAAACAATACATTCCTCTCTCAGGCTGCAATCCTACACACATTTACCTGAAAGTAAGTCCCACTGAACTCAGCAGAATTTACTTCTGAGTAGATATGCATAGGATTGTGTTGTCAGGCTCTGACACTGGGGCCACTGCTAGTTTCTTCTGCTGACATGCCTAAACTTATGACCTACTATTTGACTGACCCTGTGCGCCAGTATCATCACAATATTGCAACCATTGCACTTATTGCAAGATCTTCAGTGAAAAGTTGATTGTAAAATAAGCCATGGCTAGGCTTACCATATTTCCCCCCCTCAAACTGGGACACCCCCACAATTAATCAATCAATTGATTGATTATTTTTTTTTAAAAAAAATCAAAGTTTAAAAATCGAAGGGGGGCAAATCGCCCCCTATTGCCGCACAAAGCGCGTCTGTAATTTATTTATTTATATGCAATTAAATAATTAATTTAATTTACTTGCCCCATTGTCACCGTCGTGCTGCTCCTCGTGCTGCTGATCCAGAGGTAGCCTGCCCGTGCCACGCGAACCTGCCGGAGGGTCGCGCGGCACAGGCTGTCGTTCATTCGCCCGCTCCCTTACTGGCTCTGTGCTACTCACCCGCTCGCCGCTGCCATTACAGTGAAGAAACTTATGGGGTGGGGTGGGGTGGGGGAAAAGAGTTGAGTCTGGGGTTTTTTTAACTTGGGGTAAATGTTTTTTACTTTGGAAACTGTGCATGGGTGGGTTGGGAAAAAAGAGTTGAGTCTGGGGTTTTTTTGTACTTGGGATTTATGTTCTGGTGCATTTTGTTCATGTGTCTTATTGCTGTATGTTTTAAAAGAGATCCTGGTATTTTTGTGCAATTTATGTAAATTAGCTAATTAAGCAGCCAAGCAGTAAGTGGCCCAAAAATGCTTTAAATCTTTTTTTCTTGAAACCCAGGGCCAAAAGGAAGGTGCGTCTTATACGCCGGTGCGTTTTATATGCCGATAAATACGGTAATTTATGAGACCTATACCGATACTATAGAACAGATTTATTAAAGGACTTCCTGAACATATTTTGTCATTTTTATATATATGACTGATGCCTTTGCGGCCAAAAAAGGCTTCAGGCACAAGACAGGCAGGGTTACTAGGGGTTGTTGTTGTTCAGTCGTTAAGTCGTGTCTGACCCTTCGTGATCCCATGAACCATATCCCGCCAGGCCTTCCTGTCCTCCACTATCTTCCTGAGTTCGCTCATTTTCATGTTCGTTGCATCGGTGATGCTGTCTAACCATCTCATAACTAGGGGGAAACACCCTTAATTTTGCATATACTGTACGTTTAATGATGCGTTTGATGTGGCTGTAACAACTTAGAGAGTATCAGTGGCGTTGCTCTACGTTGGGCGGAACGCTAAGTGCCGCCCCACTCTGAACCTCCGTTACAGCTCCGCACGAGGCAGCCCCGCCCCCTCGCCTTCGGAGCCGTACGAGGCAGCGAAAGCAGCGTACAGGGAGTCTCCTGTGTGTTGCTTTCACTGCCTCGAATAGCTCCAAAGGTGAGGGGGCGGGGCTGCCTCGTGCGGAGCTGTAACGGAGGTTCAGAGTGGGGAGGCTCTTAGCGTACCGCCCCACCTAGAGCGATGCCACTGTAGAGAATCTTGTATAAAAATGAAGGTCATAGAGGTTAATGATGGAGGTTGTGCTACCTCCATTATGCCTTGCACCCCAAACCTGCCGCCCCTTCACAATCTGTCACTGATGCAACATGCATCAGCTGGCCTCATGAATGGGCTGGCCCTGTAAGGTCATGAATAAGCTGAGACCACACCTTTTGGAGACCACCCCAAGAGCCCTTCCTCTCTCCTCCTTTCCTTATATACTGAGCTAAATGGAAATCTTCCTGGCTTGTTAAACCAATTCCTCAGGCTTAAGGGATGCCCACAAATGGAAATGATGATTTAAACAAATCGGGAAACTTTGCATTTAGCCAGGCGAGGAAGGAGGAGGGGGAAAAAGTGGGAGAGAGGGTGCATAGACTCATTGGCTTGTTCATGATCCAACAAAACTATGGTTTGTTGGATCATCTAAACCAGGCATCTGTCTTCACATTACTTTACTCTCCAGCCTTTGCACTCTTGTTCTTGACTTGCAGTTCTCCAATTGCAAGTCACTACCAAGGAAAGGATAAACACTCTACTGTATATTATGGGATGGAAGTATTTGGGTAATCCTTAAGAAGTAGGCTAAATCATCGGAGTAATTTCTTGATCATAACTCTAAGTTGAGCAGAACCTGCTCAGTTTTATGTTTTGGAAGTCTAGGCTAGTACAGTGACAACAGAGTCATTTTTATTTCACAGGTGCTTTATATGTTTTGACCTCAAGCATTTTGTCATTTTTACCAGAAGGAACTATTATGAGGAGTGCTTTTTGTTGCGCCTTATAAATCCTTGGCTGCCTACAGCTGGAGCCTGACTGAAGCAATCAATCTGCCAAGAAATTACTACAGCAGCAAGCCTGTGAATACTTTATGGTTTACTTACTCTAATTGTTCATTTCATGCCAAAGGTGTGATGGTGATGCTCATCATACCTATTAAGCTTATTGTATTTTTTATGATTTCTGAGAACATTAGTCCATTCTGGGCTACACTCATCTCCTGAAATCTGCACCATGGGGCCTTTCACACATTATGTGTTGGCAGAAATCTACAGCCAATTCTCGCTCCCTGATGCCAACGCAAGTTTGTCCCCACTTCTTGTTAGCACCACATTTTCAAGTATATTATTATTATTATTATTATTAATAATAATAATAATAACAATAATAACAGAATTTATATACTGCTTTTCAACAAAAAGTTCAAACAGCGTACATTTATACCGAAAGAATTCACCTAATGTGTAAATCAGTCCACAGAAGTAAGCAGATGGAATCAATAGACTTCTCAGTGGACCAGAAGTATACAATTCCAGCTCTCTTTTTCGCCTGTTAGAATCCTCACGCGGACTGAGTATCTTCTCAGACTCATCCCATGAGGAGGTTTCAAACTATTGTCAGAAACTGTGGCTACCATACTAAACATTATACAGTTGCCCCTTTTCCCCCAACAGATTAGCCACCTGCGGATTTGCCTCAATCCTGGCTAATCCTGGAAGTAGGAGTTCCACTGGGGGCGGCACCACAGTACCTTATTTTTCAGCTGCACAGGGCCTGTTGCCCACTTCTCACCTCCCACGCGTCTTCTAAGTACTCCAGAATGCTTCAAACAGTTAAAAAACGCAATCAGAAATGACTTCTGGTTCGCATTGCACAACCAGTAGTCGCTTGGGATTGCGGGTGGTTTTTTTTTTTTTTTTAAATTGTTTGAAGTATTTTGGAGTACTTAGAAGGCATGTGGGAGGTGAGAAGCAGGTGGTGGGCCTCGCAAAGCTGAAAAATAACATACTGTGGCGCAGCCCCCCTCCCACTGATTTAATTTAACGCTGATTTTTGCAACCGCGGCAGTTTGGTTCACCAAACCCCCATGGATAAAGACGGCCAACTGTATTTATCTTTAAGAAGTAGGAAAAAGAAGTATGCATAACCTTGTAGAAGTTACTAGTAATGAGATCATATCTGGAATACTGGGGGATAATTTTTATTTTAGTGTTGTAGTTGAGTATGCAGACCACAGTTAAAAATCACACATGTCCTGTCAACATGAAGGTTGTGTGCACATATAGGTTCATGTACTGCCAGTTCTGTAATTTAAGGAGATCCAGGTCTAACTCTACACGTGCATGTGACTTCTGCACTTGAGAGTGGGCATTTTGCACTTGGTAAACTGTGCCATCACATCTGCACATACATTTTGAATGCAGAGTTTCCAGGGAAATATAGATTGTCGAAATAATAAATTGAAGCAGAACATAATTAAGGCTGCAACCCTATAGGCTGCAATCCTATACACACTTCAAGTCTCAACGAACTAAATGGGATTTACTTTTGAGTAGACATGCTTAGGATTGCACTGTAAGTTTAGGTAGGCCAAAGGACTCATACTAACAGAGAATGTGAATAGGAAGATCTTACAGCAGGGGTGGCCAGCCCTCCACTATTAGGGCGTCTGCGTTCTTAAGAGTTGTGTAGAAGGCAGAATCTTGGTGCCTGCTGAAATGCCCTCACCTATACAGCCATTAAAGGGCCAGGAGCATTCATGTTGAAAGGCTGGCCACCGCTGTCTTACAGTCTTGGTAGGGCTGGTTCACACATCCACATATATCACAATGACTTGTGGATATATCACCACCATTGGATATACCACCACCAATGACGTGGTGACTTGCATGTGTAAATGATCCATCACAGATCTAACTCTATGGTTAAAACTTATGCATTTCATCACTTCACTTCAAATACAAATACTTCTCACAGTGCAATCCTGTGCAACTTTCTGCCGGCACCGGGTATCATAAACATGCTGTAAGGCAGTTTTTGACACCCAGTGAGTAAGCAGCGCCAGCGGAGAAACCGGTGCTGCTCACTCCACCCCAGACCCGGAGCTGCGCCTTCTGGGAAAGGTAGGTTTTCCACTGGTCGGGGCAGGGGCATAGGGAGTGGTAAGGGAGGGGCAGCGGCGGAAATTCAGTGGAGCGCGTGGAGCAGGAGCTCCAGGCGCTCGGGCAGGAGCTCGGGCGGGAGAACTCACCGAAGCAAGGCCCTCCCTGGAGCCCGTTTGGCTCCGAAATGAGAGCAGAACGGGGGGGGGTGGTGCGTCGACGTGACGCGTGCAGGCCCCGCCCCCACGCGTCTGGGTGCCGGCAGGGTGCCTGACGTCTCTGGGGAGGGGTGATTGGCCAGCCAGGGTAGGGATAGGGGAGGGATCATCAGTGGCGCGCTCCACCAAATCCTATTCCCTGTCCCGGGCCTGGCTGGCCTTATACTGGCTCCTCGGATTTGCACTGGCCATTTTGCCGACACACATCCAAGGAGGCCCATTGGGCCTGCTGGGGCTCTACCCACGGGAAAGGAACAAACGTCCCTTTCTCCCGAGGAGTGCTCCAGCTCTGCCGGCGCAGGCCCAATCCTGCCTAGGATGCAGCAGTCGCCTTAGGTCTGCCACTGCTGCATTCTAGGCAGGATTGTGCCATCAATAAAATAATTTCACACATTTTGCTATGAGTTAAGTGTGGAGTGATCCAAGTGATATGTGGTACTATATGTGCATTTTTGAAATGGCTTCCGCACCAAACCAAAACCAAACCAGGGCCGAACAGTCAAATCAAAATGAATCAACGAACTGTACATGCATATACAAAATACATTTGTAAGGAATATCACATTATTGCCAGAAAGGATGAATTTGTAGTACCACAGATGAACATTAGAGGGGACAAAGGGAATCAGCAACAAATGAACTTGCCTCAGTACTGCTTCTGATCAGTAGCACAATCATTTTAAGACACATAATAAGTATCTGTCATTCACAAACTCGCCTAGCTGTACAGGGGTGGGGAACCTTTTCCCTGGCGAGGGCCGTTTTAAATATTAGAAATTTGCTTGAGGGCCGGCCATAAGGCCGGCCAGCATTTTTATTTATTTATTTAATTTTTGTCCCCGCCCCCATCGGTCTCCGGAGGCTCCGCGCTCACCGTCCGAAGCCGCCGCCAGGTCCACGCGTCACCTCCGGCATACCAAGCCGATGAGGGCAAGAGGGCAAGAGCTTGCCCTCATCGGCGTGGTACGCATGTGCGAAATGGCCAACAGCCTGGTGAGAAGGGGTCAAGGCGGCGGCCGGGGAGGACATACAAAGGCCCTCTCCCGGCCTCTGGAGGTGACGCGCGGACCCGGCAGAGCCTCCAGGGGCCGGTTGGGCGGCCTCCCAGCAATCTCTCCGGGGGCTGGACTGGATGGCCACGGGGGCCTGATCCGGCCCTGGGGCCGGAGGTTCCCCACCGCTGTGTTAAACTCTCATAAGTGCTGGCGCACATGCTTCATAAAGCACTACATAGGAAAATTGTCCCCTACCATCAAAATTTGTCCCTTCACACACATACTGTGACTGATATAAAAGTATGTTACAAAGCTTGTCATTATGAGAATAAAACAATTTTTCATGTTTATTAAGCCAAGTTAAAAAAAAAAAACAGATGTTACAGAAAATTCTACATTCCGTTAGCTCCTGCTGGCTAACATCCTCAGGGACTCAAGGGCTTCCCCATGTGAGAAATACATCTTAATCACATATGCTTACCCAAAAGATGAAGTTCAGACTCCAGAAGTGAAGCAGAATAGTTTCATTGTACATTTCTGCAGAAACGGGCATCTGATCAAAAGATCAGAGCCACGATAAACAAAGAGTATCCAGTTTTTATTCCCCTTGTTTGGAAATGGTTCCCTCCCCTATTTCCGTTACTCCTCCTCTAAACCTTTGATTGGCTAGGTTCCCAAAACCTATCAAACGTATATTTCACGTGGTCCTTTATCTCCGCCCTATATCTCCCCTCACTCATTACATATCTCCCCTCACTCATTATCCATATTTGGGCTTCTTCCTTGACTTGGGGTGCCCCCTTTCTGACCTCTGCTGACTACCAGTTTATCGTTCTCATCTGGTTCTTTCTGGTTTGCTAGTCTCTGGTCCTTCTCCGAACCCCGAACCCCCAACCGTCTGTGTCTATTCAGAGAGCTGGCTACCATTGGTAGGTACTTCCTCTATACACGGGTTCATCTGTCTGTCCCAACTATTCTGGTCTCTCTCCTGTCTGTCTCCTTCAAGGGCCCCCTCTACCACATCCTCTTCTCCAATTGTCAGAAAGCCTGTGTCTCAACTTTTTAACTTCTGCACTCTTGACCTTGGGTCTCAGCCCTCCTGTTACTGAATTAGCTTCTAAGCATCTAACATTACTACAATTATTTATTCTACAAAAACCAACATTTAATAATTATACTTTATAATTACCGTATTTATTGGCGTATAAAACGCACTTTTTTGTCTAAATTTGTGACCCAAAATAGTAGGGTGCGTTTTATACGCCAATACTAAAAAATCCCCCCCCCCCGCCCGTTTTAAAGCATTTTGGGGCTTACCGGGTTTTTCCGGAGCTGGAGAGCTCCGTTGTGCTTTCTTCCCTGTCTCATCTATCCGATCTTCAGCTGTTTGTCTGGTTTAATTTATGCACGAGCTTGAGTTGAGCTTCTCAGCAGCCAGCAGAGGGCGCTGTGCTCAGTTCAGTTGAGCTGCAAAGGGCCTGCTCTCTTCCCAGCTCTCCTCGGAAGGGTAAGCTTCTGAACTGGGCCTAGTTGGGGAGGCTTTGAAAACTGTGCATAGGTTATGTTAGGTTAGGTGGGGTGGGGGAAAAGAGTTGGGGTGGGGGAAAAGAGTTCAGCTGAGCTGCCCAGGGCCTGCTCTTCCAAATGCTGAATGAATAAAGCATGGGTAAGCTTCTGAACTGGGCCTAGTTGGGAGGCTTTGGAAACTGTGCATAGTTGGGGTGGGGAAAAAGAGTTGAGTCTGGGGTTTGTTTGTTTGTTTTGCACTTTTATGTTTAAGAGTTGGTAAGAGTTGAGTCTGGGGGTGGTAAGGTGGTAAAAGTTGAGTCTGAGTTTTTTTTGGTACTGTTATGTTTTTTACTGTGGAAACTGCAGGGGTGGGGTGGGGTGGGGTGGGGGAAAAGAGTTGATTCTGGGGGTTTTGTATTTGGGGTAAATGTTTTTTATTTTGGAAACTGTGCATGGGTGGGTTGGGGGAAAAAGAGTTGAGTCTGCGGGTTTTTTTGCACTTTTTTTGTTCTGGTGCATTTTGTTCATGTGTCTTATTGCTGTGTGTTTTAAAAGAGATCCTGGTATTTTTGTGCAATTTATGTAAATTAGCTAATTAAGCAGCCAAGCGGTAAGTGGCCAAGTGGCCCAAAAATGCTTTAAAAATTTTTTCTTGAAACCCAGGGCCAAAAGGAAGGTGCGTCTTATACGCCAGTGCGTATTATACGCCGATAAATACGGTATTCCTCACACCCAGAAATCCTTGAAAGGGCTGAGTTGTTATAACTGAAGCAGCACTGGTTTAAAAAGATTCATAATGCCACCCATTTACATGCAAGAGAAATCAGAGAGAAAAGACCTCCTCCTGTTGGCAGGGTGATTTTACCGTACATCCAAGGAGTTACTGATGAATTGGTAAGATCTTGCACGATAATAACATACAGACTGCCTTTAAACCTACCATGAAGATTCAGCAACTCCTACGCTCAGCAAAAGATAAAAGACCACCACTGTCTACAGGGGGATTCCTTGTTCATGCGGAAAAGTTTATATTCGCACTACTAAAAGATCAATTGCCACTAGATTAAAAGAGTACAAACGCCACTTTCGTTTAATACAGCCTGAAAAATCGGCGGTGGCTGAGTACTCCATCTGTACGGGGCATCACATCAATTTTGATCAGACACAAGTTCTCTCCAATGAAAAGGCATTTTCCTCCAGATTGAACAGAAAGGCTGTGGAAATTTTCAAACACCATAATAAACTTGAATAGGAAGGAAGAGCTATGAACAGTTCACAGCAATTGGATACCAGCATTAGCGAAAACAAGAGTGAAATGGCTTCCATTTTGACAGCTCTATTTGATGGCACTGTGTCTTTAACTATGTTAAACAGTGGAAGCTTAGGCAGCTGGCTTTCACTGACTGCTTAAACCAGTGCTTCTTCAGTTATCTCAGTCTTTTCAAGGATTTCTGGGGAAGCTCTTGAATCCCTGAGGATGTTAACCAGCAGGGGTTAACAAAACATAGGGTTTTTGTTTTGTTTTTGTAACAGCTGTTTTTTTTAACTTGGCTTAATAAACCTGAAAAAATGTTTTATTCTGATAGTTCCAGCCAAGGAAGTCTCAGTTCTTGTCATTATGGCCTCTTTCCAAATAAATTGCTTCTCTACCTGAATATCCATTACACTGTAAGTAGAGTTGTGACATTTAGGGCGCAATCCAGCCCAAAGCTAGGCCGGCAGAGCATGTGCTCCGCTGGCCTAAAGTGTTGCAAAAGTGCTGTAAGGCACTTCCATAGCATCGGGAGAGTAAGCAGCGCCGACGTAAGCCCTGCACCAGGCGGTAGGAGGGCATGGGGTGGGCTGGGGAAGGGGGCCATTAGCTGGCCTGGCCTGGGAGGGGATGGGGATATCGGCGCAAGCCCCTTCCCAGGCCGGCCTTACATGGCCTTCGCAGATGTGCGCCAGCTAAAGAACTGACGCACAGCCCATTGGGGCCTCTGGGGCTTACACCAGGAGGTGAGCCCCGGCTGCCAGTGTGGACTGCATCCTGCCTAGGCGGGTCGCCGCATCTTAGGCAGGATCAGGCTGCCCGTCAACTAAAAGTTAGTGTAATTTATTAAAGATGCATTTTGATTTATTAAAAAGACACCCTGATTAATTAAATTGCAGTAGGTTTCCAAATATGTGAAACAACGTTTAGTACAAAATATTTGCAAACACCACAAGCAACTAGCCCTAGCTTAGAAGAAGTATTCTCGCTTTCTTTAGAATGATTTTATTTGTATGCAAATTTATTCAAATATAGTCGATTAAAATGCAGATTAACTTTTTTTTTTTAATCTGGTGACAATCCTCTGAACAACATACAATCACATTTCAGGAATGAAGGCTTGGAAAAAGGTTACTCATCTGTATGAGATATGTAAGCTGAATTACCTCCTGAAGGCCACAAGGAATACCAGAACACTCAGATCTACTCCTCATTCCGCTGGGGCCTTGAATTAGATTTCAAAGTATATTTGTGTTTGGTTAAGTAGAACCAACAACTCATAGAATTTTTCCTGTCCTTTGACAAATGACTTGCAAAGACTTCATTAATCAAGCACAATGAATGTTCAACATGTACTCTGTTGGCAAATACTGTAGTAAATAAGCAGTGTGATTAAACTTATCTTGTAAATCAGGAAAATCCAAGGGGATTTGTCAATGTTCACTCCCAAACCCCATACCATATATGCGGAAATCACATCAAAGTTGCATGCTGGAATCACAAATGTCAGTAGTCCCTCTGAAAATACAATAACGTATCAGTGTAGGCTATCAATGGCGTATTCCCAAAAAAATGGGGGAGCTATAGCCCCCCCCCCCACTGGCTCAACTTACAGAAGCTACTACCAACTATCAGCCAAGATAGCTAAATGGAACCTTCATGTTCAGAAACAACATACCATACTTCTGAATATCAGATCTGGAACAAACAATAGGTGACTATTATGCTTGTAAGCATCCCAAAGGAATTTGACTGAGTGTGACTGGGAATAGAATACCCTGTTTTCCCTGAAAAATAAGGCCTAACCTGAAAGTAAGACCTGGTGTCCTGCTCAGTGCTGCAGGGTGCGTCGAGGGCAGAGTTGTCTTTACGTATGGGCAGTTGCCTCCCCCTTCTTGTGGTGTTAAAAGTAACCATAACACAGCAGAGACAATAGCGTGGATCCAACAAGGGCAGAAGAAATTATTTCTCTCTCTCTCCACCCCCCCCCCTCCCCCAGGGTATGTCCTCCTGATTTACTTTAAAAATGTCCAAGCTACACTAAGGACAGTCTTCACAGATTAGATTTTCACAGCCAGACAATATCCAACTTTACCGGTCCGTTTTGGCCACCCTCAGGTGAGCTGTGAGCTGCTGCATAAGATCCCTTTTCTTCAGAGATGGGCTTCTTTGGAGATTTAAAAAACTTCATTTCATTTGGCTATGTAATGACTTGGACGGAGTATTCCAAAGCTTCCAGTCAGCCGCGGAGGTGGGGTGCAGGCACTGAGTCAGATGGAGCATTCCAAAGCTGCCAGCCAGCCACGTTGTGCGCCTGCGTCCCATGGCTGGAAGTTTCGGAATACTCCATCCGAGATGAGTGCAGCAAGACTGGAGGGCTCCTGTGTGCCTGCGCGAGCCTGCGCATGCGCAATTTCCAATTTTGTGCCAGCCGCGTCCCAAATCAATCGCGTGTAAAAAATCGCGCATCTCAGCCTGCATTTTGCGTTTGCAGTCCTCGCGGTCTTGTACTCGGCTGGGTGGTCAGGTGATCACTCATTCTTTCATCCACACTCAGAAGAAGATGACATGATTGTATTTGAATAAATGTACCAGTAAATTGTTGTACATGACAAATATAAAAGACATCCCCTGAAAATAAGCCCTAGTGCATTTTTTGGTGCAAAAAATTAATGTAAGACCTGTCTTATTTTCGGGGAAACAGGGTAGTAGGTCAGATGGAGACAAGTGGCTTGCTTAAGATCACAAACTAGTCAATGCGATCAATGTCAGGGAGCTGTTTTGAGGCGCATGGAGGCCCGAAGAGATTGCGGGCCCTCGCACCCTCCAGAAGCCCAGCGCAACTACCAGGTGAGTGTTACGCGCCCTTTTTTGTCTCTGCGCCAGCGGTGCAATCCCAGAAGTGCCAACGGCATCACCGCACGTTGCAACCCACCTTAAGGGAAGAACGACCGATTGACAATGTTTCAGGAATACGGGAATTGAAGCCATGTAGTATAAAGAAGCTTGAACTTTAATCACATTAAAATCCAAGGAACTGAGCCCAACGTTTCGTTCCAGCCCCATGGAACCTCTTCATAGGGATCTCGAAAGATCATGGATGTTGCTGTCCTCAATTCACCATAGTAAATTTAAACCAAAAAAGCACGGGAAACCCAGCGGTTCAGAGCGGAAATGACAGGTCTGGAGCGAAGCACTAGCTGTCAGGCGAGCCATGCGGGCTCGTTTAGCACAGCTGGTATTAATTGCTTCCTCCTCTTGTTTTCACTCTCCCTTTCTTTCCATGCTGGATAGTCCGTCCCGTCCTGCTGCTGCAGTGTCAGTGTCAGTTACAGTTCGTTCTACTGTTGCAATGTCAGTTACAGTATCTCCACTGTCAGTTACTTCGATCCCATTCCGGTTCTTAAGTTTGATTTCCTATGCAGGATAGGCAACCAAATCCGATTCACGAATGTTAAATCTTGCTGATGATTCATCAGTGTTCCCACTGGTTTTTTACTTATTTCTAGAGCTTCCAGGTGGCGTAGTATTTTAAAATTGCTCTCTCTTTGCAGGCACACCGTTTTTTCAAATTGGATCGTGTGTTTTTCTTTCAATGCATGTTCGGTAATTGAAGATTGATCCAGATGATTCTGTCTGAGAGATCTCTCGTGTTCCGCCACTCTTGTTTTTATAGCTCTACTCGTCATCCCGATGTAACATTTATGACATTCACAAGTTACACAATAACTCCCTGGGTTGGATAGTGCTGGACATTTGTCTTTTGGGTTGCCTAGAACTTGCTGTAGTTTAGAAGTGGGTTTGAAGATTGTTTTTACGTTTCCCTGTCTTAATATTCGTGCAATTTTATCAGTTGTACCTTTAATAAAAGGAAGGCAAATCCAAATTTTTTCCTCTGTTGTCATTTTTTCAATTTCGTTGTTTATCTGAACTGTCCCTAGTCTCTTAGCCTCAATTTGGTGTTTTTGTTTAATCCAACATTTATTAATTTGACTGATGGAATATCCATTAGCTTGTAGGGAGTCATATAATACCCTTTTTTCTTTTTTTAATGAGTCCTTATCACAAACCTTTATTGCTCTGTACACTAGGGAGTTTATTAATGAATTTTTCTGTGATGGATGGTGATTAGAATTTTGATTCAAATACCTCCCAGTATGGGTAGGTTTCCTATAAACACTGTGTCCTATTGACAGATCTTCCTTACGTGTCACCTAGACATCCAGAAAAAGTAGAGAATTATTTTTCTCAAGTTCTACAGTAAATTGAATTTCTCTACATTGATTATTGAGATGTTGTACAAATTTGTCTAATTCCTCATCCCCATGTGTCCATACAAAAAAACACATCGTCCACATAGCGGACCCACATATCTGGTTTAAACTTGGCAGTATTTAATGCCTGTTTCTCAAATGACTCCATATACAAATTTGCAACCACCGGACTAAGGGGGCTCCCCATAGCCACCCCTTCTTTTTGTTGTCTAAACTCCCCGTTCCATGTAAAGTAAGTGGATGTGAGACAATGATAAAACAATGGAATCAAGTCTTTGGGGATTGTTAAGTCTTCAATTAATTCCATAACTTTATCCAGGGGTACCTTAGTAAATAATGATGTAACATCAAAACTCACCAATCTTGATTCAGGTTTTAAACTAATGAACTGCAGGAGTTCTATAAAATATGTATCTTTAACGAAACTGGTGGTGTTTCCTATATATGGTTGCAATATTTTGGCTAGATGTTGAGATAGCCCGTACGTAGGAGCTCCAATATTGCTCACTATGGGTCTCAACGGGCAACCCTCTTTGTGAATTTTTGGTAGTCCATAAAACCTAGGGGGTAGTGCCTCAGATTTAACTAACCTATTTTTAAGATCTTCATTGAAATTAGAATCTTTAATCAAAGATCCGAAGTAACTGACAGTGGAGATACTGTAACTGACATTGCAACAGTAGAACGAACTGTAACTGACCCTGACACTGCAGCAGCAGAATGGACTATCCAGCATGGAAAGAAAGGGAGAGTGAAAACAAGAGGAGGAAGCAATTAATACCAGCTGTGCTAAACGAGCCCGCATGGCTCGCCTGACAGCTAGTGCTTCGCTCCAGACCTGTCATTTCCACTCTGAACCGCTGGGTTTCCCGCGCTTTTTTGGTTTAAATTTACTATGGTGAATTGAGGACAGCAACATCCATGATCTTTCGAGATCCCTATGAAGAGGTTCCACGGGGCTGGAACGAAACGTTGGGCTCAGTTCCTTGGATTTTAATGTGATTAAAGTTCAAGCTTCTTTATACTACATGGCTTCAATTCCCGTATTCCTGAAACATTGTCAATTGATAGCTGGCCATGAAAGCTTCAGAATGAAATGGAAGAACGACCATTAATCCTGGACTCGGGTGTTGCAACACCCCAGTTTGGGAACCTCTGGTGTAGTGGTTCAGGAGTTGGACTTAGACCAGGAAGATCCAGGTTCAAATTCCAGGTAAGCCATGAAGCTAACTGGGTGATCATGGGCTCATCATGGTTGTTATGAGGACAAAAGGAGGAGAGGAACTATGTACACTACCCTGACCACCTTGGAGGAAGGGCGGTATAAAAATGTGAAAAATAAAGTTTCAGTTCTTAATTCAATAGGGTGGAAATTCCATAGTTGTGGTGCTGCTACAGAGAAGGCCCTTTCTATAAGGCAGTGTTTCCCAAACGTTTTCAACCTGCGGCTCCCTTGATCACTGACGACCATTGGCTCCCCATTCCATTATGTTGATGCCTGCCAATTGGCATTGCACCGTGTTCCGAGAGGATTCCATGGCACTCCGCGGCTCCCCTGGCTGGTTTCCACAGCTCCCCTGAGAGCCACACCACCCAGTTTGGGAACCACTGCTATAAGGATTTCTTCCTTTGTTCCTCTTATTATTAAGATTATATACCGCTTTTCAACAAAAAGTAGCTCACAAAGCAGTTTACATAGCTAAATAAATAAATGAATGGTTGTTATGCAACAACTAAACCCAGTGACTAGTCATATGCCCCCATATGTACTGAAAATATTTATCTCTTTACATATTCATCTCCCTTCCAGTTTCCCCTAACATATTGGATTTACAGCCCAATCCTACTTAAAGATCCATCCGCCTGATCCAGTGCTCTGTGGGCTGCCTGCAGAAGGCAGCTCGCGGCAGAAAGTCTGCTCGAGGAAGGGGTCGCTTGTCCCCTTCCCCGAGTGTAATGGAGGCTGGGGCCGGTTGGCCTCCTCGGATTTCCGCCAGCTATTTTGCTGGCGGAAGTTGGAGGTGGCCGTGTAACAGCCCAGCCACCCTCTGGAGCCTGGCAGAGACCAGGATATGGCGGACGCCATGTCCCCACCCCGCCCAGGACGGCTGGGTCTATGGCCGCCCTCCCGGCTCCGCCGTCCCTCCCCCCCATCCGCCGAGCCTCGGAGCCGTCCGCTGGATCCTACCTTTCTTGGGTCCGGCGGCCGCCCAAGTCCTTGGCTGGCGGAACTGGGAAGGCTGGCCTTGCACCGGCCTTCCCAGCTCTAAAGTACTCGTCAAATGTGCCTTGCGACTATTCCGAGCAGTGGACGCCAGGTCCGCCGCCCGAAATTTAAGTAGGATTGCGCTGTTAATTAAGTAACTTTCAAGGGCTGGTTTGGATAGTGTGTCTGAGCTGGTCTGCTATTAGGGGTAAGTTCACACTCATCCTGCTCCTGCTCCTAACACACTTTTCCCCTGCTCCTAATCTTATGGGATCCTTTTTTTACAAGACCTTTTTCACTCCTGTTTTTATATCTTGTACTGTGGTTTTTTTAGAGTGTATTAATGTTTCAAGAGTTTTATTTTTCATATATATTAAATTTGTAATTTTTGAATTTTATAGGCCGCTTGGAGTTCCCCCTTTGGGGGGGGGGACAAAGCAGGATATAAATCCAATAAATAAATAAATATTATGGGGGTGTCTGTCAGTAACGTAGCTACCCCGGCCCTGGAGGGGGCGATCACACGTTTCGCATTATTGCCCTGTCCCCTGCACTCTCGGAAGTCTTCATTTGAAGCCTTCCAGGACACAGGGTGGGCGGGGGGGGGGGACCAAAACCTGTGCCAATTCTGGCGCGTTTATGCAGCTGCAGAGCATGAAAATCCTGCTGTGGCTCCTCCTCGCGAGGAGACCGCGGTTGTCACCCAGGGGCACACCACCACCCCCAGTCCCCCCTTAGCAATGCCTCTGGTGTCTGTGTCTCAGAGGTGAAACTAGACTGGAGCAGAGGCAAGTAGTTCTGCAAGACTCCGTTACACCGGAGTCAGCAGCCCCTCCCCTTTGCTGTTGGAGCCATTCCGGCAGCGACAGTGGAGTGTCCTGCATATTGCCATTGCCGCCAGAATGACTCCCAACAGCAAGGGGGAGGGGCCATTGACTCCGGTGTAACAGAGTCTTGCAGAACTACTTGCCTCCGCTCCAGTCTAGCTACACCACTGCTGTGTCTAAATGGTCCCCCCATGTGATCCCACCCCTAATCATTCAGTAGGTGTGCTGGCTCAAACCTATTGTCTCCCCCCCCCCCCATTTATAAACTCTACCATGTTCCCTCTTACTAGGTTTGCCAATCCTTCAGGATTGGCCTGGAGTCTCTATGTTTCTGCATCAATCTTCAGGAGGCTATTGAGAACAATCATGGAAGTTTTAAGAGGACCTCCATGGTCAAGCTGCAGTCCTATGCATGATTACCAAAGATGAATAAGTCCTATTGCACATAGTAGGGTTTACTTCTGAGTAGACATGCCTGGAATTGGGCAGTAAATGACATCATGTTGGGGAGAAGATCTCCAGGAATAGTTGACAACCCTACCTCTTTGTCATCTTTTTAAAAATTAAGCTAAAAAGGATTGAACATTCATGAGATCCTAAAGGTAAGAATTGTCTCACTGAACCACTCCTGAGGCTCAAATAGTTGCTCTGCAAGACAGTGTAGGTAGTACAGGCCTCCTTACTGAGAGAAGCTAATGAATTATCCCTCTCCCCCCCCCCCCAGTTGCATATTCAGTGAGGATATGTTGCAGATGTTTCAGATAATACCATGACACAGTGGAAAAGGAGACCACTCACCAATCTCTTCCTACCATTGGGAAGACTAATGACCTCCCCAAGCACATGTCTATTTTGCTGTCTGGAGACATTCAGTACTATCTCCTTTTGCACAGATTAATGCCAAACTCTTTTGATTATTGTTGCCTGTGACATTTCTCTGAGAGGAAATTAAATTTTAGAAGCCCAGAGTTTTGCTCTCGTGGCTTTTCTTTCTGATTTCCTCTCCTTGCTATAAACGAGGCGAGGTCTTCCTAATGCCTCTCATCTCAGCTGGATATAACCTCTGCTATGATTTCAAAGACTAGCTGAAAAACACAGAAAAACCTGGGACAGGGAGAAGAGAAGCATATTTATGAAGATTAACAAGTGTAGCTTCTCTTCTTTCTGAGCAATTCAATTACTAACTCCCACAGTAGTAATGCGTACAAAGTAGGCGTTTGTTCAGTTATTCACACTTGGCTTGAGAAAACAGCAGGAAGTCTGAGCATCCCGGCTAGTCCTAAATGGCCCTCCTTTTATTCCTAGTACAAAAGCAGAAGCATGTTTCACTCATTAATTTGCTACATTCCCCTTCACATAAAGAAGTGCAATTGTAGGAGCAAGACAGTTAATGAAGTATAAATCCAGGAAAACACTTGTAGGAATTTGAGATGGTTTATCTTTTCTGTTTAAAATTCAGCACAATGGAAATATAACCCATTTTTCCTGCCCCAGAGGTGACCTGCACCTATACCTGATGGGCTGTGGATCACGCTGCTACCACTGTTACCTTCCCACCGTTTCAGTCCGCATGTTGCTGGGAGAGGGGCAAGTCAAGTCAGCCTCAATGCAACTCTGGCATGTTGTGTGCAATGCAAGCTTCTTTTTCAATGGTTTCTGCTCATTTGGCTGAAAAAGGCTGGAGCCACAAGTGGCTTATAGTATAGGCAGCAGTCTGTGCACAAGGTATGAACAATTGTGACGTCATATTGCTAATGCAAAAGTCAGAGGTTGCCCTGGTGATACAAACTCCCCATGGATCAGGCACTGGAAAGATGGAGGATTCTCAACAGGCAGAAAAGACCCAGCAGTTTGAACTTTAAAAGACTATGCTACTCTAACAGCGCATTCCTATCCAACTTACACCACCAGTGTAACCAGCGGTGCAGCGAGAACAGGAGGCCCCAGAACGGAAAGGGGATTCAAATCCCCTCCAAAGGGGGATTCAAGGGGGATTGAAATCTCCCCTCCCCTCCAAGGCCTCCTGCCCTGCCCTCCCCCGCTAGTTACACTGGTGGTGTAAGTTGGATAGGATTGTGCTGTAAAAGATAATCATATCTAGCACAAACAACAATCCCCTCTCTTTTTTCTCCTTAGGAAATGAAAAGAGATAGGAGGATAACTAGTAGGTCTGAGTGGCCAACTTTCTTCATGCAGCACTTGTTAACCTTTGAGTTTGCTTGTGAACTCCTATAAAGTTTCCATAAAAAGAATGTACAATAACTTGAGACTGTGCACTCACCACTTTCAAAAAGATGTACCGGTAAATTCTGCCCACTTTTGGACACCAGGAAAGAAAACATCGATAAGAATCTTCAAGAATTGTTTTGGTACAGGGCACAATCTCATATTTCCTTAATATAATCCATAATAAGGATTATACCAAGTAGGCACTGAACATCCAAAGAAAGAGTTGTTGTTTTAAAGTAGAGCAAAAACTTATAACCAGCAATAATATACCAAGTTTTGTTTTGTTTTTTGTTGGTTTCACTATTATACAGTCCAATTCTATTAATTTCCCTGCCATAGCATGCTGCCAAAACAGGATCCACTGCATGCTATGGTGGCGGAGGGGTGATCAGGAGGCTTGGGAGAAGCAAGGGAAAATATTTTCCCTTACCCCTCCATAAGCCCCTCAATCGCTTACGAGTCTTCTTGGACCTGCGCCAGTTCTTTAGCTGGCGCAAGACTGAGGCGACAAAGGGGGTGTGTCGGCTGTCTCTGGAGGGCATAGCATCCGGTACAAGTTGCTCATGCAGGGTGCCACCCCCTCCCATCTCTGATATGTCCCTGGCCCTCCCCACAATTCACCCACATCCCCATCCTGTTCCACTAACCCTGCCAAATTGCCAACCCTGCCAACACCTGCAAGGCTCCTCTTTGCCATCGCTGCTGCTGCGCGCAGGGTCCTCCCCGCCGTCTGTGGCGGCGGTCCAGAAGTGCACAGCTCCATGCACTTCCAGTTTGGCATTTGCGACACCATAAAGGGTGTGTACTTCCACCAGAACTCTAGTTCTGGCGACGGTACAGCCAAATACAATTGGGCTGCAAGTGAAATATATTTCCTGGCAGAAATATAATATGCATGCATATTATGCACATAGATGATTGAATGTTCCCTTTGACAGCTATAATAATGAATTTCTCAACAGAGCAGAATAGTTCAGTTCAAGGCATCAGGGTATTTTATTCTCATCCTGAATCACCATTCTTTGCTTTTTCACTGGACAAACTGGGTACAAACTGGATGCTGCAAATGTTAGGAAAAGGTCTCCTGCCCGTACAGGGATCCTGAGCAAGAACGGCATCTGAATGCTGACTATAGAGTTTACCACATTAGAAACTGCACAGGACCACTGGCGTCGCTGCAGGGGGGGGCAGAGCTCTAAGTTCCGCAGTGGTCCAACCCTCCGTTTCACCGGTGCACGAAGCGGCCCCGCCCCCTCACCTTCGGAGCCATTCAAGGCTGTGAAAGCAACGTGCAGGGAGTCTCCTGCGCGTTGCTTTCACCGCCTTGAATGGTTCCGAAGGCGAGGCCGCTTCGTGCACTGGTGAAACGGAGGGTCGGACCGCTGTGGAACATAGAGCTCCGCCCCCTGCAGCGACGCCAGTGCACAGGACTGAATTTGAGTTGCAGTTCTGCACTTATATATGAAGCAATAATCAATGTGAAAGTGCCCCAACCACTAATTTTCTTTCACCAATGAGTAACTGCAACCAGCCCTTCACAGCTGGATCCTGGGAGGAGATCTACTGTCCTGCTTCAGGCAAGCTGAGAACCTACAGGGCAAATTCTGAAGACAGTAATCTTCAGTAGAATATAATCAGCAGCAGGAAGGAGATTCACAGACAGCCAATCAGGCTAGAGTAGGGAGGGTGTCAGGAGGTTCCAAGGGACCACTGGAAATTGATCTGACAGGGTTCAAGGAGTCCCACTATGAGACCTCTTGAGCAGCTGATCCTGCCTTGAGGTCATATCAGAGAGGTCAATATTGGAGGTCAGATTACAACTCCTTCCAGGTCAGAGCACGTGACTTGCATGCAGGCTACACTAATGAGGACACACGATGCAGCCATTTTGCTGAAGCTAAGCAGCTCTTGGTCTGGTCAGAGCCTGCATGGGTGATTCTGAGAACACTACGTAAGTCACCTTGAGCTCCATGATGGAAGAAAAACAGGATATGAATGCAAGAAATCATTAATACAACTGTTCAGATCCACAGCTGCCATTCCAGTTGGAATACTCATGGATTTGGAGTGGAGGCAAATTTTGCAAGCTGCCTTTATAAATATTTAATAGACTGAAATATTATTAACATCACTCCTCTGAAGAAATGTGATCATTGAAGCTGCTATAGATGGCCATCCCAATCCTACCTAACTATAGGGTGTCAGCCTAGGGTGTCGTAAACGTGCCGCAAGGAGTAAGCGGCGCAGAGGCCAGAGCTGCTCACTCCACCGTCCCCTGCGCCGGCCAACCCAGGTAAGTTCTAGGCCAGATGGCGCAGGGGCGTGGGGCGGTGGGCCAGGGTAGTGGAGGAGGGGGCCATTGGCCAGTCGAGCCTGGGAGAGGGGTGGGGATATTGGTGCCGATATCCCAAGCCTCTTCCAGGCCAGCCGGAAAGAAAGAGCTGGAGAGAGCTAGAGCGCATATGAGGAGGCCCATTGGGGCCTCTGATGCTTACACTGGGGGAAGGGGACGAACATCCCCTTCCCCTGAAGTGAGCCCAGGCTGCGCTGGCACAGCCCGCATCCTGCGTAGGTTGCAGTGGCCGGCCATTTCGGCCAGTCGCCACAACTTGCACAGGATAGAGAATTGTACCTGATTCACGCGTGTCAGTGGAGCGTGGTGGGGGGGCGGACCGCCGGGGGGAGACGCGCGCAAAAGGTGACGCGCGCAAAGGGTGACGCGTCACCCTTCCGGAGGCTCCGAGGCCGGGAGAAGGCCTTGGAGCGTCCGTCCCGGGTGGCTGTCCGCGGCCTTCTGACGAGGCCCAATGCGGCGACACGATATTTATTAGGTTTTTCGCGCCTGCGCAGAACGTTTCTGAGGACAAAAGGGCAGCCCTTGCCCTCAGAAACGTTGTGCGCATGCGCGAAAAACCTAATATATACCCTGTCGCCGCATTGGGCCTCGTCAGAAGGCCCCAGACCGCCGGCCGGGGAGGATGTCGTCAGAGCCGGCAGCAGCGGGGCCCGGGGGTAAGACTTCCGCTGCGAATTTGGGATCATTAGGGCGGTGCGCGCGCCCTCACTTTAGGGCGAGTGACGCTGCTGACCTAATTGCTATAAACAGACATTCAGTACATGTATCTTGGTATACACCTGTTCTCCCAGGAGTGTCTGACTTACAGAAATATCATACTATTCATTATTCATATATTGTATTACTTGCATTGGTATTTAATAATAAACATTCACAAAGAGCCTTTAAGCCTGCTGTTGGTTCAGTTGATCTCTGACTACAAAAGTAAGATCATTGTTTGCAATACAGGTGTATATGTAAGGTGATGCCAGGACTGGCTGACTGGTAAGCTAGGCTGAACCTGTCGCATCAGGCTCTGAAATGGGGGAGTGCTGCAAGGTGACCCCTCCCACTCGCCATCGGAGCCATTCTGGAAAGTGAAGGCAACACTCACCGAACCAGAGTCTCCTGCACATTGCCTGCACTGCCTGAAATGGCTCCGATGGCGAGTGGGAGGGGCCACCTTGCAGCACTTACGCCACCACCCCCAGCTACAGTACTGTATATGGATAGCTAGGAACAGAACGCCTCAATCCGTATTGATAATGATGATAATAATTAATAATCTAATCTAACAACATCTTTTTTAAAAGTTGTTCAGAGATCAAGTCCCATACCCCCCATCATTTGGTTCTCATACCCCCAAGGGGTATGGATACCCCCAGTTAAGAATCTCTGTTCTAGGCAAACCATCAGCAATACATTAGTCACAGAGTTTGCCAGCAATGGGAATTCCTTTAAGCATGACAACAATTGCCAGAAAACACTGAAGGCAGGAACTAGTCACATGGTCTGTTTCTGAGGAATATTCTAATACTTTTCCATTTGCAGATAGCGTGATATTACTTTGTCACCACAATCCTGCACAAATGATCCGCCAGGCGGCCCAGAATGCCCGCCGGATCCTGAGCTCCGCCGTGGGCAGGCATACCACGGCAGAAAGTCTACTCGGGGAAGGGGATGCTCATCCCCTTCCCTGGTTGTAAATGGTGGGAGCCCCGATTGGCCTCCTCAGATTTCCACCAGTGAAATCGTTGCCGGAAGTCGGAGGAGGCTGTGTAACAGCTCAGCCGATTGGTGGGGGACAGGATATGGCCGAAGCCATCCCCCTCCCCGACCGGCTTGGCCTATGGCTGTCCTCCATTCCCGGCCGAACCCCCCCCCCCGCCCGCTGGCGGCGGGCGAGCGAGTCCTCCGTCAGCGGAGCAGGGGAGGCCGGCCTTGTGTCGGCCTTCCCTGCTCAAAAGTACGCCTGCTCAAAAGGCACGTTCGCGACATCTTCGGCCGGCAGAACGTTTGGTTCCGCCGGCCGAAATTACAATAGGATTGTAATTGTAGATTGTGGATTGTAGGATTGTGTTGTAGACCCATCTCAGAACGTTCCTTTTACCTCCAATGTTCTTTCATGGGCCAATGTACTAATTAGGTATTGGCTGTACTGTTCACTTATCAGCACTGTCCAATTTTACATCTTGCATCTGTCACACCTTCCTCAATACTATTTTCAGAAATATCAATTGTGTAAAACAAAAAGAAAGAAAAGGACACAATTATGAGAGACTGAAGCGAAATAAAAGCAGCTTTCAAAGTTCAATGATTAATGGTACTCTTTCTCAAGAAGCTGATACAGTGTAATTAATGGTGGTGAGAATATTCTTGATGGCAATTTCAATTTATCTAGTAATACCTTTGTTAACGCTGCTTCCTTTAACACTATTTCTTCAAACGCTCTCTTCATCCTGGGTTGATTGACAAGAGTTGTAGCCAATGAGAACAATGCAGTCTGGCCCATCAGCACCAGTTTCCTTCGATTGCATCTCCTACAGCGGCATTTCTGACACTGCTTGGCTTCCAAAGAGCAGACCTTTGAAAATATTGGAGGTATTACTGTATTTCAGGGGTGGCCAACCTTCCACCATTAGGGCCTCTGTGTTCTTAAGAGTTGTGTAGAAGACAGTATCCTGGCAGCTGCAATTGCTGATGGTGCTGTTAAAGCAGCTTCACCTGCTGAAACGCCCACACTTATACAACCATTAAAGGTCCAGGAGCATTCATGTTGAAAGGCTGGCCACCCCTGCTATATTTTGAGAAGTGGTGACTTGAGCAGCGCAATCCTGCCTAACATTGGAGTGGGGCAGCTACTGCCTGTTCCACGTCAGTGCCGCCGAATGTCCGGTGAACGTCAAGTCACGTTAAATCACATCGGCTTACAGAAGCCCGCGGAGGCCTCTGCAGGCCTTTCCAGGACAGCACCGACGTGGAACGGGCCTCCAGAGGCCTTCACAGTGAGTAAATGAGCCATTGGGTGCTGAATTCCAGCACCCTTGGACCCTCGCTATTTGCGGGGGGTCCGGAACAGATCCCCCACTGATAGCAAGGGCCAGCCATAGAATCATAGGACATTAAGAGTTGAAAGGATCTTGGAGGAGATCTAACCCAACCCCCTGCTAAGTGCAGGCATCAGTGGCATCATTAGGGGGGCCATGGGCCCCCGGGTGCAGGGTACGCTAAGCTGAGGGGTGCTTGCAAAAATGTCCGTTTTTTTTCCTTTTTACACCCAGTTGCCGCTGCTTTCATGCATACATTCATGTGTCGTTGTTAGGGGGGCGGGGCCCCCTGGGGTGTAGGGGTGTTGAGTTCTGGAGGGAGTGCATGAAATTCGGCACTGCCGTGGCAGTGCACCCTCTCAGGAGCTCAACACCCCTACGCCCGGGGGGCCCCGCCCCCTAACAACGACACATAAAAGTATGCATGAAAGCAGCGGCAACTGGGTGTAAAAAGGAAAAAAAACGGACATTTTTGCAAGCACCCCTCAGCTTAGCGTACCCTGCACCCGGGGGCCCACAGCCCCCCTAACGACGCCACTGTGCCTAGGCAACCCAAATTCTGTGCCTAGGCAACCCAAATTCTATATTGAAAAAGGTTGAATTCTGAATCTTGCATAAATTATGAAACTTGATTCATTTTCATTCGAAAGCTTTCATGGCCAGCAGATATAGTTAGAGAAATCTGCCTGAAGAGGCATTGCCTGACGTCTACATACTTTCTATGGGAAGGGGTATACCGTGAACAAACAGATGGGGTAGCTATGGGGAACCCCCTAAGTCCCATAGTAGCGAACTTATATATGGAATTTCTTGAAAAGCAGGTGCTCCAGACGGCTCCATTTAAACCTGATGTCTGGTGGCGCTATGTAGACGACGTCTTTTGTATATGGCCGCATGGAGAGGTAGAATTACATAACTTTTTGATACATCTAAACAACTTCTGTAAAGAGATCCAATTTACAGTAGAAAAAGAGAAGAATGGGTCCTTGGCTTTCTTAGATGTTTTGGTCACCAGGAGAGAAGACTTGACGCTTAATCACTCAGTATATAGAAAACCGACCAATACAGGAAGGTATTTGAATTTTGATTCAAATCACCATCCTGCCCAGAAAGTCTCCCTAATTAATTCATTGGCTTATAGGGCCATTAAAATCTGTGATAAAGAGTCAATAGATAAAGAGAAACAGGTTGTGTTTGATACTTTGAGAGCCAATGGCTACCCGGTCGCACAAATTAACAAAGGCTGGATATCTCAAAGTAAAAAGATCAAGACGGCTAGGGAAGGAAGAAGCAATATTCCAATAAATACAGAAGACACCAATGAGATACAAAAAGTTGAGAAAGAACAAGAAATTTGGACTTTTTTACCATTTATTAAAGGGGTAACTGATAAAATCGCAAGAATTCTCAGGCAGGGTAACATGAGGACAATCTTTAAGCCAACCAGGAAGATTGAGCAACTTTTAAACAACCCCAAGGACAAGAGACCACCCCTTTCCAACCCAGGCGTTTACAGCATTCCCTGTGGTACATGTGGAAAGGAGTACATTGGATTGACTCAGAGGTCCATCAGCACCAGATTAAAAGAACATGAAGGTTCGGTAAGACTGGAACACCCAGAACAATCTGCGGTGGCTGAACATGTTCTTACCACAGGACACTCTATATTGTTCAAAGAAACCTGCTCTATAAGAACAGAAAACAAGGGATTGATTTTGAAGAACTTGGAAGCTCTCGAGATCAGCAAAAAACCACCTCACTTACTGATGAATAGGCAGCAAGAATTGAATCTTGCCAATCGCATTTGGCTCCCTGTAATACGTAAACATCCTATGAAGGGACAGGCTCACAATAATATAACAACAGAAAATGTGGGTTGATACTATGTGACTGATAGTCACCATGTCTCTAAGTGAACAACAGCCCCAGGTCTAAAGGACAAAATTGCAAGCTTTCACTTGCAGAGTTTTTGCAGGATCGATCTCTTTGATTGACAGAGGAGTTCCGGAATGGTTTCAGTTCAACTGACAGCATGTTTCCCTAACCTCTGAAGTTCAAAACAACAAAGCAAGACGCCGAGAACTATAACATCTCTCATTCCTTTTTGGGATTGCCCCAGAAGATGTGTCCAGATTAGGACACGAAACGTTGGGCTCACTTGTCCAGCCGTGGTTTCTTAATAATTTCTGTTTGTCCGGGAATACATCATTAAACCCAGATAAAATAGTCATTGTTTTTAAACCTCAGTCGGATTGCTGTGTTTTTACTTAGATATGGCTGCGTTACCCGTACTACCTGTTTCTCTAACTAAACTTGATTCAACTTGTTTTGTATAATTTATTCAGCAATGTTTACTGCTTTGCATAATTCATTCTTGTTTTGCTAGCTATGGGGACAGCCAAGGAGCTACATATAACATTGAACCCCTGCCCTCACCCCAACCATTAGAAATGCTGTTCAGTCACTTCTCTGGCTTCCGAGATTTCAACAGATATTCCTCACGTATTTTCAAAGCTAGAAAAGTTTTTCTTTTTAAAAGGAGCTGCATTCTTTACCCAATACAGGTGGGCCCCCATACCCACTGATTCGCTATCCACGGTTTCAGTTATCCACGGATCGTGGGGACCCCCCCCCCAGGCTTTTACGTTTTTCCCAGTAAGCTTCGTTTCTTCCTTAAAACAAACAGAGAAGCAGCCTCTGGCTGCTTATTACAGGCAAGTAGAACGAGACTAAGTCCTAGAGAGGCTCTGCAAGGTTAACAGAAACCTTGCAGAACCTCTCTAGGACTTAGTCTCGTTCTACTTGCCTGCAATGGAGGCTGCTTCTCTGTTTGTTTTAAGGAAGAAACAAAGCTTGCTGAAAGAAAAATAAGAGCTGGGGGGGGGCAAGCATGCCTGCCTGCAGGGGAGGCAGGGTGGGGGGGCCCTCAGGAAACCATGGAGGGGGTGTTCGCTCTTATCCACGGTTTCAAGTATCCATGGAGGGGCCTGGAACATATCCCCAGCAGATATGGGGGCCCACCTGTATTATATTCTGTGTTTTTTCTGTGCTCCTATAGAACTGTAGCATTCACACAGCCCTGATCATAAGGTATAACGCACTGTTTGCATGCATTCTTGAACTTCCAACTACTATTTCCCTGAATTATGAGGCTGAATGTCAAAATTGTGGCAAAACAATCCATTCTCCCGCCACCGATATACACGTGCAGATTCATAAGGGCCCCAGTCACTCTGGCTTAAGATTAAATTTCCTCCTATCTGCTCATACAAGATAACCTAAGACTATAAAAAAAAAGAGTTGTTCTAAACAAATGTTAGCTTTTCTTGGGTAGATTCACAAATTAGATGGTTTCAGTTTCAACAATCTTAAAAGTTCCTGAGTGAACATTGGAGGGAAAAAAAAAAAAAAAACGTCAGATCAACGTCACAGAACTGAATGTTTATATCTTAGTTACTTATTATGTATGTTCTGAATATTATAGGAGAGCTAGTAGGATTCCCTATATGTGAACTGTCTGGGTTTCCCCCCCCAATATTATAAAACAGCACAAGCAGTAACAATTATTTGCAATAACCTAGTTTATGATATGCCCTAATGTAGTACTTACCTTTCCAGTAATGCTATTTTTGCATGTAATATACACATTTAGACAACTGGGCATTCATTTCCCTCACAGGAAAAAAAGCAATACTTTTAGAATAAGAAAGCCAATTTATTCTAAACAGTCTCTAGAGGAGGAACCATATGCTACTTCAACACCAGCGTGAAGGCAAGATAAAGTCAGTGCAGCCTCCGTGCTGAAAATAAAACACTCACGTAGAAAGGATGCAAACAAGGATAGAATGCAATTTGTAGGTCGTCATAAGCACTATATTTCCTATAGCATGATTGTATATAGCAGGGGTTCCTAACCTTTTTCACCAAATGTACCCCCTTGCACGGTCAATTTTTTTGAAGTACCCCTGCGCCAATTACTTAGCATTAGGTAAAGGTAAAGGTGACCCCTGACAATTAAGTCCAGTCGTGTCCGACTCTAGGGTGTGGTGCTCATCCCCATTTCAAAGCCGAAGAGCCAGCGTTGTCCGAAGACGCCTCCGTGGTCATGTGGCCGGCATGACTCTGCTTGCCGCAGCGCGTAGCATGCAGCTGGAACACGGAGCGTTAATTAATTTAATAATTAAAATGTAAAATTATTAAAATTACTCAGCTTACACTGTTAACTCTGGAAATCACGCTGCTTTCAATTACTTCCTGGTTACTCAATTTTTGCCACCCTTTTTATTTTTAAAGAAAATATCACCATAGGTCTCCCATCCAAAACTAAACCAAGGCAACTCCTGCTTAGCTTAAGAAGACAGAGAACCAGCTCAATTTGCCATAAGAGCTGCCTTCTTTAAATGGAAGAAACAATGTATTCTAAAACCCAGCAGCCAGCCATAAATTGAAGCAGCCAGTAGGAAAGCACTTAGTTTGCATTCCACTCAAAGCCTTTTGGGAACACGGTCTGGGGGGAGAGAAGGGGTGGTTTTGTTGCACAAGAATCTCTTCTGTTTATTGCTAATGAGGTTTCTCTTTTCAGTAAGAAATTAGGGACTATTTAGTCAGAGAGAACTTAGTGTCACCCTAACTTGGATGCAAATGCTAGAAAGGGGTTTATATAGAGATTTGGCAGAGAAAATTTTTTTGTATGAGAGCCCTGCAAGTCAGTTAGCTGAGTTAGCTGGGCTGTGCGTAGTCAGCTGTGAGTCGTTGTCAGGAGTTTAAATTTTAAAAAGCAGACACCAGATCCCAGCTGATAAGGCACAGCAAGCCACGTACTCCTGTCGGTCAGTTTGCATACCCCTGGGGGTACGTGTACCACAGGTTGGGAACCCCTGGTACAGTATATAGTATTAAAGTAATGCTACTGGGGTTTTCAAAAAGAGGCAAATAGGGTTTCGAGACTCAAGTGAGTTGAGGAATTAGCAAGGAGCCTCATCATATGCTCTGCTGCATAGGCCACAGGATGGGGCTAAGAACTCCTGGTCCTGGGACATGAAGCCTGTGAACGTATATTTATTATTTATTAAGCACTTAAGAATCGAGATGCTGATGAAAGCAAAACTAAAACCAATGGACCCTGCTAGCATATTCACAATCTAAAAACAAACAAAGACTAGGCTGATCTAGGCAGATCCAGCAGGATTATTCTTTCCTCTTCTAGGGGTATAACTGCCCTGTTTTAACACTTGTAAAGGCATTTTTCCCTTCAACTATCTTAGAATGAATGACCTTTTAGAAAACCCCTATATCTAATGTGTGATTTGATGTTGGACATAAGAGATCCACACTCCAAATGCATTTAAGCATTGGTCCCACAGGATGAACCATAAAATTGGCTAGCTTTTTAAAGTTTGCAGCTATTTAGCTGCTAAAATCCATGGGTCAATTTCCAGCTCTGCAGCTTTGCTTCCTCAACTCCTGTATAATGTGATGTCAAAGCCTAAACATCCCTGAAGAAAGGAGGTTGCCATGGGATACAGAGCACTCAGAAAGCACAGAAAAGACATCCTCCAAAAAGGAGAAAGAAGTTCCAAAAGATTTTTACTGGGTCAGCCAGAATTGGTTTCTATCTCACAAGATGTGATCTCTCTGGTGGGCATCAACAAACAACTGTCAATTCTGGCTGCTTCACAACAGCGACCATTTCACTATGGATAGGATTGCATGGGAAGTTTCTTCCAGATTACTTGATGCATTCACTATTACTAACCTTCCAAAGTTGCTGCTTTATAACTGCTTTAGTGCAAAGGAGGGCAGAAGGTGATGAATGAAACATGAGAAGGAGATGTCAAGAGAGAAGAAAGGAGGGATAGGGATAGGCCAGGCAGCAGACTGTGAGTCAGAGAGAGAATGCAAAGCAAAAGTCTGATTTAAAAGAAAAACAGTGGTATCTTTTATTAAACACCTCTGTCTGAATACCTAGAGGCAATTATTAATCACCAGAGGTCTGCAATGGTTTGTCACTATGGTACACACTGCTTGGCAATGGCAAAAGTAGCAAGCAGAAGGAGGTAATATACAATCAGCAGTTTTTCTTGGACTGTATTACATCAGGCTGCTGCAGGTGGGAGTTGTATATTTGAATACTCCCCCATTAAAATTATACTCTTGGCATATTCTCCCATGTCAGAAAGAAGGCTGTACTTGTTGCTTCCTACAAGTCTTCAAGATCTCAATGAAGATTCTTTTAAACAAGCATTTTCTGTCATGCTGCTATTAGATACGAAGAGGAAACAATTGCAATATGGTGAAATGGGCTTCTCATGGCTTGGCCCCAACCCAAATCGGGGACCCCAATTCTGCTTGTAGAAGAAAATTATTACGTAAGAAGATCCAATCTTGGATCACCCATAAAACAACTACGGCCCAATCCTAAGAGTGTTCCAGCAGTGCAAGGTCCTTTATGACTGTTGCAAAAATGCAACACACCATACAGTGTGGCCTGGTCACCACCGCAAGAGGTGAGCAGCAGTCAGGTCCACGTGCCAGAGGCCAGAGAAAGAGCCCCAGCCAGGTCAGTACAGGGGGCGGGAGGGAGGAAGGTGGGAGTGGGCAGAATGGGGAGGGGGAGGGCCAGGGAAGAGAATGGGGTGGGGATGAGGGAGGAGATAGTAACAGCGGTAGTGATATCCTATCCCCCTTACCAGCCTCAATCTGCATTCCTGGGTCCACTTGGACTTGCACCAGCTACCCTGTTTCCCCAAAAATAAGACCTCCGCCGAAAGTAAGACCTCCCGTCATTTTTGCGTGATTTTTGATGGCACTCATAAATATAAGACTTTCCCTGAAAATAAGACTTAGCGTGGCTGATTACACAGATCTGTGCCACGGCCAACTGCTCAGTGCGGCGACCAGCACTCTACTGTACTGAGCCTCAGAAGCGTCACTGCGTCTGACTGCGTTTTCGCAGAGCCCTATGAGCTCAGCTTTTCTCCTTGCAGATCATCACCTTTTTTCCTTCTACCAGCTTGCTGGGTCCCCTTCGTTTGTCTCCCCCCCCCATCACCTCAGACCTACCATGCCTATACGGGGGCAGAGTGTTTGTGTGCCACAATCAGTGCGAGGGGCCTCAATTTGCGGCAGCTGGTTGCGCAGCTGGCGATCTGAGGGGAAAGGGAACAGGATCTTCACATCGGGGGACGATGCGGCTACTGCCGACGAACATCGGGCGGTCGAGGCTGTCTCGTGTTGCCGCCTCCTGTCGCGAGCTCTCCCCTGCCACCTCATCATTGCCACCCTGTGTGGCCTAGTCCCGAGGCGTGCTCACGTTCAGCTCCGCCCGACAACACTGTTGACGACCGCGTGCCTGCTGGCAGCGGCGCAACGGCCTCCTTCTAACACGCAGAGAGCGGGAGAGAGAGAGAGAGAAGGCAAGGTGAGGAAGAACGCTTTGTACTCCCACTAGCTCCTGGGTTAGCCCGATTCCTTAACAGGGCAGAACGGCCCCATTTCTTCTCCCCTCCCCACCCCCATTGAGAAGGCAATTAAAGTCACAGTAGCAGTTACCGTAACATCTTCACAACTGTAGATACAGATACAGGAGAGGCATTCCGTCAGTGTGTGATGCAAGCCGTGGTGGCTTGCATCACACACTGACTGAATGCCTCTCCTGTATCTACACAACAAAGGAAAATGGCAGAGATAAGGTTTCATTGAGGTGAGAGGAGGGCTGATATGCAGCATTTTAGCTGCTGTGAAATCATCCTCTGATCTGAAGGTTTCATTGAGGTGAGAGGAGCACCCCCTGCGTTCATGTGTTGCAATAATAACAAAGGGAATAACACTCATAAATATAAGACCTCCCCTGAAAATAGAACCTATTGTGTTTTTTGGGAGCCAAAATTAATATAAGACCTGGTCTTATTTTCGGGGAAACAGGGTATATAGCTGGCACAGGTATGAGTAGACCTAGTGGGGCAGTGAGGGCTTTACCCCAGGGCAAGGGAATAAATGTTCCCTTACCACAAGGAGGCCTTCGTGGCTCGAAACTCCCCTGTGGGATGCAGCATGCACCCTGTTGGCATGGCTGCATTGCCGCATGGGGAATTAGGTAGGATGGAGTTGCCCACCCTGCCCTTAGCATGTGGAACTACTAAGTTGTCCAGAATACGGATGACACTTGAGGAATGAGGCCAGAAACCCAGGGAGTGGCACAATGACCAATAAGAAGACACTGCCAACAGGATAATTTTAAATTATTTACACACCTCACAAAACATACTTTTAATGAGGAAGTTGTTCATAGAGTCATTGTCATGTACTAATACAGGTATACAGTATTGTATCACACAGTCCAGTTTTCTTTCAAAATGCAGCAATCCTACCTATTGGACATTTACCAGAATTTTGTTCAGCTTAGCTTTAAATGTCTCAATCAATAGGGTTTCAGAGGGCACATCTCTAGGGAGATAATTGCACCGGAAAATAAACTGCACTGTCAGGAATATTTCCCTGATATTCAGCATCTCAGGTCAAACACATTCACAAACTTCTACATATTGGCTTTTTATTGTTGCTGTTTCAATGGAATCTAAACCCTACTCTTCTCCTCTCTGCCAAATTCTATGAATACATCCAATCTCACCCAATCTAAAAGGAGCAAAAAAAATACCTTGGGGGAAAAATGTCATACAGAAGTTAGCTTACTGACATATTTTACAATATTGAGCAATTCAGACAAAGTTTTAATGTACTGTTGAGGCTTGCTATTTCACGTCAGACATAGTGAAAAATCATGCTTTGCCATTACACGCATGTTGTGGGCTGTACTAATTTGACATCCTGGTATGTCAATTAACGGCGCAATCCTATCCAACTAGGGGCACCGGCGCTGGGCCTCGGCGCTAGCACCAAGTGGTGCGAAGTGCCACAAGGCATGTTTGCGACTACGCAGGAAAAAGCGGTGCCAGTGTCGAGACCTGCGCTGCCTCCTCGCTGGCCACCGCTGGTGGGCCCTGCACTGTGGAGCAGGTAAGTGCTGCACCGAAAGGCACAGGGTCTGGGGGATGTGGGAAGGGCAAGGAGGAGGTGTAATGGGGCGGGGGTGGGTGGAGAGGGTCTGGGAGGGGGGAGGGATTGGCAGAGAAGGCCTCAGCCATATCCTATCCCCCCCCCTCACAGGCTGGGAAGCCCTACACAGGGCTTCTCAGGCCTGCACCAGCAATTTAGCTGGCGCAGATCTGAGTAGCCCCATTGAGCAGGCTGGGGCTTGACACGGGGTAAGAGGACAACCTCCAGCCAGCTCAATCCCAGCGCTGGATACAGAGTGGGCCATGCGGCTCTGCTGCGCCAGCGCTGGACAGGATTGGGCTGCAACTGTCATTTGTGGATTTAGGGCCAATCCAGTCGTGAGGCCAACTGAAGCAGCTGCCTCGAGCAGCAGGTTGAAAGGAAAGGTGAACTAATGAGGGGCGCCCTGCACCCTCTTGTCTGCTTGCCCCCCCCTCCAGCCCACTTCAATCAGCCTCCAGTGCTCGTCTTGTTCACTGAGCATTAGCAAGGGGAGGAGTGGGACAGTGGCAGCCCACCCCTTCCTCCAGCACTGCTGCTGCTGCAAGCAATCATGACAGTGGAATTGCAGGAAAAAGCAACAAGACAATCCTGCTGAGTAGGTTTTCTGTGTGCCAGGTGCAAGGGATTGACAACAGGAAACAGGTTATCTTGTTGGCTGTGTACTCCCTGAGGCATCTGGTGGGGCCACTGTGAGATAAAGGAAGCTGGACTAGATGGGCCTTTGGCCTGATCCAGCAAGGCTCTTCTTATGTTCTTATGTTTATAATGGTAAACCATGGTTAGTTGCGACATCTGGACCATGACAGCATGTGTGTCTCCTGAGTGTGTGTACACACACTGTACATAATGCACACACAATGAATGTGTACACACAATCATGTCCCCCCCTCAAGCACCTTTCTAGACTGAATAGCCCTACACATTGTATCCTTTCCTTGTAAAGGGAGGTGCCCCAGCCCACTACTTATTTTGGTCACTCTCTTCTGCACCTTTTCCAGTTCCACTATATCCTTTTTGAGATGTGGTGACCAGAACTGGACACAACACCCTAGATGTGGCCTTACCATTGATTTGTACAATGGCATAATAATATTGGCCGTTTTATTCTCAATCCCTTTTTTAATTATCCCGAGCATGGAATTGTCCTCACAGCCTATGCACACTGGATCAACACTTCCATTGAGCCATCCACCATCATCCCAAGATTTTCTCTCCTGATCCATCACAGATAGCTCAGAACTCACCAGCGCATACGTGAAATTTTGATTTCTTGTCCCAAGTGTAACTTTCCACTTATTGACATGCGCATCTGCCATTTTGTTGTCCATTCCTCCAGTTTAGAGAAGTCCTTCTGGAGTTCTTCACAACCCATTCTAGATGTCACCACCTAGAAAAGTTTAGTGTAATCTGCAAACTTGGCCACCTCGCTGCTTAACTCCAGATCATTGTTCATTTATGAACAAATTGAGAAGCACCGATCCCAAGACCAATCCTTGGGGCACACCACTTTTCACCTCTCTCCACTACAAAATTGGCCCATTTACACCCACTCCCTGTTTCCTGGTCTTCAACCATTTCCTAATCCATAAGAGGTCCTGCCCTCTTATTCCTTGATTGTTAGTTTTGTCAAGAGCCTTTGGTGTGGGACAGCGTCAAATGCCTTCTGAAAGTCCAGATATATAATATCAATGGGTTTGCCCACATCTACATGCCTGTTTACCTTTTCAAAAAATTCTGACTTACCCTTACAGAAGCCACGCTGACTCCCTCAGCAAAGCTTGTTCTATATTTTCCAAGATTTTATCCTTGATAAAATGCTGGGGGTTGAATCTGAGGACCTTCTGCATGCAAGGTTCTACCGCTGAGTGACAGTCCCCCCCCAACGCTCCCCTCAGTCAACAGGGCTAGAACTGGCAACCTTTGGCTCTCACAACAAATAGATCTGGATGCTCAGAAACCAGGCCATATCAGAAGCCATCAATATAATGGGAAGCCAGGATGGTGTAGTGGTTTGGGAGTTGGACTCAGACCTGGAAGATCCAGGTTCAAATCCCCGCTCAGCCACGAAGCTTCCTGGGTGACCTTCGGCCAGTCACTATCTCTCAGCCCCACCTACCTCACAGGGTTGTTGTGAGGACAAAAAGGAGGGGAGGAAATATGTACACCACTCTGAGCTCCTTGGAGGAAGGGTGGTATAAAAATGTGATAAATAAATAAATAAATAAAATATAACAAATACCTGTACACAAAACAGATCACATTCTCACACAGAGCACAGATCTCAAACCAATAAAAGTATTAAAAACCAATTATAGTCATTAACATGATTTGCATTTCAAAGTGGGAGGAGGAAACGTGTGTGAGTCCATGGGGTGCTTGCAATACCTTAACAGTGGTTAGGAGATCGGGCAATCATACATCTGCTCTGAGTCATTTATATTTCTTCTGCAGGAAGGAACTTTGTCTGCAATCCTATAACACTTTCCAGGGAGTAATACCCATTGAATACAGTGGAACTTACTTCTAAGTAAGCATGTTTAGGATTGTGCGGTTTATAATCTGCAAGTGTCATCCATCCTTGGGAAGGATGATTAACTTGAAAATAATTGTGAATTTATTATTAACAATGAATCTATTCTACTAGGTCACATGAATCTATTATTTGTGAGATTGATAATTTGTGATTATGTGTTTCCCCCAATTTCAGCAGCCATGAACTGTCTGGCCTGCAAATGTTGTCATTTATGGGTCTGAAGTACGATCAACCTATTTCGTAGCAGAAAACAAAAATTAACTTCCCAGACAATACAATTGAGGAGATATCCCATCATCCACAATATTCTGTGTGCTGCTGCTAGCTGTTAGCTACACCATTCAGGCAGCTTCAGAAGCATTTCAAGCAGGACATAACACCAGCAACAGCCTGACATAAGCATAAATTATTCATACACACTCAATGGGGTTGTTAAAAATAGACTATTCTTTGTGACACTATCAGACTTGCTCCTTTGAGAATCTGTTGCACAGCAATTGTACCTTGGGACAAGAGCCTTTTAAAGTGGATGTGAAATATACAAAAGGTGAATGACATCTGCATCCATGCAGCTTATTCTCATGTCTATGAGCAAAAAAACATTAATTAGGCACAATACTGAGGTACAAAACCCTACCAATTAGGCACAAGATCAAGGTGAATGTAGAGAAGCTCAATTTCAAAACTTTTTTTTTCGTTACGGAGTCCGCCCCTATCAGCGCTTTCCAGAGTTTGCGCATGCGCAAACCCATGGAATTTCCAGGGACGGTTTGCGCATGCGCAAACTCCGGAACACGCTGCTAGGGGCATTACGGAGTCCGCGCCCAGGCAGGGAGAAGCTGTCGCCCGGGCGCAAGAAGAAGATCGTCGATCGAACGTCCCATAGTTCAGATAAGTGCCTGCAAATCAAACATTCACTTTAACGTCCCCTTTTAACACTTTAAATCGCAAAAAAACCCCAATAAAACTGTCAAAAATAGGTTTTGAAAACGAAACCTAAAAATTTTGACAGTTTTATTGGGGGGCTCTGGGGGGGCCCAGGTCGGGGGGCGCCTGGCGACGCCACTGTTCAAAAGCATTCAGTATGCAGGCCTGAGCCACTTAGCTCCATCCATATCCATATGTATATATAGGGCAAGATTTCTTTTTTAGGAGACCCTTCAAGATTGAGACATTTACAGATATTGGTCTATGCTTGTGTGTACACCACAACTGAGAACTGTGGGTGAGTGGCAGGTAATAGCAGGTAATGCAACATGCACCTCTCTTAACCCTCAGAGCTGAGTGAGAATTTCACCATCATAATGCCATAAAACAGGGCCACAAGTTCATACATGCTGGATATTCAACAATTCTCAGGAAGTAGAATAAAAGTTTACGAGATCTAAATTCTCAGGAACATAATTTTCTCCAATGACCGTTTGTGCTTTTCACATGCAGATATTCCTCTTGAGACCTTTTTAGGTGTTCATCATCCAAGGATGATGAATGGATGTGGGAGCAGCAGGCTCCACACGTGTGTTTATTACAATGTCTGCAGCAGTGACTTGCAGTGAGGACCAAGCCCGGGGAGGCACAGCCACATGAATACTCTCACTCTCTCTCTCACTTCCCCCCTGCCCTGGCTGTTCGTCATTTATTCTGGCAACAGCTTATCTGACGTTAGCTACTCCAGAGAAAACACTGAACTCCAACAACACTGGCAGTTAAAAGTAGCCTACTCACATGTAGACAGTTTGACCTGGATACGCAAAAAGTAACATTACTATACACCAAACGTAACATTACTAGGCATTTATTTTTACTTCTTTTAAAATGTATAATCCCAGCATTCATGTAGCTTGAGAACCACTGTCCTTAAACTCATCTGTTTTTAGTGCGACGGTTGCCACACAGAGGACACCAAAAAGCACATACTCACAGAAGGACTCTGTGTGGCAGCCAGGTGTCATGTCTGAAAGGTGCTTATCCTATGCAGCAGTTCACACAAAATTAGCATTTGCATGCCAGTAGCATCTGACTTAAGGAACTCCTGAGCAGATAAATGTTTTTTGCTCGTCTCTACGTGGTGTCCGCCATGTTTTAGTAAGCCTTCAATGGCAAGGTCAGCAAACAGTGCTCACCCACGGTTGAGGCTTATGACAGGAACATTTTTTTTGGGGGGGGGAAACGGGACACCAGAATTGAAATGTAGGGCATCAGACAAGTTGATACTGGTTGCCAGAGTTGCACAATGTTAAGTAAAGTTTGTTTGCTCCATACTTCATTCTCCTGTAGCATTATGTTATAAAATTTGCAGCATCATTACAGTATTTTTTCAGAAGCAAGCTAGAAGATACAAGTACACCTGCACACCATTAGAAGTCAGGTTATTTTAAATATAAACATAGTTTGAGAGTCTGTATTTGAAGAAAAAAAGAAACAAACTGCCCAATCCTATCCCCTGTCATATTGAACCATGCCACTGAACTGTGCCAAGGAGGCACACACTGCATACTACTGGGGGGGGGGGGTGGATCAGGAGGCCTGCTCGGGATAAGGGAACATATTTTCCCTTTACCCCTGTGTAGGTTCCCTGAGGGCCTATGCGTCTCCTTAGAACTTTGCCAGCTATACACTGGTGCTAAGTAGAGAAAGGGAGCAGAGTGGGCCAAAAAATGGGGAATAGGATCCAGTGTATGCATTTCCCACTGAGATCCACCCCCTCCAACCCACTCCCCACCCCTGCTCTCCCCTAATATGTCCAGAAACTCTCCCTGCCTGCCTACAGAACGCCCCCCCCCCACTAACTTACCTGCCCTGGTGTGGTCCATGCCAGTGCAGCTCTGATGCTGCTTCTGCTTTCTGATGGTGGCGCATGCTGGCCTGGCGGCAGTGTGCTCCGCACTCGATTGCAGGGCCTTTTACGACAGCAGGACAAGTGTCCTGCTGTCATAACTGGCAGATAGGATTGAGTCAAAACCGATGTACTCCTTAGATCAGAATGCTTCTGGCTGATCACCATGGAAACCCATTAACCTGGGATGGACTAGCAGTTGAAGATAAACCACATTCCAGAATGTTTGTTCCAGAATCAGCACAATGCTGGCAGTTGGATGAGGGAGGTCCAAGACTGTTTTGTCCAATTAAATAAATCCAATATGCTAAGGAAAAAGAAGCAAATGTTGGTACAGGATGAGTTTCTTTTGTCTGTATCAATTTGATCCTAGGAGATGTACTGTAACAAAGTATCAATTTGATACTAGGAGATGATCAGTGAAAACAGGACTGTCCAATTTTCAAGGGCAGTGAATGTGACAAGGGAAAGTCTACATCAACCTTTGGAACCCAGAAAAGATATAGCAAGAAATCAACTTGTGCTGCTGGCCTAATTCTCAAAAACTGCAGATGAGGTGATAGGCTTAGGTGACTTAAATGCTCCATCATTCAAAAGAAATCCAAGCACAGTCTTATCCTAGACATGCCATGTTTTACATGCAGGGAGCTTTTTTTTCATGGGGGAAGCATTCAACAAGCGTATACCCAAGTGCAGCAGTACGGTCAAAAAATACCTTCGCCACCTCATCTTGCTGTTTGTGTGAATTAGAAAACTTAAGTGAAATAAAATTCCTTCATCATCCAGCAGCAGTTAACTGGATCTCAATATCTGAAGATTAAGAGGTGACAAGGTCTAGCAAAATGCTTCTCTAGAGTTGACATGTCAAGCTTCCTTTCCAATAATATAAGCCAGTGGTGGCCAACCTGTGGCACGCCATGTGCCACATTTGATGTAGATAATCTTGAGTGTACCACTTAAATAAATCTAAGGTAATGAAAATATTTAAAGCACAGTGACAGCGCAAGAAGAATAGGGCGCAGTGGGGTACAGAGACCTCCTCTAGTGTCACAGGCTTGGAAAGGTGCGCTGGGGTCAAGAAAGAGAGAGGGACTTCAGCGCTCTGCTCGAACAGGAACGGCAGTGTGTGCCACTTCAAAAGGCTCGGCGTGCCACTAAGTGGCACCCGTGCCGTGGGTTGGCCACCTATGATATAAGCAAAATGTTGTAATTAAACTGTTTTTGTCATTAGCAAATATTGACTGTTTTGTATTTCCAACCTACTGAGAACTACACATCCTCTCACATGGAATAATTAAGCTTTATTTAAGGATATCTTTCCTCATCTGGCTGTCTCTGTCAAATTATTCAATCATCATCATCAGTTCACTGAAACAAAGATTTTCCATTATCAAAAGCTGATTTTAGCTCAAAGGAATGTTTTCAGACTATTGCTTTTAGGTAAGTTTACCAGAGTCCCAGAATCAAGGTGTGCGTCGGCCTAGAGAGGACCCGAGTCACTCCCAAGTGTGCACCGCGGCAGCCCAATGGGGTTGCGGCTTTCAGAACTTCCGGTCAACGACTGCTGTGCATACTTGGGAGTGGCTCAAGTTCTCTCTAGGCCAACGCACACCTCGATTCCGGGACTCTGGTAAGCCTACTTATAGTCTTCCCAGATCCATACCAGGACAGAGTGCTAGACCTTTAGGAGAAGGAATGTGGGCAGGTGTAGCTTGTTAAACCCTTAGAACACAATTCTAGGCATGTCTACTCAGAAGCAAGCCCCAATGGGATTGTGCTAACAATGTGAATGACCAATGTGAAGATTGTGTACAATCCTGTGGAGCCAAATTCAGGAATGTAATGAGACTGGTCATTCACATTGTCAGTTGGTTTCTTGCTTGAGTCCTTAATCACCATTAATTTCAGTCACTACTCAAGAGCGTAGATTCTGAACACTCCGATCTACTCATGTACAGAAATGTTTGCTGATGATAGCCAGAGGCAACGCTTTGTCTTGTTTTTCTGCCTGCGTTAACAAGATTAACAATAAATCCTATGCATGTCCAGAAGTAAGCTCCATTTGGTTTAATGGGACTAATTTCCAGTTAAATGTATATATTTTATAAGATTGCAGCCTAAGGTCGCAATCCAAACCTACTTAGGCCGCCGTTGTAACCAGTGGCCCAGCGAAAACGGGAGGCCCCAGAACGGAAAGGGGATTCAAATCCCCTTTGAATTCCCCTTTTGGAGGGGATTTGAATCCCCTTTCCATTCTGGGGCCTCCCGTTTTCGCTGGGCCGCTGGTTACAACGGCGGCCTAAGTAGGTTTGGATTGTGCCCTAAGGTTATAATTCTATAAGATTTACATGGAAGTAAGGCTGCAATCCTATCCACACTTACCTGGGAGTAAGCCCCATTCACTATGATGGGACTTCTGAGTAGACATACATAGGATTGGGCTTTAAGTCTGGTTGAATTTAAAAGGATTTAGTTCTCCATAGACATTCATAGACAGGCTTACCAGATCCTCGCCGGGACGGAAGCAGTCTACCCTTAAGGGGGAGGGGCGTGGGGGGGCCAGAACGTGTCGCGTTCTGGCCCCCCCACGCCCCTTCCCCTTAAGGGTAGACTGCTCCCGTCCCGGCGAGGATCTGGTAAGCATAGAATAGTACTGTAAGTCATTTTTGAGTATGAAGTTTGCTAAACATGCTGGGCTTCCAGATTGTGGCTAATTGCTCAAGTTTTACCATCTCATCAACATGGCATGTCATTTGAATGAGTTGAACATTAAGCTACAAGGGCAAGGAAATACAGTCCTGACCGCAGCAGGAAGTGTTTAGATTTGAGTTAAAAGTGGCCATTTTCACTAATGACAAGTCAGGTAGACTGGCACATTTCAAAAGATTACAAACATTTTGTAATTTGTATTGGTGAGAGAATCCAAATGCCAATCTTGATTTGCAGCAGCTTGCCAGGTTCAGGGTGACCAGATACAAGACAACATGCCTATACCTTTAAGCATTGCATAGAAGAGGGAATTTTGGCAGGTGCAGTTTTTTGCACCCTTCCATGATGAGCTGCACCTGTCAAAATCCCCTCTTTTATACAATGCTTAAACTTAAAGGTATAGGCACTTTGCCCTCCATTGTTTCTGGTCACCTTGGCCAGATTTGTATCTGAGCTACTGATAGCGTTCAAGTGTTGTTTTATTGACTTTTGCAAACACAGTGCTGATGGACAGCCCAATCCTGCTTAACTTTACACCTGGCACTGCAGCAAGGCTGGTGCAACCAATGCTTCATCCTGGGCACAAAGAGGCCGCCGGGAAGGTCACCTCGGGGGAAGGAAACATTCATTCCCTTAGCCCAGGTAAAGCCCCAGCCACCCGAACAGATCTCCTCAGATTTGTGCCAGCTATTTCGCTGACGCAAATCCAGGAGCCCCGTGTAGGGCTAACCAGCACAGGACACACTACGACAGCCCAGCGCGATGGAGGATTGCACCCTTATGTTTATGGTTCATCCACATAAAGTGTCTGTTAAAGAACTGAATTTAACCATCATTCCAGACATCTCAGTCAGCAATTTGGAAACTGAAGTTTTCAAGGAGTCAGAGATCGGGATGCAAAACTTTCTCAGGCTGAATTCTGATTCAGAATGCCTTGCAGGACAATGTGCAAAACTGCACAAATGGGCCGACATGAAGAAACTGGAGTGCAATGATAATCTGCAAACTTGGAAAGAACTTCCTGTGAGATACAACACCATGCAGAATTTCACCTTGACCTTACTTTCAATGTTTAAAGGTAAAGGTATCCCCTGACAATTAAGTCCAGTCGTGTCCGACTCTAGGGTGTGGTTCTCATCTCCATTTCAAAGCCGAAGAGCCAGCGTTGTCCGAAGACGCCTCCGTGGTCATGTGGCCGGCATGACTCTCCTTGCCGCAGCGCGTAGCATGCAGCTGGAACACGGAGCGCTGTGTTTCAATGTTTAGTTCCACCTAAATGTGTGACCAGGTTTTCTCTCATTTGAGTCACATAAAAGGTCATTTGCACTCAAGATTGACAGAAGACAGCTGGAATGCATGCTCGATGCTGATTTTGACCAGTTATGATGTAAACTTCAAAAAAGTGTGAAAAAAGCAGCAGCAGAAGTTCCAATAAATGGAGTATAATGTTCTATTTATACTATTTTTAATCTTCATGTCAAATATCAATAATACTAACTGTGCAATCCTGAGGGGGCGCCGGCGCCGGAACAAGCGTTCTGGTGCCTGGAGACACCGCGAACGTGCCGTAAAGCACGTTTGCGATGACTCATGAGCAGGGAAGGCCGGCGCAGAGGCCAGCCTCCCTTGCTCTGGTGCTGGGATGACCCCACGGCCACCGGACCAGGTAAGTATGGATCCAGTAGGCGCGGGGGCGTTTCGCTGGGCGAGGGAGGGGGCCATTGGCCCAGCCATCCCAGGAGGGGGCGGGGGATGGCTTTGGCCATATCCCGGATCCTGCCGGGCGGTTGAGCCATTACACGGCCTCCTCCTACTTCCGCCAGCAATTTTGCTGGTGGAAATCCAAGTAAGTTGGTCAGGGCGGCCTGCGTTTACACTCGGGGAAGGGGACGAGTGTCCCCTTCTCTGAGTAGACCTCCGGCCCGGCGGCATCGCTGCCACTGGTGCACAGGATCCGGCGGGTGGCCCTGGGCCGCCGGCCGGATCCTGATGCAGGATTGCGCTGTAAGTTGTGTATTTTCAGTCATGTATATGGCGCTTATACTAGCTCTTTGTTGACCACTTGTTTTGAATTTTGATGTAGAATGGCTCTTTGGTTTGAAAAGGTTGTCAGCCCCTCCTCCAGTCCATCAGTATCCTCTCCTTTTTCCACTCTCACCCTTGACAAAATATGAGCATGGTGGTGGATATGGGCAGGTGAGGTGGGAGCCTTCCTGCAACTGAGCCAAGTGGCACCTCATCAGAGTGTGCACTGGCGTCACTACGGGGGGGGGGGGCGGAGCTGTAAGTTCTGCTGAAATCGGAGCCTCCCTTACACAGAGGAACGAAGCAGCCCCGCCCCCTCACCGTCGGAGCCTTTCAGGGAAGCGAAAGCAGGAGTGCGCGTCGCTTTCACTTCCCTGAAAGGCTCTGACGGTGAGGGGGCGGGGCTGCTTCGTTCCTCTGTGTAAGGGAGGCTCCGATTTCAGCAGAACTTACAGCTCCGCCCCCCCTGTAGTGACGCCAGTGGTGTCTGGGCTAGGCTAGAGACCAGACAGGTATTTGTCGGGGCCTATGTTTGTCCCTGTGCTATAAAATTGCTCAAGTGCATGTACTTGAAGGATTTAACATCTGTCTAAATATATGAGTGCATGCCAATTATTTTTCCATTGACAATATCATAATCAGAAGAATGCCTCAAATCATATGGTCAAGAATCACCAGAAAGAAAGATCCCACAAATATACAAAACTCTTTTCTTGAACTGAATGCTCTTGTATCAGGACTACTGCACTAAGTAATTCCAGCTTGCGAACAATGACATCTTCCAGAAATAGATACAGGCTGCTTCAGGCTAAGATTCTGCAAAGTCAATTTGCAATACAATTTAAATTAAATCTAAGCTGTAAGCATGAGAGCTGTAAACTCCGAGAAATGTATCTGTGGGTAGATGTCAGGAGGTGCTTTTCGCAAAGCAAAACTTTTGTAAACATTGCGTAACCTTACTTAAAATATTTTTAAATAATCTTAAATGTAATTTATGAGGTCACTACTTAATTTTAATAATGATAAAGCATGCATATACTTGTACGGCTGTACAAAAAAAAAGCTGCCTAGTAACAAAACCTAGAATGAAACACTATACCTCCATTCAAACAAACAAACAAAAAAACACTACTTGCCCAATTAGTCACTTACAGGATTGATTAATTAAGTTTGAGAAGGAAGAAAATAAAGCCTGTCACCAGCAGGTTAAATCCTTTTTGCAAATGTAAAGCTATGCCAATTAAAAACAACTGCCAGGGAACTCATTCATAAAAGGTCACTACAATTATTTCTAAGCCATGGAAAGCTTTCATTCAATACCAGTCTACACCAGGAAGGGTTCTGAAATTTAAAAAATCTACAAGTAATATATGTGTTGTTTTATATACCGTACAATGCAGCACAGTCCTAACCTTGGGGCTCAATCCTCTGTGCTGGTCTAGTGCAGGCTCGGCTGTCACACAGGCTGTCAAAAACATGCTGGAAAGCACGTTGCAACAGCGCAGCAGAGGTCTGGGTCAGCGCAGGCACACAAGAGCACCGCAGGGCGTGCTCCAGCACAGGCAAACCAGCATGTGTGTGTGTGTGGGGGTGTGTGTGACGGGGCAGGGGGAGGCAGGGAGGGGTAACAGGGCGGGGGTGGGCAGATCAGGCCCAGAAGGGATCAAGATCAGTGGCAGCAGCACAAACCGAATCCTATCCCCCTTCCTGGCACATTTTTCCTTACCAGATTTTCCTCCCAGATTTGCGCAAGCAAAATAACTGGTGCAGATCTGAGGAGACCCGTTGCAGGGGCTGGGGCTTTACCTGAGGTAATGGAACAAAAGATCCCTTCCCGCAAGGTGACCTGAACAAATTTTAAAACAGGCCAAACTTTCTTCTCATTTTCCCTTCCACCTATTCCTTTCTCCTTCCTAAAGCATTTTCTTTAAGTGGCAGGTATCATGCAAGTTCACATTGGTACTTCTGCAGAATTAGCTCTCTTGCATTTCTGCTTGTGTGTGTGTAAAAAAACCCTCACTAATGGTTGTTACGGATGCAATGGTAGCTTCCAGTGGGTTTAAGCAAGCTTAAAAGGACATGTGGCAGAAAAACTCTTTTGCAGATACAGTATATCTTGTGTGTGCTTGCTCCAAATTGCATATAATCCTTTAAAGAAATAGCTTTGGATGACAGCCCTTCATAGATTAAAAGGGGGGTGGGTGGCCAAAGCTATAATTTTGAGGGGACACTTGTGCTGTCCTGCTTTTACTCCTTTAAGTATTTTTTTCAGTCCAGAGCAGGAAACTTCAATTGTGAAGTCAAATCAAGCATCTTAAACCTCTAGTTGCTGCGTTGAGAGAATTCTACATCCACATGACTCAACGCATTATACAGATCTTGGTGTGCTTTTCAGAGTCAGCTACAATCTACAAAACATTAGGGATTTCGACAATTATGATCCATGGCTAAGATTTCAGTTGACAAATGTTGCCTCCCTGTACATTATTTCACACTGCAGTACTGTATTAAATAATCAACTTCACTAGCCGACACATGGGAATGAAAAAATAGTTATTTTTTTAAAATGTAGCAAGTTTAAGTGGGGCATAAAGCTTGCTCCCTGAGTATCAATCTTCTGCGTCTGCAATTCTAACCAAATGTTCCAGGGAGATTTGGTCAAACCTTATTTTCTGCTTTTTTTCATTTTTTTTTAATGCAATGTGACATTAAGTGCATTTTGGAAGGATTGGCATATTTTCTAGGTTGTACTGAAGTCATTTATGGCTGGTTGCCTCCTAACAATGCTAACACATTCCTGCAACAAAACATTAGAAATGTAATTGGCATTGCATATACTCCAGCATTCCCCGTTTATCAGGGACAGTTCCAATTTTTTTCCTTTCTTGTCCTGGCAAATTACTGTCCTTGTTTGTCTTCTTTGAAGATCCTGGGAATGGCTTTTAAATATCACTGGTATTTAATACATTTGCAAAGCGTTGCCATTCTTCAAGGGCCAGCTCCTTCCTTCTAGTCTCTAAAGTTAAAGTGCTGACTATGAGACCAAAGCATTTGGCACACATGCACATAAATACAGCATTACGAACGCTAATCCGGAAGTTATGTTAGCAGGTTTGACCTGGGTGGACCTACACTGATGTTGCTTAAAGTTGTGCTACATAATTGAGCTAAAAAGGAAGAGGTGGAGTTTGCAAAAACAATTATGGTGAGCCAAGCTACTAGCTTGGCTTCTGCTATGCCTGACTGTACCAACGTCTTTGAAATGACATTTCAATATTTTGACCAGAAGAAAATAACTCACCACCACTGTCCCGGTGTACACAATAAGCTGGTCATTGCTCTATGACTCAGATAACACTGCTTATCCCTCATTCATCTTCTATTTGACATGCCAAGAACTTTGGTTTTCAATGCCTCTTGTACCAAACCAGCAGGGAAGCAAGACCGGGCATGGCCAGAAGGGACAAAACAACTCAGCCAACCAGAGAGAATCTTCAAATATAATCTACTAAATGTGATGTTCTCTGTTCTTCAGAGTTACAGTTTGCACTTACAGACGCACGGCCTATTTTTTCCATTTATATCTAGCATTGGACTGTGTTCAATTTGTACAGCCAATTGCAACGTGCAATCCAAGTAATCATCTACTTTCATCTTTCAGTATTCACCCTAATTTACGTGAAATTCCTTGAAACTGTGCTGTACATCCACCGTGATGTGGCATAGCCGCTGGAGACATATCACATGGAAGCGGATGGGAAAGAGCATAATGTAGTCTTGTGCCATTTGTCATGGACGTAATAGAAAATGCCTGTGTTGAAAGAAAGACTGTGTGGTTGTTGCAGCAATGTTTCGTTTGTTATATCCTGCAGCAATCCTCCAGCCATTGCCAGCTTTTGCACCTCACACAAGTGAGAGTCACACACAGGCACAGCTTACAGGACAAGAAGGTGGGCAGAGAGATAGGCAAAATGCCAGCTGGAGCAGGTAACAGGACAGAGAGGAGGCAGAGCTGGTGTGGAGCAGGGCAATGGAAGGATAGGAGGCAAATAGCAAGAAACCAGGACAACCACTCTTCTCTCCACTATGTACAGAGCACACACAGAACCAGCAGCTGACAAACAGTTCGGCACACATTCCAAACAAAACCCCAAAATTTTCATGTGGATTTGTGACATACTTCCAAGTATTAGAGGGCAAATCACATTTAGATGACATTAAAATAATGCATGCAATTGACAGAAGGTCGACAATCGAGCGCCGATTTTGCAATCCTTGAAAGGACTCTACTGTATTTATATCCCATCTTTCCACCTTGCAGATAGTTCATCACAAACAATCCAAAACCTAAACAAATTTAAATCCTAAAAACCAAATTAAAACCAGATTGTTAATCCAGAGTGCAGAAAAAGCAGCAGGGATTAGCAGCAGCCTTATCTCCCAAAGGATCATTGATACAGTTTACTTTCTAAAAACCATCAAGCAGCTTGCCTGGGAAAAAGTATCCCATTGCTCCAGATGCCAGAGCCAAAAAGCCCCCACTTCTTGTGGATACTGATTCAATCTCAGATTAAGAAGGCACTGAAGGGGCAGCTGTCCCAAACCGCCTCTATCTACGAGTGTAGTCCCTATTTTCTAGAATATGTTTCTGGTAAAACACTGTCTTATTTGTGCCTTTTGAGGAGACTTTAAGTGGATATCAAGTGCATCGATTTTGTCGATGGGCAGCTCAGTCCTACCTAACTCCCCGGGTGGGAATGCAGCTGTGCCAATGGGGTGCACACTACATCCCACAGGGGGAGGTTCGGACTGTGAAGGCCTCCTCGATGTAAGGGAACATTTGTTCCCTTGCCCTAGGGTAAGCCCTTGCTGCTCCACTGGGTCTACTAAGATATGCGCCAGCTATTTAGCTGACTCAAGTCCATGTGGACCCAGAAAGGCAGATCGAGGCTATGAAAGCGGGTAGGATATCGGCAGTGATGCTGCAGCTGATACCAAACCCTTCCCAGCCTTGATCCACCCCAATCTCCACTTAATTCCTCCCCCTCCCTCCCTGTTCCACCCACCATCCAAAGACTTGACTGTGGGCAGAACTATGACTGTTGGGTGCCCACTGGGCTAAAGCAATTACAACACAGAAGGGTGCTGTCATGAGAATGTTCCTTTGGTCTTCTTGCTTAGCCACATTAATCATCATTAAATGATAAGATTCATAGCCCAATCCTAACAAAGGTTCCAGTGCCCATACACTCCCTTACCTTGAGGAGGCTTCCATGACTGCCCCCACACCAAAGGTTGCAGCGCATGCCCCATTGACACGGCTGCATCAGTGCTGGAAAGTTAGTTAGGATTGAGCTATTCGATTGTAAGATTTTCTCTGTGCCTGCTTTTTAAAGAGAGTAGATGACACCTGTAGGGGCCTTGATCAAACTTAGCTTTAACCCTCCTCTCCTATTTGTAGTAGTAAAAGATGGCTGTGTTTTGTTTTTCTGTTGTTGGAGTTGCCTCCATTCAGAGCCAACTTTTTTATACAGTATTAATGCTCCCCTGTACCTCGCAATATCTCAGCTCTCTCTGTACCCAATTTGGTCTTCATTCCTTAGCCACATTAATCATCATTAAATTATAAGATTCACAGCCCAATCTGAACAGTGCCCATGTTGGACCTTGTCGCACCCACTGGAGAAGGAAAGGCAGCAGCAGGGGTGGGGGGCGAAATAGGGTGGGGAGGCTGCAGGAGGGGGTGGATCTGGCAGTGATATCACGTGCCGGATCCAATCCCCTCTGGTAGCAGCCTCCTCGCCCCCTTTCTCTCCTCTGACTTGTGCCAGCTAAAGAGCTGGCTCAGGTCCAAGGAGAACCATTACAGAGCAGGAGGCTTACGGATGAATTTAAATCCCCTTTCCCCTCCAAAGCCTCCCGATCCCCCCCCCACTGGATATAGTGCATGCCTTTTGGGGGGGGGGGTAGGTTTGAGCTCTTAATTACCTGAAGGATGAGACCTCCAGCGCAGCTCACTTGCTTTTTCATGAGTGGGTCTCTTCTACTCAGAGCTTACTATGTGAGCTTTTGGACACCTGGAATGAAGAACCACTCCTTCCTTCCTGCTTGAAAGTGTTATCACTTAGCTGTAATGGTTGTAATGGCATCATCTGTCTACCTGATTGGGGAAGGGAGCCCAGCTGGGTATTTGTCTCCCTCCTAGGAGGAGAACTGGCAGGAACATGAGCCAATCAGCAAGCTCATTCCTGACTCAAAAGGAAGAAAAAAAAGCTTTTCTTCCCCTTGTGGTTTATGGTGTTTTGCAAAACAAAATTGAATCCACAGAAGCTGCTGGGGAGCCAAAACTGCCACAAACAAAGGAAAATAGACAGAAAATACTCAGAAAGAAACAGGTGGACTCATGGAAACGCAGGGCTTCATCACAGATGTCTTATGAATTATCATTTCACCAATACTGTGTATTACAGCCCCATCCTATGCATGTCTACTCAGAAGTAAGTCCCACTGTGTTCAATAGGGCTTACGCCCAAGAAAGTTGCAGCCTTAGGCTGTTTGAACACTTGTAAGAGTGGAGGGCATATTTAGGGAATATCCTAACTGCAACCAAAATTATAATTGTAAGTCTGTGGAAAAGCTTCTTGTCATTTAGAACCTCAGACTAGCTGATAAACTTTGGGCAATAGCTGTAATGGAAAAACATGGCAGTTGGGGTTCATTTGAGAGAAGGGCAAGCCAGTTCTATAGAATTAACTTGTTTTTGAATGATTGCAATCCATCACATGGAAGTCAATGGCTGATCATATATTAAAGGTTGCTCTCAATACAATAAAGAGCACAATTCATTTCCACCAATATGCACACCTTGCAGAAGGAGTATCCATGAAGCCTTATGGAGCAAGAGTAACCCCGGAGAGCAGTAGGGGACAGGCCTTGAATTAAAAGGTATTGGCTAGACAGAAAGGCTATCAGGTCAAAGGGAAGGACTCAATAACGCTCTACATCAGAGGTACCACCGGTGGTACTTTGAGCGACTGCCGGTGGTTTTCTGATCTCCCTGTCCCCTCTGTCTTGCAATTCAGTGTTGCTCCTGTCTGGCCTGTAGAACCTGATTCCCCAATGCCTCTTATCTGGACAGGAAGTAATTAGCTGCTAGGAACAGCGAGCAGCTGCTAAGCGGTCTCTTATTTGCCATTCCGATCTCACTCTCAGCGGCTTCTGCTTCTTATTTCCGATCTGTACTGTTTGGTATTGCTTCCTGTATGGGGAGCACTGAACCACTAGGTGGTGGAGGCAAGATGGAGCAGACAAGAACAAAGCAGGCAAGGTTTTTATTTCCTGTTTCTTTTATTTTATTTCTACTTTTTTTGTTGTATTTGAGCAAGCTGCTCAAATTGCTGTATTTGAGCGGTCTCTGAGCAAGCTGCTGCTCATGCTGCTCATATCTGTAGAGATACAAATCAATAGGCATGAATAGGGGATTCAGTGGGGGGAGGAATGAAACATAACTGTCCTGGGGAAAGATAGGCCAAAAACCAGAGAGACTAAAAACAAAGGATGCATGATATTCTACTCCTGAACTGATACAGTATATCTGCTCTTTTGGATAAGCTTCCAAAGCAAGAAATGGATCTGTGAGTACTACTGTTTGAAAACAACCCACAGTGGCTTAATTGCTGCATTTGCTGACACTATCTAGTGCACATATTTATTTAAATTAAATATTATAAATAAATTTATATTTATATATATTTATTATATAAACAACACATTTATTTATTAGCGGAGGTGGTACTTTGACTGTGACAGGTGGTACACCTGGCAACAAAGGTTGGGAACCTCTGCTCTACATGGATCTGGTCTGCACTTTTGAGAGGGGATGAATTGCATTCAACATTGCCACTAAAGACGGTTAATATAAGGCAGGGGTCTCCAAAGATTTATGGCCGAGGGCTGGATGGGTTTGATGGACAGGGCTCCAGGGCCAGTGGCCCCACCCATCTGGCAGCCCCACCCCTTCCAGCCACGTCATTCCCGCACAGCCAATAGGGAGTTGCTCGCTGGCTGTCACACCCTCCTGCACTGTCACCCCGCATTCCCAGGGAGGAGAGGGAGCCCTGCAGACTGCAGGCAACACTGGCCGACCTTCTGCGGGCCAGATGAAAACGTTCCGCAGGCTGGATGAGGCCCACCAGCCATAGTTTGGAGACCCCCGATATAAGGCACATAGAAACACATGCTCAGCTCTGAATTGCTTACAGCTATAACAAAGATCCATAAGCAGGGAGAGAAAAGAAAATACTGCTGGCAAGCATTTTATTGCATTTTGCAGAATTTAAAGGGGTTATGATTTCCAAATACACTTAAGGTAACAGCTGTAAACAGCTATATGCCCTTTGATGTTATTAGCTTTGCAGAACTAAAAATCCATAGTTTCGAACATTCTGCTCCCTTTGCTTTAGTAACTTTATACATACAGAATTAGAGGAAGGATTTTTCTTTTACTTTACAGTACAATGTTCAGCACTGAACTGCCAGAGGTCTATTGAACAACTTCACTTACAACTACCAAATCAATGCTTTATGGATTTTGACAGCTGTAGATCTATGCATAAGTGACTGAATAAAATGCCACTGCATATATAGCCATTGAAGAGCTTTTATTTGGTGTGTAAATCTGCAGCTAATGAGCCTTGAAAGATATGATTGATAAATAACAGCCTCCCTGCATTCAAGTTCATCTGCCAGATTCTATTGTTTATAATTATATAATTTTGTTTAAAAAGTGTCCAGCAGTCTTAGCATTTTATTACTGTACTACAACTCTAGTGTTACAAACAATTTCTCATTCGCACTGAGCGATAGTTTTACTTTGCCTACTCAGCTGGTGCTAGTACACAAGAAATACACAATACATATAATATTGACTGCTGTCTTTGAAAGAGAACAATGTCTATATAAGCAATACAAAGAGTGCATCTGCAAGGAATATGAGTGGAAAGAAAAGGAAGAAACCATACACGCATAAGCAAACAGGGAAACTGACAAGGGGCCCATTAGGACCTCAGTTTTATGCTCTGGGGAGCAATCGTCAGGCTTCTGTGCTTCTTCCTTCACTCAATGGAGAAGTGAATGATCAAATGTAGGATTATCTGAAGTTATCCAGTGCAGGCGGGGGAAGAAATCTCTCAGTTTGATCACTCGGTTCTACCCACTAGTGCAGTGTTTCCCAAACTTTTTTGACTTGCGGTTCCCTTGACCATTGATGACCATTGGCCGCGGCTCCCCATTATACTATGTTGATACCTGCCAATTGGCATTGCACTGTTTTCCAAGAGGATTCCGCGGCTTCCCTGGGAGCTGTACCTCCCAGTTTGGGAACCACTGTACTAGTGGGTTGGAATGGCTATACGTGAACCTCAGGCCCAGGAATCCCACGAGAAAATAAATACAGACACTCTGCAACTTATGTAAGGGTTCCATTCCAGACAACTTATGTAAGTTGAGTTATATGTACGTTGGGAATGGGCTGTGCAAGAAGAGCCACCCCACTTGCCACTCTGTAAAGCTCACCATTTGCTTTGCTCTGCAAGTTGGGATCGTTCCCAGAGCAACCAACATTTCCTGGTTGCATTTGCTGGTGGTGTTCTGCATTTTTTTTAAGATTGTGAGCCCTTTAGGGACAGGGAGCCATTTCGTTGTTTGATTTTCTCTGTAAACCGCTTTGTGAACTTTTTTGTTGTTGAAAAGCGGTATATAAATATTTATTATTATTATTATTATTATTATTTCCTCTTTCATTTGAAGAACCCGTGCAGAGGAAGGGAATGGAATACATTGCATTCTTGTTGCAAAAATCATTGCCCCACCTGGAGTTTTGTCCAAAGGTGGACCTTCTTATATCAAGCCAGGCTGAGGGAAAAAAACACATTGAAAAGAACTGGCCTTTATAATAAGTTATGAGTAAACATTTATTTTATATTAAACAAACATTACAAGACACATATTAACCCCATAAGCAAGCTAAAATATTGACAATATTAATAACCAGGAGACAGGATAGCTATCCATCAAATCGCCATCTGTCTCCACCAAACCCTTGTTACCTCAGCAGGTTCGTCCATAAGACTGAGCCCTGAATGGAGCTCTCTCCCTTCTTTTATAGGCCTTTTATGCACACGGCCCTCTACTTGTTTGCACACAGCCCTCTGCACTAACATTCTGATCCTCAGAGCACAGCAATATCACCCCTTCCTCCTCATGGGATATTTAAATGAAAGAAGAAATGTGGGGCATGCTGGGAATAATCCCAGCTTACAGAGCAAAGCAAGTGGAGAGCTTTATAGAGTGGCAAGTGTGGGTGACTCTAAACTCAACAGTCCAAACTTTATGTAAACTCAAAAGTATGTAAGTCAAACCTTACATAAGTCAAGGAGTGCCTGTATCCCAAACAGACCTTAACTAAGAAATATTTCCATACCTACAATGTATGAAGACAGTGACACCCGTTTGTTGCAAAATTCCAAAGAAACTCAACACTGAATGTCAGTTTTTTGCCTGAATAAGACCTGAATAATACAGTATTTTAAAAACCAAAACAAGATATAGCAACATGACATCTGGAAGATGCTGCTTTTCCCTAAAAGCAGGTAAAGAAGATGCAGAGTGGCTTCGGACTGAGAAGAAGACCGACAAGGAGTTGGTTAACTCTTTCTATCCCAGCCATTTGCCTGCTCAAAATCTCCCCTCCCAACTCCTTTTTTTCCCAGAGAAATAAAAATTTTGAGCAGACAAATGGCGGGGAACAAAAACAGCCCCTTTCCATGTGATCCTTTACTCAATGTGAGGCCATATGCGTCTGCTCTACCTCAAGAAAACAAATTGCAGAGCTACACGTGATATGCAATTCCACCTTAAGGAACACCAATGCCAACCTCTTCTGCTCACTCAACACTCCACAATGTTTCTCAATAGCAATCTCAGAAAACTGAATTTTAAGAAATAATTTATTATACAAAGAAATTGACGGGCAGCCCGATGTAGCGTAGACTAACGTGGCAGATTTACCGTTTTGGGTGTTGCAAAAATGTTGTAAGGCACTTTCGTGGCACCCACGGAGTAAGCAGCACCGAGGCCAGCGCCGCTCACTCCACCGCTGGGTAGGTAAGACCTGTGCCGGGAGGCAGGAGTGCATGGGGAGGACGATTGGCCAGCCAGGCCAGGGAGGGGGATATTGGCGGCACGCTCCGCCAATATCCTAACCCCCTTCTCAGGCCAGGGCGGTCTTACACGGTTTCCCTGGATTTGCACCGGCCATTTTGCTGGCGCACATCCAAGGAGGGGCTTACACCGGGGGAAAGGGACAAATGTCCCCAGTGCTCCAGCTCTGCCGACGCAGGCCACATCCTGCTTAGGATGCAGCGGCCAGCCGTTTAGGGCAGCCGGTGCATTCTACACAGGACTGCACTGTTTCATGGTTTGTCTCCATTTATCTGTTTAAATTTATTATACAGTACTGCAATATGACAAATTGGAGATACTATAGTTAGTAGTATGTTCGGACCTGGCAATTGTTTGTGGCGAGCCGCTTGTCCGTTCCAGCTTATTAGATATACATATGCATTGTACATTACCTAATAAATTTCCTTATAAGTAAACTTTGGATCTGATTCATCGTTTCCTTGACATCCGAGAAACCTTGAATCCCATGGATGGGGCAATTCAAAACTACAGGGAAGTAGATTTAGACTAGACATGAGGAGGGATTTCCTAACTGTAAGAGCTGTTCAGTACCAGAACAGTCCTCTATATACAATAGTGGGCTCTCCTTCATTGGAAGTTTTCAAGCAGAGGTTGGATGGGTACCTGTCAGGGAAGTTGTAGCAGTTTCCTGCACTGAGCAAGGTTTGAACTAGATAACCTCCAAGGCTTCTTCCAACTCAAACATTTTATTATTTTTAAGCCATTGCAAAATAGCCAGATAAGGGACGAGGGGGGTATAAGGAGAGGTGGCATTATTTGGTATTGTGTCTCAGGCACCAAAATGTCTTGGGCCATGACTAGTCCAGATAGTGACAAATGCTCTAGGTATATGTGCAGTTTTTGTACCAATCAACCAGGCTGGTGACTGATCCTAAATGCAACACATACACAATAATAATAATAATAATAATAATAATAATAATAATATAATATAATATACAGTATTTATATACCGCCTTTCTGGTCATTGGATTTCTCCTCCAACTTTATTCAAGGTGGTGTACATGGGCAGGCTGTTCTAAACCCCAAAGGGTTTTTAATATATAATAACGTTCTAATATTTCATAGAACCCTTCATTCGGGATGTTACTTTCACAGTCCAGCTCTCTCTCTCTCTCTCTCTCTCTCTCTCTCTCTGGTGTTTGCCTCAGCACGCTTCAGCTGCTCCACTCCCCCACAGGGCTCTGCAGCTTATCAGCTCGGCGTGCCAGCAGCTCTCCGACAGACAGACTTCCGGCTGTCTTGAACTGCTGTCCTGCAGATCTTCAGGCATTTGTGAGACGAATGCTCTAACCAACTGAGCCAGACGTCCAATAAACCTCCAGATTGTAGAGTTTGTAGGTGATTTACAATAATGCAGTTTTACATGCCTGAAAGTGCTGGATAAGAGTTGACTGTTGTGTACAATCTGGCACCTGGCACCTGGTAAAAGAAATATTTACTTGCCTCTCCACCCCCACATGGTCTGTGTCCGTTTCCACAATGCGGTGGAGCCTGTGCACATGAAAGCTGCAGAGGTGAAACAAGGGTGGAACGAAGGCAAGTAGTTCTGCAAGACTCCGTTACACTGGAGTCAGCGGCCCCTCCCCCTTGCTGTTGGAGCCATTCCAGCAGCAACAGGGGAGTGTCCTGCGTGTTGCCTCTGCTGCCAGAATGGCTCCAACAGCAAAGGGGAGGGGCCGCTGACTCCAGTGTAACGGAGTCTTGCAGAACTACTTGCCTTCGCTCCACCCTTGTTACGCCTCTGGAAAGCTGTCAGGCAGTACACAAAGCCCTGAACATTTGGGAAAGATGCAAGAGGCAATTACACCTTTACTTGTGTGAGCATGAGGGACCGTACGGGTCTTAAAACAGCAGAATATAAAGCAGGCTGATGCTACAAAGAGCCAATTATCACAGCCAGAGTGTTATCTAAGAATAAAATTCTGTTTCCAGGTTCTGACCAATTTCTTTCTCTGCAAAAACCAGGCACTAATGATGAATTTCTACTGTCATACCAATTCATGCCTTTCAAATTCTTCCTTTTGATGTTCCTATATCAAACCTCACTCCTATTTAAGTGAAAACTCTATCAAGAAGGGAACCCCCAATCAGCATTTTTATACATAATTCCAGCTGCAATCTGTGCTATCTAGTGCCATACTGCTATTATTTCCTTTTGTTGAACATGCTTGGGGGGGGGGGTGTTTAAAAAGGTCTATGTTTTGTTGATGTAATTTGGGTCACCATAATTCCATTTCAAGAAATGCATATCCTTAGTAAAACTACAAGTGCTAGGATAATTTTTTGGGATGTGCAGCATAATGAGTTTGATTACATATTCTAGAATAAGTCAATATTTGTTTCTGCACTATCATTGAGATATAGGAATGCTTTCTCTCTGGAATTCCCTGCTAAGAAGGCCAGTTCACTTGCAATTTTCTGGAGACTGGTCAAGCTTTTTCTTTGTGCCTTTGGGACACAAAGTGGGTTGCAAGATTGCTGCTCCTGTGCACTGGTGCATTTTGATTGCAGACTGGTTTTTAGATGTTCTTACACTGCATGTCATTTTACATTCTTAATCATATGAAAGTCGATGTGAGAATCTGATTGTTAAAATGACAGATAGGATATTAGTTGTTATACATGAATCTGACAAATATGATTCTACCCTATGAGGGAAGGCTAAACAATTTCTGAGATTTTAGTTTAGAAAACAAAAAGACAATTAAGGAAGAGCTCAAAAAGAGGTTTATAAAATTACAAATGGGGCAGAAAGTGTTTCACTTACTCTCTCAGAACAGAAATACTCAGGGTCACCAATGAAACTAATTGACAGTAGGCTCAGAACAGACTTCACACAATGAGGAAAGACTTCACACAATGCATAATTAATACATAGAATTCACTGCCACAAGATGTTTGTGATGGTCACTGCTTTAAAAAAAAGGGCTAGGCAAGTTTGACGATAGCCCTATCAATGGTTATTAGCCCTGCTATCCAAGTAGAACCTTCGTCTTTAGAGACAACACTCTAGTGTTGTAAGTGACTGTGAGTGGTGTGGAGTGTATGAGTTTTTTAGGTCACGTGGTTAGGAAGGAGGCTCTGCTGAAAGGCTATGTGTTTGTCACCTCGAGGGAGTCTAGGAGAGGGGCGGGCAGCCACCATTAGCAGAGTGACGGGTTACGGAAGATATGGCGGTGGGGGCTGGGCAGGCCGTTTCAGGAGAACAGAAGTGTTGTATTTTAATATGTTGTAAGCCGCCTTGAGTGCCCTCGGGAGAAAGGCGGGCTACAAATTCTTTAAATAAACAAACAAACAAACACACCTTTAATAGTAGGTTCAAAATGCCATGTACTCTAATAAAAGTGGGCAAACAGAGCCACCTGCTCTTTACTTGATCAGGTCAGGGAGAGAGCTAGAAGGTACCACCAGCATGGGATTGTGAGAACAGTGCCCCACTACCCAATGGAGACATTATGAATGCAGCAAGATTTTACAGGAATAAACAAAAAATGTCTTGAGATCTGAAGATGCTGATATACAAATATGCTTTGTCCCACTAAACAAACATCCACTTCACTGTGTAGTAGCTATTTTGGTTCAAGGACAATGAGCATCTGTAATTGTCCTTCAAAGTCCTTTGAACAACAATCATTTCACACACACACACACACACACACACACACACACACACACACACACACACACACACACACACACACACACACCACTGTTCCAGTATCATATAACATTGTTTTAATGCGCCCCATAATACAGCTCTGAATGGCAGCAACAACTGGCCAGACCAACAACGAGCAAAGCAAGGCACTCCACAATGTGGAACACTATATATCCACAATTTCTATTAGGAAAACCAACGCCTTCAGGGAGGAGGGGGGCATTACTTTCATACTTCTTACATGAATCATATACATTTAAAAATAACGAAGATGTCAAATAATGTACAAACAACGTAGATCAGACTCCAAAACTGCCTCACTATATTGTTCCAATGTTTAACTATTGTTAGTATGATACTTTCCTCACATTTAACAAACACAGCAACAAAGGAATTTCCTAAACTAACAGCAAGCTGACATTCAGAATGGGCTTCTGTTTTGCTCTTACTTTCTTACCATGTATTTAGCTGGATAGTAAAATTAAGAAAATGCTTAATTAATAAAAAAACACCTTTTCTTAGGCTTGGGATGTTGTGACACTATCCTCTGAAGCTTACAGCCCAATCCTGTCTAGGACCACCGCAGTGTGCAAAAGCATGCTGCGCTGAATCCTATCCAGGATCGGGCCAGCACCGGTGCAGGCAAAGGCCTCCTCGGGGTAAGGGGACGTTTGTTCCTTTACCCCAAGTAATGGCCCAGCAGCCCCAATGGGTCTCTTCAGATGTGTGCCGGCAAAATGGCTGGCCCCAATCCAGGAGGCCCGTGTAACGCCGTCCAGGCCCTCCACACCTTGCCTGCGCAGCTGCTTAGGATTCTTTGAATGGCAAGGAAACCCCTCGCTGCTGACAAGAGTCGCTGGAGAAGTCAGAATATTGGCTGGTCCTGAGATTCAGTCACAATTCACACACATACCGCTTTCATGCCTCTCTCTCCTACCAGGCAGAAGCTACTGGGAGGAGATGGCTGCCCTTTAAAGCTGAAAACAAGGAGAAGACAGGCTGTGGTGAAAGAGGACTCCACCAGGAGATAGTGTAAGATGCCATCTCCTCTCCTCTAAGGACTTGAAACTCAGTGCAATCATGTGAGTTTTGCGATCTTGTATTCAAAACCCACATGGATGATTTCGGACTCACAGACTCCAAGGAGACCCATTGCCAACCAGATGGCCTACCGAGACGTAAGGTTACTTACCTCTCATTGGCCTTTTGATACCTCCTCCCCACCTTCCCCACCACCACCACCGTAGCACGCAGCACATGCTCTGTTGGCACGGCTGCATGCTATGGAGTGGTGGAGGATAGGATTGGGCTGATTTACTGGTAGAAGAGAATGCTCTCTATGTATTCCATTCCTTCTTTGCTAATGTTTCTTGCGACGACAGAGCAACTAGCTCCCCAGACAAGGGCAAGGTGGAAGCCGCAAGACGGACTTTACTGCTTCTTTCCTTCTCTAAAACATGGTGCATACAAGAGTAGACCTCGCCCCTCTCCCAGGAACAGGATCTGTTCAGGGTCACGTCATGAGTCAACAGGCCCACGTTCCTGAAGTCAAATCATATTTCCAGCAATAAAGAGTGACACGTACACTGAGTGATTTCACTTGTACAATTCTGTAAATAATAGGAGAAATATCAGCAGAATTTAGGGAAGTGTTACGGTCATCTTACTAAGCAGACATAGTATGCATTCCTTTGTACTGCTACATGAACAAATGTTTCTGCTGCTTAATTTAGGTTACAGATTCTCTATTTAGACTAGTAACTTCATACTTAGCATTCAGTGCACCAACTGAAGACAAATGGCTGAAGCTGACAAATTGCTGGCAACATACAATGGAATACAAAAACCCATCCAACTCCATTCCTCAAAAGTAATGAGATTATTAATAAAATGCTTAAAGATAGGATTCTTTTTCACACATCAGTCTGACGTATTATGCACCAGCTTTGATGGATGCACTAAACTAATCTAGATGACTGCTAAACTCATAAAAACTACCTTGTGTATAAAGATAATTGATCACAGTATAAAGACTAGTTGTTAGACACACCAGGAAGGTTTAAATATATTTGCCAGATGGAGAGCAGTTACTTTCATTGGTTAGCTCAACTAGGGAATTGTTAAGCCACTAGATTTCATAACTCCATCATCTCCTATTAGCTCACTTAACTCCCAACTATTTGTTTGACTTCTTTCACTAACTAGTGTAACCAAGATGGAGTGGAGTAGTTCAAGCAGGCACAGTCTGTCCTACACACGCAAGCTGCTCCCACCCAGATGTTTTAGATCTCAAGAGCATCTCGTATTTTTCTGGCCAAAAAACCTACACACTGAATATTGTCATAAAACAATTACAGCATGGGTTTATGCATTTGGAATGTGTACCAAATACATATTGCTTAGGTTGCAAAAGGATGACTGTTGGACCCTGTGTTGATATCACTCCAGTTATTGCAGAGTTTTAAAAAAGGCAAGCCGGCGGGAAGGTGGGGGGAGGGAGAAACGGGGGGTGAGTGGGGAGGCCACGGGAAGGGGAGGATCCATCGGGGATCCATCCTATCCCCTTCCCTGCAGCCTCCCCGCCCTTTTTCTCTCCTTGGATTTACGCTAGCAAAATTGCTAGCATAGGTCCGAGGAGACCCATTGCGGGCCATGAGGCTTATGCAGGGGTAAGGGAAAAAGTTTGGTTTTTTCAGCTAGTGATCTGCCAAGAACAGTTCATACAGATATAAATAGGCAGGTGGGCTACTATAAATGTTGGTGACGTGTTTGTCAGACTGAAACATTAAGAAGGCAACCAAAAACTTCATTTTATCTCATCAAACATTACAGTTCTTGAGGCATAAGTGTGATATATGCTCACCCGGGAAGTATATTTTTATAATTTTTAACATCCCCTCCCTACATTTCTCTTTTTTGGCTGAGAGGCAATCCATCAGGTATGCACAAAGAGAAAACATTCTGTAGCCAATGTATAGTGTTCAAAATCTATTTGCTTCGTAGAGTATTCTATATTAATGTGTCAAAACAAGTCAGAGGTAAGTTTGGTATTACAAACATTCTACAATAGAAATTAATCAAATCTTTAATTCTACATGCAGCACAGATTAAAGGTGCTTTATGTACCTGATATCATTTAATGTCATGGCAAAATCCTTTACACAAATTGTTATGAAAGATATGTAATGTGTGGTCAATGCCACATATTCAGGCAACTTTTCTTTTAGAAAAATAGCGGATAGTAAATAGAGAATTAACAGCCCAATCCTACCCAAATCCCCCCACCGCTGATACAGCTTCACCACTAGAGCGTGCGCTGCATCCAGGGGCAGTCCTGGAGGCCTTCTTTGGGTAAGGGAACATATGTTCCCTTGCCTGGGGGTAAGCCCAGTAGCGTCACTAGACGCGCAACACCCTAGGGCGGGGGTGTGTGCGTCACCCCCCGCCCTAGGGTGAACCCCCCAAAACACCCCCTTACCTGAAGGCCGGGGAGCCCACCGGGGAGCCGGCCTCGGAGCGTCCGGCTCCACCGGCGCTCCAGGGCCTTCTGAAGGTCTGATGCTTGAAAACGTAAAGTTTTACGTTTTTCGCGCATGCGCAGTACATTTTCAGAAAAGTACTGCGCATGCACGAAAACGTAAGAATTACGTTTTCAAGCAGCGGGCCTTCAGAAGGCCCTGGAGCGTCGGCGGTGCCAGACGCTCCGAGGCTGGCTCCCGGGCCTCGGAGCCTCCGGACTCTGGAGGCTCCGAGGCCAGGGAGCCGGCCTCAGAGCGTCCAACCGTGACGCGCGTCACCCCATGACGCGCGTCACCCCATGACGCGCGTCACCCCCGGGCGGTCCGCCCCACCCGACACGCTCCATCGACGCCAGTGGGTAAGCCCTCACTGCCCCGCTGGGTTTACTTGGACCGGCACCTGCTATATAGCTGGCGCAAGTCTGAGCGGACCTGGGAAAGTGGATTGAGGTCAGGAAGGGGGATAAGATATCAGCGGCACCGCTACCACCGATGCTGCCCCTTCCTGACCTCAATCCACCCTGTTCTCCATTTGCATCTGTGAATCATCTGTATCCAACCTGTGTCACTTTCACAATGCAAATCTATGCACACTTTTGTAGGAGTAACAGCGCAATCCGACTTAACTTTTGTGCCGGTTTAACCAACGGCGCAGCGAGAACGGGAGGCTCCAGAACGTAAAAGGATTCAAATCCCCTCCAAAAGAGGAATTCAAAGGGGATTTGAATCCCTTTTCCGTTCTGGGGCCTCCCGTTCTTGCTACGCCGCTGGTTAAACTGGCACCAAAGTTAAGTCGGATTGCGCTGTGAGTCTCATTGAACACAATGGGACTTACCTTTGAGTACACATGCAGAGGCTTGCTCTACTTGCTTTCATAGCCTTGTTTAAAGAGAAGGATAAAGTTAAGGAATGTTGGAGAATTATAAATGGATATTTAGTCTTTCTTTGACGAAGCGTGGATGGGCAGACAAGAAGGTGGTGGCAGTAAAGGAAGTTCTGGTTCTGGTTAAGGATAGAACATAAAAGGGGCAGGGAGTTGGGAACTCCAGGGGACCGCAAGAGGTGTCCCAGTAATCTCCCAGGGGCTTGGAGCCTAGGTACAACCCAGGAAGGGGTTTGGATAAGGCAGCAGAAGCCCAAGTAGGGTGGTCTTGTGGGGAGCAAGCAACTCGGTTATTTGACAATAGCATATGTGCAATTTTCACATCAGAAGTGGAAATCTATTGATAGTCACATTATGCCTATTCTTGATGCGCTCACTGTACGGACAGCCTACACAAATTATACAAGATGGCACACACTATTAATTGTAGACACAGGAGACAGACACAGGAGGCAAAGTAGCCTGTTTCTTCCAGTTACAGGTACCAATGACTGATGTAAAGCACTTTGTAACATGAAGAGCAGCCAAATTATGAAGAAAAAATAATAATCCAGATATCATTTGTAAACAAACATGTCTGAAAAAGATACAACATTCATACAAAACTGAACATAGGCAGCTGGCTTCCTTTTTTTTAACTAAAGTTCAATCTTGTGCTTAACTCTTCAAATGCAGGCATATTCCAACTCTCTGTCAACCATGTGTTTTAATAAAGGGAAAATCCCATCCTGGTTTTTGCTTCCCAGGTTAGTGTCATACATTATCTTGTATGAATGTTGCATGTTTGGCAGTGCAGTAATGGAAATAAAATTAAGGAACATACCAGCCCAGGTCCCAACTTCTTCAAATCATTTTTCAGGGATCAGCATTGTGCTGAATATCTGTTACAGTGTCCCTCATACTAGAGAAGGAAGCATTTAGCTGAAAACAGAAAAAGGAGATTGCACTATTCAAATTGCCATCAAACAGTACTTAAGATCAACACAATCTTTTAGACAACATTGCAGCTATGAGATATCTAGATTGAACATTGCTTTGCAACAGTAGGAAGAGGGCACAATGTACTTGAAAACTGTTTAACCCCCATCAAAGTGAATGGGCTCTTGAGCAACTATTTGTTTTGAACAGACCTTGTATTAAAACTATTGAAAGTTTTCGGGCTAAAAAGTCATGGTCCAAATTCAATACACTAAAAACTTTCCATTTCGCCCACTGCTATGGTAGGCTTCCTCAGAGGCTCTCTCTGTCAACTGTCAGCTGTCAACTCTAACTGATTCTATGTTCTCTGTGTTGTAACGTTCTTAAGTGCTGGTAACCATGAATTACTCACTTTCAAAGTCTCTTCTTTCTTATTAATGTTATTTTGGTGTATATATATATATATATATATATATATATATATATATATATATATATATATATATATATATATATATATATATATAGCCTCTCTATACATACATGCATGATAATGTACGGTATTACACAACACTTCTGCTTGTTCAAAGACCACCTTGTGCCCTGTTGCCACTGAATGTTCTGCAATTGCTGATCTCTCACTTTGTTTCAGGCGGCAAAGTCTTTCATGCTCTTTTATTCAGGTGTGTATGCTCCTCTTTGTAGTGCCGATATAAACCTTTCCACAACAGCACGGAATCCGGTATATCCCTGCCGGGTAATGTGGGTCTCTCTCATTCTTAGGTAATAGCAGGATCTGCTGCAGTTTAGCTGTTGGTATGTTCATTGTCTTACAGCCCCAATCCTGCCTACAAATACAGTAGGCTGGTGGAGCGGCCTAAGGAATCGCAAATGTGCCATAAAGCCTTATTTAAATACCTATTTGTATGTGTGGGCTTTCTATATACTTTATGCCCCAATGTTCCATCCTTCTTCCTAATAATTAAAACATCTAAAAAAGGCAATTTTCCCTCCTTTTCTTTTTCCATGGTGAATTTTATAGACGGGTGTATGTTGTTAATACGTTATAGAAACCTACATAGTTCCGCCTCATCATAGTCCCATATCACCTTGTATGATAGACCTTGTAGACCTTGTATTGAAGTGCTTGAACCCAGGGACTCCAGCCCACCCCACACAACCATAATGAAAAACAAAGGCAAGGAGTCAAGTCAAACTTGTAATGTAAACTGACCTCTTGATTTTGCTCAAGCTGAAACTGAACCTGAACAATAACTGAAATTCAGTTGAACCTGAACTTGAAATTAACCACAAAGAAATCTAGTCTGTTGATTTAGATGCATGGTTATGCAAAAAAATAATAATAAAAAAAATTAAATGGTGGTAAGGTTCTAAGTAGGCCAGCGGGTGGCGCAGCGGGTTAAACCGCTGAACCATAAGTTGTCGATCGAAAGGTCGGCAGTTCGATTCCCGCGACGGGGTGAGCTCTCGTTGCTTGGCCAGCTCCTGCCAACCTAACAGTTCCAAAGCAAGTCAATGCGAGTAGATAAATAGGTACCGCTTGCGGGAAGGTAAACAGCGTTCCGTGTTCCAGCTGCATGCTACGCGCTGCGGCAAGGAGAGTCATGCCGGCCACATGACCCCGGAGGCGTCTTCGGACAACGCTGGCTCTTCGGCTTTGAAATGGAGATGAGCACCACACCCTAGAGTCGGACACGACTGGACTTAATTGTCAGGGGATACCTTTACCTTTAAGGTTCCAAGTAGAAATCAATCACTAGCACATAAATGCAGAAACTAGAAAGGTTTTTGGTTTTTTAAAATTATATTTTGGCTGGGTTTTTCTAGCCTGCTGTACCCTTTCTTCTTCAAGGGCATACATGGCAAAAGATTTAGCACTTTCAGTCCCCTGTAGGATATCAGGGAGTCAACAGCCTGGTGGAGAAAGAGGGATAGGCCATTCCCAAGAACTTAAGAGTGTGATTTGAAACATTTGAATGCAACTACAATCTGTGTCTATAACATAAGAGTGTCTTTTCCATGCTGTAAAGCTCAGCTAGGCTCTATAGCTGTTAAAGCTGTCAGTAAAGCCTTTGCTTTTTTGACGTAGACCACCATAAACAACAGCTACACCTTTCATTGTTAGGTCTCCAGCATTCTGGGCATCACAAAATGCAGCAGCCTCCCATAGCTCAGGTGATGTAGAGTCAATGAAACTGTGACAATGGGAAACACCAATAGGAGGGACAAAACGGAGTAGAAGTGGCACTGGAGCTCTACCCAATGTGTCTCTGTCTACACACCAACGTGCAAAGCTTGGGGAACGAACAAGACAAACTAGAACTGTTGCTATGAGAATGTGAGTGTGATCTAGGAGGCATTACTGAAACCTGGTGGGATGAGACACATGAGTGGGATGCAGTAATAAACTTATTCAAGAGACAGACAAACCAAGAAAGAGGAGTAGCACTATATAGGAAAAAACAAAAAAATCCATGAAGGTGAGAGAGGAAGCCAGATGAGAGCGCTTGGGTAAAACTAAAAACAGGAAGGAAGCAACAGTGAGATAATTGTGAGGTCTGTTACAGTCCATTGAGTAAGAAGGATGACCTGGACGATGCCTTTCTGGAGCAAATGGCCACATTTTCAGTGGAGAGATGTGGTAGTAAATGGGAGATTTCATCTACCCAGATATCTGCTGGGAAATGTACTCCTCCAAGAGTGAGCAGGCTAATAAATTTGCGACATGCCTCACTGACAATTTGATGTTCCAGAAAACAGAAATGAGAACCCAGGGACCAGCTATCTTAGACCTCATCTTCATCAATGAGAAAGAACTGGCTGATGAGGTGAATGCTGAGGGAACCTTAGAAGCAAGTAACTATATCCTTCTGAGATTCACAAGAAAGAGGAAAGCAGAGTGGAGTCGGATGAGCACCCTGGACTTTAGGAAATCATTTTTTGAAAGATGAGGGAAACACTGGGTGAAATTCCAGGAATGGAATCCTTCCTCAAGGAGAAGGAGCTCGGGATGGATGGAAATTTCTTGTAAGTGTTGAAGGGGGAATCTCAAATTATTCTGATCAGGAAGAAGAGAGGTAAGTGTCTAAAAAACCAGAGTGGCTCAATGAAGAGCTTTCTTAGGAGCCGGCACTTAAATATATAGCCACTCTAAATAAATGTAAGTTTTTTTTTGGGGGGGGCAAATGAGGTGAATCTTAGGATACTCAAAGAACCGGTGATGTTATCTCGGAGCCTCTGTCTATAATCTTCAAGTACTCAAGAACTGGGGAAGTGTCAAAAGACTGAATGCAAGCGGATATAGTCTCTATCTTTAAGAAATTGAAAAATGGAAAAAAGATCTTGGAAAGAAAGCTATGGCAAACTTAAACAGCATAATAAAAAGCAGAGATATCACCAGGCCAACAAATGTTCATATAGTCAGGGCGATGGTGTTCCCAGTAGCAATGTATGGTTGCGAGAGTTGGACCATAAGGAAGGCTGAGCGTCGAAGAATAGATGCTTTCGAACTGTGGTGCTGGAGAAGACTCCTGAGCAGAGTCGTATTTAGGGTGGAGTGGAGGGAGCAATGGCTCCAGGCAGCAACTCAGGCTGGGGCGGAACGCCGCGCCGCCCTGAGTTGCCACCCGCCCTCTGCCCACCCGCCCTGTCTCGCCCGCTGTGTAGCTGGAAATTCCAGCTACACGGCGGGCGATACAGGGCAGCAGGAGGCCGCCCACCCGGCCCCCGGAGGCTCCGCGAGACTCCGGAGGCCGGGAGAGAGCGTCCGACCATCATGCCGGCTCGGCCTATACTGCCCAGGCCTGAGCCGGCGATTTCGCAAATGCGTACAATGTATTGGCGTTGTGCGCATGTGCAAAATCACCGGCTCAGGCCTGGGCAGTATAGGCCGAGCCGGCATGATGGTCGGACGCTCCCTCCCGGCCTCCGGAGTCGCGCGGACCTGGAGAAGTAAGTCGGGAGGGAGGTGGGAGGTGGGAGACGGGCACGCGGGGGTTGGGCGGGCAGGGCGGTTATGCTGCCCGGAGCTAGGGGGGTGTTGGCCACCCTCAGGGTGGCCAACACCCCTAGCTCCGGGTGGCATAACCGCTAGCCTCGCCTCTGCTCCTGAGAGTCCCTTGGACTGCTAGGAGATCAAATCAGTCAATCCTAAATGAAATCGACCTTGACTGTTCCCTGGAAGGACAGGTACTGAGGCTGAAGCTCAAATATTTTGGCCACCTAATGCGAAGAGAGGACTCTCTGGAGAAGACTCTGATGCTGGGAAAGATTGAAGGCAAAAAGAGAAGGGGAAGGCAAAGGATGAGATGGTTAGACAGCATCACCGATGCAACGAACATGAAAATGAGCGAACTCAGGAAGATAGTGGAGGACAGGAAGGCCTGGTGGGATATGGTTCATGGGATCACAAAGGGTCGGACACGACTTAACGACTGAACAACAACATATTATTTACCAGTCAGCTTGAAGTCAATACCTGAGAAGGAAATGGAGCAAATCATTAAGTGACTGTCTTTAGAAAGGAGGAAAGTGATGGCTAAGAGCCAGTATGTTTTTCCCAAGAAAAAGTCTTGCCAGAGAAACCTTATCTCCTATGACAGACCAGCTCGGTAGATGGGGTGGTGGTGGTGGTGGTGGTGGTGGTGGATGCTATGGACATAATATATCTGGATTTCAGTAAGGCTTTTGACAAAGCTCCCCATTACATCCTGGTGACGAGCTGGTGAGATGTGGGCATCATGATGCTAGTGTCAGGTGGATCCATGGCTGGCTGATAGACCATGCCCTAAGAGTGCTTGTCAACAGCTCTTCACTGACCTGGAAGGAAATGAGTATGGTGTCTTAGGGCTATGTCTTCGGTCTAACACTAGGGAGGGAAATGAGTATGGTGTCTTCAGCCTAGTGTTGTTCAATATTTTTATAAATAACTTGGATGAGGGAGAACAGGGGATGCTCAACAAATCTGCAGTGGACGCCATTTAATACTCTAGAGCAGCATTTCTCAAAGTCGTACAGGGGAGTTTACACTCCTGTAAGTCTTTGTGGGGGCAGGGTGATGTTGGCGACGACGCTCCAGGATTGCATCCACCCCAACCCCAAAACACTATTTTTAAGCATACCTGGTTGTCCTGCCAGTGAGCTACTCAAAGGGTCTGGGGGGGGAGGCTGCGGGTGCCTCCACAGGTCTCCCCAAGGCTCAAAACTGTGGCAATCACGTCGAAAAGTTCACTTCCGGTGTTTGTAGAAAACTGGAAGTTGGTTTTGGAACCCAATTGCTGCTGTTTTGAGTCTTGGGGAGGCATGCAGCCCCCCAGACCCTTTGGGGAGCTGGCAGGACAACCAGGTATGCCACCACTTTGAAAACCCCTGCCCTAGAGAACAGGACAAGATCCAAAATGATCCTGACAGGGATGGAGAACTAAATGAACGCAAACAAAATGAACTTCAATTTCGATCTAAGGCTGTTATGACCGGCAGTTATGAACTTCAATGGGGATAAATGTAAAGTTCTGCGTTTGGATAGGAAAATCAGAAGCACATATGTAAGATCGGGGATACTTACTTGAGCAATAGTATATGTGAGCTAGCAGTGTGACATAGTGGCAAAGAATGCCAATGCAATTCTAGGTTGCATCAACAGAACTATAGTATCAAGATTGCAAGAAGTAATGGTACCGTTGTATTCTGCTTTAGAAAAACCCCACCTGGAATGTTGTGTCCAATTCTGGGCACTGCAGTTTAAGTAGGGGGCCTAGAGATCATGTAGGGGGCCTAGAGATCATGTAGGGGGCCTAGAGATCATGATAAGGGGCCTAGAGATCATGTTCTAGGAGGACATGTTGAAGGAGTTGGGCATGTTTAGTTTGGAGAAGAGACAGTTATTCTGATCCAGCCTCCCCAGGCCTCACGAGACAATCCCTGAGTGTCCCATTGGACTGCGAGATGCGTGGGCGGGGCCTAGTGAGGATTTAACCAGGCCCCACCACACAGTCCGGCCTCTCTTGCATGTGACTCAGCGCTTACAGTTGGGATACCCACCCACCCTTCCTTTTTGTGAACAGTCTGGGCATTTCTGATCACCGTTTGGGGCTGGGATTTTTTTCTGGCCGCCTGATTGGCTGTTGGTGGTCAATTTTTCACCTACTTCAGACTTTCAGGTTAGTGCAGGCTCGAAGGCACTAGAACAGCTATTGGTGTGCACCCAGAGGCAGCAAGGGCAGGGCAGAACCCATTTTACCACTCCTCAGTTGCTCACTAGTGCAGGGAGATGGCCGGGTTGTCCTGGCCTGGATCGCAAGGGCTACCTCAAATGCTCTCTGGCTTGGGGTGGCTCTGCACGGTCCGGTTGCCTCCACTCCCCTTCTGCAGGGAGGACCATGACAAGCTTGCGTGGCCCTGGCAAGGGATGCAGCTTGGAGTCGGGTGGTAATGCCCAGCCCGTGGGTCATACAACTGTCTGGCGCCCCTTGAGTGGAGCAGCCTCCCGCACTTTTGTCCAGTTGCTTTAACTACTGCAGGTCTACAATTTTTCTGCTTTCTATCTAATCTTCAATATAGTGGCCCAATCTCCCATATCTGATTTGTTTCGCGTGTTCATTGGGGAGTAAACAGGCAAAGAGAGAACATGATAACTATATAAGGAGGTCTGGATCAGTTGGTAGAGCAGACGTCTCATATGCCTGAAGATCTCAAGGACGGCAGTTCGGGATGGCCAGAAGTATCCGTGTCTGCCAAAGAGCTGTCGGCATGCCACCGATAAGCTGCAGAGACTCTGTGAGGGAGAGAAGCTGCAGCTGCACTTTGAGTGGGAGTCAAGGTTGCCTGTCAGTCAATGCACAGTCATCCTAGGAGCGCATCATCCTAGGGCGGGGGAGCGCGTCACCCCCCTGCTCACCCCCCCTTGCTGGCACGCGTCACCCCCTGACCCCCCCAGGCACCCCCCAAAATTGCAGCGATGAGTCACCCCCACTACCGCCGCCTCCGCACGTCACCCACCAAGTAAGGAGAATGCCTCCGCGCGTCCTTTCCGGCCGGCAGTCCGGCCCTTTCTGACGAGGCCCTATGCAGCATTTTTTCGCATTTTCACGCATGCGCACAATGCTTCTGAGGGCAAGACGCTGCCCTCTAGCCCTCAGAAGCTTGTACGCATGTGCGAAAATGCATAAAAACGCCGCATAGGGCCTCGTCAGAAGGGGCCGGACTGCCGGCCGGGAAGGACGCTCCAAGGCCTTATCCTGGCCTCGGAGGGTGATGTGTGGAGCCGGTGGAAGTGGGGGTGACGTACGTCACCCCTTGTTGCACGTCACCCCTGGCGGGCCATCGCTGCCGCCACGCTCCAGTGATGCCATTGCATGGGAGGCGAATGCCAGAGAGAGGCTGGACTGTGAAGGAAACCACCCAGAAAGAAGGGTTCTATGCAAGACTAGAACATATTGTATTGTAAAAAACCCTTGGAGTTTAGAAAGCCTGCCTGTGTACACAAAGTACAGAAGCAAAAGACTTTAGCTGTAGTACCTTCAATTCTATTTAATATATGGAGGCAATAACAGCAGCCATATCATTTTACAATTTCTCAAAGGATATAATTTGTAAGTGTTGATCCTTCAGAAACCTCAACGGTGCACTAAAAATGCAATGCTAGTCTAAAACATGCTACTCCAGATTTTTTAAATACTTCCATATAACTAGAGGGCATAATTTGTCTAGACATCACATCCCTACCACTGCGTAATTTCTCTCTTGCTATTGATTATCTAATGATCCTTTTAACAAGGCACTCCTGTTGTGCCTGATTGATGCACAGAACGCATTTTCTAATTCCATTTCGGAAGTTAAACGTCAATTTGGAGATTGAAGATCAAAGCTATCACATTCTGTTATACTGCTTCCTTGACAGACGCAACAAACCTCTATTACTGCATCAGTAAGCTTTACACATAGGAAATTCAAAACAGTAATAAAACTTAATAATAGCAATAAACCTTAGCATTTTATAGCACTTTCAGTGCTTCATATAATGCATTATCTTGTTATAATCCTTACAACAACCCTGTAAGGTAGGTTAGTATTATCCCCATAGTGCAAAAGAAGGGCTGAGCTGGAGAGAGAATTATTTGCATAAGTTAATGGCAGAGGTAAGATTTGAGCCAGGGTCTTTCCAATTGGGGCCAAAGTACACATGACATCACTGGGAGATGGATTTAAAGCAGAAGTGGTTCTTTTATCATCAAAAGTAAGTTGGAGATAATTAAAAGAATTTGGATATCTTGCAGGGTTCAAAGTTAATAAACAGAAGACAAAAAATAGTGACTAAAAACATGAAGACTCATCAACTGAAATTGATGAATAAAACAAGATTTAAGGTGGGAAAAAGTTAAATATCTGGGAATTGTATTGATGAGTATGAATTGTACACTATTTCAAAATAATTATGTTAAAGTATGGAATGAAATTAAGAAAGATCTGTTAAGATGGGAAAGATTGAAATTGTCTTTACTAGGAAGGATATCAGTGATTAAGATGAATGTATTACCAAAAATGATGTTCTTATTTCAAACGATACCAGTGATTATATCTGATGCACCATTTAAAGAATGGCAGAAAGACATTTCTAAATTTATCTGGCAAGGGAAGAAACCAAGAGTGAAATATAAGATTCTTCAAGATGCAAAGGAGAGAGGAGGATTAGGACTACAGGATTTGAAAGTATATTATGCAGCATGTTGTTTTGTATGGTTGAAAGAGTGGATGTATTTACAAAATAGAAGATTATTGTGGTATTTGTGGTATCACAAATTGAAAGCAAATTTAGAATTTAAGAATCATTGTTAGACATGCATTATGGAGAATTTGGAACCGATATAAAATCAGGTTTTATGAAAAAAATACCATTATGGGTTGCACCATATGAAGCGCATTTTGGTGGGAGTAACGTGCCAAAAGAGAAAAGACTATTATACAGAAATTTATTAAATTTTTCGAAAGGAGACTGTACAATGAAGTCAAGAGAAAAATTAATGGAAGAAGACTTTAATTGTCAATGGTTTGTATATGCTCAAATTGAAGGCATATGGATTTGTAGAAGAAGAATCAATACTGGAGGTACAATTAAAATCTGAAGACCAGGTAATCTCAAAAATGTATACAGTACATTACTTTTGAAGTTCGAGACAGAAGAAGAACAGGTTAAAGAATATATGATTCATTGGGCGAAAAATGTAGGTCATGTTATTTTAATGGAGCAATGGGAACAACTATGTTTAAAACAGTTGAAATTTACGTTTAAATGTTAATATTAAGGAAATACGTATAAAATGATGTATAGATGGTATATAACCCCAAGGAAATTAGCAAGAATGTATGAGAGGGTGACGAATAGCTGTTAGAAATGTAAAAAGCAAGAGGGAACTTTTTATCATATGTGGTGGACATGCCCCCAAGCAAAGAAGTATTGGATTCAGATTCATAAACAGATAGAGTTGATTTTAAAGATTAAGGTTCAAATGAAACCAGAAACCTTTTTGTTGGGTATGAGGGATGATCATGTAGGCGAAAAATTTCAAACTTTGTTTTTATATATGATAACTGTGGCAAGAATTTTATATCCACAATATTGGAAGAATTCAGAGATACCTTCGCTGGAAGATTGGTGGTTGAAAGTTTTGGATTAGGCTGAAATGAATAAGCTTACAATTTAAATTAAGGAAAAGTCAGTTAACCTTTTTGTGAATACCTGGAAACCATTTTTAAGAGAGAGGCATCACTTTGCAGAGCACCACTCAGCTGCTGAGCTGTGAAGTGACACCTCGGCAGAACCAACAGCACTGCTGAAAGGGCGACCCGCGTGATAATTGAACTCTCCAATATCTTGAAAATATGATCAAGATTTGCATATTTTGTCATTTGCAACTAATGAGTTCTACCTGAGAACAAAATGCTTATTTCTGGCCATCATCTGCTTAATTACATCACATCCTGCTTAATGATGTCACCTCTGGCCGTCAGCAGGTGCTATGAATGCTATTTGGCCCGCTGTATGCAATGAGTTTGACACCCCTGGCCTAGAGTATGGAATATACTCTATGGAATAGAGTACGGAGGCCCAGAAACAGGGCCTTCTCAGTAGTGGCACCTACACTATGGAATTCCCTCCGCTTTGACTTATGAACTGCTCCCTCCTTGGACACTTTCCAGCGAGGCCTAAAAACCTTCTTGTTCAAAGAAGCCTTCTGAGCCCCTGCCTTTTTTTAACATCTCGCTAGTACGGGGGGGGGGGGTGCGGCTGTTTTTATGGTCCTGTTTTAATTGTAGCCATGATCTTTTTAATCAATTTTTAGATATTGTTTTTATTAATTTTTATTAATTATTGTTATTGTTTTAAACTGTGATTGTTTCTATATTGTATTTTTTGTATGTATTTCTCTTCTTGCTGTAAGCCGCCTTGGGTCCTTTCGGGGAGAAAGGCAGGATAGAAATAAATAAATAAATAAATAAATAAATAAATGTGTTCTTTTGCAGCTCTGATACAATTCTTTTGGCCACCAGGAGTCCACACAGCACTCCATCAGATAAGCCTCAAATAGATGGCAAATAGTTTTGTGGAACATTCTTATCTGTAAATGTTATTAGGTATTTTACTACATTGAATTATTTATATAATCAATCATGAGATTAATGTGAAAAAACACATCCTCCCAAAACAGAGTGACTACAGGGCACTGGTACATCATATGCATTAGCACTGCAGGTTTATGCCCACAATGCCAACAACTGAATTGAATAATTTCTTTCAATAGTCAGAACAGAGACCAATAGTATCTAAACATACCGTAGTTTCTTTTAGATTAAATGGAGTTTAAGCCTAGAAATATGAACATAAGAACATAAGAAGAGCCCTGCTGGATCAGGCCAAAGGCCCATCTAGTCCAGCTTCCTGTATCACACAGTGGCCCCACCAGATGCCTCAGGGAGCACAAGACAACAAGATACTGTATCCTGTCGCCACTCCCATTAATTTATATGGATAGAGGCAAAGATGACTTTCCATTAATTTTTACGTATTGGATGTTCCAATTCCCTACTCGCTTCTCTCCAATCAGGTATGTGTTGGCTTCTACAAGGGGAAGTCTTGCCTCTCAAACCTTTTAGAATTTTTTTAAAAGGTCAACTGGCATGTGGATGCGAGCGAATCCATGGATATTATATATCTAGATTTTCAGAAAGTGTTTGACACGGTCCCTCATGAAAGGCTCCTGAGAACACTCCACAGTCAGGGAATAAGAGGGCAGGTTCTCTTGTGGATTAGGAACTGGTTGAAGACCAGGAAACAGCGAGTGGGAGTCAATGGGCAATTTTCACAATGGCGAGAGGTGAAAAGCGGTGTGCCCCAAGGATCGGTCTTGGGACCGATGCTTTTCGACTTGTTCATAAATGACCTGGAGTTGAGGGTAAGCAGCGAGGTGGCCAAGTTTGCGGATGACACTAAACTTTTCTGGGTGGTCAAGACAAGCAGGGATTGTGAAGAGCTCCAGACGGATCTCTCCAAACTGGGAGAATGGGCAGCAAAATGGCAGATGCGCTTCAATGTAAGTAAGTGTAAAGTAATGCACATAGGGGCAAGAAATCAAAACTTCACATATACGCTAATGGGTTCTGAGCTGTCTGTGACGGATCAAGAGAGAGATCTTGGGGTGCTGGTGGACAGGTCGATGAAAGTGTCGACCCAGTGTGCGGCGGCTGTGAAGAAGGCCAATTCCATGCTCGGGATCATTAAAAAAGGGATTGAGAATAAAACAGCCAATATCATTATGCCCTTGTACAAATCGATGGTAAGGCCACATCTGGAGTATTGTGTCCAGTTCTGGTCACCACAAATCAAAAAGGATATAGTTGAATTGCAGCGTAAAGCACATTGTGACACCTGGAGAGGTAGCAGTAACGGCAGGAAGGCCTGTGCCGTCCTACCAGCTCTGAATCCAGCACCTCCCCCCCACGTGACAGAGCAGGAAAGGCCGCTCCAAGTGGTGCGAGGGCTGGGGGAGGGAGGGTGGGAAGGGGGCATAACCAGAGGGTGGTGGGCCCCCAGGTAGTGGGAGTGTCAAGTGGCGGAATTGTCAAGCTGTGAGGGGTTTGCACTTTTGCCACACCACCACTGAAATTTGATGGCGTTGTGAAAGCAACCCCCGGTGGTTTTTTTGCTGCTTGTGGTGAGAGGATTGGCCTAAAAATCCCGGCCTCCATACGGCCTACAGATGGCTGAAAAACCGCCGGGTGGGGGTTTACTTCGCGCCACAGCTGAATTTCGGGCCGGGGGGGGTGAGGCTTGTGGCATCACATGGGGGTGTCACGCCAATGGCCCCCCCACAGGGGGTGTAGCGATGCCTCTGGGCATAACGAGGTGGGGAAGGTTGGATCAGACTTAGGAAGGGGTGGGACTGGAGTCGGACACGACTGGACTTAATTGTCAGGGGATACCTTTACCTTTTTATCCTCCCTCCAGCGGGTGCCGCAGTGGGTTAAACCGCTGAACCATGAGCTGTCGATTGAAAGGTCGGCAGTTCGAATCCGCGATGGTGTGAGCTCTCGTTGCTTGGCCAGCTCCTGCCAACCTAGCAGTTCCAAAGCATGTTAATGTGAGTAGATAAATAGGTACCGCTTGCGGGAAGGTAAACAGCGCTCCGTGTTCCAGCCGCATGCTACGCACTGTGGCAAGGAGAGTCATGCCGGCCACATAACCACGGAGGCGTCTTCGGACAACGCTGGCTCTTCGGCTTTGAAATGGGGATGAGCACCACACCCTAGAGTCGGACACGACTGAATTGTCAGGGGTCACCTTTACCTATATCCTCCCTCCCAGGCCTCGAGCCCTGACACAGGGCTACTCGGTTTTATACCAGCTAAAGAGCTGGCAGAGAACTGAGTAGCCCCATTGTGGTGGGCAAATACTCACCCCGAGTAGATTTCCGCCACGTCCTTCCCTGGATAGGATTCAGCATGGGCCGCTGAAGTAGCACTGGTGTAACTCTAGTGTTTTCTGCAACAGTTGTAACATATAGCATTATCCCCAGACACATGTACACTGGTGTGTGACATCCACATGTTACATGTTTGTTATGAAAAACATTAGGGTATTGTCGGTATTTCTTTCAACAATCATATTGTGTAGAGATGCCTCGACTTATGGTCTTCTCTCTGGAAACCCTAAATGTTTCTTCTGTACCTGGAGCAGAGGCTTGTTTACTTTCCTTATTATGCACATTATTAATTCTATTAGCATTGCTATTAATCATATGCTTAATCTTCCCATTCAAGTGACATTGGTACTTAACTTTGGCTGGACTGTGCTCTCGGAACCATGTAGTTAATCAACATTCTGTCTTGATCTGTGTTATTGATCTCCAATAAATTCTGAATTAAAAATCCTCTTCAGGAGAATTGGAATATTCATGTCTAATTGCACAACCACTGCAGTGTCTGTAGTGGTTTGGAAGAACGTTGCAACTGCAACTAAGCCTAAGTATGTGTACATGAAATTGTTTCCCATCTTCCCTGGCATCATTCCCCTCCCCTTCCTCTGTTGTCCCCCTTGTGTCAGTGTTTATTTTAGATTGTGAGCCCCTCAGGGCAGTAACACTGGAGAGAGATCTTGGGGTACTGGTGGACAGGTCGATGAAAGTGTTGACCCAGTGTGCGGCGGCTGTGAAGAAGGCCAATTCCATGCTTGGGATCATTAAAAAAGGGATTGATAATAAGACGGCCAATATTATTATGCCATTGTACAAATCGATGGTAAGGCGAATTCTGGAGAATTGCGTCCAGTTCTGGTCGCCGCATTTCAAAAAGGATATAGTGGAACTGGAAAAGGTGCAGAAGAGAACGACCAAAATGATTAGTGGGCTGGGGCATCTCCCTTATGAGGAAAGGCTACAGCGTTTGGGGCTCTTCAGTCTAGAAAAAAGGCGGCTGAGGGGGGACATGATTGAGACGTATAAAATTATGCATGGGATGGAGAGAGTGGATAGAGAGAAGTTCTTTTCCCTCTCACACAACACTAGAACTAGGGGACATCCACTCAAATTGAGTGGAGGGAGTATTAAAACAGACAAAAGAAAATATTTCTTTACCCAGTGTGTAATTGGTTTGTGGAACTCCTTGCCACAGGAGGTGCTGATGACACCTGGCCTGGATGCCTTTAAAAGGGGATTGGACAGATTTATGGAGGAAAATTCCATCACAGCTTACAAGCCATGATGGGGATAAGCAACCTCCTGGTTGTAGGAGTAGGTTTTCTCTGTGCCAGGTGCAAGGGAGTGGCGACTGGACACAAGTATCTTGTTGTCTTGTGTGCCCCTTGAGGCATCTGGTGGGGCCACTGTGTGATACAGGAAGCTGGATTAGATGGGCCTTTGGCCTGATCCAGCAGGGCTCTTCTTATGTTCTTATGTCAGGGCAGGAGGTGTGGTCTAGCAACAATACCTTACCAGGCTGTTGTAAGAATCACAGAAATAATATGTATCACTGAATATTCAAAAGCACTTGGGTAACTTATCATTGGTTAACTTAACTAATCATCATCCAGAAAAGAACTTCTGCAAAAGAATATTTTCATCAATATTCCAGACAGCATTAAATCAAATGAAGCTCTCTTCCTCAGAGCACATTCATAATCATGCTTCAACATGGGGACTCTAGTCCAGTATCTTTGTCACAGTTGCTGCAATCTGATGTACTAGTGCCATTATTCTCTCTCAGGGGTGGCCAACCTTTCAACATGAATGCTCCTGGCCCTTTAATTGTTGCTTAGTGAGGGCATTTCAGCAGGTGCAGCTGCTTTAGCAGCACCATCAGCAATTGTGTCTTCTGAAGACAGAAGACAAGATTCTGTCTTCTATACAACTCTGCCATGGCAGAGGCCCTAATGGTGGAAGGTTGGCCACCCCTGTCCTACCTGATTCTCTCCCATGGCACAGCCTGATTCTGCCAGGACTCTTCCCCTCAAGGTCTACTATTCCCTGATAACATAATTTTGCTGACCTATGGGATGAAAATGTAACAAGCAGTCCAGGCAACACAAAGTTACTTGGTTTCAAGACCATTAGAGCCAATAGATTTTATGAAGTGTCCAATGTTACATCTGAAAGCAAGGAAACGTATACTACTGTATATATTCAATCCTTCCCAGAGGAAAATGAAAGCTTACTTATGGCATTGTTAGGCAAGCCTCGCTGATGACAGCTGAGGTTTTATTTTACCAATTTTTCATCACTAACAGGATCCCATGGATCAAATGTTCCTGTATTCATAGGATCCGATGCAATAAACAAGTTGGAGGAGAGAAATGAAAATGTGCACATTGAATATGTACAAGAACGCAGCAGAACTAGGAGGAGGAGCTTAATGTTTGCTGCCAGCCTCCTTCTCGCTCAGGTCTTCATGTACTGGTGGGTGAAGGGAGAAGGTGGGTTATCAGGGTAAGAGGAAACACTTTAAACAAGAAGGATAGGGGAAGGGGATTCATTTTATCAGCAAGCCACTGGGAAGTGGGTTGGACTTTGCCTACCAGCTTTTACAGCCTCTTTGAAGTAGCCTTCTAGAAAACATAACATAGCTTATTTATTTATTTATTGTAACATTTCTACCCCACCACTCCATGGCTCAGGGTGACAAGTGGCAAGTGACCTACAAAACATAAGCAATAACATGCCAAAAGTAGCAATCAGAACTAGCAAATCAATTAAAAAAAATGATAGAATCAGCAGCAGCAACACTGACCGACAATACCCACTCAGCAGTCATGTCACTCGGGAGAGAGACAGGCTCTCTCCGAAGCTAGAAGAATAAGCTTTGAACTTCGTCAAAGAGGTCATTCCACACTCTCAGGGAAACTGCAGCAAAGGCCTTGCTCCTTAATGTGGATGTTCAGACTCATTGCTTCACATGGCATGGCCAAATATAGAGCAGGAACTACTCTGCAGAATATAAACAGCAGCTGGGCATGGTAGGCTATTTGGCAACCACCCTTTTGGGCAGCCCAAGCCAAACTACTGGTAAATACTCCACTGATGGAATGCGCATTCCGGCAGCGGAGCTGGAAGGATTCAGGCAGAAGTGTCGATTGGCGTGAGGAAAGGTGGTGGTGGTAGGCGGGTGGTAGGAGGAACAGGGATGGAGCAGGGGAGCTTCTGGGCAGGGAGGGGGTGGGGAGGGAGGTGGAACGAGCATGCAGCCAAATCCTATCCCTCTCCTTTTCTGTAGCTGTTACAGAAAACTCAGAACTCAGCTTTCTGCCCCACCTCCAGCGACGCCAGTGCTGAGAGTTAGGGTGCACAGCTGGATGAGTAGATATGGGGTTCAGAACCCCCATCACCAATTCACCACCTCCTGTAGCACACCACTTGAAGTGGTTACTTCCATCCACCTCAGGGCAGGGCTGGCCCTCATTAAAATGATCAGCCCTAGATAAAACAGCAGTGAAAGCATAGGAGAAAGGTTGCAACTACACAAGGACACGTCAGTGAATCCCTGCAATGCAGCACCCAAACCTCAAAACTCCCATCACATCTGAAGGTCTGCCCCTGTGTACAACCCTGATAATGTTACAGTGCAACCTTACATTATGTATATCACCAGAGGATGCAATGTGTTCTGGAAGCTCACTCACCACTTTTGGTCACATCTATGTTTGTTGGGTTGATCTAGAGCAGTGGTTTTCAACTTTTTTTGTGCCACGAACCCAGCAAACAAACAAACAAACAAACAAAGTATGAGGCTGAGGCACCATTGACCCATTACGCCCACCTCCCACTCCTGTCGCCACCCCCACCCCAGCATTGGCATCATCGTGCTGGCCTGGCCTGCACCACCAGCGGCAGGGTAATTCTGGAACAGGAGAGACAAGCCACAGTTCCCTACCGCTCCTCCAGCAAATCAAAATGGGGAGGGGGGATGAAATCCCCATGGAAGCCTCCCCAGCAGGTTCCCCACCAGTTCCCCAGGATTACCACCAGCGGCCATTTTGATTCTCGTAAGTTGCCGCGACCCCACAAATGAGGCTTCGTGACCCCATTTGGGGTTCCAACTTCAAGTTGAAGAATAGTGACCTAGAGGAAAACAGCAGCAGCTGGTCTTACAGAGTGATGTTGAGCTGGTACTTGTGACATCAAAAAGCCTCCTGTCCAGAGTAATTTTGCAGCATTTAAAAAAAAAAAAAACACATTTTTTTCAAAAATAAGGCAAAAATTGAACTTGTGATTGCTTAGACAAATTGTGCTTTCAATATGTTTTTTTTTTTTTTAAAAAAGGCAGAGTCTTCTGAAGCATGGGGGAGGACCAAGGACAGAATCAGCGATGGTAAGCTTGTCTGCCCAATGCATTGGGAAGGTGGAGCAGAGGGGGAAGGGAATGTCAGGCTCATTCTGCAGGAGACAGAACAGTGGCAAATTCTGTTCCAAGTTATGTCTCTAAATTCATATTTCATATTTAACTCTTTTTAGCAATGAACACATTTCACAGCCACTACCATACAGAAGTTAACCCTCTATACTTCTGATAGCAGATGACGGACAAAGAAAGAAACAGAATGAACAGGAAAGAAGATACTTTGCTGCCTTTGTACTGTGCAAACACTCAGTTGTGAAAACAGCTCTTGTCAGATTCAACCTCTGTGGATTTCTGCCATACACAACAGCAGGTGGTAGAGATATTCTAAATGTTTCTTGGGAAACAGAATATTATTTTCCAGAGACTATCAAAGTTGTTTGTCAGTTCTTGTTAAAGCAGGTCAGGGCCTCGTTAAGATACCAGTCTTGCTAGAGAAATGAACAAAATTGTGACACTCCATTTTCGAGAGGGGCACCATTCTCCAATAGTAAATTGGTACAGCTAAGATTTTAACTTGCCAGATATTTTACACTAATAGGTCAGAAGAAGAAATTATCTATCAAATGGATAGTTTTACTGTGGCACCAGTTCAGTTATAAATACGTTAATTCCTAAGTTCACTGGCCTGTTCAAATGTGTACTATTAAACACTCATCATGTCCCTGAGCATAGAAAAATGTAGCAGCAACAGTACAGCGTTCAGGACCAAACAAGATGAGAGACCATGATATCTCACTGGTTTTACGAAATTAAAAGCAGCTAAGGGGAGAAAAATTAAGAAATAAGAAAGCTAAGTGGGTACTAAACCCTTTTCCCAATTTAAATTTTCCCCAGGCATTATTTGTCCCACAGGGGAAAACATATACAAGAGAGATACTTTGCCCTGCAAGGCAAATACAGTAGTACCCTTGGTGGGATTTCGATTGGGAAAATAGTGGGGGTGGGGAGGGTTAAACTCGGTTCCTCGGGGCCAAGATCTCAATCCACTTTTAGCCACAGCACTTCCCCTTCCCAACTACTGAATACCTCAATGTGCTTTGGTTTTAGAAAATTCCAGCTAATCGTTATGCGCTTTCTAGCTGTGTATGTGTCCCAATTCAAACCTTCCACAACAGAGGTGAGCAACACCCCAATCCTAACTAAATTCCATGTGCCCATGCAGCGGCACCAGCACGGGCTACGCTGCATCCCATGGGAAAATTAAGCATGCTGGAGGTCTCCTCGGGTTAAGGGGACATTTGTCCCCTTGCCCTAGGGTAAGCCCCAGCATATGGGTCAACTCGGACCTGCACCAGCAATATCACTGGCCACATTGACCCATGCCAGCAGATCAGGCCTGGGAAGGGGATAAGATACAGTGCTGCCAATCCCACCCCTCCAGGGCCCAATCCACCCACCCCATCGACATCCTTTCCCTGTCACGTTCAGCCCCCTCTCCGCCTACTCCCCTACTCCATCCACCCTCCGAGAACCACCATGCCAACTGGCACCCATGAGAAGGGTCTGTGCCAGCAAGTTGCTGTCAGAATGGTGCTTGTTCTGCTCTAATGCTGCTCCTGATTGGCTCCAGGAAATCTCACAATATCTCGACAATAGGTACTGTACATACAGTATACACAGGGAAATACATTGCCATAAATAATATAATCTAGTTTAGCTTCATTTTTTTCTACCTGGTAATGGGACTGCAGCCTGGATCTGCCCATCTCTAGACCCCAGTAAAGTGTATCTTTCTCATCCCCCCCCTTGAACCTTGCAACCCTTCTCACTATCTGAAAAGCATCACTTTCCAAAAGCAAAAGAGAGAGATTTCCAACTATTAGGGAACATTCATATTATTTTGTTAAGTCTCTGGCTATGCATTTGTTGCCTAGTACTTGGTTCATCCACTATAACCAGGGCAGCCAAACTCAAAACACCACTTACAAATGACCACCACTAGTATTCCTTCTAAACTGTGCAGCTGCAAAACAATCTATCAAGTGCTGCACATTTAATTAGTCAAAAACCACAGCTTCTGGGGATGTGTCAGCAGATGTTGCCCAGTCCAGGAGATGTTTCAACATAGGATGATGTGGGATTTCTGACTCTCTCTCTGACCAAAGATGTATTTGGGCACAGGGAAGCATTAGGTCACAGGCAAATATGATAATGGGAGGAGCCTTTGCACGCTCCCAGATTTGGGTTAGGTGCAAAGTTCAGGGCAGGGCAAGATAGATGGAGCTCTGAAGGTTTTGTTCCCATCCCCCTTCCTGTTACACAGAGAACCCTGATTCAGTCTTCCAGTCTACCTACTGAGTTTTGACATACAGTAGTACACCTACAGGCTGTGATTGAAGACAAAGGCTGATGATCAATTTCCTTACAGTAGGATTATAGACTTTAACAGTTCAACACTAAAACACTGTATATCACTTAAGCAAAATAACAGAGGCCGCAAACACTGAAGTGACAGCATTGAATATGAAACCTCTAATTATGCATTTAATCATTAACTAGGTTTTTCTTCATTTCTGTTCTCATTTAAGCACAGGGACATAATTTTGCAGCTAGCACAAGTCATGACCCAAGAGGCAGTTAAACAGCTGTGTAAATAGGATGACATCTTTTACCAGCTCACAAATAGGAGCCTTGCATCCTAGTAATAATAGTAATTTATTAAATGCCAAAATCAGCCTCGCAAGCAAGTCCACAAAAGTTACTGTTCCACAGTTATTTTTTTACTAACCTGCCTCATCAAACATCCCTGTATTAATGTATGTTCTGAGGTTTTCACGACCGGTATGTATCTTTGAATTAATAAAAGGAAGCATTTTTCAGGTTGTTCTGGTCGTTTTATTCAGTTAACAAGAGAACAAGGGGTTGTCCTAACGTTTCGCTCTTAAAACCATGAGGAGCATTATTTATTTATTTTTATTTTTAAAAAATTATATCCCGCCTTATCCTATGCCGAAGGCAAATGCTCAAGGCGGCTTACAACAGAATTAAAATACATGATTAAAAATAATACATAAAATAAGTTTAAACAATACATAATACATAAACTAAATTTAAAAACAATAAAATCCACGGGGGGGGGGGGACACAGTATGGAGCAGAGAAGCAGCATGGCAGAGCATCTTGAGACAAAGGAGGCAGACCACAACCCATCACCCAAACGCTAGACGAAACAAAAATGTTTTGAGCCCTTGCCGAAAAGTCATGAGGGAGGGGGTGGTTCTCAGATCCCCTGGCAGGGAGTTCCACAGTTGTGGTGCCACAGCAGAGAAGGCTCGCCCACGTGTTGCCACTCCCCTAACTTGCGATAGAGGTGGCACTCGCAGGAGAGCCCCCTCAGATGACCTAAGAGAGCAGGCTGGAACGTATGGGAGAAGGCAGTCCCTCAGATATCCTGGACCCAAACCGTGAAGGGCTTTAAAGGTCATTACCAGCACCTTGAATTGGGCCCAGAAACGAATGGGCAGCCAGTTCAGCCGCTGAAGCAGCGGTTCAGCGCCTAGCTCCAGTGACCACCGGGCCGCCATTATCAAAGGTACAGCAACTTGCTGTCTGCTCTAGTTCTTCTTGGCACAAGTTGTTAACAGTTGGAAGATTAACTGCTGCCTTTGCCAACTTCCAGGTCTTCCCTCCTCCCAGCCTTGTCCCAGAATGCACCCTGGAATAAGGCTGGGGGGGGGAGAAGAGCCTTTGCGCAACCCAGAAGTGGGTCGTATAACTTCAAGATGCCTTGTGGAGGCTTGAAAATGCAGTGGTTTGGCTTTTAAAAGGTAAAACTGAGCTTTGGGGGCTTCCCCCCCCTTTTCAAGGCTTTTTAGCATTTACATTTGCAGGTCCAGGACCCATGGTGTAACAAATCCACAGGTCCAAAATTTGCGAATAAAAAAGGTCCACTGTATCTAATTTACATGTCTAGCACAGATTGCTTAAAAAAAGTACAGTATCTACCTTACTTATTTAATTAGTAAATTTGCTTAGTAAAGTTACTTAGTAAATTAAGTCAAAATTAAGCACTATCAGTGCACCATGTCTTTGGGGGCCCTCAGGGCCCTTTGCTGGTCCCCCTCCTTTGATGCTCATCAGCCTGCATGCTTGCACACAAAGACTCTGTTCACCCACACCCTGAGCATTTTCAACAGTCCTCTGTTGGCACCACGTGGACACTGACGGCGCAATCCAGTCTAACTTTAGACCGGCAGAGCGATAGATCCGCTAGTCTAGGGTGTCGCAAACGTGCATTTGCGGCACCTGGTGAGTAAGTGGTGCTGGCGCAAGCCTCTCTGCCAGATCCAGGAAGGGGGTGAGTTTGGCAGCAGTGGCAGCCGTCGAATCCTAGCCCCCTTCCTGGACCTGATCCTGCAGCATGGGTCCACGCAGACCTGCACCAGCGAATTCACTACTGCAGGTCCAAGTCGACCCCTCGCGCTGCAGAGGCTTACCCTCAAGTAAGGGAATGAACATTCCTTTACCCAGAGATCTCCATAACTGCCCGCCTCTGCAGGATGTAGTGGTAGCCATTTTGGCATCGCTGCATTGGCGGGGGGAGAATAGGACTGGACTGGACAGTGAGTAGGCTAATTTCAACAACATACTGGGGCAGCATCCCTAAGCATCCTTATGCATGACCTTAAAAAACCTAATACTGATTATGTCATAGGTTAATCTGATTGGATGTTTAAGACCACCTGGTCTCCCTTTCCACCTGACCTGTTCAGGTGAGCTTGGATGTCGAATTGACAAGTGCAGGCTAAGGGTAGTCCCATTAAGTGGGCTGGCTAGGACCTGTTGTTCTTAGGGAAGCCAGATGAGAAGATAAGAGAATCCACAAAACAACCTGTCTGCTTGACCATGTGGGCTTCCTGCCATGCTGCTGATTTCAGGGAAGCATTTCAGGGTATGGCACTGTATCAGGATGACTCAGTAACCTTTTTAGGATTCTAAAAGAATATTCTGGGGGGCTAGAAGGATCCACTCTAGGTAAAAAAAATAGGGAAGATCAGAGTTCTTCAGCACAAGCTTTCACAAGCTACCACTGAAAAGGTTTTAAAATAGAAGCAATGGTTTGGATCCCCTTTATTTGTTTGGCACTGGTGTGTTTTTTTTTTAAATGTACAAGCACAATTATTAAATTAGATGGCTCGACTTAAACCACTTACATGATTGCCTGCAAAAGGAAAGCAGATGGCCTGCATTACAATAATTTGATTTCTTGCAGTAAACATTACTCATGATATAGAAAATGTTTATACTGATGGCTTTTTGGATGATGGGTGTGCTTTGCATCTCTTTAAAAATGAATCCCATACTTTAGCATCAGAACAACCATGATTTCCAAACAAATCAAATAAAACCGGACAGCCTAATGCATCATCCCTCATTTAGAAATCAGATAGAGGTGGTGCAAGGAGGGCAGTGGTTGATGCCCTAAGTGCTGTATACATTGCAGTGACCTGATCCTCTTGTGAAGCTTCAACATCCAATCTAAATAAGAAATAGGCGGAAGACAGAAGTGCACATAGTGTCTTGTCTGTATTGCATTGCATATGAAAAGAAGCCAGTAGATGACACTACAAGATAGAATCCAGATCCTTCTTGTTCTTTGACAACTGTGGACTAAACAAAAGCCCACCAAACAGCCCAGTCCGATCCCCCGCCACATTATAGCATGCAGCCATGCCAACGGAGTGCGCACTGAATGCTATGGTGGTGGTGGTGGGGCGATTGGACAGCCTGCAGGAGGTAAGTAAAAATAGTTTCTTCATCTATAGTTTAATCATCTATGGGTCTCCTCGGATCTGCACTAGCCATTTTGCTGGCACAAGTCTGAGGAGAGGCAGGGGGCGTGTCAGGTTGCAAATTGGGGAATAGGATCCGGTGATGTCGCTGCCACTGGATACACGCCCTCATGCCCTCGACACCCCCCAGTTCTTCCCCCTCCCCACCCAGTTACTCCCCCTGCTCTCCCCTTCCCCATGCCAGCCTACCTGCCCAAGTGCCGTCCAGGGTCCGTGGTTGCAGGGATCCACTGCTGCAGCTGCCTTGCAGCACTGACCTCAAATGGTCCAGCAGTGGTGTGCTCTTCACGTCATCACAGGGCCTTTTATGACAGCAGGACATTTATGCCAGCAGGATAGCTGTCCTAAAAGGCCCATAGGACTGGGCCTAAAGTCACTTCACATGATTGTCTCAATAGAACCAATTGTGCAAAACACAATCATTTCAAAAAGACTGGGTTTAGTCCACCAAGAGTAGCCCAGAGAATGCTCTGAAGGAAGATGGCACAGTTCTGTTGCTAAAGCAAGGGTTTGCCCAGTAAGCTGCCTAAGTGGGAGATAACTAGGAGGAGCCATATTTAAGCTGCTCTGAACTTTTTGGTAGAAGAGTGGGGAGAAGTAAATAAACAAAATATAGGCATATCACATGGAAACAGACCTCAGCAGGAAGTACATATTCCATGTCAATGTAATGTTCCAAGTTTCATCAGGGTTTTTGCTGGTGTTTGAAACATTAAGGGCCAGACTAGATATGCATGCAAATGCATGCAATAGAGGTGCGCTTCCAACCAGAAACACCTCTTATTTGTACAAAGCAGCAATACTGGCAAGGGGTGATACGCCAGTCAAGATCGGGGTGCATGGGGAGGGGGAGGTTCACACTTCCCCCATGTGCCATTTTCCAGCCAAATATTCTCCATCTCAAGGGACTGTTAGCCTCTTAAGTGCTATAGTATATTTTGAGGAAACAGCCACCGGGGGGGGGGGGGCATTTTCAGCTTTAAAATAGTGTACAGGGGAAAAGTGAACTTCTCACTCCCCGCTTGTCCCAGTCTCAACTGATATTGCCCCCCTCCCCACGCAGTTGCTTTTTTAACAAATAAGAGGTGCTTCCGGTTGGAAGCCTGCCTGTGTCACACACATTTGTATGCACATCTAGTTTAGTCCTAAGCAAACCTTCTGGATGGGCATGCCAAGCCTGGCTAACCTCTGATGCCGCCACTGGTATAAATAAGCTTTTTTACTGTAATATGGCAAAGTGTCTGCCTAAAGGTGGAACTATACATTACTACATCATTCTAATTTTGTCCTTAAGATGTGTGCATAAAACTTGAGATGCCTCTTCTGTAACAAAAAGCAGCCATGAAGGCACAGATCCAGATTGGGAGCACAGCACACAAGGAGGAAAGTTAGCTCTTTTCCCTGGCACTGTGGTCCCAAGGAAAATAATCCCCACAACAGAATTTTGCTGCCAATAGTCGGGGGGGGGGGATTTTCATCAAAAAAACAATGCAGGAGGAAAGAGTTAATCGGGCGCGCGCACACACACACACACACACACACACACCATGGCTGCTTTTTGTTGAAGAGGCAGCATTTCTGGGTAGAAGCACACTCCCTCCCTCAGCAATTAGCTGAATGTAAGGTTTGGCCCTTAGCCATCTCGCAATAAGCAAAGCTTTAAAGATCTGTTATAGTTCTGACAGTTTCCAGCGATTCACTTTTCCAAGATTTGCCAAATTGTCAGATTTCCACTTCTTAAACGGTTCTGTTCCTTTTTAGTTCTCTCTTCAACACACTGAGTAGCAACAAAGTAATCCCCAGCCACCAGCGCACAAAATGCTTCACTCCTCTTACGTAATTTGGATTAATATTGTCAGACCCTACATTTTAAAATTTGTTTCCCTCCTGTGTGTTATCTGTATTACAAAATTTGCTGCCTACATATCAGTTTAAAATTCCATAGCAGTTCTAAACCCAATACAGTTTTTAATTTTCATTAGAATCTTTGAATTAATAAAAAGGAAGCATTTTCGTTTTATTAAATTAACAAGAGAATAAGGGGTTGTCCTAACGTTTCGCTCCTAAACCATGAGGAGCATTATCAAAGGTACAGCAACTTGCTGTCTGCTCTAGTTCTTCTTAGCACAAGTTGTTAACAGTTGGAAGATTAATAGCTGCCTTTGCCAGGTTCCTTAAAGTCATACCACCATTTTTATAACCAAGTCCCATAGCTACAAAGATTTTTCAGATATAAAATGGGGCAGCAAAGCGCAACAGCCCTCCCTCATGCAGCCGATCGTTGAGAGCTTAAACAGCCACGCACTGTGAAAACTACTTAGTGAGGTGCTAAATTATCTGCGATATTAAAGCAGTCTCTCTCTCAATTTCCTGTTGATCTTTGATCTTGTCAAAGTGCGAGACCTTTTGATGACTGGAAGCCAACTATCGCTAATCTCTACAGATTCCCCCTTCCTATTTACTGCAGTTGAATGTTTTATTATTTTGATTGCTTCCCTGTTCAGACGGGAACGATATTGTTTGGTTTTAACTATAACTTGGTTGTGCTCAAAATCCAGTTTTTAATGCATGGTCCACAATAGCTGATTTATCAGCTTGTTTCAACCTTAAATATCGCTGGTGTTCCTTTATGCATGTGTTTACACTTCTTTTTGTGGTCCCGATGTAACATTTTCACAACTGCATGGGATTGTATAAACTCCTGCATATGTCTTCAGGGTTCCTTTAAAAATTGCTAATTTTGCTGGTTGGAGCATAACAAGTCGTGATGTTAAACTTATTCAACAGTCTCCCAATTTTGTCTGTTGTTCCTTTAATGTAAGGCAAAGTAACATTGCCTAATTCCAATTGTAGATCTTTCTTTTTCTTTGGTGTTTTCCTTTTTAAATCTATCCTTCGAATTTCTTTTCGTTTGTAACCATTAGCTTGTAAGGCTCTTTCCACGTATTGTTTCTCACTCTGCACATGTTCTGGTTCACATATTTCCTCAGCTCTATAAAGTAAGGTATTAATTAGGCTATTCTTTTGGGCTGGATGGTGATTTGATTCCTTATGCAAGTATCTATCGGAGTGGATAGGTTTTCTGTAGACCTGATACCCTAATGTACAATCATTTTTTCTTTTAACCCAGCACATCCAGGAAAGTGATATTTAAGGTTCGAACAAGCTGATAAATCAGCTATTGTGGACCATGCATTAAAAACTGGACACCAGATTAACAGTCCAATCCTGTGTAACCTTGCACCGGTGTAACAATAGATACACCAGTGTAAGTGCACTTGGCCAGCGGGTGGCGCAGCGGGTTAAACCGCTGAACCATAAGCTGATGATCGAAAGGTCGGCAGTTCGATTCCCGCGACAGGGTGAGTGCTTGTTGCTTGGCCAGCTCCTGCCAACCTAGTAGTTCCAAAGCATGTCAATGCGAGTAGATAAATAGGTACCGCTTGCGGGAAGGTAAACAGCGCTCTGTGTTCCAGCCGCATGCTACGCGCTGCGGCAAGGAGAGTCATGCCGGCCACATGACCATGGAGGCGTCTTCGGACAACGCTGGCTCTTCGGCTTTGAAATGGAGATGGGCACCACACCCTAGAGTCAGACATGACTGGACTTAATTGTCAGGGGATACCTTTACCTTTAAGTGCACTTACACTGGCATAAGTGCACTTACACCGGTGCATCCACTGTTACATCGGTGCAAGGTTACACAGGATTGTGCTGTAACTTTGAGCACACCCAAGTTATAGTTAAAACCAAACAATATCGTTCCCATCTGAACAGGGAAGCAACTGAAATAATAAAACATCCAACTGTAGTAAATAGGAAGGGGGAATCTGTAGTGTAGAGATTAGCGATAGTTGGTTTTCAGTCATCAAAAGGTTTCACACTTTGACAGATCACAGATCAACAGGAAACCGAGAGAAAGACTGCTTTAATAATCGCAGATAATTTAGCACCTCACTAAGTAGTTTTCACAGGGGGCTCGCATTCTGAAGCCCAATTCCAGTTTTTGCCAAAAGACAATATTCCTCATGTAAGCTTTCTCCTGAGCCTTGAGAACTGCTGTAGAGGCTCTCTGGGCTGCCTTTAGCAAAAGTTCAATTGGATAATACCAGGGACAGGAACGTTTTGGTTAAGGCACAACTATGGAATTCACTCCCTAATTTACCTAGGGAGGTTAGAGACTATCTTCCTGTCCATTTTTGGAAGAATATTTAAGATCTTTTTTTATTTTAAAAGGTGTTTAATCTGCTGGCTTGAGTTGTTTACATAGCTGCAATAGGTAATAGGTACCCTAACATTTGGGAGGATGCAAAAAGCAGTCATCACAATTATATAGGTCATTAGTGAAATCCTATCCAATTTATGCCACCAGCTGAGCTCTGCTCAATCCTATCCAATTTATGCCACCGGTGTAACCAGCGGCGCAGCGAGAACGGGAGGCCCCAGAATGGAAAGGGGATTCAAATCCCCTCCAAAAGGGGAATTCAAAGGGGATTTGAATCCCTTTTCCGGTCTGGGGCCTCCCATTCTCGCTGCACCGCTGGTTACACTGGTGGCATAAGTTGGATAGGATTGAGTAGAGCTCAGTCGGTGGCATAAGTTGGATAGGATTGTGCCCCACAAGTACTCAACAATCATGTCTGTTGTTGAGTCCACTACATTTGCTGTGTGGAGGACTCTCCATGCGATCTGCCATGGTACTGTAATGTGCAATCCTATACTTACGGTATCTATTCATTGTGTTCAATGCTCCTAAAAAATAGTATTTCAAATATTTTGCCCTGCTTTGTTTTAAATTAAGTAGCAATCATCATTTATTATTATTATTTTAAAAAAATCAATCAAATGCAACCATAGTTTGAGGTAAGTGGTCTAACTTGGCCCAAGTTCCAGTGTTTGGAGTTTCCGATTGATATTCAACTCGTTCTGTATTTTACGAATGGTAGTAATTGCCTGAATGATATTGGTTGTGATCTCTACCATGTAGACACATTTTTCATGCCTACCACAGGCTCGTAAATTTTAATACCGCATTTCTCTAGTTTTAATGATGTGGCAGACTTCGAAAAGATTTACAGATTCATTAGTAAAGTACATTTCAAGAAAACTGTCTTCCAGGCTTATCAGTATGAAGGTTTAGTCATCAGCTCTAGACTACAACAACCCTAGATAAAATTATCTTTTTCGTCTATCAATAAGTAGACATCTCCTGGAGTCGCTAATGCTCACAACAGACTGTTCCTTTTATCTTGGCAATCTGAAGAACATCTAATTTAATTAAAGCTTTAGGAAACATGAACTTTGCTCTCATAATTAACTATTTACATTAAGGCTTAATTGGCACAGCACAACCACAAAAAATGAAAGGCTTGGTTCACCGTGTTGGACTCTTTCAAAAAACCCGTAATAATTCAAGTCCAAGATGTAGCTTCAGTAAGACTTTTTGTTTTAGACTTCTTTTAATATTTAGGGCTATCCCCAACTGAAGAAATCTTACAGCCCAATCCTGTCTAGGACAGCGCAGCATGCAAAAGCACACTGCGCCGGATCCTATCCAGGATTGGGCCAGCGCAAGTGGAGGCCTCCTTGGGGTAAAGGGACATTTGTAATGGCCCAGCCGCCCCAATGAGTATCCTTGGATGTGCGCAAGCAAAATGGCTAGGACAAATCCGGGAGGCCCATGTAAGGCCCAACAGGTCTGGGAAGGGGATAGGATTTGGCGGAGCACGCCACAGATGATCCCTCCCCTGTCCTGGACCTGGTGGGCCACTCCCCCTCCTGTTCTGCCCCGTTCCGCCCTCCCTACGTGGTGGCCTGGGTCCAGGGCAGAGCGAGCAGCGTCGGCCTTGGCACTAGCACCACTTACTCTCCGGGTGTCAAAAATGTGCCTTACGGCACTTTTGCAACACCTGAAGAAAAAAAACCAACCACTTCATTGCAGGCACACCCAAGAAAAGGTATGCCCTGCTATAAGTGAGAGAAACAGGAATGTCATTTCCAAAATGGTGCCATGTGCAGGTGCTTGCACTTTCCCAAGTGCTTTTATTAAAAGTGTAAAATTAGCTACCCAGTTAATTGGGGCACCTTATTTAAACTGATTGATCTAACCAACTAATCAACAAAACACCGCAGTCCTAGTGATATTGATTCAGCATGCCAGCCTTTGCTAACTAGTTGCTATACAGATGTCCGTCATAATTGGGACATACTGTATATATTTATAACTCCATTAACAAGGATGAGGGGAGAAAGAGATGAGACTCAGCAGTTGCTCTGCCTTCTTGATCACAATCAGCACTATTTCAAAGCCGTTAACAGTGATATAATACTATCTGTGTCAGCATGAGATGTGTACAGAAACATTATCTACTTCCTGTCTGTTCTCTATGGAGATCAGAAGGAAGTCTCGTTTTCCCCACTTACTTAGAAAAGAGGGAATTTACATTTACAAGGACCAAGCTAATTGCAGACATCTTCCCAAATGGTCTCCTATCCCCTTTCCTGTAAAGAAATTATAGGACTTTTAGGTGGGGTTTTTGCATTTAAGGAACCAGTTTTTGCATTTAAGGAACCAGATCTCAAATTCTAGTATTGTACTCAACCGTTAGCATTAGAAAATCAGTTTTTGCTTTAAATTGCAATGCAAATTGATAACATGGACAAGGGGCTGCTGTTTCTACAAAATACAACCCCCCCCCAATTACAGGACTGTTTAATAGAGCTGAAATCCACAAATACTTCAAGAGTAAAAGGTTGCATGTGCCATATGCCAACATTCTAGATGTTTATATTCTGCAATGGCATAAATAACAGCTTCAATTTTATGTATTTTCAGTTTCACACTTGACTTAATGTGCTGTGAATTAAAATATCATTAGTTGCATCTACTGTAACAGCAGAGCACGTTAAGCTTATTCATCCCCCCAATGTTTTTGGAGGTAAATATGGCCTTGATTCAAGCTGTATCAGACACAAATGCAAAGATGACAGGATTATCTGCCAATATCAAATACTGTACCAAGAACAGAACTCTCAAGTTCGCTAGTGACTTTCCATAGTCCCAGTCATTCTCATGCAAGAGAAAACAATTCTCTTTACTCTTGAAAGCATATTGAAAATAATAATAATCTTTGTGGCCACAAATGAGACTAAACAAGTTGGGGGCCCACAAGGAATTTCAAGGTGGCCACAAACAAGTGTAAAATCCTTCCTATATACAGGTGGACCCCCATATCCACTGATTCGCTATCCACGGTTTCAGTTATCCACGGATCATGGGGACCCCCCCCCCAGGCTTTTACTTTTCCCCAGTAAGCTTCGTTTCTTCCTTAAAGAAACAGGAGAAGCAGCCTCTGGCTGCTTATTACAGGCAAGTAGAACCTTGCTTCTGTTAACCTTGCAGAGCCTCTCTAGTACGTTCTACTTGCCTGCAATGGAGGCTGCTTCTCTGTTTGTTTTAAGGAAGAAACAAAGCTTGCTGAAAGAAAAAATTAAGAGCTGGGGGGGCAAGCATGCCTGCCTGCAGGGGAGGCAGGGTGGGGTGGGGGCCTCAGGAAACCATGGAGGGGGTGTTTGCTCTTATCCACGGTTTCAAATATCCACGGAGGGGCCTGGAACATATCCCCAGCGGATATGGGGGCCCACCTGTATTGCAGTCATGTGACACTATTAAACTCTGCTGCAAGAATTTTCTGATCAACTATCCTATCACTAGTCTAAACCTCAGTAGTCAAGTGCTATATCTCTCACTAATGATTTTCCCTATAGCATTCACTGATGTTTTTTGAGGCTAGATGGCTATGGAGATACTTATTTAGCCCCAAACATGAACACTATAATGCAGAGAAGCAATATTTTATCTCTCCCAATACCATATGGAAAAATGTGAGTAGACTGGAAACGGACTTGAAGGATGTTTCACACTACCTGAACCTATTTTCACCTGTTTCCAGGATCCTTAAGCTGTTGGTGACTTTTTCCCCTTCAAAAGTGAAAGAGTAGGTGGGGGGGGGGTTGACTACTTAAAATTGGAGGAAGCATTTTTTCATCTGAACGAATTGAATTCCTTCTAATGAATTCCCCTGCAGGATTCTTTTAGGGTCAGATGAATCAGAGTCCTTAAAATGTGTGTTATTAGGTGCTTGAGCAGGCCAGCTCCTGTCTTCCCCCCAGCTAACACTGAGCATTCCTGGAGGGCAACGAGCACGCTCTGTTCTCCGTGATCTGAGTAAACTTTGAAGAAACGTTCCAAATCTTGTCAGTCATTTTTGTAAAGGGGGGGGGGGTTTGCTTTGGCCATTTTGCCAATGTTTGGAAGGAGAGTGTTTTTTGAATAATCAGGGGGGAGGGGTTACAGAGAGAAGCTGTTTCCTCTTTAAACTATTTTTCTTTTTCTTTTTTGCTGTTGCCTGTGACTGTGGCGCTCCTCTCAGCAGTGGCGCATGGCAGCTGCCATTTCCCCCCCCCCCCCAATGCTTGGAGATTATATCATTCTTCAGGGAATTATGTGGAAAAATGGTGCTTCCCCCCACTGGGAAAAAAGAGCACCTAATGCATAGAACAGGCAAGACAAGCAGTTGCTGCTCCTCCCCAGGGGCGTCACTAGACGCGCGTCACCCTAGTGCGGGGACGCGCGTCACCCCCCCTAGGGGCGCGACGTTATAGGCGCGGGGGGAGGGGGCCACCCGGCTCCCCCCCCCGCATCGCGTCACCCCCTCCGGATGCTCTGAGGCCGGCCCGGGAGCCGGCCTCGGAGCGTCCGAACTCGTCGGCGCTCCAGGGCCTTCTGAAAGAAGGCCCAGGCAGCGCGTCAATCCGGGTATTTCCCGGATTTTCGCGCATGCGCAGACCCGTTTTGAGGGCTTTTTGCCCTCAAAACGGGTCTGGGCATGCGCGAAAATCCGGGAAATACCCGGATTGACGCGCTGCCTGGGCCTTCAGAAGGCCCTGGAGCGTCGACGGGGTCGGACGCTCCGAGGTCGGTTCCCGGGCCGGCCTCAGAGCGTCCGGAGGGCGACGCGCGTCACGGAGGTGACGCGCGAGGGGGTGCGCGCGTCACCCCATGACGCGCGTCACCCCCTGGCGGCCCGCCCCCCCGCCACGCTCCAGTGACGCCAGTGCTCCTCCCTCTCCTGGGCAGCAGCTGCTTCTATGTCCTTGTGGATCATCCACCTGCTTCCTCTAGTAAGTGAGTCAGTGATTGGTCAGCTAAAGGCAGCCTCTGTCCAGGAAAGGGAAAGGAAGCAACTACTGCAGCTCTTTCTGCCACTGCTCAACCCCTTCTATGCACCTGTACTGCAGATCTGGAAGAGACAAGAAACTGCTGGAGAAGGGAGGGGGTGGCTTACCAAACTGCACTTGACTGAAGCTGGGTAGGGAAGAGTTTTCTGCTCAGAATCAGAAATCGCAGCGGGCATGCCCAAGCCCTTGGGCATGCCATCACTGACATTTTGCAAGGCGGTGCCGATAGTGCCCAGCTGGGAAGTCAGCGAAAGTGATAGAAGAATACATAAGAAGTGAGAACTCTTAAAGTGAATTAGCAGCAGGAAGAACAACACCCTTGACAGAAACTGGCAGTCACAAATTCCTCAAGTGCTTCTGGACAGTGGCGTCACTGTGTCGCGCGTCACCCCAGAGCGGGGGACGCGCGTCACCCCCCCCGACTCACCCCCCCTACAGAAACTTACCTTTTCCGGCGCGCGTCACCCTCCGGAGGCCGGACGCTCCGAGGCCGGGGAGCGTCCGGCCCGGCCGGCGCTCCAGGACCTTCTAAAAAGAAGAGGCCCAAAGCGAGGGTTTGCGCATGCGCGAAAATCTTAAAAGTTCGCGTTTTAACGCAAGCGCTTTGGGCCTCTTCTTTTTAGAAGGCCCTGGAGCGCCGGCCGGGCCGGATGCTCCCCGGCCTCGGAGCATCCATCCTCCGGAGGGTGACGTGCGCCGTCACGGAGGTGACGCGCGTCACCCCCCCCCCGGCGCGCATCACCCCCCGGCGGCCCGCCCCGCCTGCCATGCTACAGTGACGCCAGTGCTTCTGGAATTACCAAAACAAGGAAGAATATTCCTTGCCGATTACAATCAGACATTTCTAGTACATGAATGCTTCCTGAGGTCTTTTTAGCCCCTCTACAGGTTCTCCTTAGAACAAATCAACTTATTTTCACTTATGCTGCTGGTGTTTTTTCTAATTATATGTATATAAATCTGTTCCTAATGCTTACTTACATTAGTGTTGGTCTAGGTTTGCCAGATTAACATATTGATTTTTAAAATAGAAGTGTCATTTCAGACGCATGCAGGAGTTTATCTTCCAACACTCTGTAATCCTTAATTGTTGCACTGTTTCTTATGCACTATTTAGTTGTTAGACCTATCATTTGTGCTGAGGATAATTTACTTAATGTGAGCTTGTAATAGCTAATCACGAATGTTAACCACAGAAAAAACTACAATAATTAATTTGTAAGAAAGGGTTCTAATTACATATTTCATTTTTCCTATGTAGACAAATTTAGAGTAGAGTTCAACATGGAGACTAATCAAAGTATTTGTCCAACAGGAATTTAGCCATTTTTAGACTCTGCAGCTGTTCACAAAGGCTATGTAAATAGACAGTGTTTGCACAGCAAAGTAGGGCCCCAATCCTGTTTGGGCCTTGTGCTGTCAGAACTAGCTGGGCCACCATCGCATGCTTCCGGGAAACTGCCGCAAACAGGCAGTGGCGGGGTGCATGCAGTGATGGCTCCAGAAGTCTCCACCGGTGCAGCAGCGGAGATGGACAGGGAGGGCAGGGGGAGTTTGGGGGAGGATCTCAGCAGCACCAGCATGCAGCAGATCCTACTGTATCCCCTCTTTCCCAGGCCGCCTGCCCCTTTTCTCTCCTCAGACTTACAGCAGCAAAATGGCTGGTGTAGGTACAAGGAGACCCAAAGGCAGCCATCAGGCAGCCTACCGAGGGCTAAGTAAAAATATGTTTACTTGTCCTGCTTGCTGTCCAATCGCCCGCCCCGCCCGCCCTTGGATGCATCACATGTTCTTGTCAGTGTGGCTGCATCGTCACCAATGGTGGGGGATAGGATTGGGCCGTAAGTGTACTTTCCAAAGATGCCATGTAATACTTGGCAGCACACTATAGTGGAAACAAATTTGTTTCCCCCACCCATCCCAATTCTTCTCTGAAATTACTGCTACCAAATATTCTCAGACTATTCAATATTCAACCACAGCATTTAACAATCAAATATCTTGCTGCAGTAGTTCACATTGGCCAGTACTGATAGCTCATGTGCAATGGCAGTTAGTATTTGACAATATCTGACCCCTCACTTGCAATAGCATTTCATAAACTCATAGTTCATACATAATTAAGTTGCACAGACTTACAGTACAGCAGTGGTATAGCAGTGGTGGAGGGAGAACAGAAGGCTTTGGGAGGGAAAGGGGATTGAAATCCCCTTTAAAGGGGGATTTAAGTCCCATTTCCCTTCCAAAGCCTCCCATTTTGCCCTACACTACTGCTGCATCAGTGCTGCACTAGTGGAGGAGCTGGGTATGATTGCTCTGTTAATTAGGTCAACTAATTAGGTCAATTAATTAGGTTGAGGGTACAATCTGGAACCATGGCAGGGACCCAGTATTACAATAAAGCCCTCTTACCCCTGCCCATGATTTCACTGTACAGTTCGCCCTCGTTATCTGCGGGGGGTCCATTCAAGGATCCCCCATGGATTCCAAAAAACCGGAAGTGCCCTTCAGAAGTCCACAGGAGGCCTTCTGAGATGCGGGGAGGTTGCACACGGCCTCCACGCACCTCAGAAGGCCTCCTGGAGGCTTCTGAAAGGCAGTTCTGTTTTTTTCCCGAGAAACCAGAAGTGCCCTTCAGAAGTCACCAGGAGGCCTTCTGAGGTGCATGGAGGCCGCATGCGACCTCCCCGCATCTCAGAAGGTCTCTCAGAGGCTTCTGAATGGCAGTTCTAGTTTCTCGGAAAAACAGGAAGTGCCTTTTTCTATGGGTTTGGAACCCGCAGTTAATCAAATCTGTGGGTTCTGAATCCCCGGAAAAAAAGAGGCCACTGTATTCCACACACTATTTTAAGGAAAAACAGAAGAGGTAAAAACATGAATTACGCATAACATGTACTGTAGTTTGACACTTAGCAATGCAGATTAGAATGAGAACTAGTTAATTGTGCCTCATCAATACTAAGCACAACTTTAAACATAAGCTGTCACTATCTATTGATATAATCAACTCAGAACATGACTATGAAAAACAACTACTCCAGTTGAGGAATCTACAATTTAGCCAATTCCTCTCAGCTTTACCACTTTCTCTCAGCACTACTCTCAAATGGTTATTATAGTTACAGTATTCCTTTCACCCAGCAGCTTGAGCCAGCTCAAATTTGACCTGACAGCAACTGAAGCTCTATCTTTTTACAAAAACTTGCCTGAAAATTAGTTCTTTTAATTAATTAAAGGGATGCAAAAATATGCAACAATTGATTTGGAAACTGAGAAGTTTCCCTCTTGGGAACTACCTCTACAACTTAACATAAAGTCACTGCAAAACCAGGTTTACTGGCAGGTCCCAATACATGATTAGTAGGCTGCATTTCGCTTGATGACTCACAAGTCCTGCAGACCTATTTAAGATTAACATGTGAACCATAAGCTGTCGATCGAAAGGTCGGCAGTTCGATTCCCGCGACGGGGTGAGCGCTCGTTGCTTGGCCAGCTCCTGCCAACCTAGCAGTTCCAAAGCATGTTAATGCGAGTAGATAAATAGGTACTGCTTGCGGGAAAGTAAACAGCGCTCCGTGTTCCATGTATTATTATTATTATTATTAACAGTATTTATATACCGCTTTTCAACAAAAAGTTCACAAAGCGGTTTACAGACAAAATCAAATGATTAAATGGCTCCCTGTCCCCAAAGGGCTCACAATCTAAAAAAGATGCAGAAGAACACCAGCAAACAGCCACCAGAAAAGACACTGTGCTGGGGTGAAAGGGGAGCAGTTACTCTCCCCCTGCTAAATATAAGAGGAGCACCAATTGAAAAAGTGCCTCTTGCCCAGTTAGCAGGGGTGACCACATGACCACGGAGGCATCTTCGGACAACGCTGGCTCTTCGGCTTTGAAATGGAGATGAGCACCACACCCTAGAGTCGGACACGACTGGACTTAATTGTCAGGGGATACCTTTACCTTTATCATAACTTTGTCAGGAACATAATAATACACACCAAGGATTCAAATCATCAAAAACTGAGGGGGAGGGGTGTTCTCAGAAGTCTTTCTGAAGGAAATATAACAAGTTATTTCTGTCATTTCAGCACACATTTAAGATTTAGAAGACTTATGGTCCAATCCTATGGGCTATTTATGACAGTGGATCTTGCGATTTGCTGTCGTAAATAATGTAGCGGTATTGTAAGAGGTGGGCCGTTATTGTTCACTTCAGGGCTGCCAGCACAGATGGCTGGAGGCCACACCCATGTGGTAGCAGCCACTGGAGTAGGTCAGGTGGTAGAGGGAGTGGTCCGGGGAGGATCAGGGCAGGGAGTAGGCTGAACTAGAAGGCAGTTTGAGGGGTGGTGGTGGATCTTGACAGCAATTGCACATGCTGGATCCTATCCCCCTTTCTTGGCCCAAACTCTTCCCCTTTCACTTCTCAGAATGATGTCGGCAAATGGAAAAATAGGCCATTGGTGACCAGGTGGCCTACTGGGAGGTAAGTAGAAAATATTTTAACTCTCACGAGCCATCTGATCACCCCTCCACCATTGCATGCAGTGCACACTCCACTGTCACAACTGCACGGCAGAAGATGGTGGGGGGGGGTAGGATGGGGCTCTAAGTTTGAAAGGTTTTAAAACAAGAAAAAAAGTGTTCCTCTGCTTAATCTATTTCTCCAAGCATAGCCTAGACAGAAGATTCTGCCAACACCTCCACATTAATGGTTTGAATAAAGGAGACAATTCAGATAAGTGAAAAGGAGTTAGAAGCATAAATCTCCACTGTAAAAAGGAATTGGCTGACCTAATTGAGATAAATCTGCAGGCATACTCCATTCATAAATATGAAGACATGAATTTACATCCCTTTGTTTTTCACATCAGAAAGCTTGGCTAGGTACAGTGTATAAACGGAAATTCTCTATGGCAGGTAACTAGCAAATATTTTTTATTTGATGGTGTAGTGCAGTGGTTCCCTAACTGGGGCGTCGCAACGCCCCAGCCGGGAACAAAGGGTTGCTATGTCCTTAAGGGGCATGGCAACCCGCGGTGACAATGACGCGCCCGGGATTGCGCCGCCGCCGCTCCGACGCTTGGGGAGGCCTGCGGAGGGGTCCGCAGGCTACCCACACACCCCGCCGGACACCCACTACCCACCAATGCAGGTAAAAAGGGCGATTTTGGGCGCGGCGGTGGCGGCGCGATCCCGAGCGCGTCGTCGCGACCCCTGGGAAGGCCCCACTGCCACTTAGAGCAGCGTTGGGCCTTCCCAGGAGTTTGGGAACCACTGGTGTAGTGGTTTGGGAGTCGGACTTAGACCTGGAAGATCCAGGTTCAAATCCCTGCTCAGCCATGAAGCTTCCTGGGTGACCTTGGGCCAGTCACTATCTCTCAGCCCCACCTCCCTCACAGGGTTGTTGTGAGGACAAAAAGGAGGGGAGGAAATATGTACACCACTCTGAGCTCCTTGGAGGAAGGGCGGTATAAAAAATGTGAAAAATAAATAAATAATTCTTTCAATTTGCTATCCAGTTTCAATGTGTGATCCAGTCCCCAGTTATTTCAAGCTTTATCTCCTCAAATGCTTAACCAGCTACTCAATTTTTTTTAAAGCTCCCTTACTGGAAATCTGACTCATCCCAAGTGCTGATAAAATGTACAGCCTTATTTCCAAACATACTTCTGGTATAAACCTGATCGGAAAGCCTATCATGCCCCAAAGTAGGGACATCCCCTCTCTCCCCCCCACTCAGAAAAGGAGACAATATATTGAAATAATATATTTCAATTTCATCCTCCTTCCCTGTCTCACTCTCATTCATGCCCTGCCACTATGCAACCTGGGCTACAATCCTATTTCTCAGGAGTAAGCCCCATTAAACACAATGGGGCTTACTTCTCTGAGTAGGCATATATAGGGTAATATAAAGAGACAGCACCTCCAGCTTGGTTCAAAACGCTGTTGGCTTCCCCTCCTCCCATATCCCAAGCAAATAGAGCAAAAGATCAAGCAAAAGCCATGTTTACTGCTGTCTCTCGTACTTGCCACAAGGAAGGGAGAGAGACAGCTACCCTTTAAAGCTGAATACATGGGGCACACTGTGGCAAAGGAGGGCTCTGCTGGGAGCCAATCTAGGGCACCATCTCACCTCCACCAAGGACTCAAAACACATGGATATCAAGAACCACGGGTGAAGTAGCGAACTGGGTGGGGCAGTTTATGGGACCTAATCAGGCCCTGGGGGGGGGATGAGGTCAGGGAGGCAACAGAGAAGAGGGCAGACCCTGAGGAGGAGAAGGCGCTCTCTCCCTGTGCTGCAAGCAACGCATCTGGCAGTATCATTTGTTCCTATATGCAACAGCAGGAAGTCACTGGATCACTGTGGTCACTGGATGTTATGAGTCTCAACAACTCACCAATGGAGAGTCACCTCACCAGGTTCCCTCATTAAAGGGGTTGAAATGTCAGGTTAAAAATTATGTTGTTTCAGAGGGCATTTGAAACCTATGCCCCATCCAAGGCTATGTTGCGGTCCTTGACAGCTGCTATTATTCAGTAGTGTTACAATTCTATTAAGTTTTTAATTTTGTTGTTTTTATACTGTTATACGCTGCCTTGTGGATCCTGAAGGATGAAAAAGTGAGGTATAAATATTTTAAATGAATATATAACAAATAAATCGATTCACTTATACGGCAGCTGCAGTGTGCTAACAGTTTGGGGTTAGAAAACAGGTTGCTCTTTTTCAGGCCTAATGGTTCTCATGATTGTCTTCTATGACCTGAAAGTAAGCCCTAAATCATGCCCAGCATCCTCCTGGGGTGCACATTACAGGGGAAGTAGCGGGTGAGGTGTCTGTCATTCAGGAAGCCCTGATGATGTATTATTCCAATACAGTTTAAAAGCCACTATTGTAGCAAATAAGAGATGTGAGAGAAGGGATGTGAGAGAGTATCTCCTCAACCAGAATTAGCAGGGCAAAGCAGAGAGGAAGTTCTACAGAAGACAGTAGATTTAAAGAATCAGAAAAGTATGGGAGGAAAAAGCCCGATAACAATGACTAAAGTAAGACATATTGACCCAACCTCAACCCCCAACCCCCCAAAAAACCCAAAGGGGAAAAAATTATGTTGGAAAGGAAGCAAGCTTCCTGTCTCTTGTAGAGTAGGGAAGGTTGTAATAAATATATGAAGAAAAGAGATAAAAAGAAAAGTTAAGGGTGAATTATAGCATCGTTGACAGCTTCTCAACCAGGTAGGCCAGAGGACTTCTCTAACAATTTTAGATGACGACAGCAGAATTAATTTGGTTTCATCAGCTGATAATTCTCTGGAAATAGACTACTTGTACTGCTGTTTGCTGGCAATTGTTTCCCATGGGAGATATTTCTCCTCTTGAAGTGCTAATTAGGCTGTATCCAATCCAATGATTTATGGAAGATGTCTCTCTACCCTAAAACAGAACTATAGTTATGCTTTTTTTTTAAAATTTTGTTTGGAATCCAGAAGCTTGGCAATTGCTAACCACTAGGTGCTACTCCCTCTGATCAGCTTCCAGCTTTCCTTATAGTGGGTTTTAAGATGGAATTTCAAAAGAGGTAATTGAGGAAGCATAGTGCAGGTGTTCTGGGAGGCCATTCCAAGCACAAGGGGAAGCAAGGGAAAAAGGAAGGAGTAATTTGAGGGAGCAAGAAACTTGTGGATGGTTGAGAGTGGTGGCGCTGGAAGACCACAGCGCATGGACAGGAGTGTAGTCAGCTATGAGGACTGAAAGGTAGGGAGGAATGAGGCTATGGAGGACTGGAAGGCAGGCCAAGGAGCTTGGTGCTGAATCTGGAAATTGAGAGGAAACCTTACACAGTTAAAATATCCGGGTTTAAGGACCATGGCCGTACATTAAAAATATCCATATTCCAACATTTCATCCAGTATACTCTGGACTTCCTTAGGGAATGTGTGAGAGACCTCACATGAGAGGGACCCTGTTAAGGGATTTAAGGAGGGGTACAATATAATCAGTATATTGAGCAAGATAAATGGTGTTAGCTGCAGAAAGCTGGACGGAGATGAGGGCCTCAAGATCAGCCAAACCAAAGACTATCAAGGAGGTTGCAGTAGTTAAGGCAAGACACACAACCAGGGTGTGTCTTGAACTAGAGTTTTGCCAAAGGGGCAGAAATATAGGATCAGATCCCTTTATTTTGTAATATTGTAAAGGGAGAAGCTCGTCTGATCTGGCAACATACTAACCTTGGGAAATAAAAAAAGAGTCAGAGGTAAAGACTACCTGCCTGTTTCACAGGGTGGATGGTGACACTGTCAAGAGATACAGAGGGTGTACAAGGTGAGGAGCACTTGGCGGGCTTGAGATGATAATGAAGCATCCAGGCAGAAATGTAAGACACAGACAGTTGCAGAAATGAATGGAAGGAAAAAGCAGAGACCTAAGTCACAAAGAGATTCAAGCAACAGAGAGCTTTGGCGTAGAGAGGAAGAGCTGGGTATGGGTATCTTCAGAGTGTAGGTGGTGTTAAAAACTATGGAATCTGATGAAGACACCCAGGGACAGAGGCATTTCTACAGTAGGGGCAGTACCGTAAGTTGCGCCCCGTCCTAGTCCCAGTTTACAAACCAGAACGAGGAGGCCCCTCCCACTCCCAATCGGAGCCATTCCGCGCGGCGAAGGCGACGGGCACTCCCTGCGCGGAACGTCTCCAACGGTGGGGGCAGGGCCTCCTTGTTCCGGTTTGTAAACAGGGACTAGACGGGGCACAACGTACGGTACCGCCCCTACTGTAGAAACGCCTCTGCCCAGGGACTGTGTGTAGAGAAAGAATGGCAAGGGGCAACAGAGTCCTGGAGTACCCTAACAAAAAACAGGAAGGAAGAGGAGGAGTTTCTTCCTCTGGAAACACTGAATGATTAAATAGGTAGGAGAACCAGCTGAGAACAGAATCAGAGACCTAAGTCATGAAGGAAGTCAAGCAACAGAGGGGGATAAACTGTATTGAAAGCAGCAGAGAGATGAAGGAGAATGAAGGCAGGATAGACTGATTTGACTGTCAGGAGGTCACCTGTGATTTCTGTAAAGTAAGGGCTGATTCACACTACACTTTTCCAGGCGCGGATGCTCCTGCCCCTGCCCCAGCACGCAGAGCTGGCCGGAAGCCCTCCTGCTGTCCCACCTTCTTATGAAGGTGATTGGAGGTAGTTCTGATTGGCATGCAGCCACTCTCCCCCCCTCTCATCTGGTAGGCTGCAGTAGCTCCGCGAACCCGCCCAGCTCCGCGAAGCCTGCCCCCTCAAAAGATGAGGGGAAGCCATTTTTCCAGCCTCTGCATTGCGAAGCTCGCAGCTGCTCCGCAAGCTTCCGAAATGCTGTCAAAGAGCTCCGCGCTACGCTCCGGAGATCTGTAACGCGCCTGGATTCCTGTAGTGTGAATCAGTCTTAAGTCTCTCAGTGTAGAGCAGGGGGCAGAAGCCACTCTGGAGATGGACAAGAATTGGAGGAGACATCGTTGAGGCATTGGAAATAACATAAACAGCATGTTCCAGAAGTCTAGGGCAAAGGGCAGCAAGGAAACCAGGAAGTAGCTGGAGAGGGAGGGAGCACCGAAGGATGGTTTTTTGAGAATATGAGAGACAATGGAATACTTGAATACAATAGGGAATGAACCTGAGGAAATGGGTTGATGAGTAGGAGAGGAGGGATGATTGCAGGGGAGATGACAAAAAGGTGTCAAAAGGGAATGCGGAGTAGGGATCAAGGGGCAAGTGGAGGGATTCAATGAGGACAACAGGGTATTATTCATTTCATCAAGAGAAATAGGAGGGAAAGAGGTAAGAGCTGAGGAACATGGTGGAGGAGGGAGGGCTGGAACAGAGGGAGTGAGAAGACGACAAGTAGGAGCAGATGTCTCAATTTTGAAATTGAAAAAGGAAACTAGGTCTGGCAGAGAGCAAGGAGGGGGGAGAGAGAAGAGAACTTAGCAGGGAAGCAAAGAGGCATTAAGGATTCCTAGAGTTACTGTGCAGGTCTATGCCTGTCTACTCAGAAGTAAACCCCTTTGAATTTAGTGGAGGTTACTCACAGGTAAGTGTGTATAGGAAATGATGTATTTCATGAACTTATTTATATTACAGTATGGGGGGGCGTATCTGCAGATCCACTATCCGCAGATTCATTTATCCGCGAACAGCGGGTGGCCCCACCCACCCCACCGGCCATTATTTTACCTTGGAAGATGGTCTGTGTCTTCCAGTACTATTAACAAACACACACTATAAGCAGCAGCATGGATACCAGCCCCCCCCCCCCCCCCCCGTGTATGTATTTCTAATAGTACTGGAAGCTGGTTTGGGTATCCTTTTGGAAAAAAGGTGGAATATAACTTGAATGAATAAATAAATAAATAAATAAAATTGCAGACACCTAAGAAGGTGTAGTGTTGTTTGGGTAAATAGGTGAGATAGGAGCAGATGAAATGAAAATTGTAATCAACAAACTCTTATTATATTCCAGATCTGTTCTGCTGCACGGGAGCATGAGCAAAAGATAGTGAACTGAGGGAATGAGCCAGGGCTTGGGTGAACAGGTCATATAGGTTGCATGGAGCACAAGGCAAGGATGGGGCAATCAAAGATAAAAATTGCAGAGTTCAAAGAAATGAAAGGACAATGAGCCAGTGCATCAACAGCTTGGAGGACGGGCAGCACAATCCTGACTAAGTATCCAGCGGGTGGCCCTGGCCTGCCTGCCGGATCCTATTTGCATTCCGGGCCGATCAAGATTGGCCCGGAGGTCTACTCCCCCAGTTTTCCCCTTCCCCCGGTGTAACGCGGGGAGGATTTCCGCCAGCTATTTAGCTGGCGCAAGTCCAAGGAGGCTGTGTAAAGGCCGCACTGGCCCGGGAAGGGGCTGGGGATATGGCGGCCGCCATCCCCGCCCCCCGGGGCGGCTCAGCCAATGACCCCCCCTCCCTCACCGCCCAGATCACCCCTGCACCCGTCAGGGGGATCCCTTACCTTCTCCGGCGGCTGCAGGGACGATTCGATGGCGGAGTGAGGGCAGCTGGGTGGCCTCCGCGCTGGCCGCCCTTACTCTAGAGTCGTCGCAAACGTGCTTTACGCAAACGTGTTTGCGACAGCTTCAAATGGTGGAGTGCTCGCTCCACCATTTCTGCGTTAGCAGGATTACGCTTCCAATCTAGAATAGCCAATGCTTAGTTCTTCTTCCACCTTCCTGGATTTCTGTGCAGGTATACATATTCTTGACATATAATACAACTCCTCCTCGTGTAGTAGGAAGGAATAGGGGTCACTGGCTTTGATAAGTCTTGGTAACCTCTCCGTCACATCCCAGATACTTGCAGCAGGAAGACAACACACAATCCAAGATGATGTGTCTGGCTTGCACATCACTACCTCTGTCCCTCTCAGCAGGAAGTTCTCTACCAGTACCACATGTCTCCTCCCCAACATGTCTCCGTAATAGCAACCGGATGCGCACTATCGAATTCTGTACCTCAGCTATATTTGCCAGTGCCTTGGCTCACATCCAGTGGTCACTGCTGAGATGTCAATCTGAAGGATTCCGATGGAGCTTTTCTTGCTGTTCCTATTCGAGAGGGAAGGAGGAAGGGCTAAAGAATCCTTAGCCTATGTCTCGGGTCTCATGGGAGGGTGGGACCAATGTTGCTGGCCTTACTCAATTTTAAATATGGCCTGTGTTTAGAAATGGAGTTGCTGGCACAAGGACTAGCCAAACTTTATAGTTGGCATGGCAACACAGTCAGCTTTTGAAAGAGCCAGGCTTCTTCCTTTTTTTTAAATGGTGAGGATTAATTTGACGATATTACCACCGCTAAGTACTGTACAAAGAAGTGTTAAGGAAAAACGTTTATTTCAATATGATTTTATTGGACTCAGTGACCCATGAGACTCTCCATTAGGAAGGAATTTGCTTCCTTCTGCAACATAAAGCTAGCACTTGTGCTGCAAGAACTGCTAGCATTTTTTTTTAAGCTTAGCTGCAGGGAAATCAACAGTGCTGCTACCATCTGTTTCCAAACTAAACTGAACTGCTCTGTTTTGGACAGTGCCTGCCACTGAGGTGGAATAATTATATAATGTAAGGGAAACTGAGCAAGGAGTATTTTCTGCACAACGTGTTGGAACTGCTCAGTCTCTGAAATTCCTATCAGTTGTTAAAGTGGCAGATGAAGCTGTGTAATGTATCCGAGATTAAGTAATTTAATTCTCTGCAAACTGTGTCTGATTCATTCAGCCAAGCCTTGAAGTGACACCAGAACTCACAACATTTCCCTTTAGATACTTTTTTTTAATGCCCAAAGAAAAACATTGGGGCACACTATTTATCCTCTTCACATATAGCAAACACCGACACATTCTTCTTTAGTTTCCATGGCTAAAACTCTGGTAATCTCCTGTGCTGATTGCTGCACCCTTCTCCCTTGCCTTCCCTTACCTCATTTCATTCTTCTCATCTATGATCTATGCTTCATCTATGCTCCCCAAAATACTCATGTCTATTGTAATTCAGATAATGTGATGTCCTTCCTCAACATCTAGGCTGGCTTCCCATAGCCTCACACACCCACGCACAAGGACTGCTTATCCTTACTCTTTAAAGTTCCCCACCATCATGGCCCATCCTCTCTTTCATCTCTTATTTCCTATTGCTTATTACCTTTTTTCGTATTACATTTGCTCCTCCACTTTGAAATTTCCTGCTTCCTGAAATGACTCTCTTGCTGCGCTTTTACCTGAAACTTCCTTCTAGAACACTTATTTACTTCTGTTTTCCTTGAAACCTCAGCTCAAAAGCCACATTTTTGTGGAGTCTTGGGTTTCACCTCTTCTTTAGTCTGCATCTCCAAATACAAATGACATGACTAATGGCATAATCCTGCGTAACCCTACGCCTCTGCAGCAGGCGCTGCATAGGCGGAGGATGCCGTAAATGCGCTGTAAATCGCGTTTTTGGCACCCTCAGAGTAAGGGCCACCGGCGCACAGGCCGGCAGCCCTTGCTCCACCGTGAAACTGACCTGCATTCGAGGAGGCCCATAGGCCCCAGGCAGCCCTACACCAGGGGAAGGGGATGATCCCCCAAGGAGTCCCCGGCCCGCACCAGAGTGGCCTGGGAATGGCTGAGGATCCTGCGGTAGGCCCTATGGGCCGGCCGCAGATCCTTACGCAGGATCGGGCTGCCAATACAGGTAATAATGTTTGTTTACACTTCCAACTGGCAAAGCAGACATTTGAATCACTGTTTCTGTGTCTAGACTTTCACACGGTATTCTGTTTTCTCCGATGCATTTGGTTTACACCTATCGAGAGTTTAAAAAATAATCCATTTAAATGCTGCAAAACACTTTGCTAACAAGTGCTGCAGTTTTATTGCCCGTTATGTTCAACTTCATACATCTGCATTTCTCTTTCCTTGCAAAAAGAGTTCCTTGCTTTAACAATCTGACTTAAATCCTAAGAAGGATTTTTGTGTAGAATTACTTTTAAGCAAATCATATTAATTGCAAGTCTTTTGATGTGCTATAATCTCAGAGAGATGAGCCTTCCTGTGGAGTGCTTTAAAATGCAAATACAGAGAATCTCTATCCATTTTAAAAAGGCCTACTTGGCGTATAACACCTAACCAATCTAGGTTTTCCACTGATGTTTGATCCTCTAATATTGGTTCAAAGTCTTGGTTATTCTCATCAAAAAATAGTGCAGTATCATTTATCAGAGAGATTCTCAACTTGGTATTTTCTTTCAAAGAAACAGAAACTGGGTCAACAATGCTTATCTCGCACGTACAGTTTCTATTCCATTAGGAGTATAAATGCAACACAGACACAAGGACTGTATACAAGAGAAACAGCAATAATTGAAAGAATAAGAACATAAGAACATAAGAAGAGCCCTGCTGGATCAGGCCAAAAGCCCATCTAGTCCAGCTTCCTGTGTCACACAGTGGCCCCACCAGATGCCTCAGGGAGCACACGAGACAACAAGATACCTGTGTCCAGTCGCCACTCCCTTGCACCTGGCACAGAGAAAACCCACTTCTAAAAAAAAAAAAAAAAAGGCCAGCTTGTTGCTTGTTATATAAATGTGGGAAAGTATCTTATTCTCTGTTTTATCAAGTAGCAAGACTTACTTCAATGGCTAGCACATTTGAGAACATCTGTCAACTGTCTCATCAACAAACGCCATTATTCACAAAAATTTGTCTGAAGCTGTTCTTATTTGTTCTGACCTTAACGGTTCTCCACTCCCAACAGGGCTACTCTGTGTCTATTATTTCAGTTGATGACAATTAAGAACCCTGGAGTCAGGGGCAACCATCTCTTGTAAATTCTATTCAGTCTGCATAATGAGGTTCTGGGAGGAAGGATTTTTCAAGCAGGAGGGTGGCATTTTGAAGATGGAAAGCCACTTTTAAAACAGCTTCTAACAGATTTTCTGCAATACTGTATTTCTAACTTCGCAAGCACCTGAGGTAAAGAGGATCCCAATCTTTCAAATGGTTCAACATGCATTCAAGTTGGCTCACTGAAAGTACCATATTGGTCTGAGTATAAGACTCACTTTTTTCTCCTAATTTAAGTTTTTAAACTAGGGGTGCGTCTTATAATCAGGCTGTTGCAATTTAATGCCAGTGATTTAATTAATTTTTTTTAATAGCACCAAACGTTAAGGGTGTGTCTTATAATCAGGTGCGTCTTATACTCGGGACAATACGGTATATCTGATGATTCACAAGACCATGTGAAAGCCAGAACAGAGTACAGTAGGGCTCTGGTATCTGTGGGGGATAGGTTCCTGCCCCCACCCCTGCAGATACGGGAACCCGCAGATGGGGGAACACTGCCCTGCGCACCCATTACCTTTTTTTTTTCTTTATAGAGCTGGCCCCAAGCCCCTGCATTTCTTGCTTAACCAAAACGTTATAAGCAGCATGCTGCTTATATAGGCTTACCAGATCGCCGACCGGGACGGAGCGACCTGCCCTTAAGAGGCAGGTCGCTCTGTCCCGGTCGGCGATCTGGTAAGCCTATGCTTATATAGCAACAAAGCAGGCAAGCAGCCTGCATTCTAGAAGCAGGAAGCAGTTATGATGATAAAGTGGCGTGACTCCCATGTATGCTGACCTGAGTTTCTTGGAAGAAGAGTGGGTAATGTGTTAAAATCCACATGGATTTCAAAATGTTACTGAAAACAGTTACTGCAGACATGTTTAATAAATAAAAGTGTGTCACTAGTCTAGCACTGAGAGAAAGAGAGAGAGAGAGAATGAGAATTTCTATCTGGCCCTTTGACGTTCAGGGCATTCAAAATGCAAGCCATAGCCCTGAAGAATAATATATATTACTAATTAGTTCCCTGTTTCCACATCACAAACTCATGATGTGGTGGTAGCAGAATCACAACTCAGCCTTCAGCAGTTATGACAAGACAAAAAACTTGATTAAACAAAAGCAAACACAAATCTTAAGACCACTCTTGCAAAATTTGCTACCTGCACCACACAGACATATCATCCCATGGCTCAGAGGAGCATACATTGAGAAATTCTGCTTTAGAGCAGGGGTTCTCAACGTTTGGAGGCCGGGGTACCCCCTATCACAGTCCAATTTTCTGAAGTACCCCCTCCTAGCATTGGCCACTTATGAGTCCTTCACCTGCCCCGCCCCACTCTGTTCACCCTGATGGTGATTCTCTTGCTGCCAGTGTTGGGGCTGACTGGATGCAGTGATTGGCTCCTTGGACATCACAGTGATGACACACAGATGTCATATGGATGGCACGCCAATGTCATTGTGATGACATGCTGATGTCATGGCAATAGTGTGCTGCCATCAGGATGCTGCTGTGTAGATAGCAGGCTGTGTTGGTGTTTCCATAGATGCTACGATGTTTTGAGAGGGTTGCGCTGCTTTGTCAGGACAGGCTTGGCATTTCGCCCTTGGTTGATGGTGCATCGCCAGTGTGGGGTTGCTAGGACGGCCTTAGGATACGACAGACATAGCACCCGCGTCTGTGCGATGTTGTCACAGTGTCCGAATAGGATTGGGCCTTTAATAACCTACCAGTTCTTAAGATCTCTCTGTCTTGAAGCTAATCACTTATTGGATGTGCCAATTTCTATTCAGGGAGTAAAACAACAGAGTAATGCTTTGAAAACAGATAAATCACTGGGCTAGGTACGTGAGTTTTATAAAACATTTAACACACAGTTGGCTCCTTGATTAGCTAAAGTGCTTTAATTATACTCTAGAGCATGAGGTATTATCAGTCATATGGAATGAGATGAACATTTTGCTCATTCTTAAGGAATATAAACCAGCTATAGAAATTGGGGGCCCAATCCTATCCAACTTTCCAGCACTGATGCAGCTGTGCCAACAGGTCATGCGCTGCATCCAACGATGGAGAAGAGTCCATCTCAGATAATTATGGCATGAACTAAATATAAAGAAAAACTGAATATATAGAGAAATTAACAGCCCAATCCTATCCTTCCTTCCTCCCTCCCCCCCCCCCCGCTGGTGCAGCCACACAAAGAAGGCATGCACTATATCTAGTGGGGGGGGGGGGAATCAGGAGGCTTTGGAAGGGAAAAGGGACTTAAAAATCCCCTTACCCCTCTGTAAGCTTCCTGTTCTGCAATGGGTCTCCTTGGATCTGCGCTAGCAATTTCGATGGTGCAAGTATGAGAAGACACACGAGTAGAGCAGTAACCATAAATTGAGACTGCAGGCGCAATCTATATCAAACAGCCAAACCAAACGCAACAGTCAACACAAAAGACCCTAATTGAGACTCAAGCGAGGAGCCACCAAATCCCCTCACTCATCCCAGATAGGGACGTAAAACACCCAAACCACACACAGAATCGCAGGAGCGCTGGTCCGACCCCATCAAACACACAAACTGGATGAAGACAGTTTGGGACTAGACCTCTCCTTGCCTCCCTCACAGCTTCAGCAATTCACGAGCACATATATGTAAAAATAATACATTTTCAAAAGTTATAGAAGCAATTTTGGGTGCTCTGGTGGTCAATAGTGGACCCCTCCAGCTGCCCAACTTTGCTAATCTTGGAATGTAGATCTGTCTGTCAGAATGCATTGTTTCTCCAGTTTTCGCTGTAGGAAGAGAGGAGGCGGGCAGGTAAGATTATGGTTCATTGACAACCCTACACTAACTAACCCAATCAGCCAATTTCAAGAAAGCTCACTATACCCTCTAACTCTCCAGACCCTAGTGTTCTGAAAGAAGTATCTTTAGACACAAGGACTACACATATGGCCTGAAAAATATTCTGTGTTCATTTATCCTTGTCTTTGTCAACTATATATTTCTAGTGATACTGGTATATAAAATATTTGACATTGCACAATGAGGACAGAGTTCAACTGTTTTCAGAACAACACTGTGCCATTCCTGTGCCTTCCAGAGAAATCCTGGATTGCAGGCAGCCCTTTAAAAACCCTACTTAACATGATATCCAGAGAGCTTGACTATTCTCCATTCACTTTCTTTGCAAGTATGCACTGGGTGTATTTATGTTAACATATCTGCCTTCATTTAGCTGTTAATGTGCAACAGTAAACTCAACAATTAGGAAACTGAAGAAGAGCTGTACCATCTGTTCCTTTGTCTCAATAACCACAAGAGAGCTGGCCTTTTGTGAAGAGCTGCACAGCACATTCACAAGTCAACATTCTGACTCTCCAGTGACATAAATTGGGAAGTGAACCAAGGACAGCCAAGAATCTCTTCAAAAACAGTGAGGAACAGCAGAATCATGCAGGGAAGAGGCATTATGCCTCTCCTTTCATCATATTATAGGCCACATAGATATGATTATTCCTCAGGAATACCTATATATCTCAAGCTCACTTACTGGCTCTACACTGACTAGTGTTATAGTTAAAGATGTATTAGTTATACATGCCAAGAGCACAGATAGCTTTGCATTTAAAAGAAATGGATACTGCTCAGCATATATTGATAATATTGCTATAGATATTACTTTCTGTTTTATGTTGTTGTTGTTGTTGTTCAGTCATTAAGTCGTGTCCGACCCTTCGTGATCCCATGAACCATATCCCGCCAGGCCTTCCTGTCCTCCACTATCTTCCTGAGTTCACTCATTTTCATGTTCGTTGCATCGGTGATGCTGTCTAACCATCTCATCCTTTGCCTTCCCCTTCTCCTTTTGCCTTCAATTTTTCCCAGCATCAGAGTCTTCTCCAGAGAGTCCTCTCTATCTTAATATAATCCACATTTATCCACAATAAATTATCATAATATACATTGTTTCTTTGGTGTGGGGTTCCCCTCTTCCAGGAGCTGGACGTCCTGATCTTTCTGGGGGTCTGGGTCAGTTTTGGTCAAGGCCTCAGAGTTTCTTGGATAGGGGAGGAAGGAAGTTAACGCACCTTAGTTCCTCACTCCCTGGTCTGATGTTGCCCTGTCTGAGGACAAGCCTCCAGGAGCTACACTACCAACCTCCTCATCACCGGCCAGCCAGCACTTTATGAACCCTCTCCAGCCCCCTTGAGTCCCACTCCCTGGCTTGGCCCCGCCCTAGCACTCCCCCAGAACTCATCCCCTAGAGGAGCTTTTGCTCCCTTTTCGGTTCCTCCCCCTCCTGACTCCACTGACTGGAGGCCTCCTCCCCAGCCCCCAGTCCTGCCCCCTGGCCATCCGGGAGGTAGCGGGGCTCTCTGCTCTTGGGGATTAAGGGGCCATAACTCCTCTGGGGGCCCCAGAAAAATCCTGGCCCTCCCCACTGACCCCGGGGCCGCCCCCAGCACTCGATGCGTCACCTCCTGAGAATCCTGCCGGGGCACCCCTCTGCTGGGCATCCGGCGAGGGCGGCCACATGTCCAGGATGTTAATCCGCCCCTCAGGCGGTCATCAGGCTCCCTGTTGTCGCGGAAGCTCCTATGGCACCTGGGCCAGCCCTTGCTTCCGGGGTGCCTCGAGAGACAACGTTATAACAGGCTGTGGGGCTGGCAGCCACGTCTGGGCCCAGGTGCGGCCTGCCTCCACTGCCGCCTTTGTCTCCTGACCCTCGACGGTGGTCCGATGGTGAGCGAGGTAAGTCCAGGAACAGACATTTGGCATTTAATCTTGAAAATATCTAAAACTAGGGCTTTAAAAAACCACGATTGGAAGCAACTTCTGGTTGTGCATGCAACCGAAAGTCACTTCTGGTTGCTTTCTCTCCCCCTTTTTACAAGTGTTTTACAAGATAAAAAAGTGGCGTAAGAGACAAAAAGCTGGCAGCGGGACTGCACGACTTACCGTATTTCTTCCATTCTAAGGCGCCATCAATTCTAAGGCGCATCTTTAATTTTGCTACCACCAGCAGGGAAAAAAAAATTCCCCCAGGATTTATGTGCAAATTGTACCCTCAAAAAGCCACCTTCTTACTTATTACCGGGGCTTGTGGGGGCTTTGGGGAGGCCTGCGTGACCCTCTGCAGGCCTCCCCGATCTTCAGTTCAGCGAAAAACAGCTGTTTTCGGCCATTTCCGGTTTTCGCCTCCCCGAAGCCCCCACCAGCCCTGGTAAGTAAGAAGGGGGTGCAATTTGCACATCATTGATTCTAAGACGCACCCCCCTTTTTTGAATTGGTAAATTTAGAAAAACGTGCATCTTAGAATCAAAGAAATACGGTAATTAAGGTACTGTGGCACTGCCCCCACCCCCAGTGGGATCCCTCCTCTGTGGATGGCCATCCACAGATAGTCAAATCTGCAGATGGCTAATCCGTGGATAAGGAGGGCCCACTGTACATATGACTACTATAACAGTAGTGCTCTAAGAACCTTTATGGGCAAAAATAATAAGACTAGAGAAACGCAAAGTAGCTCATTCCAAAAATTACAATCAGAGGAAATGATTCCCAACTCTAACTGATGGTAACTGATGGAACTGTTAAACTCTGCTTCCCATTTAAGTTAGGCAGCCTCATTCCAAGAGGGCAATTTGCTTGCAAGCAAGTAGCATCCTAAACCTTGGAAGCAAGTTCAGACATAACAGGAAACCACAGCTTCCCACTATAAGAACAAACCTTGGAGAATCACAGGCTCGCATGTTCCCCTTCTCTCCTCCTCTTTTTCGTGTAAAAGGAGGAGAGCAAAAGCTTCCTCATTCACTTTAAGAACAACCTGAACTTCCATGTTACATATGAACTGCAGTTTGTTAAATAACTAGAGTTGGAACGGACGAGGACACCAAGGCATGGTTTGATCCTAGTTTGATATACAGGCTTGTTAATTAACAAATAAACAATGGTTACCCATGATGTCCAAATCTGGTCAAATTGATCATCCAGTTCTGCCTATGTGTTATCAAACAATACTAAGTCCTAGAGCAGTGTTTCCCAAACTTTTTCAACCTGCAGCTCCGTTGGCGACCATTGGCCACGGCTTCCCGTTACATTATGTTGATGCCTGCCAATTGGCATTGCACTGTTTTCCAAGAGGGTCCCGTGGCACGCCGCGGCTCCCCTGACTGGTTTCCATGGCTCCCCAACCACTGCCCTAGAGTGTTGGATCCATGTCTGCTGTCCTCTTACCAGGGCAAGCCCTACTGTGCTATACAAGGCAAAGGGGCTTTCACAAGGCTCAAAGTTTTTCCATTGTCAAGAGAAACCAAGAAGGGAGGAAACTCCCATTTATGTAACAGCGAATTTATTCTAGCTACGGTGCTGTGTCTGACCATTGATGTCACCTTTTGGCATGGCACTTCAGAGGCCAAATTTCTATGTTCATTTGACAGCTTCCTATTGTTTTTCTGTTTTGTTTTGGTACATCTTTCCTCTTTCACTTCACTGAATTTTCATTTGCTTTCTCTCACTTCTCCCTACACTTTTAATTCTCTCCCTGCTGCCATTTGTCAGCTGCCACCCTTCTCCACCTTCCTTTTAAAGACTTAAGGCTTCCCCTACCACCAAAACACCTCTGCTTTATACTTGGAACAACCCCACAAAAGAAGACTTCAGTCAACTTGCAACAGTGATTGTTCACGTCTATGATAATGCCTGACTTTATAAATGACACATTATGACATTAACAGTGCATATTTTAATTTCTCTTTCTGTCCTCCCTGGCCTTCTCTCTCTTGTTGTATCAATAATCAGACTACAGGGTCAAACGTAACCTAAAACCAAATTCAAAAACCAGTTTAAAGAAGGTTTTTCAGTGAACCAGAACTGAACTCAAGGACACGCGCCACCTAAAGAGCTGGCAAGCTTCCAAGGAGGCCCCTTGGGGCCTCCAGCGGTTACACCAGGGGACAAACGTCCCCTTCCCCCGAGGTGAGCTCTGGCCGCACCGGAGCGGACCACATCCTGATTAGGATGCAGTGGCCAGCCATTTCAGCCGGCCGCCGCATCTTAGGCAGGATCAGGCTACCCACCAGAGTATTCACTTTATAAAGTTGCATTACAAGCAAAAGAGTTACACATTATTCAGCATTATTCAGCATAAAATGGGTCTAAGCTAGTTCAAAGTGTCTGACATGGTTACTAAACTACTTTTTACAGCTCAATCCAACTTAAGTTCCGGGTGGCGCAAGGCCAGCCTGCCCTGCTCCGCCGGCCAAGGACGCAGCTCGCCACCGGACCCAGGTAAGCGTGGATACAGCAGGCGGGTGGGTCGGCGAATGGGGGAGATGGATGGCGGAGCCGGGAGCCGGGAGGGCGGCCATAGGCCCAGCCATCCCAGGCGCGGGCGGGGACATGGCATCTGCCATGTCCCGGTCCCTGCCGGGTTCCGTAGCACGTTACACGGCCTCCTCCGACTTCCGCCAGCAAAATAGCTGGCGGAAATCTGAGGAGACCTACCAGCCCCAGCCGCCGTTACACTCGGGGAAGGGGATGAGCGTCCCCTTCCATGAGTAGACTTTCCGCTGCGGACTGCCTGCTGCAGGCAGCCTGCAGCGGAACACTGGATCGGGCAGTCGGCCTCGGCCGGCCGCCCAATCTTTAAGTAAGATTGTGCTCTTAAAATTAGCAAATGTTTTGTTTTGTCAGTGGGAGCAGCTGCAATGGGTTTGGCCCACCCTCCCGCCCTGCATTTGATGGGATGTGCAGTGGTGGTGACGTCACTTCCAGTAGCGACGTCATGGGGCTGCATAGTGACGCCACTGTTCTAAGAGACATATCATGACCACAGCATCACAATTTTTTTTCAAAGCAACCAAGCAACTAGACTTCATTCTGAGTTAGATATGTTTTTTCTGCGAGAGGTAGTAGGAATGTCTGGGTTTCATGTACAAAAGAGTCATCTGAATTTTCTTAATGTGCAAGATAGTTGTACAGCTGTGAGAAAAAAACTGCAATGATTCCTAATAGAACAAGATAGGCTTTTTACGTATGTATATGTTTTAGCCGTCCTGTTTTTTGAGCAGAGGGAGTGTGTGTTCACTATTTCCAGTACTTGTACAGTACAGTTTACTGTTCTTTCTTTCACAAATCATTGAATCATTTTCTAATTTGCCATAAACGTTTCATGAAGTCTTGATGACAGCTTCATCACCCTCTTTCTTCGTAACTAAAGCAATCAAATGACTTGTTACTTCCATTGAAAGGACTTCCCATCTTATTCAGAGCATTACAAAACATCTAAACTTGTATGTCAAACATCAATTGTAGCAGTGTTGCAATGCCCTCACAAAGGGAGATTTGTACCATATAGTCCTCAAATTCTTTCACAATATGAAAAATATCAGGTCCAGAAAAACTCCAATGGCAAAACAGAAAATAGCCTCACACATCTCCATAATGAGATGATCATGTCTGTTTTAGAACTTAACTAGACCTTTAATGGCAGCAAGCATAAAAAAGCCAGAGTGTTGTAATGTTGAGAGTGTTGGACCTGGACGAAAGAGACCAGGGTTCAAATCTCTACTCAGTCATGTAGCTTTACTGGATGCCCTTGGGCTAGTCTCTATCTCTAACCTTCCTCTTGGGATTGTTGTGATGGTGGAGGAGCTACATACACTGCCTTGAGCTTCTTGGAGGAGACTAGTATATAAAATGTAATAATAAATTTAAAAAAATGAAAAGCAGCCTCTGGAGGCTGAAAATATGCTCAGATAAATGGCAAGGAAGAAATGGGTTGCTTAACTATTTCCTCCTCCAGCCTTTTTTCAGTTCAAGATCCCCCTCCTCCTACCCCAGCTGCTTTTTTACCTGCAGCTGCAAGTTTCAGACTCTGAAATCTAGCAAGTTAGACTCTTCTAGCTTGAAATTTGTTGAGCCAAATAGCTCTGCAGTTCCACATAGTTGACACATTAGCTACACTTGAAGCTTCCTTTGAAAACAGTTACACCTTGAACTAGCAAAAAGCTTCCAGCAAGGCAAAGTTTACTGCTCAAAAGATAAAGTGGTATTTTTGTGCTGTAGCCCTAGATCAAGCATATGCAGTGGCATCGCTGGAGGTGGGGCGGAACGCTAAGTTCCGCACCACGCTGACCTCTGTTACTCACCGGCCCCGCCCCCTCACCTTCAGAGCTATTAAGTGGGGCGAAGGCAACGCGCAGGGAGACCCAGGGAGCCATTCAGTGGGGCGAAGGCAACGCGCAGGGAGTTGCCTTAAACCACTTTTTTAGGGATATAGAGGCAGGAAACAAAAGTCTATAGAACATCATACCTCTCCCGCTTATACTTTTGCTTTGCTTATGCAAGTGGCAAGGAACTGCAATAAGAATTGAAGAAACAAGCTAAGATAACAAGTTAACTTAAGAATAGAAGATTTGTTGTGAAAAGGATATAATTTGAAAGAAAGACAAGATACTACATTGAAAATATTAAGTGACAACATTAAGTAATTTGTTGGTACTTACAGAAGATTGAATTAGCGAAGAAACATTTGGGGGAGATATCTACAAACTGTTGTAACGAGAGAAAGAGACTTGTTTTGCTTTTGAATTGTTTGTTTGGAATTCCTGTGGTTTGAAAATAGAACAAATAATCCCTTCCGGTTTGAATGTCACCACTGAAAAAATAATTATGTTGGTTGATATTTGCCGCCTGCACATATTTTAAGAAGTTGAGTCTTTATGGTTTTTGGTTTCTAAAGAGAAGGAAAAGAACTTGAATTGAACAAGTGAAAAAGTGCAATTTGATGAACTTATAAATATGGCTACAAGAAAAAGAGTCAATACATTAGAAAAAAAATCTCCTCCAAGGTCACCTGGACAAGAAAAACCAGTGGAACAACTGGAAGAATGCTTCAAAAGATGGGAACTTAAAATTGATGCCAAATTTGATAAATTTGATGCCAAATTGGGAACTTTGCAGGAAGAAATTCAAAAGATGAAGGTAGAGATGACGCAGGAATTACGTCAGTTGGATGTTGCTGTAAAAGAAATGAAAGGTGGTTTTCAAGAGATAAATACCAAGATGAAAATACAAGAAGATAAAGTGAAGAATCTTGAAATGGAGAGCTGTAAGATTCAGGATATGCTGGCGTTGGCTGAACAAGAGAGAAAACAGAGTTTCTTACGGTTTCGTGCAATTCCAGAACAGCAAGCAGAAGATACAAGAGATAGAATGTTACACATTCTGTCAAAATTCCTACAAATAGATCGAGACGAAATGGATCTGGAGTTGGATAAGGCATACAGAATTAATACAAGATATGCAGCAGTTAAGAAAGTGCCAAGAGATATCTTGGTGCATTTTGTGAGGCAACAAACAAGAGATAAAGTTCTACAGCAACATGCCAAATCGAGACTCAAGGTAGAAGGAGTGCACATTATTGTGCTAAAGGAGATTCCGCTGAGAATTTTGCAGAAAAGGAAAACTTATGCTTTCCTGGTCGAAGTGCTGAAGAAACAGAAGATTGTTTTTAGGTGGGGAAAATTAGAAGGTGTGATTTTTAAACTTCAGGGAAAAACCTACAGATTGGATACAATTCAGAAAGCAAAAGAATTCCTGGAAAGATTCAAGGATGGAAGAGAAGAAGAAGATGATGATGATGGGATGGACGGTGTAATGGCAAGCAGTGAACAGTAAAAATGGATTACAAATTTTTATCATGGAATATTAATGGAGCTAATGCTCCGCAAAAAAGAAAAAGAGTATTCCATTATTTGAAAAAACTTAATCAAGATGTGATTTGCCTTCAAGAAACCCATATAAAAAAGGGAGATACAAAATTTTTGATTCAGAAAAATTTGGGAGAAGAATTTTTTTCAACAAACATCAAGAAGAAGAATGGGGTGGTTTTATATGTTAAAAAATATTTGAAGCCAGAATTAATATTTACAGATGATAAAGGAAGAGGAGTGGCAGTGGAAGTAACATTAGATGGGATAAAAACATTAATACTGGGGGTGTACACACCACATCAACAAAAAGGGGATTTTTTTAGATATTTGATGGATCTGCTGGCAAATTATTCTTATAGTAGTTTTTGCTTGTTGGGCGATTGGAATGGAGTGGTTTCTCCATTGAGGGATAAAGGTTCCGAAAAAGAAATAAAGCATAATCAAGGGAAATTACCTAAAAGCTTTTTTGAAATGGTGGAGAATTTGGGGGTGTTGGACATATGGAGACAGAAAAATGGGGACTCTAAGGAGTTCACACATTAATCAGAGAGACATGAATCAAGTTCAAGAATTGATATGTTTTGGGTGTCAAAGGATATAGCTGTTAGAACCTCCAAAGCAGAGATTTTAACAAAATCTATTTCAGATCATAATCCGATATCGCTGGCCATAAGGAAGAAAATTAAAACTTATAGATGGAGACTGAATGAACTGTTATTACAGAAAGAAGAGATAATAGAAGAAGCTAAGAGTAAATTAAAAGACTTTTTTGAGTTAAATATGAATAAAGAAACAGAAGTAAGAATGGTTTGGGATGCAAGTAAAGCATTTATAAGAGGATATTTTATACAAAAAAATGCAGAATGGACTAAAAAGAGACAAATTAAGTTTCAAAAGATTGAAGAAGAGATGAAGAAGAAAGAACAAGAGTTGAGGACGACACCTGGTGATAAAAATGTCCTACAACAAATTAAAATTCTACAGAGTCAATTATCCCTGATGATAACAAGAGAAATAGAAATTAAAATGAAGTATGCGAAACAAAGATATTTTGAACATGCTAATAAACCAGGAAAATTTTTAGCTTATAAATTGAGGAAAGAGAGGGAGAAAAGAATTATTTCTAAGTTACAAGAGACAGAGAAAATATATACAGAACAGGAAGATATACAAAAATTAATTGTAAAATATTATACAAATTTATATAAAAGACAGAAGGTAGAATCAGTAAAAATAAAGGAATATTTGGCAAAGCAAAATTTACCAAAAGTATTGGAAGATCAGAAACTAACTCTAAATGAAAGGATTATGCCTAGAGAACTGGCAGAAGCGATAAAGAGAGTTAAACTGAATAAGGCACCAGGTCCGGATGGTTTGACTGGGAGATTTTATAAATGTTTAGAAGATGTAATAAGTATTCCATTGCAACAGACAATGAATGATATCTTACAAAATGGAAAAATGCCAGATTCATGGAAAGAGGCGAATATAACTTTGATACCAAAAGAAGGACAAGATGTAGTATAAAGAATTATAGACCTATATCGCTGCTTAATAATGATTATAAGATATTTACATCAATTCTAGCGGAGAGAATGAAGAAGGTGTTGCAAAAATTCATACACGAAGATCAATGTGGTTTTTTTACCAAAAAGACATCTGAGGGAGAATGTAAGAACTGTTGTAGATATGTTGGAACATTTTGACAAACGTATAGGTAAGCAATTAGCATTAATATTTATAGATGCTGAAAAAGCTTTTGATAACTTGAACTGGTCTTTTTTATTAGAAGTTTTACAAGAAATGGACTTTGGGGAAAACTTTAATAAATGGATAAACTCAATATATGAGACACAAACTGCAAGAATATTAGTGAATGGTGAACTGACTAGGACATTTGAAATTCAAAAAGGTACGCGACAAGGATGTCCATTATCACCATTGCTGTTTATATTGGTGCTAGAAGTTTTGAATAGAAATATTAGACAAGATGAAAGAATACATGGAGTGAAGATTAAGAAAGAAACATACAAGTTAAGAGCCTTTGCAGATGACTTGGTATTAATGCTGGAAAATCCGTTAAAAGATATAGAGTTGTTGATGATTAAACTGAAAGAATTTGGATCTCTTGCAGGATTTAAAGTTAATAAACAGAAGACAAAAATAGTGACTAAAAACATGAAGATTCAAGATCAACTGAAATTGATGAATAAAACAGGATTTAAGGTGGAAAAAAAAGTCAAATACTTGGGAATTGTATTGACGAGTATGAATTGTACACTATTTCAAAATAACTATGTTAAAGTATGGAATGAAATTAAGAAAGATCTGTTAAGATGGGAAAAATTGAAATTGTCTTTATTAGGAAGGATATCGGTGATTAAGATGAATGTATTGCCAAAAATGATGTTCTTGTTTCAAACTATACCAGTGATTATATCTGATGCACCATTCAAAGAATGGCAGAAAGACATTTCTAAATTTATCTGGCAAGGGAAAAAACCAAGGGTGAAATATAAGATCCTTCAAGATGCAAAGGAGAGAGGAGGATTGGGATTACCGGATTTGAAAGTATACTATGCAGCATGTTGCTTTGTGTGGTTGAAAGACTGGGTGTATTTACAAAATAGAAGATTATTGGAGTTAGAAGGCTCTGACTTGAGATTTGGTTGGCATGGGTATTTGTGGTATGATAAAGTGAAAGCAAATTTAGAATTTAAAAATCACTATGTCAGACATGCATTATGGAGAATTTGGAATAGATATAAAATGAGGTTTTATGAGAAAATACCATTATGGGTAGCACCATATGAAGCGCATTTTGCTGGAAGTAGCGTGTCAAAAGAGAAAGGACTACTATACAGAAATTTATTAAGTTTTTCACAAGGAGACTGTACAATGAAATCAAGAGAAAAATTAATGGAAGAAGATTTTAATTGCCAATGGTTTGTATATGCTCAAATTTTGGAGAGATTTAAAGTGGACAAGAAGGCATATGGATTTGTAGAAGAAGAATCAATATTGGAGGTACAATTAAAATCTGAAGACCAGGTAATTTCAAAAATGTATAAATTGCTTTTGAAGTTTGAGACAGAAGAAGAACAGGTCAAAGAATGTACGATTCATTGGGCGAAAAATGTAGGTCATGTTATTTTAATTGATCAATGGGAACAATTATGGTTAAAACAGTTGAAATTTACGTTAAATGTTAATATCAAAGAAAATATGTATAAAATGATGTATAGATGGTATATAACCCCAAGTAAATTAGCAAAAATGTATGAGAAGGTGACGAATAGATGTTGGAAATGTAAAAATCAAGAAGGAACTTTTTACCATATGTGGTGGACATGCTCCCAAGCAAAGAAGTACTGGACCCAGATTCATAAACAGATTGAGTTGATTTTAAAGATTAAGATTCAAATGAAACCGGAAACTTTTCTGTTGGGTATGTGGGATGATCATGTAGGCGAAAAATTTCAAACTTTGTTTTTATATATGATAGCTGCGGCAAGAATTTTATATGCACAATATTGGAAGAATTCGGAGATACCTTCGTTGGAAGATTGGTGGCTGAAAGTTTTGGATTATGCCGAAATGGACAAACTTACAATTTTAATTAAGGAAAAGTCAGTTAACCTTTTCGTGAATAATTGGAAACCATTTATAGATTTTTTAAGAGAGAGAGAGAGGAACGATGTGATGATATGTGGATTTAATGAATAGATTGTGGGTGTTATTTTGGCTAAGTTGGAAATTATATATAGAAAATAGTGAATAGTATGCTAGTAGGATGTGACGCTTTGTGCTTGCTATAATTTTATGAATTATGTATTGTTTTTATGTTATTATATCAATAAAATATAAATATACCTAAAAAAAAAAAAAAGAACATCATACCTTGGAGGGGGCAATAAAAGTATATAGGTGTCCCCCGGTCAACGGCGGTTCATTTAACAATAATCCGCATATACGACAATGGTCCCCCAGTACAAAAAGATGTTACAAAAAGTTGCTGCCACTTTAAAAGCACAATAAAGTCAATGTGCTTTTGTAATAGAGAATGAATGGCAAGTACTCTGGATGCATCTTTTTAAATCCTCAGTCCATCAGCTGTTTGGTGCTAAACATCAAAGCACTTATCTAGCACCAAACAGCTGATGGGCTGGGGATTTAAAAAGATACGTCCAGAGTACTTGCCATTCATTCTCTATTACAACTGCACTGTATTGCATTGCATTGTGTAGGCTATAGACGCTATACCAAAATTAACCACTAGATGGTGATGAATACTCACTTAAGGACAGATTCACTTTACAATGACGTTTCAAGAAAGTATTCCTGTGTTTAACTAGGGGGTGCCTGTATAGTGGCGTTTAGACAAGTGAGGATAGGCTATTGGTTAAAAGGGAGTAATGTGTGATGAGAAGAGGGATAAAAAGGCTTGTAGTGTGACTATAGTCCTGTACAGACATTAACTCTTGTGAGTGTGCAAGTAAGTCCTGCTGCACCCCTATTCTCTCCACAGGGAAAGCATTTGCTCTCCTCATATGGGGGAGGGGGTTAAATCACAAGTGTGTCAGCAGCAGGGTGTGTGGCTTGCTGATCTGCTCACAACATGGTCTAGTTGTGGAGAGTCTGCATGGTTAGATAATGTCTGCACAGGGTTACAGTTTAAGAATGGTCCAGAAAAATGTCTGAGATCACATGAAGCACTTTGAACCCTCAGAAAGCACTTTATAAATTAGAAATCAGCAACTAGAGGCCCAGGGCCAATCTTTCCCCTCACTTGCCATCACATAAAACAAGAGGGTGTATATGGGAAGCTAGTCCATCACCAACAATCCCCTTCTGAGAGTGGCCTTACTAAACTAGTTGCCAACGAAGGATTCTGGGCCCAATCCTATCCAACTTTCCAACATTGGTGCAGCCGTGTCAACGGGGCATGCGCTGCATGCAGTGGGGGGGGGGGCAGTCACGGAGGCCTCCTCAAGGTAAGGAAATGTTTGTTCCCTTACCTCGAGGCTGCATTGGCACTGGAAATTTGGACAGGATTAGGTCCATAATTGCTTAAATTAAAATGGTCCTCCTCCTGTAATCTTCCAAGTGGGACAAAGAGCTTTATTTATCTTCCTGGTAGTGTATACACAACCGTTAATTTCAACATGAATTCTAGGGATTATTTCCATTCTATAGAAAGATTACGAAAAGAACTGCAGATGGAAGCATTCAAACCAAAACATTCCAAGCATCACAAATTATAGTGCCAAATGAAAACGGCATGTTATACAATGTGTTAGCCCAGAAACCGGGAATCACATTTGCAAATAAAAAGATGGACTCAGGAGCAGCAATGGATGCCATTCTTTCCTTTCAGTGATCCAGCCTTTAAATAGTCTGAGATTATAGCTTCAAAGAAGACTGTAGCATCACTGCAGAGTTTCAACTGCAGAGTTTCAACAGTTTCAAGCTTCTGGTTTTTTTTTACCAGGGTGGTTTTTTTAAGCATTTTATATCTGAGCTGCAAGTCATTAAAGCAGAGAAAGCACTAATGCAGCCAATAAAATTGATTAGAAAGAATGGAAAGGGTGGGTGAAATACATTAGGAGCAAATATGAGAAGCTGGGGGGGGGGGGTTGTAGTCCAGGTTGATTCTTTTACACATGCTATGAGAGTCAAGAGCAAACACCTAGGGAGGATCTAATTTAGCCAGCACAATCTAATGTGGCATTAGTGGCTAATGGAAGATGGAACAGAATTATATCAGCATGTTGATGACATTGATAGGAGTGGGGAGGGATTTGAAAATCGAATAAAGAGAAAGCCATCGTTTTCTTGCAGCCTCAAAACATTCAGAGTGCAGTTTTCCCTCCAGTCAATCAGAGTCCCATTTCCGAGTTTGGATAGCACCTGCTTGGCTGATGCAGTTGACATAGCGAACTTCAATTAAGGGCACAATCCTACCAAGCCGCTAGGCTGGCGTAGCTGTGCCAGCCCAGGACCATTGCAAAAACTGCAGTAAGGCAGTTGTGCTGGCCCCAGGCTGACGCAGAGGCCTACGCCGGCCCCTGTGGACCAGATCTGGACAGCATGCGGTGCAGGAAAGCTGTGGCTGGCCTGGCACAGGGGTAGGGGAGGGCATCCCAGGGGCATGACGGGGCAGGAGGTGGGTGAATTGGGTCCGGGAGGGGTGGGAGCGGCAGTGGCAGTGCCCGTTTCTCCCAACACAGGCTTCCCAGACTTATGCCAGCTAAATAGCTGACATGGATCCAAGGAGACATGTTCAGGAAGCTGGGGCTTTACCCGGGGTAAGGAAACAAATGTTCCCTTTCCCCAATGTGATCTCCAGCCCACCTCTTTGCGCCCTGGATGCAGCATTGGCTGCATCAGCCTAGCTGCATCACAGGGCATAAGGTTAGGTAGGACTGGGCTGCCCGTCATCTTAGACTTGCAACATTTGTTCACATATTGTGGTATACCCTGCAAAGCTACATCACCATTATAATTAACTCTTTGACATATACTATTGACAAAATAGTCTTCTCTGCTCCATACTGTCGGCCCCCCCCAGTGGATTTTATTGTTTTTAAATTTAGTTTATGTACAGTTATGTATTGTTTAAACTTATTTTATGTATTATTTTAAATTACGGTATGTATTTTAATTTCTGTTGTAAGCCGCCTTGGGCATTTGCCTTCGGCATAGGATAAGGCGGGGTATAATTTTTTTAAATAAATAAATAAATATAGTACCTTAGAAGTAAATGTACTGTATATTCTTCCATAATTTCAGTTATTACTAGGAGACATACAGAATTAAGAAATACTCTGTATACATTTTAATTAAAATAACATAACCTTTTAAAGGCTGAACTAAAAAATGTAATTAGCAATATATTACAGTGTATTTTTAATCTCAACATTCCATTACATTTCTCAGTTTATGATAGTTCTAACAGCAAAGCTTATTAAAATTAGGAAGCTGCACTTAATGTCAAGGAGACAAGTTGTGTTTTGTATCATATTATCTGGCAATAGGTTAGATGATGGTAATACCAACCAACATTTTGTGATTAAATTAGCATATGCTTATTGTGAAGTGATCTGTTTTCAAAAGTGCACATTTACATATATTACCTAACAACTCAAAATTCAGTATTGTTCCCTAGTGTGGACAAGTTGAGGGAAAAAAAACTGGCATTAACAGTCCAACCCTGTGTACGATACAGCGGCCGGTCTAAAGGCAGCCGGCCCGTATCCTATCCAGGGCAGCTTGGGTGCACCTCGAGGGAAGGGGGCAATCATCCCCTTCCCCAGGTGTAAGCAGCTTGAGGCCCAATGGACCTCCTCAAATGTACGCAAGCTCCGGTGTACTTTCAAGCCCTCCGTGTAAGGCCGGGCCTGGAGAGGGCATTGGATGCTGGCGTATCTCGCCGCCGATATCCCCGCCCTGGCCCAGCATCAGCCCTCCTTCCGCCCCTGCCGGTGTAGGCCTTTACCTGTGTGGGCACAGGGCCGGGTAGGAGCCTGGGTAAGGGCCGCCGGCCGATGCGTTGGCGGTCCTAACTCACCAGGTGCCGTAAACGTGCGCGCTCCCCCGGCGCTAGCCAACACAGGATTGTGCCATAAATTTGATACAGGTGGGCTCAACACAATATCCTTGCAGAAGGGCCAAATGAGACTTTATGTTGCAGATGTATATAGCAGTCTCCCAACTATTTATTAATGAAAGCAACCATGGTATGCTTTTCCCTCAGAGTGATTCTGAGTGGAAATCACCCCGTCCTGTTCTTTTACTCCCAATTACAGCCTTCCACAACTACAAATACCTACACGGAAGCAGAGGCTTACCTTGAAGTAAGGAAAACAACATTCCCTTACCTCAAGGAGGCCTTCGGGACTGCCCCCCCCCCCAAAAAAAACCAGCACGCTCTCAGCTAGTATGGCTGCGTTAGCAGGGGGAGTTAGGTATGGTTGGGCTAATGTGGACATTAACTTCATATGTACCTGGACTATCTTGCACAGACTCTCCTGTATTGGGAATATGGGAATATGTACTGGGAAACTTCTAATGCACCTAGTGTTATACAAACAGGAGTTCTAAAAAGAATTCTAGATAAGGCAAAACGATTGCTTTTTGTAACTCAGAAGTCAAAGAAAAAGAAGGAACTTCTCATTGACAAAGATTGAATAGACACGGGATTAAAAGCCATGTAGAAAACAAAAATATATTTAGATACACATGTAGATTTTCATGGCTTGTTGCTATGTACACAGAAGTAATATTTATGGGTTTTCAGCCATGTGATAACAGCTCTTAACTTGAAGAAATAAAAGAGTTCTTACACTTTGTCCGTTGAGATTCCTTTTTCTCTGATCCTACCGGTATTTAGAAGCGGGCGATCCGAGCGGATTCTCCAAATCAGACGAAGCGGTGAAAAAGTCTTTTGATCTTCCTTTGCTTGACGTTTCATCCAGACACTTCGGATTTTCTCAAAAGCAGATGGGAGAACTCAGCACACGCTGAACGATGTTCTTAACCTTGTTCTGAGGACACAGGGCTATGTAGAAAACATATTTTTCTACATAGCCCTGTGTCCTCAGAACAAGGCTAAGAACATCGTTTGGAGCCAAACAGACACAGGGGAGGGCGGGAGGGCCGAAAGGAGATCGACGACACGTGAGTTTCGGCCCTCCCCGCTCTCCCCAGGGGGTCGCGCGTCACCCCCGGCGGCCCGCCCTCCCCGCCGCAGGCCAACGACGCGCCTGGAGGTGAGTGTGCGAGTATAACAAGTTCTAGTTCAAACCCCCCCCCCCGTTTTGGTTTTTGAGCACTTTCAAGTAAGCTTTGGTGCACCTTAACTTTGCCTCAGTCATCTTTCACCGCTGAATTCACACAGATGTGCCATTAGCTTCAACACAGGATCCCTGCACACAATGGCTTCCTCCCTCATGTGCACATGGTTTTAAAAAGCACTGCCAGTAACAGTACAGTATACTCAGACAATTGAGACAACTCTTCTGGGGGGGGGGCACAGACAGCTGTCACTTTCCAAGGACTAGGAGAGGAAGTGTCAGTCATCTTCCTAACCTGCTGAGGGAGGACATCCCTCTCTGCTGGCTCCAGCAATTAGTAGCAGTCCTGCCCCTCTCCTCCCCTTCCTAGTTCCTATGGCCAGTTTCAGGAAAATCTGAACTGCCCATTCGTACTGCATGGGAGAGTAGCATTAATGCACATGTCCCCCCTTCAGTGTGCCATCCTGCCACTACATAATAGTGTGGGGCAGTTCATACAAACCACTTCTCAGTGCATAGTTTTAATACCACACTGAAGCAGTAATAGGAAGCACTTCAGATAAGTAGTACAACAGAAGAGAGGACATGCACAGCCACACTTCTCTCCAGCATGTCTAAGATGGCCCGCAGACATACTGCCTGAACTAGCTCTCCCATGCTTTATTTTTTAAACAGCAAAAGATGGTCCATCCACAGTGGGCAATGCCAGCATGATTCAACCAGAGAGGGGAAGCTGTTGCTTTCACCTCGTGCAGCCAGATCTGAGGCTAGGTATGCGAAGAATCTAGATATGATTCTGAAGGACTATTGGAGTCACACCTAAGTTCTTCTTTGCAGAGTCCCTTTGAAGAAGACATTCCCGGGGGGGGGGGTTCCTACTTGCTGCAGTGAACCCTGTGAATCAGGAAAAGGCAGGTTCCTTGTTAGTTGAGGTTAGAAGCTACAATAGAAACTAGAAACCACCAAAACCTTTTGAAAGGAACCGTCCCTCCTTTGGGTCAGGGCCAGGACAAGACATTCTGACACGCTGGCGTCGCTCACTTCATCCAGGGCCGCAGCCAGCGCCGGTCCTGCATCAGTTCGGGCAGAGGCGTGGGAAGGCAAACTGGGGTGGAAAGGGAGGAGGCAATTGGCCAGCCAGATCAGGGACGGGGATTGATTATCGGCGGTGTGCTCCGCCGAATCCTATCCCCCGTCCTGGGTTTGGCCAGCCTTACACCAGCTCTTTGGATTTGCACCGACCATTTTGCCGGCACACACTCAAGGAGGTCCATAGGGGCCGCTGGGGCTCTACCTGGGGGAAAAGGACAAACGTCCCATTCTCCCAAGGAGCACTCCAGCTCCGCCAGCATGGACCCAATCCTGTTTAGGATGCAGCGGTCGCCTGAGATGCGGCGTGGCTGCATTCTACACAGGACTGCGCTGTTAGTTTTTTCTAAGTAAAGTATCAAAGTTGTTTAACAAAAGGACAGGGGGAAAGCATGTTGTAGGCGTCCCAACAGTCTACAGTCTGTAAAATATAAAGTACTTTACTTGCAGATTTGGATCAGTCCTAAAAAGGTATGAGCTGGTTTTAAAAGGGTTAAAGCAGAGGTTCACATACTGGGGCGTCACGATGCCGCAGTTGGGAGGAATTGGTTGCTACCCCCTTAAGGGGGGTGGCAATATGCAGTGACATGCGACAGCACTCCCAGGATCACGCTGGCACCGGGGGGGGAAGGGGATTTGGGGACCTACCAGGGGTTGTCCCCTCTATGGGCCTCCCTGCACCCCAGACTAGCTTCCAAAGGTGATTTGAAAGCTACTTCCGTTTTACTTCCTGGTTTCGGCGAAAACCAGAAGTAGCTTCAAATCGCCTTTGAAAGCTAATCTGGAAGCAACGACTTACAGCAGCCCAATTAAGGATTGCTTAAACTAAAGGTTATAGTTCCAATTATTGTTGCCTTGGACAAAGGAAAGAAGCCAGAAATGGTTACGTCCTTCTCCCAGCCATTCTGGATATTATTATTAATTATTATTATTATTATTATTAGAATATTTATATACCGCTTTTCAACAAAAAAAGGTAACAACACGGCAGTGGCGTAGCTATGGGGGGTCCAGGAGGTGCTGTGCCCCCAGGTGCCACCCCAGAAGCACCTCAGAGGGTGTGACACGCAGCCACACGATTTTTAAAAAATAAAACATGTTGACCTGTGAAGGCGGATCAAACCTAGGAAGGGGCAGACACCACTGCCGCCAAACCCCCTCTGTCTCTAAACAACCACTAAACCGCCAAAAGTTCAAGTCTATGCATGATTATTCTGAAATCCCATTGTGTTCAACAGGGGTTGCTCCCATGTAAGTGTACTTAGGATTGCAGTCTAAGAATACAATCCTACACACACAAGTAGGTCCTACTGAACATAGTGAAACTTACTTTCGAGTGAACATGCACTGGATTGCGCTGTACACCACTAAACCATTTCCCAAAGCATGCTTGGTATTCCACTCCAGCCACAACACAAGCACAGGTCTCCAGAATCCCCTCATAGTCCTTTTCTTTTGCATGATGAGGAGCAATTTCTTATAACTCTATAAACATTGCTCAAGGAGAGTAGCTCATAATTAGGTTGTACAAATATTATATTAAATATATTACAGCTGTTTTGATTCTGCCATGACAAGCAGATATATTTAAGCTCCAAGCTTCTAAGTTTAAAACTCATGCAAGTAGTTTGTATTTTGCTTTAATTATCCATGAATTTCTCAGTCACTTGATAAAAATCAGAGGTGCTAATATATACAAAGCTAGTGAAACAATCCTCTTAAAGTTAGAATCTAGCAAGTCATTAGCCTCGAGTATTATATGCTTATCTTTTCGGGTGATGCTGCCACAGTTTAATTTCCTGTACACTACAAATTCAATAAAGTGTTGACAACACTGCCTGTATTAATATTTTCATTTTCACCACCTATTTCTACTGACCATTTTCTATTTTCATTCAAGTTCTTTGAAAACCACTGGAATACGATGATAGTTGCAAAAATATTTAAAAATCATGCAGGATATAGGGTATATGGGTATAGATGCCATGTAACTATTCTATCAAAGATTAAAAACAATTTCCAAACACTGAAACGCAGATTTTTTTTTAAAAAAAAGAGTACAAACAAACTGCGACCAGGAAAAATATATTTAAAATCCAAAGCTGAAGATGGTATAAAAAACCGACGTTTCGTCTTATTCCTAAGACATTTTCTAGGTAGTGACAGCTTGGCTGTTAGGATGACACTGAAGACCAACTGACAGAATGGAACTTAAAAGGAAACACAGGCAGAACCTAACAGCGATCTTAAAGGAACATCAGACCGATACATAAGGCAAACACATCCTATAAACATGCAGGATATAGGGTATGGGTAGAGATGCAATATATATATTCTATCAAAGCCAGGATAAGATTAAAAACAATTTCCAAACACTGAAACGCAGTTTATTTGTACTTGTTTTTTTTTAAATCTGCGTTTCAGTGTTTGGAAATTGTTTTTAATCTTATCCTGGCTTTGATAGAATAGTTACATGGCATCTATACCCATATACCCTATATCCTGCAAGATTATACCTAACCATGAAAGCTTTTGCTCTAATTTAAAAATCTGTTAATTCTTGCAAGTCTTAAAAATTATTTTCATTCTCTGCAGTAATTAGTTTTTGCAAATTTTCAGTAATCTATTGGCTTGCACCTCTATATAAAGTGGATTGTGCCAGGAGAACAGTCATTTTCCTTTTCCATTTTTTGTTAATTTTAACTAACAGAGACTGGGACCATGTAGAAAAAGATAAAAGGGAGAGAAAAAGGAAGAGATGGACACAAACAGTAAAATATTAAAAGCGAATTCCATGTTGCATGTTGGTGAATTCCAGCTCTGAAAAAGTTGGAGACTAATCTATTTCAAAGAATCGGATAACGTTTGCACTTGATGCTTTATGAGGTAAGCTCTCGAACACGATACAATATCAAAATGCTCTAGCATTATAAATGCTTCACCTATGTTACTGTTCTATACAAAAATACTATCATGTGTTAATATAGGAACACATATATTTTCGGCCCAATCCTATCAAAGGAGTATGCCGGCAGAACGCACATTCCACCGGTGTAACCTCCTTTACGACTGTCACAAGCACGATTAGGGCTGGCCACTGCTGCAAGCAGGAAGAGGCCAGCTCCATACACGTACACCAATGGACACTAGATGCCTGCTGGAGGAGGTAAGCCAGAGCATGGGGTGGCGGGAGGCAGGGAGAGGAATGAATGGGGTGGGGGTGAGTGGAACGCTCCATAGGGTAGGACCCTTATGTAGCATGACTTTACTGCTTGTTGGTAACATCTTCCCACTGCATAGGGATTTTTTGCCTGAAGATACTCAATAAAATTCAAGTGAAATGTTGCATTTTAGAGTTTGGCTTTAATTTTAAAACTTTTGTTACCTGGTCTTAACATGTTGCTGTTTTTTGTTTAATGTTTTTAAAGGGTTTTTAACAGTATGTTTATATATGTTCCCCCATTTGTGACCAGTACCTCGGTTTTATTATTTACTTAACTAGTGTTTTTTGCCATGGCTGTATACCCGTCTCCCATAGAACATTCTTTGATAATTGCTGGCCATGACAACTTGAAATCGTTTTTAATTCTCCAGATAGTTGAGAAACTCTCTTCAACTTTTGGAATCTAATACCCCAACAGAGTTTGGGAAGAAAAAAGGTTTGAGTCCACTTTCAATATGAATTAAGAAAGAATCAGAGAGCGAGAGAGCGAGAGAGAGAGTTTCTAGCTGGAGTTAGCTGAAACTAGGGTGTTCTCTCTCTCTCTCTCTCTCTCTCTCTCTCTGCAAGTATGGTGAAGGGCTATTAGCCTTTTGAAGGAAGGTCTATTTGCTTCTGCTTGTATTCTTAAAGGACAAATATTATAAAGAAACCATAAGTCACCATTGTTTTCATTTTCATACGGATAAGAAACATTGTAATGTTGCCCCTTGGAAATTCTCACTGCTTGGAAAAATGGTGAGCACTTAACACTATTCAATACCACATGAATTTTTCCCCCCATCTTTACTGGCAACCAATAACCTTGTTTGTCTAAAACCTTGAAGTAGCCCTATTAATTATTTAGAGGCACACCAGAAGCAGGAATCCATTTAAAATCTTCTGGGAAACCAAGATATAAAGCAGCATACATCTACATTTCATTCACAATGTTGTCCTTGTTAAAGAAAATACAATATTACTAATTAAAGCTCAGTGCATTAGGCCATTAGAACCCAAGTGATTCATAGCAGCATAATCATCTTGCTTATCATTTTCTGCTTTTCTTTATTGGGTACACAGGAAAAAAAAGAATCAAGCAACTTGCAAAATTGAATCCAGCCCAAGAATTACTTGAAACATTTTCTCTCTCCAGAGAAGCGATTTCACTATGTGTAAAGTGCTGTACTGGCAAGAAAAATGCTTCCAATCAATTATTAAATATAATGAAAGTTTGATGTTTCAGAAGGACACCCACAAAGCAGGACAGGGAAGAAACAATCTCTTGCCTTGGTAATGTCCCATTTCAAGTTTAGCAACTGAAATATATATTTAAATATGCATTTTTGAAAAATGCAAAGTCAAAGCAACTAACTGAGAGCGCAATCCTGTGCATCTCGCCAGCTTCCAAGTACTTGAAACGGCAATAAAGAGTTAAAAAAAACCACCCGATTCACAGTGACTTCCGGTTTCGCATCGCAACCAGAAGTCACTGTGAATCGGCTTTTTAAAAAACTCTTTACTGCTGTTTTATGTACTTGGAAGCCGCGGGGGGGGGGGGGATCCAGGAGCAGGTGGAGGGCTGCAAAAATAAGGTACTGTGATGCCGTCCGGCCCCTACCTCCCCCACAACGGATTTTATTTAATGCTGTTTTTTGTATCCGCTGAGGGTTTGGGAACCAAAACACCCATGGATACAAAGGGCCGACTGTATTTTAAAGTGACATATTTGGTAATGACAACATCATGACTCAGCACTTTCTTATCACTTAGAAGGTTATAAACTAATGTCCTTGCGTATCTTTTGCAAACTCATTAATAACAAGATGGTGTTTACATTTGCCACTTTAAAACTAAGTTGCTTTTTTTTTTAACCTGAATGAAGGATAGGGTCACTTACCCCCAAACATAACATTTTAATGTATTATTTTATTTCTATCTGGACTCTTTAATAATATGCATTATTTTATTTCTACCAGGTACCTTTCTACCTGGACTCTCCCACAGCTTCAGGCACACAACATGGTTTAAAAGTCATGCAAAGATTCAACCTTTTTTTTCCCCCCACAGTCTGAACTGGCTCAGCCCAGACACAGGTTCACCTCAATGTGAACTGAAGAGAAATAGATATGTCTTTCTTTTCTGTCATTCTACTCAAGTTGACACTATTTACTTTCCACTGCTGACACACTAAAGCTAACGTATCTTATATGAAAGAAACCCCCTGACCCCCCCCCCTTAGTGACGCCTCTGGTGAAACGTTAAGTGAGAAAATGCAGTTTTCCCAACAGAATTAGGTTTATTTACCAGGAGTAGTCACAGATTCCACCTTTATTTAACGTAGTTTCAGTTTAGTGATTAGTTCTCAGTGTCTATCCCAGACAATCCAACTCCTGTCTCCTCTATCTCCAGACTCCGTCTGAATAGGCAGGTTGTCGCCCTTATATACTCTCTAGGATTGCCCAACTCCTCTCATTTTCTGTTAGCCATTTTGAAGGAAAATGAAAAAAAAACTGCATTCTTGCCTTTTTTAAAACTTAAATGGTCTTGGAGGGAAACCTGTGTTTTGATTTCTACCATGTATTTCCTATCACACAGAAAAAAAACAACCTTTGCTCATGACAGATGAGAATTATATACAATATTCTAAATGTGGCTGCACCATAGATTTATATAAAAGCATTATGCTTGCTATTTTATTTTCAGTCCCTTTCCTAATTACTAACACGAAATTTGTCTTTTTCACCACCATTGCACGCTGAGAATTATTTCAGTAGGTGATCCAACACAGCCCCAAGATCTCATTCCTGGATCACCACACCCAATGTAAACCTCATCAGTATATTTATTATCAAACACCATTCACACTGTATCAATATACTGAGAAATCTCTCAACCAAAGGAAAAAGTTTTCATGGCTCAGTTATTCCATTGAAAGTATTGTTGGTTCTTAGGGAGTTTGAACATCCTAGTCCACTGTTCTTCAACCTTGGGGTCAGGACCCCATGGGGTCAGGGGAAGCCTCGTTTGTGGGGTCACAGCAACTTACGCGAAGCATTACTGGGGGTAATGCTGAGGTGGTGGTGGGGGAACCGGCTGGGGAGACTTCCACAGCGATTTCATCCCCCTCTCGATTTGCAGGGGAGGTGGTGGGGAACCGCAGCTTGGCTTTCCTGTTCCGGAGTGACCCTGCCACTGGTGGTGTGGGCAGGACGAGCTCGACAGGACAAGGCTGCCGGTACCAGCCTGAGGGGTGCTGACAGGGACGGGGGTGGGTGGGCAGATTGGGTCCTGGGAGGGGGCGGGATTTTTCTAAACTGCAAAGTGCCGAGTTTTCAAACCTTTACAAGGCTGCTTTAGCATTCCCAACCCATTTCCGGGATGCAGGAATGCTCTTCCCCCCTCCCAGCCTGGTTGGGAAGCCTGCAGCAGCCTTGTAGAGGTTTGAAAACTCATCGCTTTGCAGTTTAGAAAAAGAAAATGTTGCTTGCCAAATGCATTGGATGGTAGCTGGTACATGTCTTCCTATTCATTAAGTAAAATACTGTTTTACTGTTCTACTAATGTGTATATTTTCTTTAAGTTAAAAAAAGTTAAAAATTTATTTTTTTTAAAAATAGCACCAAACTTTAAGGGTGTGGCTTATAATCAGGAGCGGCCTATACTCGGAACAATATGGTATGTTAAAAATATGGGAAAACTTTCATGGCCTGCTACAATACAGACGGTGGTGGGATTTGCAGGTTTAAAAGCCATGTAGAAAAAATATATATATCGTTTTAAAAATCCTTTATGAGCAAACTGGGAAAATATCCCGATAATCGGGATTTTATTCGGGTTTTTTACCCAGTTTGCTCATAAAGGATTTTAAAAACGATTATATATATCCTGTAAATCCCACCTGTAAATCCCACCACCGTTTGTAATACAGTATGTGCCTTCCATCTTCGCAATCGAGACGCAGGGGCTGAATTGGATATAACATGAAGAGGGAATAGATTACAACACTGCCTAACACCCAAATATTTGGGTGTAACGCTGGATAGAACGCTTTCTTTTAAGCAACATTGCCTGAACGCCAAGGCTAAAGTATGTGCTAGGAATAACATCATCCAACTACTGACAAACTACACATGGGGAGCCCAGCCAGCTACGCTACGAGTATCAGTGCTGGCCTTGAGTGTCTCTACTGAACACATTGGCACATGCAAAGCAAGTAGATATTGCTGTGAATGAGGCAATGTGTATAGTGACGGGATGCCTTAAACCTACACCCATTAATAAATTATATCCTCTTGTAGGCATATCCTCAAGTAGAAGCAGACGCTGAAAGAACCAAGCAAGAGGACCGATTCTTGTCACCCGTTATGCGGATATGCTCCTCCAATTCGCCGACTTAGATCTAGAAAGAGCTTCATGGCAAGAACTAATACTCTAGAGAGGTCCAAAGAACAGAACCAAATAAGCAAATGGAGGAATGAGCTCACTGATTTGACAATTTTTACCAAAGAAAGAAATGGCCACAGGAAACACTCTCCCTTATACAGTTTGGAGGACAATGAATAGGATGAGGGTGGGGGTACCAACGTGTAAGATGACTTTATTTAAGTGGGGGTTGTTGACTGACGGCAATATATTATGTGAATGCGGAGAAATCCAAGATCCGGCACATCTGATGGTGTGCCGATTATTGCCGGAGCCTTGTACTGTTGATGATTTACAGCAAGCTAATGACAAAGCTGTGGTGGTGGCTACATTTTGGCACAGCAAAGTTTGACCTGAATACGAGATAAATAACATTCAAACAAACTTTTTCCAACATCAAAATTTGTGCAAAAATGCCTGATGCAGATTAAATGTTTTTTACAACATGCAATGTTGCTACATAGAAGCTATAAACCCAGGCATATTGACCTGGGAATAAGCTTCAAGTCAGCAGGACTTGCTTCAGAATACAGCCTTACAGTTACGGCACAATCCTGCATAACAATAGGCTGGTGGAGCGAGTGCTCCACCAGCTTAAGGAGTCGCAAACGTGCCAGAAAGCACATTGTGGCTCCTTGTGAGTAAGCGGTGCCGGTGCAGAGGCCATCACCGCTTACTACGCCACTTACCTGGATCCACACCGGCCGCCGCAGGTGAGTGTTGCGCCAGTCGGTGCAGGGGCATAGGGAAGGCGGGCCAGAGTGGTGGGGGAGAGTTGCACCGATAACCTATGCCCCGTCGCAGCCCGGGCTGGCGTCCACTGCAGCCCACAATACATTAACCTCCCCAAGGTGAGCCCAGGCCACAACATTGCAGACTGCAATGGGCTTAGGATGCAGCAGCTGGCCCTTTAGGCCGGCTGCGCATACTTAGGCAGGATTGGGCTGCCCATCTTCTTGATATTATCACAAATTAGCCTACTCCTTAAAACCAGAATGAATATGGACATTTTGAAACTACACCAGGAGTGCACTTACGAAATATACATAATAAATAAAAACTATGCCCCCCCCCAAGAAAATTAAAATGTAAGCTCCATGATAGAGTTTATTATTGAATCCAGCCTCTGAGGCAAAAGCCCCTGAATTTGTTAGACATTTTACATGCACCAATGTCAAGCCTGCACCTCTTTGTAACCCTCTAAGAAAGACATAACTCACCAACCAGGCATAGTAGTCTGCTAAGAGTTTGGCAGCCTCTTCTGGTTTTGCACTCCCTGGTAAGCAGCCAAAAATAGCCTCACCAAGTTTCTGTTGGGCTACCATACATGTAAAATGGCTGATGAACTTCTTTCAGCTTGCAGAATCACAAGTTGTATAGGCCAGCCCCATGTTAATATAGAAAATAGATTGAACTCCCACCTACGTTTGTGACTGTTGAATGATTTGCCTAAAAGGGACCCTATAAAAGCATAATCTTTCCAGTGGTAAATTACACACAAGGTTACAAGGAGGTATTTTGGTTAAACTAGGATGGCTTTCATTTTCCAATAAGCAAACTTGATAACAGCAATCAGGCCCCAAAAAACTTGTATTCCCCCGGCATGCCTACAAAGTCTCACATGGCAGCCCTGTGAAATGTTTAATTTTTTCCCCTTTGAAATGCTGGCACTCACATACCCAAACATTCAATAATGACACACCATGAACTGCTTTTGAAGCTCAGTTCTGAATGCAGTTTGCTGTGCAGCATGGCAGCGGGCTGCTGTTTGAGCAATATACAACTCTAATGCAACACGGACGCCATTACAATGGACAATGCCAGGGTCTAGAGGCCATGTTACAACTTTTTTTTTTAAATACAGCGAATTTGGGTTAAGTTTACATCTAAAAATGTAAAGTGTGAATGCAGCAAAAAATGTGTGCTTGGCAACACATTTCTCATTCAGGCACACTCATAGGGACCCTGTCAAGTGTCTACTTGGTGGCAGAACTGGATTTGTTGCTAGTACGTAATGTGTGAAATGGTCCTCTGACTGTGGTTTAAGGGCAATATTGGTTTCACCTCAGCAGACTATGCAAGTATCCAATTTCAGTCCAAGAGCTCTGTGGAAAAAATGTTTCATGAGCAACTCTTTAAAAGTAAGTCTTGATTTTTGCAACATTTTTGCATAAATACAATGAGATATCTGAGGGATGGGACCCAAGTCTAAACATGAAATTCATTTATGTCTTATATACACCTTATACACATAACCTGAAGGTAATTTTATACAATATTTTGAATAATTTTGTGTCCCAGCATGCCTTGTGCTATGCCAGCCAGGTGCTAGAAAAAGTGTTGTTGTTTTAAAATCATAGCCCCCCAAATGTCTGGATTTCAGAATAGTCTGGATTTTGGATGTTCAGATAAGGGGAAATCAACCTGTAGTTGTGTTGATTGCCTGTTCATTACAGGAAGTAGATGTTGGAAGACATCCCTATAAAAAACATAAATGTGTCTAGCTCAACTGTGAATAAATATTTTACATAACTTAACAACAAAATTGCATACATCCGTTAATCTGTTGCTCTAAAATTTGAATGAACTGTATCGTTCTGACCTACTTGGCTATATTGCTATACAAATTAAATTTAAAAACCCTTAGTTACCAACCTTAAAGCCTCAAGATACCATTCCTTTTAAGAGACACTTCAATCATCTCTGAATTCAGCCATTTCATATAAAACATGTTTCGTATTATGTTACATGCCGCCTTGAATCAGAATTCATTCATTTGAACACTTATCTGGATGTACTGAAATCAGTAGGAATTTTCTTTAAGTTTGTCAAATGGTATCGCTCTGCAAAATGCTAATAGTGGGTGTGACTCAGCCAAAGCTGAATATTTAAGTTACCTATGTTTCTCGCTGTAGTGCGGTTAAGGATTTGCTTAAAAGCACAATCCTATGCGTATCTATTCAGAAGTAAATCCCACTGAGCTGAACAATGTTAACTTCCATGCTAGTGTGTATAGGACTGCAGCCTAAATAAACTCCACTGGCTACAGTCAGAGGTTAGGTGCTAAGCATACGCATCACTACAATTACAAATGCATGTCAGGATTCAGCCCAAGTACTTAGCTTGTACTATAATCTCACTCTTTTCTCCATTAAAAAACAAATTAGATCATCACTTTCAAATGTTTTCATATCTAGAGAAGCAAACCAACAGAGCAATCCTATGCGTGTCTACTGAAAAGAAAGTTCCATTAAGTTCAACAGGACTTACTTCCAGGTAAGTGTGTATAGGATTGGTCGGAGCATAAATTATTATACATCTGTAATTGAAGAATCTCTTTCGGCCCAATCCTAAGGGGCCTTTACACCACTGGAACAAGCATTCCGGCGGTGTAAACCCCCTTATGGCCGTCATAAACACGACAGCGCCAGCACACACAGCCTGGCCGCCACCACAAGCAGTGAGTGGCTGGGTCCATGTGATGACAGACAGTGGACGCCCACCAGAGCAGGTAAGCCTGCAGAAGGGTCAGGAGGGAGGCGATGGGGCGGGAAGGAGGGCAAATTGGGCCCAGGAATGGGGCGGGTTTGGCGGCAGTGGCACCCACCGGATCCTAACCCTGATCCACCTTCCCAGGTCAATGCGGACTTGTGCCAGTTATAGAGCTGGCACACATCTGAGTTGACCCATGGCAGCTGCTGGGACTTACCCTGGTGCAAGGGAACAAATGTTCCCTTACCCCAAGGAGTCCTCCAGAAGCCGAAACACCCCCACGGGATACAGCAGAGGCTGCGTTGGTGCCGCTGCATCGCCACACGGGGAGTTAGTGTTGGGCTGCCCCTATTGTAACATAATGCAAGTTCTGATGATAAACTTGCTAGTAAGCAAGAAAAAGATACAAAGTAGTTATCTGACAAGCACTTTCAGTTCAGTCTACTTCAAACTAAGTACTATGGTTATAGTCAAAGAAAGTGAGTCATGATTAAGAACCACTGAAATCAAAGAGACAAGTTAGTCATTACTAGCGTAAATCCTCAGTGGCGTAGGTGTGGGGCGTAGCACGCAATGACACACCCCATGACGTCACACCCAGAAGTGACATCACCACCCCCGGGAAAGGCTCCCAGTGGTACAAAAATAACCGGGGGTGGGTGGGCGGGCACATCATTTTGCACCACCACCCGCTTGCAGGAGCGGCCGAGCGCCGCGGTTCTCTTTCCTTTCTGTCTTTTTTGCCACCAATTTGCCGATGTGGCCGTTTTGTCACTCACACCCTGCTTGTCGCTCCTCCTCCATATAGAGATGTGTTGTAGAGAGTACTTACACAATTCAGGAGCTGTTCTTAGGTTCCTGTCCAGCAGGGACGTGCGGTGCAGGGGTGGCAGGTGAGGCAGAACCGCCCTGCCACCGTTCACAGAAAATAGCTGCAGCCTAACCCTCAGATTGTACACGTGCACCACCCGCTTTCTCAGGTGCAAGTGGGTGCTGTGTGCACACACAATCACAGGGTTAGGCAGAGGCTTTGTGACAGTGGGCCCCAAGCGGTGGGTCGCAGGGGGGTGTACTTGCTGCCGGATCCGTTCCCCCCCCCGCCACCTCTTCGTAGTCATTCTCAGCTGCAAGTTTGGCCCTCCCACCCTCCCGGGTGCCGTTTGGCTCCAAAGAGGAGCTGAAAAGCACCCGGGGGTGTTTCTGCACCGCCGCAGCACACGTCATGCCCCCCAGGTGCAGGGCGTATGGCGTCCCGTAAGGGGTGTCGCGGCGGCGGCCCCCTCCCACAGGGGGTGTAGGGCCGCTACTGGGCTTAAGCTGCGGCTATTTTCCGTGAACGGTGGCAGGGCGGTTCTGACTCACCTGCCACCCCCGCACCGCACGTCCCTGCTGGACAGGAACATGTCTACATGGCAAGAAATTCCACTGCATATCAGCAACATCCAAGTAAGTCACAGATAACTGTTCATTCCAGATTACAGATCACTGGCCCACACTGCACTCTGCCCACCTCCAGGGTTGTTGGTGGCTCTCTTTTAACCCTCAGATCAGAGTCTGAAATTAGCCAATAGCCAATTACCACAATACGAACTTGCACTTGATCTGAATTCCTATGCTTCAAATGGTTACATTTACAGACTAAATCTGAAAAATCATATCCAGAGCTCTTATTTAAACAAAGTCTACAATGGCTGCTGAGCTTGCATAAACTTTTGAAGTCACTTTGCCCTTTCTTCTGATCTGTTTTGGTCTCCCTTTCCTAGGTATGAGTGTCATAGATATGAGTGTCAACACATACATGCATGGCCATGAGACTGAAAGAAGTAAAAACTATGGGAAAAATTATGTTCTGTTGCACATACATTTCTATATGCAAAATAATCTCGACTCAAACTTGGAATGTTCATCCTTTAAAATGCATTACTCCACTGTCTGACTCGAATTCATATACTGGATTCCGCTCTCTAAATCCCAGTAACATGTAAGTGGAAATCTGTTCATATCTACCTTGACAATCATTTAACATAACTTCCTTTCAGAGATATATTTTTAAAAGCCTAGGGATAGGGCTCTCCACTGCCATGCTTCCTGTTAGTTGAAAGCTTTCAATAAGGTAATACAACTTTGCTATTTGCGGAACCAAATCAGTTTTTGACTGAAATGTTTTCGTCAGAGGCTAAGGGGATTAATGATCAGGATGTTTGCTTCAGGTTTTTTTTTCCTTCAGATGGTTCACACAAACACTGAAATGCACTGCATTTATTATTTTATTATGAAGCCAGTCATGAGAGAGGGGGGAGAAAGGCTCTGTAATTAAGGAGGAAGTCAGAGATATAAAGAGGAGGGGAGAAGAAGAGATCCTTCTGAAGCCCAAGGCTGGATCACTTCATGTGCTCAGCATACCCTTCCTCCCACCCTGACTAATCCCTCCATCCATCACCAACCTCAACCGCCTTTGGTTTCCTCTCTGCCGCCCAATGGGGGCTTACAAACTCTCCCTCCACTTCGTCCCACGAATAGCAGAAACACAGATGGCTCCCAGGGGACTCTCGCATCCCTGGCAGCTCTTAGTAACGTCCCATGAGAACCGCTTCGCTTATATCGGAAACCAGAGAAGAAGAAAGGGGAGGGGGGTGCTGGAGAGAAAAAAAAGGATGTCCTTGCTCCCAAATACGCAGGGCTAGGAAAGCTCAGCCCCGGTAGTTTTTATTACAGTATCTGAAAAGAAGGAACTGGCCGAAATGCAGGGGAGATGTCAGGAACGAAAGGCAAGCGTGTGTGTTTGCAAACGTGTGCGTAAATCTCCCCCCCCCTCCAATACTCACATGCGCCCCAACAGAAAGGAGAGAAAAGTGTGAGGAAGAGACATAACTCACCTTAAAAAGAGGTTGCTGTTCGGAGAGCAAGGGCGCGTTGTAGCAAAGGTTGTGCAGAGAATGGCAAAACACGAGACGGGGCTGGAAGAGTAGCCGAAACCAAAGCAAAGCAGGGCGATGAAATAGCAGGTGAAGAAAGGCGCGAATCCGAAGTGAGAAAAACAACCAAAATAAGAAAGGAGGGGTGGTAGTAGAGGGAGATAAGGAAGAAATCAATTGGCTAAATGTTTGCGGCGGGCGGCTTCCTAGAGTGACCTGCGCTTCGGCTGTAATTTCCAGGGTTTAAGGCGACTGGTGCTTTCCTAGCTGCTGCTGCTCCTTTCGCAGCTGGCGGAGGCTTAAGACGCTTGGTTCCTTCCCACTACTGCTCTCGCAAGCAACCCCAGCCCAGTCCGCGCTCTCGCTCCGGCAGGCAGGCGCGCTCCTTGGCGGCCTCGCTCCTCCCGCGTTGAGGCGGTGCGCGGCGGCGGCTGCTTCTGCTTCTGGGCGAGGCGCCGACAAATTGGCTCTAGCCTCAAGCGGCCACTTCGGGACGGGGGAGGACGCCAAGCCACGTTGAGGGGGGCGGTGCACTCGGCTGACCAGCAGCCGAAAAGCGGGGGCAGCTGGCGAGGATCGCTCTGGTCCAGAGGGCCGCTGTCCCCTCTCTGTGGGGAACGGAAGTGCCAAGGACTTGGGCCGTTAAAATCGGTAGTAATAACGAGGAGGACTGAGTCTCTCGGGAGGGATGTGATCATTCTCTTACTAGAGAGCTTCGGTTCTTCCTACTGGCCAACATTCTCTTTCCAGCAGTGGCCGGCCAGATATCTCTGGGAAGCTTGCAAGCTGACTTGCAAGCTGACGGCCGCCCCGTTTGCTGCCAGCAATTCATGTTGGCGTTGTAGTTAACACCGTTGATAGGCCCATTCTCTGTGTGGTTGTCGTCTAATCCTTTTGAAAAAGTCCTCTAGACTCGATCTTGCGGCCATCATCCCATGATGTGCTGTAAAATACTTCCTTTTGTCTGTTCTGGGACTTCTGTCAACCAGCTTCATAACACTTCTGGTATTAGGACACTGGAAGGAAAACTTGTCTGTTTACTGTCTCTCTCCACATCATTCATAATGTTATCAACTTCTATCATACCATCCTAAGTCACAGTTCTTCTCCCTAAGTAAAACAACCCATGAACATTTGGTCTTTTCTCCCAGATAAGATGCTCCACCCCTTCATCATTTTTATTTTCCTTTTCACCTCCATGACATCTGCTTTTTTGCTATGGGGTGACCAGAACTGTGTGCACATGGCCCCATCAAATATGTAATGACATTATAATACTTGTCATTTTATTAATCCCTCCTCTAATAGCTTTTAATGCTGAGTTTGCTGCTGCACACATACTGAAGGCCAACTCGCATGTTATTATTTTTTTAGCTGTAAACCAAAGATATTCTAACTATCAACTTGAAAATGTCCACTGGGGACAACCTTGTGTTTTCACACGTGTATATTTACAATTAGGGAGCTGTACTGTACTTCCCTGTCAAATTTCCAGTGGTGGAACCAGGTTTGCTATTGCAATGCATAGTAGTGTAGCTTGTTAGCAGCACTCCTGATTTCTCATTTATTATAAATACTGTATAAATCATATAGGTGGTCAACCCACGGCACGGGTGCCACTTAGGGGCACGCGAGCCTTTTGAAGTGGCACGCGCCACCTTTTCTGCCCAAGTCGAGTGCTGAAGTCCCTCTCTCTTTCGCAACCCCAGCGCACCTTTCCAAGCCTGTGGCACTAGAGGAGGTCTCTGTACCCCACTGTGCCTCATTCTTCGTGCACTGTCACGGTGCTTTGAATATTTTCATTGGCTTAGAAATATTTGTTTATTTATTTAGTTAGTTAAGTGGCACGCTTAAGATCATCTACATAAAATATGGCACATGGCGTGCCACGGGTTGGCCACCACTGGTATAAATGCCTTTTCGGCACGGTGGAAAAAAGACCCAGACAGGCAGGCAGGCAGGCAACTCCTTTTGTTTTCGTCCCAGCCCACATGTGTGTTCTTTTAAGCCCCATTGATTTCAGGTGTTCTTGCACATGTGTAACTCTCTGCTGGATTGTGGTCAGCTTTTATGTAGTGTTTACACAAAGTGCTTGACTGTCCTCATCTCATCCACCCTTGTAGCAACCTCATGAAGTAGAGCACTAGCATTTTTCCACTCCACCTCTGGGGAGCTGAGGCTGGGAGAGACTGTGGCTCCAGTCCAGCAATCTGCTTGGGGCTGCCCCACTCAGGTCCATGGAAGAAGCTGATCTGCATGTGCATTCTTTTACATTCTCCTTCCATAGGATTACCAGATTTTCTGGGACCCTGAGGGGGGCGGAAGTGACATCATGGGGAGGCGGGTCAAAACTGTGATGTCACTTCCGCCGGAAGTGGGTGTGTCCACCAGAAGTGGGCGTGTCCACCAGAAAATAAATACAGTATTTTACCTTTTTCCCATGCCTCTGAGCACGTGCAGAGTGCTGCCGCTGTTTTCGTCCCGGCCAGCCAGGTGCATTGTGACAGCCAGTGCTGGCCGCCACAACGCAGCCAGCTGGCCGGGACGAAAACAGCGGCGGCACTCTGCATGTGCTCAGAGGCATGGGAAAAAGGTAAAATACTGTATTTATTTAATAATGTTGAGCCGGCTGGACATCCAGGGGGTCACTGAGTTCGCTGCCACTCACCACAACCCCCGCTCAGCGTACCTCTTCCTCTTCTTTGTTCTCCTCTTCGTCCCGGCCATCCAGGACTGCCCCGCTGCCCCACGGCCGCGCATCTTCATCTTTATCTTCCTAGCCTGCGTGAGGCTGGAAGCACTCGGAAACCATCCGAGTTCACTCGGATGGTTTCAGAGACGTTCCAGCCTCGTGCGCACGGGCGCAAGGCTAGAAGCACTCGGAAAGAATCCGAGTTCAATCGGACGCTTTCCGAGTGCTCCCAGCCACGCGCAGGCGCGCGAGGCTGTCTCCGCCCCCCGCCCCCAGTCACGTCCTACTCTAAACGGCTAAAGAGTTAAAGAAAAACCAATTCACAGCGACTTCTGGTTACAACGCGAAACCGGAAGTCACTGTGAATCAGGGTTTAAAACACTTTTTACAGCCGTTTGAAGTGCTGGAAAGTCGCGCGGCAACCGGGATGCTGGGGAGGGCAGCCCGGGATGACCGGGGTGATCCTCGTTACCGTGACAATCCCGGTCATTTCCGGAACTCTGGTAAGGCTATCCTTCCATGGAAATTAATGGGGCAACCACTGCCTGCTGCTTCTCCATATTCATACTGAAGGGCATGTGGGGCTCATGATTGGGTGAGCAGCTTGTCCATGGCAACATAATACAAAGAGGCAGCACATGTACACGCCATGGGGGCAGGGCTTGTGATGTCACGGGGGTGTCACAGGAGTGTGGCCTCCCCCAGAAGCTAACTATGCTGCTGAGTTCTGGCCCCTTTTTAAAAAACAAAAAACAAAAAAAAGCACTGCTGTTAAGTGAGGGAAGGTGGAATGTGATTCTTTTTTTTTCGAGAAAGGAAAGACCCTTGTGGAAGTCATAGGGGGCAAACCAATGGCAATGCTGCCACCAATGGCCCAGACAGTAGGAAACTGGCACCCATGGACAGGAACAGAAAGACCTACATGGTCAAGTGTGAGGCCTACATTCTTGACTTTATTTCCAGTGCTGCACTTCTGTCTCCTTGAATTAGCAGGCTAGAGGGAAAAAAACCACCCGAAGTGTGTGTGTGTGTGTGTGTGTGTGTGTGTGTGCGTGCGCGCGCGCGCTCCTGTGGCAGCACCCCCAAAATGGCCACTGACAGAGTGCTGTGCTGTTGGCAGCCCAATCCCAGATAGGATTGGGATGTCCATTTCATATTGCGGACTTGTGGCACTCTTGCAAAAAGGTTGGTCAGCAGTGATACCTTTAGCTAGACATTAACAGTTTGAAAAAGGAATAGTTTACACCAGCAGTTCTCAACCTGTGGTACGCGGACCGCAGGTTGGGGGTCCGCAAGATGGTCCCCGTTATCAGCTGCTGCAATCAGCAGCTGATAAGGGGGAGCGGAAAACCGCAAAATTCCCCCGGTAGCTTCTCTTACCTTGTCTCCCGGCCGACTCCATCTTGAATCTCACGAAAATCTCGCAAGATTCAAGATAGTGGTGGCCAAATCTCATAAGGGCACATGATGCAGTCTCGTGCCTCATATGCCCTTATGAGATTTGGCCACCACCAAGAGATTTGGGTGGTGATTTTGGTGGAGATTTTCGCAAGATTCAAGATGGAGTCGGCCGGGAGACAAGGTAAGAGAAGCTACCGGGGGGGGGGGTTGCGGTTTTTCCCGGGCTGCAGCGCGATATAAAGGTGATATAAAGAAATATTCTCAGGGATGGCTCCTGCTGATCTGCCCCTTGAAATGGCAGCAGATGTACCACCCTGCCCCAAATTCATCTCCCTGCCAGCATGTGCATGCAAGCCCAATGCACCAAACTGTACTCCCTACATGCCAACACCATGAAACACACACGCACGCACACGAATTGCCCCCTCATTTTTGTTGGTAATTGGCACACACATTAGTGCATTCCCTCCGCTGCTGCTGCAACCTCCTCTGAGCTGGTCAGATCTCCTTCCCCACACAGCCAGAAGGAGAGGAGGCAGCAGGATAGTCCTGTGAACCCCTGCCGCAGTGTCACCTCCTCCAGCTCCACTGCCACAATCTCTGTCAGTGGCACTGAAAGCAGACCACCCGGTCCGTCCACCCACTGTTCCTACTTACCTGCCTCCTCCATGGTCTTTGTTCCACTGCTATTTTTAAATAGAGCAGCAGAGCAGGTTGGATATTGAGAGAAGCACAGCCTTCCTTCCCAAAAAGGACAGCTCTTCTATTTGAAAAGAGTGGCAGACTGAAGACAGGTGGAGGTAAGCGAGGGCTTATGGAGGCGGCCGATGAATGCCAGCTGCCTCACCTCACTGCACGGTTGGGCCAGCCCTGCTCACAGAACAGTTCACTGTATAGACTTGAATCAACTTCCCCCTTTCCATAAAACATATACAGTATAAGAAAAATCAATCTCCCAAACCCTGCTGAACCCAACCCCCATGGTTGCAGGGAGATGAATTTGGGCCAGGGTGGTACATCTGCTGCCATTTCAAGGGGCAGATCAGCAGGAGCCATCCTTGAGAATATTTCTTTATATCATCTTAACATGATTCAAACAATGGATACCCTTTCCCTAGTTGCTTTTCTCTCAGCTAGGCTCATTTCTAGCTCACCTGCATTTCTCCCACCTGGATGGGAGAAAGGCATCTGAAGGGATGGACTGTGGGGGTAAGATTAGCAGCAGGGAGAGGGTTCAGCACCCCTCATCCATGTGCCCCTTTGGTCATTTAAATCACATGACACAGTCATGGCATAGAGCTGCAGATAAAGCTGTAAATCTGCCACCCTTCTGTACAGTTGGGGCCTGTTTCACTTTGAGTAGGTAGGCCACAATGAATCACAGACCAAGCAGGAATATAACATACCAAGAAATGATTCTGGCTCATGAACGTGCCCCAGTTTAGAGAGTTGTCATTTTCAGCATGGCTATGATTTTAACTTGTAGAAGTGTTTAGCTGCTAAGAATAATTTAACATGTTCTTCCACAAGAACAATTCCCCAATGGAGGATTTTGTCTAATGCTTTATTCTCTGGCAAAATCTTGAAGCAGGACAGAGAAAGGCTCTTAAAATAAAGGTTAGAAAACAATCCTTTGGATCAGCAGCCATGTACAAGCAGAGCTGAAATAATTACATTAGCCTGGAGATGGGTGTTGTTGTTTTCTTTCTTCTTGATGTTAGTGGTATGACAGCCATTGTTGCCTGTGATGTATGTACGTATCCTGGAATGCCTTGGTTGTGGTGGTGACGTCATGGCATTTACCCCATGAGTAGGGCAGGCTACAAGTAGAAAAAGAATCAATTTTTGGGATATGCGAGAGACTGTTGTAGAAGAGATTGGACAAGAAACAGGGTTAAAGAAAAAAAAAAGTGGATGAGTTCAAGATAGAGAAGCAGCAGCAAATCCCATCTGGAACAAGCCATCAGCTACATCAGCCTGCATCAAGACGTAAAAGAATGTAAAAAAAAAAAAAAAAAAAAAGGAGTGAAGGTGTACAATGCTGGCTTCAGCCTGAGGCAATGGGATTCACAGGGCAGAGAAAGAACAAGAGACTGGACTGGTGTCTCATTATTACCCCAACCAGCAGCATCATGACCCGGAATGCCACCCAATGCCATCTACACCAGGGGTTCTCAACCTTTGGAGGCCCGGGTACCCCCTATCACCGTCCAATTTTCTGAAGTACCCCCTGCTAATTAACTGCTAATTAATTGGATTAATCAATCAATTAGGTGATTAATCATTTTAAATGTGAAAAAATGTCTTATTTAACTCTATGAGTGTGTGTGTGTGAGATAGATAGATAGATAGATAGATAGATAGATAGAGAGAGAGAGAGAGAGAGAGAGAAAGAGAGAGAGAGTGTGTGAGAGAGGGAGGGAGGGAGAGGGAGGGAGGGAGGGAGAGACACACATGCAAGGATCTCTTTTTTTCTTCAAGTCACACTTCCCAAAATCAGCTCTTCTCTCCCCCACCCCACCAAAGTACATTTTCCAAAGTACAAACATAAGCCCAAAACCAAAATCAGAGGGACAGAAGGGCTCCGAAAATAATTACAATTTAAAATCCATGTTAATTAACACTTAATTAGCTGCTGATGGAGCAGATAAGGGACAGGGCTTGGCTTACCCCCAGCAAGAGGTCTGCGTACCCCCAGGGGTACCCGTACCACAGGTTGAGAACCTCTGATCTACACAATTACACACACGGGGGGGGGGGGGAAGCAGCCACTTACTGTGCTGCTTGCTTGGTTTCTTCCATTGCAGAAGTGCAGGACTTCTGCTTTGATTTAAAGGAACTGCATGAATGAAGGGAGGTGGTGGTGGTGGCAGGCTTGAAGTGTGAGGCACCCCAAATCTGCTGCCCTCTTGCCCCACCCCCACAATCTGCTGCTGATTCAACCTGCATCATCTCAGTGGAGGCCTAAAAATGAACAGGGGTTGAAAAACGAAAAAAAAAGTGTGAACACCCTTAGTATTGACCAAATGTTGGTGGTTTCTCTAAGAATAAGCATGACCTCCATTTTAGAAATTTTTATGAACTTTGCCAGAACTTCCCAAACAAAATTATTGAAGCCCAAGTTGTAGGTGTATCTTTTCTAGACGTCCACATTTTTTTTAACCTTAAATAATTAAAACAAAATTAATTTACATCATTCTTATTTAGCTTTTGTATTCCTGTACAAAAGCAGTGACTTCTTGGAGCACTTTCCAATCTATCAGACTGACATTAGCCCTTCCCCTTTGTTATTAGCTATTTTATTAAACTTTCGCAGACTCTCTGTAGAGGCTTATTGGTAATTCTTATCTGGCCAAGGAGATTACTGACAGGTTCATCCCTTTTGAAGAGAGACTGGATTTCTCATTTGGCTGTCAGTTTGTGTTCTTCATTTGTCAGAGAAAAAACCTTAAGCTTTTCCTTCATTTGTCAAGACTTGCCTTCCCCATCATAACCAGCAAGGTGGGACATTTTATTCATCTCAAGTATTTAAACAGAAAAGCTTGAACTATGACGGGAACAAGACTGGTTGCTTCTGAGAGACGTAATCCCCAAAACTGCAGACCAGAGACGTCACTAGGGCGCGCGCTGCTCCAGGGCCGGGCACGCGCGTCACCCTAGTGACCCCTCCCCCCGGACACCCCCCCTTTAATAACCTTTGTCACGGCCATAGGCCGCGTCGCAATTTGGGGGGGCGCCCGACGGGCTGCCGCTCCGGGCGCCCCCTCAATCGTTGCAGCCGGCTCGGAGACGTCTTCGGGGACGGCTCGGGGACGGCTCGGGGACGTCTTCGGGGACGTCTCGGGGACGGCTCGGGGACGTCTTCCCTGGCCGGCTGCCCGGGGCCTTCTGAGGAAGGCCCACTGCACGAACGTTATTTATAATGTTCTTCTGCGCAGCCGGCTCGGGGACGTCTTCTGAGGAAGGCCCACTGCGCGAACATTATTTATAACGTTCTTTTGCACATGGGCAGACTGTTCCTGAGGGAAAAGGGCAGCCCTTTTCCCTCAGGAATGGTCTGCCCATGTGCAAAAGAACGTTATAAATAACGTTCGCGCAGTGGGCCTTCCTGAGAAGGCTCCGGGCAGCTGGTCAGGGAAGACGTCCCCGAGCCAGCTCTCCCGACCGGCGTCGCTGTAGCCTGGCGACGCAGGCGGGAGGCCCCAAGGCGATGCGCGCGTGTGCGCGCGTCACCTTTCTGCGTGTGCGTGCACGCGTCACCTGGGCCCCCCCGCACTCCTCGCCAGGCTACAGCGACACCTCTGCTGCAGACAGAGGTTCAGTTTTAAGAAAAGCCCTGCTGGAACAGACCAAGGGTCCTTCTGGTCCAGCGTCCTGTTTTCAACTGTGGCCAAGTCAGAGGCTTCTGGGAAATCCACAAGTAGCTCATGAAGGCAACACACCTCTTCCACTGTACATTCCCAGCAACAAGTATTCAGAGAGACATGGCCTCTAAACATGGGCATTGCTTTTCTCTGTTGCATTTAAGACAATAATATCCAAGTTAAACCCCATCAAGAGGCCCATCCTCCACTGGTCTAAGGCATCTAAGGTAATGGCCATCAGCATATTCAATGACAGTGAATCACATACATTGACTTTTGCCCCAATCCTAACTCCTCCCCCGCCGGCATAAACTAGTATTGTGTCTGCGGAGGCTGCTTTACAGCAGTCGCAAAGCAGCCTCCACTGACAAGCGCAGTGGACCCGCTATCAGGAAGGACAGAGCGGCTTCCTGCACACCAGCGAGCCCACAGAGACCTGCCAGAGCAAGTAAACCCATCCAGGGGGTTGGAGGGAGTTGAACAGGGTGGGCAATGATGGGGGAGGGGAGGGTGGATCAGGCCCAGGAGGGGGCAAGATCAGCGGTGGTGGCTAATGCCAAATCCTGACTCCCTTCCCAGGCCTGATCCGCCTTCTCAGATCAATGTGGACCTGCACCAGTGATTGAGCTGGTGCAGGTCCAAGTTGACCCATAGTGGTTTCTGGGGCTTACCCCGGGGCAAGGGGACAAATGATCCCTTACCCCGAGGAGACCTCCAGCAGCTGAAAATCCTCTTGGGATACAGTGGTAACCGCATGCCGGTGCCACTGCATCACCATGCAGGGATTTAGGTAGGATTGGGCTGCCCATCTTGTGTGAAATAGGACTTCTTTTTTTCTATTCTGTACTTATTGTCAGTCAGGGTTATGAATTCTAGTATTATGAGAGAAGGGAAAAAAGTTGTCTCTTTCTGTTTTCTATATATTTTTCTATACTGTATAAGTTTTCTATATATCTGTTTTCTATATAAGACTTTTTTACTCCTGTTTTTATTTCCTGTGCTGTGTTTTTTAGAGTGTATTAATATTTTAAAAGTTTTATATTTTTTATATGTTTTAAATTTGTAATTTTTAAATTTTGTAAGCCGCTTTGGGTCCCCCCTTTGGGGGGAGAAAGCGGGATATAAATCCAATAATAATAATAATAATAATAATAATAATAATAATAATAATAATAATATATCATTCATAATTTCAGCAACCTTTAAGTTGTCTTTTTCATAAATGAAAAAAAAAATCCAAACACTTTAGCCTTTCCATGTAGGGAAAATGCTTCCCCTCTTACTTATTATAGTTGCCCCTTGCAAGTGCTCCCTCCATCCGATTGCTTTAGCCACTGGCCTCAGAAGGGAAGAGGGTTGCACAAGTCAGGGTCGGCCTTAAGCAAATTAGTCCAATTGCTCCCAATTAGGCCCCACGCCTAAGGGGCCTCCACGCTAGGGTAATCTACTCTAGTCTTCTGTAATACACACAGTAAAATGTGCTTAGATCCATTTGGTTCATTAACTCACGTGCACATTTTAAGTGCATATTTTGATTGCTTTCCATTCTACCACAGAGATATAAAGTCTATAATAATGTTTATTTATATCCCAAGCACCCCCATGACCCCCAAGCCCCGCGTACCCCCTCCCCAAAAGGGCACCCCCCAGCGGTGCAGCTGAGCGGGTCTCGTGAAGTCCCAAAGTCTCGCGAGATCCAACATGGCGGCTGCTGCAAGCAAAGGTAGGGAGAGCTACGAGGGATGATTCCGGCCTACAGCGCGGCCGAGTGGGTCCTCCGGCCCATGCTGCAAGCCAGAGGGAGAGGCTACAGCCCTGCTGAATCAGCAGGGCAGTATCCTTTCCCTCCGGCTTGCGGTGCGAGCTGGAGGACCTGCGTGGCCGCACCGCAGGCCGAAAAAAATAGCTTTTTTTTTCCGAGCGTTCGACCCTTCTGAGGGCAACGCTTCAAGCGGCGTTCTGCGCATGCGCCAGCGCCGCTTTAGCCTGCCTTACTCAGAAGTGGCTGACCCGACGAAGAAGAGGACTCAAAGAAGCAGCAGGCAAGCCATTAGTACCGGGCGGCCGCGGTGGCAACGGCAAGTCACCGGGCGGGCGGGCCGGACAAACAATGTTGGCGGGCCGGATCCGGCCCGCGGGCCGTAGTTTGAGGACCCCTGCTTTAAAACAACAAGAATAGATCTGCACTGTTATCCCCATTTTGCAGATCTGGGGTGGGGAAGGGAATAAGACTGAGAAAGTGGCTTGCCTAAGACCAGCTAGTGGTCTTTGAACTGATATGTATCATTATTTGATTTTATAGTATTTTTATGTATTGTTTTTAGCTATTGTAAATTGTTTTTATTATGTTGTACACTAGATACGATTTAAGGCTTGTTTATGTTTAAGGAACATGAAAGGGCTTGTCATCTCTTCCATCCTGAACAGTCGGCTCTAGCTGACCATTCAATGGCCACAGGAGTATCTGTTTTGAAAAAACAAGAATTCATTGGTACATGAAACATCTTACAAACAAAGATTACATCGAGATGCTATTGAGATCTAGAAGCAAAAAGATGTGCTCAATAGAAAAGAAGAAACTTCCCATTGATAAAATTTGGACACCAGCATCGAAGAAGCCGGCCAGCAAGGGAACGTAACAACATAAGTGCAGCCACCACTGAAGCAATTACTACTTAATTGCCGTTATTCATCTGTCTGGCTTGCACATTCTTGGTTTTGGCTAATGGACTGCAGTTTTTGCAGAGTGTGGTCCTCTGTTACTGCAGCTTCAGGCAGTTCCCTTTAAGTTATACTAGCTGAGCTAATTATCATTCTCAGATGTGGCTGGCTGCATAACTCACTATTTAAGCCTTTGCAATTGCAGTTGTATCTCCACCATCTTGCCTGTTCCAGGATCTCTCCTAGGGTTGGCAGCTTGATAATATCTAGTACACACTGAAATGTTGCTTTTTGCAATTTTAAACATTTTGTTTTTAACTTGACCATGGTCCTTAAACCTGTAAATTTTATTTGCTCTGTGAAGATATGTTGTACACTGTTTTGAGGTTCTGGAAAAGTGAGATATAAATCTTTTAAATAAATAAATATGTAGTTCTATTGCTTAGCCACGATGCTTCACTAACTCCTTCATATGTGTCATTCCTCTGCAGCCCACCCACCCACCCTCCAATTTTGGTTCCGTGATGGTCCTGTATCTGGTATTTTGTGTGAAGCGGTGGGGGACTGACATCAGGAGGCATATTCTTGTTGCCTTCTGTGCATTGACTCCTTCTATGCCTGACCCATATGGGGGCAGGATCAGAATGTGTCTTGTGTATGTATTTTTCACCTGACTTTCATGCTAGACAAGTATAGGATTTTAACTTAGTTATGATGATGTACTGCTATGCTGGCATAAAAAGATCATAGAATTGCCTAGTAAAGTTGTGAAATGGCTTCATTGTGAAATCACTAATGTCTCTGCCTAGGGAAATCTCAAAGTTAAGGCATTAAATTAATGCTCTAAATTGATTAAATGTCTTTGAAAGGCATTTCAAAGTTTCACAAATTGAGCAGATGGCTTAAATCTGGTATCGTAAATAAGTCTACTTCTTCCACATTATGTAATTAAGGGTTTTTAGAGAAGAAACTCAATGATTTTTAAGTCCAGTTAATGACAGTTGGAACTTGTGGAGATGAAACATAGTGAAACAGCTCTTAATCTTTTATGATGTCTGTGATTAAATGAACTTTTATCCCATAGGAAATGTGAAAAAATTCTGTAATTTCTGTATCCCCCGTGGATACCAAAAACCACAGGTGTTGAAACCCAGCACCCAATGTCACAATAAATGACCAGATCCTTGAGGTGAATCCTCTGGAGGTCTCTTCCCCATCATGCTGGACCCGCAAGTGCCTCATTAGGCCTCCACAGACCTCAGAATGCTTCTCCGAAGTGATCAGATGTGACATGGGGTCCTATGGAGGCAGTTGCGGGCACGACGTGATGCGGAAGAGGCCTCCAGAGGCCTCTATGCTCTGCATCCATGGATGGTGAAATCTGCAGATGCCAAAACTCTGTATTGTCTTTCCCAGAGCCTACCTGAGAATCAACCAGATTGACCATGGAGAATCCAAAAGCAGACATTTTCAGTTGAGATCCTGCTCCTGTGTAATGTTCAAGGGCCTCTCTAGTATGCAGGCTGCTTGCCTGCCCTGTGCTATAAGTCAGCCTATAAGCATGCTGGCTTATAGCGTTTTTGTAAAGAAAGAGATGTGCTAGCTTGGCGCCAGCACTGGAAGCCTAACTAAGGTAATGGGTGCGGGGGGGAGGTGCGGGGGCCCACAGGGGATAGTGTTTCCCCATCTGTGGATTCCCGATATCTGGGGGGGGGGGCAGGAACCTATCTCCCGCAGATACAGGGGTCATACTATATCTAGTATTCCCTGATTATCAAAGCAATCCTATGCATGTCTACTCAGAAGTCCATTGGATTCAATGGGGCTTATTTCCAGGAAAGTGTTTATAGGATTGCAGTCTAAGAATTACTGTATACAGGTTTGAAACGTGGCAGATGACTGAGGATGATTTCTTTGAATATATTTTTGTGGCATCATTAGTCTAGACCAGCATTTCTCAGAGTTGCCAGAGCTGCAACCCACCTCGTCCTCTGATGGTGGGTCGTGACCCACTTCTGCAGCTGTTCCTATGTTGCACTGGGCCTGGGACAGCCTCGGGAGACCTCTGTGGGCCTCAGAAAGGACTCCTAACACAACTGGAATTTGCATCGGCAAAACCGAAAGTAACTTCAAGAGGCCTTCCAAGGCCTACGGAGGCCTCCAGAGGCCATACGAGGCCTGGCGCAACATGGGAGCAGCTGCAGGAGTCGAGTCGTGACCCAGACATAGTCTCTGGTTGCATCTGTTTGGCTCCAATTTGGAGCCAAACAGAGGCAGGGGTGAGCGAGTTGGCCCAAATGGCATCCCACCTCAGCATCGGGCCGTGACCCACCAAGAGAAGCCCTGGTCTAGACTCTATAGCTAATGATGAAGCAAATGGATAAATGAAGTGCTATCGGATAATTCCAATTTAATTATAAAAGGAAAACAAGATTCTATGGTTGATGGCAACCTTGAGGTGATATAGGATACTCAACCACCACTATAAGGAGGTTGGTTAAAGAATAGTAGGATGCAGAGGCGTTGCTCCGGTAGGGGTGGGGCTGTAAGTTTTGCTCCGTCCTAGTCCCTTTACCGAGCGAACAGGAGGCGACCCCGCCCCCTCACCATCGGAGCCTTTCCTGTGCGGAGAAAGCAGCAGGCAAGAGACCCTGCCTGCTGCTTTCTCCGCAGGGGAATGGCTCTGACAGTGAGGGGGCGGGGCCGCCTCCTGCTCGTTCGGTAAACGGGACTCCGACCGAGCAAAACTTACAGCCCCGCCCCTACCGGAGCGACGCCTCTGATTTGAATATCCGTGGATGGCACTGCGGAAGAGGGAGTCCCACTGCAGGAGGAGACAGTGCCACAATATCTTATTTGTAAGCTTTGCTGGGGTCCGCCAGCTGCTTCCCGCCTCCTGTGCACCTTCCAAAGCCTCCAAACTGCTGCAAACAGAAAAAAAAAACCACGACCAGAAGCTACTGGCAAAGCTTAAAAATAAGATATTGTGACGCTGCCCTCACCCCCCATAGCCCTGCCCACTGCAGATTTGATTGTCCATGGACTTTGCCATCTGTGGAGATTCTAGGAATGGAACCCCTGCGGATACCAGGGACCTACTGTATTAATTTTTAAAGATGGAGTTGGAAACCAGGTCATTGATCCTAATGGTTATTAAAGCCCTTGTATTAGTCTGCTCAGCATTTTCACTTTTCAGTTGGAATGACCAGCAAAACATATTGCATTATACCAGTATTTGCAAATTCTTACTAGGATATCTTTGGATTCTGGAAGGATTTTGTCATTAAGCATGTCCTAGATTTTGTGGCACTGTCAGTGAACACAAATGTCCTTTTCATCTTTCTATTCAGTGACTAATTAAAGTCTCACTGCAGCTATCAAGAAGGATGAGACCCATTCATTGCATCTGGAAGATGTTTTATGCCCATTATATTCAAGAAGAGTATCTTTAGGTTCATAGAAAATTTGCAGTTGGTGATTTCTTTAGTACATAAACTGTAACCCTGTCCTTAAATCTCCGTGTTTCAGGACATGTTCACCCATGTGGTAAAATGACTCCCATTTCTCAGTTGTCTTGCAGGATACCGTACTGTCCTGAGTATAGGCCGCTCCTGATTATAAGCTGCACCCTTAAAGTTTGGTGCTACTTTAAAAAAATTAAAAAATTAACTTTTTTAACTTAAAGAAAATATACACATTAGTACAACAGTAAAACAGTACAGGAAGTCCTCACTTAAAGTTGTAGATAGATTCCTGGAAACTGCAACTTTAAGTGAAACAACTTATAACAAAACCAATTTTACCATAGGCTAACATAAGTAAACAAAAGTTAGGTTCCTGTGGCATATTTCTGGTCACAAAAGCATCACCAAACTTCTAAATAAGGTTGAGAATTGTAACTTCTAAATAAAGACTCAAAACACTACTAATATTAAACATTGAAATAATGTTTACTATAACAAAATAGCAACAACAACATAATAATAATAATGTATAAGTAGCCTTCCCAGATCCAAAGGGGGACAGAGTGCCTACCTTTAACCATTGGAATTTGGGCAGGTGCAGCTTGTTGCATCCTTCCATGATGATGAGCTGCACCTGCCCAAATTCCAATGGTCAAAGGTAGGCACTCTGTCCCCCTTTGGATATGGTAAGCCTACACAGGAGCAAGATATAGCACTCTCAACTTTCAAACTGCAGGATCAATAAATATCAGTTTCCACAATGTCCTGGGGCTGGTACTTAAGGGTTAATGTTTTCAACTGCTTGCTGAGCATAGCTACAAGGCTTAATTACCATTTCAGCAGGCTCCTGATAAGAGATTGGAGAGATCATTGTTTTCGGCCAGGCTGAAAAGAGAGAGGCTTGAAAACGCTAAAAGGTATTTTTATTGGTTTTTTTTGCAACATCCTGATTGTAGGCTGCACCCCTAGTTTAAAGATGTAAATTAGGGGGGGGAAGTGTGGTCTATACTCGGAACAATACGATATTCCCAATTTCATAAAACATTTGAGCTTGTCCAGAGACAGTTGTCACCTGCATATCACTTTGTACAAAATTCCAGAGGTCTGTTCCTGGCCTCTGCAGACCTCTGAGGTCCTCGGAATGACCCACAGAGGCCTCCATAATGCACTTTCGGTTTTTGGAGCACACCGGAAGTGCATTATGGAAGCCTCTGTGGGCTATTCCGAGGCCATGAACAGGCCTCTGGAGAGGGCCACAACCAGGGAGAGGCCTCAAACTGTAAGGTAGGGATGGGCCTGCTTAACGACGGGGTTACAGGAATGTATCCCTGTCATTAAGTGGGGGACACCTGTAATACGAAGTCAGCATGTTATAGCCCCATGCTGTATGCCATGTCATCTGAATCGGATAGTACTATGGTCATGGTTTCCTATTGTTTGTTTGTTTAAGGTCTTTATAGCCCACCTTTCCTCCCACAGAATGGAACACCCAAGCCACCTAAAACAAAGGTTTAAAATACAAAACAAAACAAAAATCACAAAAGCTAAAAGTAGAAGAACAGAGATAATAGAGAGATAACAGATAATAACGGATCGGCAGAGGAGGCCTCCGCTGATAACCTATCCCTCTTCCTGGGCCTGTTTGGCTTTACACTGGCCTCTCAAATGTGTGCCAGCAAAACTGCTGGCGTGCATTTGAGGAGACCCTTTGGGGTGGCTGGTATGTTACTCGGGGTAAAAGGACAAACATCCCTTTACCCCTAGGAGGCCGCCGGCTGTGCCGGGGCAGGCCCAATCCTGCTCAGGATGCAGCGGGTGCCTTAAGTGCACCACCGCGTCCTGCTAGACAGAATTGGGCTGTTTGTGTTTATATGTAGTTCATAATAGGAAAGTTATGTTGTGCCCTGAGGTAGAAGGTAAGAAAAGCCCTGCAGGATCAAGCCAAAGGCCCATCTAGTCCAGCATCTTGCTTCCTATAGTGGCCAAACAGCTGTCTCTGAGAAACCTACAAGGTACAGAAGAGGAAGGCAATACACAATATTCCAAGTGATGTCTGACTAGTGCAGTATAGAGTAGAATTATTACTTCTCATGATCCATACTTCTGTTAGCCCAGCAGTGCATTAGTGTTCTTTTTCTAGCTGCATCACAATGCTGGCTCATGTTCAGCTTGTGGTCTACTAAGATATCTAGATGTCTATGACACCTGCTGTTGCCAAGCCAGGTTTCCGCCATCCTGCACTTGAGCCTCTGGTTTTTTGTATTTTTTTTTGTACTTATTTGCAGGACTTTACATTTGTCTCCGTTAAACCTCATCCTGTTAGTATGGGCTGAATGACTGAGCCTTTCAAGATAATTTTGAATCCTGATTTGGTCTTCCAGGGTGTTAGCTGTCCTCCCTCCAGTTTTATGTCATTTGTAGATCTGATAATCATTCCCTGTACCCCACATACAAGGCATTTATAACAATGTGGTACAGTCACACTAGAGGCGGTCCTGGGCCGGCCAACACCCATTGCGGGGATGACAGTATGACGCCGCACGCACCCCTGCATCATTGTGCAACCCCCTGACTCCACATTAATATGCCGTAACTTTCGTGGCTCACTTCTTTACCAAACCTAGATATTTACTCAAAGAAATAAATGTATCATCAGAAGGATCCTTTGAAAAGGACAAGGTTATTTGTAGACTTTGATCAAAGTAACCCTTTGTACATAATCTTAATAGGTAATCATTTGGCACAGTGGTTAGCACAGTACCAAATTCCTCCATGGTTGGGGGCCGAAAATGCACTGGGATACTATCACATTGTTATTTTTCAGTAAGTGATAAGGTTTATGTTGGGGTAGGAGATCAAAAGTGGTGAGTTAGACACATCCCTTCTAAGTACCATAAAAAAAGGTAAAGGTAAAGGTGACCCCTGACAATTAAGTCCAGTCGTGTCCGACTCTAGGGTGTGGTGCTCATCCCCATTTCAAAGCCAAAGAGCCAGCATTGTCCGAAGACACCTCCGTGGTTATGTGGCCGGCATGACTCTCCTTGTCACAGCGCGTAGCATGCAGCTGGAACACGGAGCGCTGTTTACCTTCCCGCAAGCGGTACCTATTTATCTACTCACATTTAACATGCTTTGGAACTGCTAGGTTGGCAGGAGCTGACCAAGTAATGAGAGCTCACCCTGTCGCGGATTCGAACTGCTGACCTTTCGATCGACAGCTCATGGTTCACCAGTTTAACCCACTGCGCCACCCGCTGACCTTCTAAGTACCATAGAAACTACCTAATGAGTCTTCATGCTAGCCCAAGCATCACCCAATAGCTTGGTATGGGCTGACTTGGGGACATTAATCAAACACAGGCCAAAAATGAATGAAGTTTATTAATGAAGATAAATTTAGATGGAATTACATTTACTGAACATGAATGAGTCAGTTGCAAAGGAGGCAAAAATTTCCTGAGTGATTTTCCTGTAAATATGATACACAGCACTTATTAAACACACCTCTGTGGTGAAATGATGTAGTGTAACAATTAAAAGTAGCAGCTGACTATATGGAACCATTTTGGGCAGCCCAATTCACTGTAACTCTCTATGTGGCAATGAAGTGGTGCCAACGTGGTGCCTGCTGTATCCCATGGGGGAGTTTTGGTATGTTGGGGCCTCCTCAGGAGAAGGGAACACAAGTTCCTTTCCCCCGGGGTAAGCCCCCGCTGTCACCATGGGTCAACTCGGACCTGCACCAGCGATATCGCTGGTGCAAGTCTGCATTGACCCATGAAGGTGGATCAGGCTTGGGAAGGAGTTAGGATTTGGTGGGCGCCGCTGCTGCTGAACCTGCCTCCTTCCTGGGCCTAATCTGCCCTTCCCCATCTCTTCCAGGATCAGTTTGAGACAATCGGAAGCTGTCAATAAGCTGAGATATCTCCACTGAGAAGCTGAGATAGCCTGCGCTGACCCTCTGTGAGAGGAGTCCCCATTGGACAATCTCAAAAGCCGTGTGCAGCCAGAGGGATACCACACCGTTGAAAGGAAACAGCAGGAGAAGACGGGTTCTATGCAAATAGAACATTTATTGTAAAAATCCCTACGGGGGGTTAGAAAAGCCTGTCTGTATAAACCGCCATGAGTAAAGTCTGAGGAGAAATCTGATGATATAGAAAGGCGGTATACAGATATATACAGATATCATTATCATCATCATCATTATATTATTATTAACCCACCCATAGGATTGGGCCATAAGATTTATTAATTGTTGTACTATGTCACTAATGTTATGTTAAATTTTGTAATACAAAATAATAATGGAGACCCACAAACACTCATAGTGGATGGAGAAGGCATAGGCCATAGGGGGAAAGGAGACACACTAGTGCATGCACACACCACAATCACTGGCCATTATATGGATAGCACTTTAGCTCAGCAGCATTCAGGCTAATAATTCCTTCTGCCAAGTAGCTGCCACATTGGTGCAGCATGTAAATCATCTGGGCCCTGCTGCTAGAATCCTTGACGCCTTACAGTGAGTTCATATTTTCCCAAATGGTGGGGACCAGAGTGGGCAGGGAGCAGTTCGAGGGCGGGAGGGGGGTAGACCTTGGTAGCAGTCGCACATGCTGGGATCCTAGCTACCTTTTCATGGCCTGACATGCCCCCTGAAGCTCCTTGGATTTACAGCAGCTAAATAGACCCATTGGCAGTGCTGTTCCCTCTAAGCTGCATGGCTGCACAGCTCAAAGCTGAGTTCCGTGCAGCTCGGAGTTTGACAAATTGGAAGTTCAGCGGTGATGCATGATGTCATTGCTTACTGTCTGGAGATAGTGTCATGACGCAGTTGCAACACAGTTGCAACGCCGCACAGCAGCAAAAGGGAACATTTTTTCTTTCATATATTTATATTTTATTAATATATTGAAACATAATAAACAATACATATTTCGTAAGATTATAGCAAGCGTGAAGCAATACATCCTACTAGCATACTATTCACTATTTTCTACGTATAATATCCAACTAAGTTAAAATATCCCCCACATTCTATTCATTAAATCCGCATATCATCACATCGTTCTTCTCTCTCTCTCTCTCTCTTAAAAAATCAATAAATGGTTTCCAGTTATTCACGAAAAGGTTAACTGACTTTTTCCTTAATTAAAATTGTAAGTTTATCAATTTCAGCATAGTCCAAAACTTTCAACTACCAATCTTCCTGCGAAGGTATCTCCGAATTCTTCCAATATTGTGCATATAAAATTCTTGCTGCAGTTATCATATATAAAAACAGTTTGAAATTTTTCGCCTACATGATCATCCCTCATACCCAACAAAAAGGTTTCCGGTTTCATTTGAACCTTAATCTTTAAAATCAACTCTATCTGTTTATGAATCTGAGTCCAATACTTCTTTGCTTGGGGGCATGTCCACCACATATGATAAAAAGTTCCCTCTTGCTTTTTACATTTCCAACAGCTATTCGTCACCTTCTCATACATTCTTGCTAATTTCCTTGGAGTTATATACCATCATTTTATACATATTTTCCTTAATATTAACATTTAACGTAAATTTCAACTGTTTAAACCATAGTTGTTCCCATTGCTCCATTAAAATAACATGACCTACATTTTTCGCCCAATGAATCATATATTCTTTAACCTGTTCTTCTTCTGTCTCGAACTTCAAAAGTAATTATACATTTTTGAGATTACCTGGTCTTCAGATTTTAATTGTACCTCCAGTATTGATTCTTCTTCTACAAATCCATATGCCTCGTTGCCCACTTTAAATCTCTCCAAAATTTGAGCATATACAAACCATTGGCAATTAAAGTCTTCTTCCATTAATTTTTCTCTTGACTTCATTGTACAGTCTCCTTGCGAAAAGTTTAATAAATTTCTGTATAATAATCCTTTCTCTTTTGGCACGCTGCTTCCACCAAAGTGCGTTTCATATGGTGAAACCCATAATGGTATTTTCTCATAAAACCTGATTTTATATCGGTTCCAAATTCTCCATAATGCAAGTCTAACATAGTGATTTTTAAATTCTAAATTTGCTTTCACTTTATCATACCACAAATACCCATGCCAACCAAATCTCAGGTCAGAGCCTTCTAACTCCAATAATCTTCTATTTTGTAAATATATCCACTCTTTCAACCATATAAAACAACATGCTGCATAATGTACCATATTTATCGGCGTATTACATGCACCGGCGTGTAACACGCACCTTCCTTTTGGCCCTGGGTTCCAAGAAAAACGTTTTAAAGCATTTTGGGCCACAAAAATTAGCTAATTTGCATAAATTTCACAAAAATACACAAAATGCTAGGATTTCTTTAAAAACACACACACACAGCAATAAGACACATGCACAAAAGGCACAAAAATGCCAGGATCTCTTTAAATCCCTCTCCCAACTCCCCCACACCCCAAAAAAGCATTTTAAAACTCACCAAATTCCACTCCTGCCGCAGTCTCAACCCGGGAAAGGTGAAGGCCGGAGGGTGAAGGCCTGCGCGAAGTTGCCTGATGCTAGACGCAACTTCAAAGCCCTCGGAAACATCAGAGAAACTCGGATGTTTCCGCAGGGCTTTGAAGTCGCGTCTAGCGACAGGCAACTTAGCGCAGGCGCTGGACGCGACCAGGAGTCCTGCGCAAAGATCGCAGTTGCTGCGATCTTTGAGCAGGGCTCCCAGGTCGCGCCCAGCGCCTGGGAGCCTCACGTCTTGGACAACGGTAAGTTTAAAACGGCCAGGGGGAGGGATTTTTTAGTATCGGCATACAACACGCACCCTACTATTTTGGACCACAAATTTAGACAAAAAAGTGTGTTTTGTACACTGATAAATATAGTACTTTCAAATTCGGTAGTCCTAATCCTCCTCTCTCCTTTGCATCTTGAAGGATCTTATATTTCACTCTTGGTTTCTTCCCTTGCCAGATAAATTTAGAAATGTCTTTCTGCCATTCTTTAAATGGTGCATCAGATATAATCACTGGTATCATTTGAAATATGAACATCATTTTTGGTAATACATTCATCTTAATCACCGATATCCTTCCTAATAAAGACAATTTCAATCTTTCCCATCTTAACAGATCTTTCTTAATTTCATTCCATACTTTAACATAATTATTTTGAAATAGTGTACAATTCATACTCGTCAAAACAATTCCCAGATATTTAAATTTTGTCAACCTTAAATCCTGTTTTATTCATCAATTTCAGTTGATCTTGAGTCTTCATGTTTTTAGTCACTATTTTTGTCTTCTGTTTATTAACTTTGAACCCTGCAAGAGATCCAAATTCTTTTAATTTACTCATCAACAACTCTATATCTTTTAATGGATTTTCCAGCATTAATACCAAATCATCCGCAAAGGCTCTTAACTTGAATGTTTCTTTCTTGATCTTCACACCATGTATTCTTTCATCTTGTCTAATATTTCTATTCAACACTTCTAACACCAATATAAACAGCAATGGTGATAATGGACGTCCTTGCCACGTACCTTTTTGAATTTTAAATGTCTTAGTCAATTCACCATTCACTAGTACTCTTGCAGTTTGCGTCACATAAATTGAATTTATCCATTTATTAAAGTTTTCCCCGAAGTTCATTTCTTGTAAAACTTGGTGGCCAGGCGGCTTACAGGGTTTACCTCTCCCAGGCCGCCTGTTCATCCCCCCACCATAGAGTGCAGCATGTGTTCCATTGATGCCGCTGCATCATGTAAGCTGGTAGGAGATAGGAATGGGGCAATAAGCCACACAAACTCTGTCTTCACAGTTCCTTGTGAAGTAAGACTATCAATAACTCACCAAACAATAAAACTGTAATCTGGTAAATAGCTCTAAGTGGAAGCCCCCTACTGTAGTTCATTTAAGCCTTCGAGAATTGCACTGTTGCTGAGAGCTTGATTTGAGATAACTCTTGAAGTATTTCTATCTCTATAAACTTGAATATTTTTTGGTGATAGTAGTTGCAGTAATTATTATTTTGCCTTTAGGTACAGATTCACTGACATGCTTTTAAAGGATTTGATTTTCAAAATATATTATGTTTGTTAATTGATTTTTCTTAAGATACCAAAAGAGCAGTAACATTTCTTTTGCCATTTTAATGATGCATACATTTCATGGAGCTCTAATCACTCTTTTCTAGAGGGAGTGATAGTTATGACTAGTGTCTGATTAATGTGAGATACTATTTGATTAAAACTTTGAATAATCTATGTCAAAGCATTACTGCCACATTTGCATGATAATGAAAGTAAAATGTTATGTCTACTTCTTGAGCAATGCACCTGTCTGCTAAGAGTCCCACCAGAGGTATAGTATGCAAAATCAGAAAGCCAATACAGGACAGGCTCAAACTAATGGAATAAAAGGATCTTTCTAGATTAAAATGGAATTCTTTGAAGCTTTAATTCTTGGTGATGTTGCACATGTTCTTATATGTGCTCCAAATACTAATTATGAGTAAATGCTTATCCAAGGTGTTCTCAGATTTTAGACTTCCAAGCTCAGATTTTAGATTTTCACAACCTTTATACATTAAGGCTTCGCTTACCGTCATTTTGCTATCTGTTGTTTCACTTTAACGTCATCCTCTGTGGCTGCAGCTGCTTCTGGGTCGTACCGGGCTCAAGACCCACTTCCTGGTCCTATTCTTGCCCCACAATGCCTTACAAGTAGCTTCTGCAAGGCATTCTGAGGCCAGAATAAAGTCAAGGAAGTCGGTCGTGGTCCTGTGCAACCCAGAAGTGGCTTTGCCACGCACAGCGAGCCTGCCAGAGCCCCCCAGAGCATCACTGAGCCCACCAGTGAGAATTGGTTTCATTATACATAGTTTCACTTAATGTTGCAGTTTCCAGGAACCAATCTATGACGTTAACGTCAATCTATGACGTTACTTGCTGTAATTTGGGTTAAGGCCATGTGTAAGGTAACCTATACTAAGGATGTGCCAATTCTATCCTAATTAGGTTTTGTACAGAATTGAAAACATAGATATTTTTCAGTCTACGAAACACCACTTATACACCTGACATACACATTCAGCTGCTTTCACAGTCACAGGTCCAGGTAAAATTGTTTCCAAGATCATATGCCTAAACGCATATCTCAATACTTGAGTTATTCTCCTTGAGCTGATACTGGCACCAGGCTGTCTTGTTAAAGAATATTTATTGCCTCTCCCTTTGTTTTGGATGCACTGTCATCACTGTATGGTGAAGCTCTTTTCTTTTGATGCTTAAGGTTAGGCTTACCAGATTTTCCAGGACCCAGAAGGGGGGTGGAAGTGACATCATGGGGGGCGGGTCAAGGAACCGTGATGTCACCTCTGCTGGAAGTGATGTCACAGAGGCAGTGTCCAGCCGCCACGGCAGGAAGTGATATCACGAAGGGTGTGTCTGGCCGCTGCAACCAGAAGTGACGTCACAAAGGGGCGTGTCCGGCCGGGAAAAATCTCCAAATAAATAAATAAAATTTCTTGCATTTTTCCTCTCTGCAGCGCTTGCCGTTTGCCGCCGCGGCTTGCCGCCACTGCTTGCCATGATCTTCATACCGGCTGGCTGCTCTCAGCCGCCAGGACTTCCCCCGCCGCTGCTTGCTGCTGCTGCTTGCCATCTTCATCCCGGCCAGCTGTTTGCAGCCACTGGGACTTCCCCTGCCACTGCTTGCTGCCGCTTGCCATCTTCATTCCGGCTGGCTGCTCATGGCCATCGGGACTTCTCCCGCTGCCGCTGCGGCATCTACATCCTGGTGGGCCAACTGCATCGCGGCCGCCGGGACTCTTCCGAGCCTGGCTGGCAGTTTTTTTGCTTGCCACCACCACTTGCCATGATCTTCGTTCTGGCTGGCTGCTCGCACCCGCCGGGATTTCCCCCGCCGCCGCTACCACGATACAAACTTTCATTTGTGAACAATTGAAAAGAATATAGGAAACTGCACCTACAGCATATGTGGATTGAGATACCTTTTTGCTCTTGATATGTTTCTTCTGTATTTCTGTCAGATTCCCCAACACATTTGCACATATTGTATGTGGACATCGGGACTTCCAACTGTTCCCAACACATTGTACCCCTTTTCTCACTTCCTTTCAGCACAATCCTATGCATGTCTACTCAGAAGTAAGTCCCATTGCAGTCGATGGGGCTCACTTCAGGAAAGTGTGCATAAGGATTGCAGCCTTAGTTTTGTTCATCACACAAGCAGCAAACAAGGAGGTAAAACTGCTGTGGTAGATGCCAGGATTGAATGCATGTCTATATGAGCTAGGCCAGTGGTTCTCAAACTTTTTAGCACCAGGACCAACTTTTTAAAATGACACCCTATCGGGACCCACCTAGCTTTACGAGACTTTTTTTTAAAAAGTGATCTAGAAAGAAATAATTATTTATTTACAAGTACCGTATTTATTGGCATATAAGACGCACTTTTTTGTCTACATTTGTGACCCAAAATAGTAGGGTGCGTTTTATACGCCAATACTAAAAAATCCCTTTTCCCCCCTTGCCCGTTTTAAAGCATTTTCGGGCTTACAGCGTTTTTCCGGAGCCTGAGAGCTCCCTTGTGCTTTCTTCCCTAACTAATCTATCCGATCTACAGCTGTTTGTCGGGTTTAATTTATGCACGTGCATGAGTTGAGCTTCTCAGCAGCCAGCAGAGGGTGCTGTGCTCAGTTCAGTTCAGCTGAGCGGCCGAGGGCCTGCTCTTGAATGCAGCATGGGTAAGCTTCTGAACTGGGCCTAGTTGGGAGGCTTTGAAAATGCATAGGTGAGGTGGGGGAAAAGAGTTGAGTCTGGGGGTTTTGTATTTGGGATTTATGTTGTTTAAGAGTTGGTAAGAGTTGAGTCTGGGGGTGGTAAGAGCTGAGTCTGGTTTTTTTTTGTACGTTTATGTTTTTTACTGTGGAAACTGCAGGGGTGGGTGGGGTGGGGGGGAAAAGAGTTGAGTCTGGGGGTTTTGTATTTGGGATTTATGTTTACTTTGGAAACTGTGCATGGGTGGGTTGGGGGGAAAAGAGTTGAGTCTGGGGGTTTTTGTACTTGGGGTAAATGTTTTTTTTTTTAAACTTTGGAAACTGTGCATGGGTGGGTTGGGGGAAAAAAGAGTTGAGTCTGGGTTTTTTTTGTACTTGGGATTTAAATTCTGGTGCATTTTGTTCATGTGTCTTATTGCTGTGTGTTTTAAAAGAGATCCTGGTATTTTTGTGCAAGTTATGTAAATTAGCTAATTAAGCAGCCAAGCAGTAAGTGGCCAAGTGGCCCAAAAATGCTTTAAATCTTTTTTTTCTTGAAACCCAGGGCCAAAAGGAAGGTGCGTCTTATACGCCAGTGCGTTTTATACGCCGATAAATATGGTAATATTTTATTTATTTGCAAAAAAACTCAATCCATTTCTCATAATAAGGAAGCCCAAATGAATAGATTCAAGGCTTGAGGGGCTTAATTATGTGACCCAGCCTTCACCTGCTCCCACTACCTGTCATTGACAGACTTGGGGGAAAAAAACCCAGAAAAAAGACACACAAACAATTCTCTCCCTACATTTACACAAGCTTGCAAACTGCAGGAACTCTGCTGTTTGCAGGACAATTAGCAGCTCTCTGATTTTTGAATAGCCTCAGGGTTTGAGATAATTATCTAATCTTTCCATCACCTGGGACCCACCAGAAATCAGGTCCCGACCCACAGTTTGAGAAACACTGAGCTAGGCTTACCAGATTTTCCGTGACCCTGAGGGGGCAGAAGTGACATCACGGGGGTGGGTCAAGCAACCATGATGTCACTTCCGCTGGAAGTGACATCACAGGGACGTGTCCAGGGGGCATGCCTGGATAAACAACATATAAATAAATAATTAGTAGATATTGAATTTATATATACATTCTTCTGCTCCCTGAGCTCAGTCCTTGGCACCTCTGAGCATGTACAGACTGCCTCCTTGCGCCTCACTAGTCAGCGATCTCAATCTAGTTGGCATGCTAGCAATAGACCACTAATGAAATAAATAGAATCAAAGGGGCACAAAAGGAAGGAGCCATATTCTGTCCAAAATTCGGAGGACTCTTTTACACACAATGCACGTTTCCCTTCCTCTCCTTGATCCAGAGCTGAGCACATTCTAAAAGCTCAGCAACACTTGAAAGTTTACTGCCAGGGAAAAAAAGACATTAAGGGCTAGATGAGGAGGCGCTGACTGCACCCGCCAAGCAGTGGCGTTCCTAGGGCTTGCGTCACCCGGTGCAGGTCAGTGTGTCACCCCCATGGAGTGGAGGGGTGACGCACCGCACAGTCCCCGCCTCGTGGGTGACAAACCCATTCCTAGTCTCCCGGGCCGGCCCCGCCCTGCCCCATGAGTAATAATCGCCCGTAAGACGCTGTCCGACTGCACTGTTACTATCCGCTGCTCCGATAAGGTTCACACATGCGCGTCAAACCGTCCCGCAGCCAGGCCCCACCCCACGAGACTCCAGGTACCCTTGGAGCGACCTGGAGCTTGTGCGGGAGCTTTCCTCTGTTTGCGCACGCATGCCAGGCCGCTCCGACATTACCTGTGACATTACCTGTGACCTCGCGGAGCCTGTGGTACTGTATCAGGACGGCCTGGAGCGTGCATGAATGGAGAAGGGTCGCGTACATGCTCCTGGCCGTTCCAGTAGTACCACAGGCTCCGCGAGGCCTCGGGTAATGTCAGAGCGGCCTGGTGTGCATGCACGAACAGAGGAAATGTCGCGCACACTCTCCAGGCCGTTCCAAGGGTACCTGGAGTCTTGCAGGGCGGGCTGCGGAAGCAGCAGATAGTAACAGTTCAGTCAGCCCAAGTTGCCACCAGATTGCAGACTCTGGACTCCTATGAGACTCTGGGCTTCTGTGGAATACAGCACAACAACGGGACCTTCAACGATGGCCACCTGGTCCTCCCTCAAGCCCAGCAGTGGGACTCTGCTGACTTGGTAGCCTCAGACTCAGCCGCCCACCCTCGGTCCAGGCTCCCTCTTGGCTCTGGTGGCTGGGGGGGGGAGCGAAAGACGAACCGAGCTGTGCGCTGCTCCCCTCGGCCACCAACACCAAGCAAGAGCCCGGCCAAAGGGTGGGCAGCTGAGCCTGCAGCTACCAAGTTGGCAGAGTCCCACTGCTGGGCTGGGGGGAGGACCAGCAGTTTTCAACCCGGCCGGCCAGCTGCATCGGGCTGGCCAGGACTCCTCGATCCTCGTGCGCCTGCCGGGACCGGTACTACTACTACCTACTACCCCCTCCCACTGCTGCTGCTGCCGCAACTCTTCTGAGAGCCTACCCAGCTGTGCTCGGGCCGGCCAGCGGGGGGGGGGGGGGACGGGACACGGCAGTTAACTCAGTGCAAGCTTTGTAAGGAGATTCAGCTTCAAGATCTCTGACACGATTTAGACTTTAAGTTGCACACAGAGCCTTTATATGAATGTAGGCCACTATCTTACATTAGAGATGTGAACCTACCTAACTGAGATCTCAAACTGCCACCAGCTCTCCATGGTCTCAGGAAAGTCTTTTCCTCTGCTTCTGGAAATCTTTTTAAGTTACTGACAAGGGAAGCAAAGACTCCCCACATCCGAAGGAACATATACTCTAGCATTGATCTTTGGACACTTTCATGCCAGCCAGTAGCTAAGGCCGCCCCCCACGCCCCCACTGATTTTACTCACGGGGGGCCTCCGAGGGCCCGTCCCTCATCACACCTGGTCTGCAAACTCCTCCATCATAAACCTCTACCAGGTCTCAGAAAGGCTCTACCAATCGATTGGGAGTGACTTTCAGTTTAATATCTGATCTATTGGTAGAGTCTTTCTGAGGCCTGCAGAGATCTATGGAAGGATTTTCAGGCTCAGAAGAGTCCCCGCGGCCGCAATGCAGCCGGCCTGTGGGGGTGAGGATGGGAGGTGGCACCATTCCTTCTGGTTTGGCTGGCTGGGACACAGCTGGGACGGAACACCCCCCCCCCCAACTGGGGCTGTTGGGACATCTGGTAAGCTTGAAGACATCTCTGAAGTACCATCATGACCACTGATGTTGACCACTGATGTTTCTATATTTTAGATTGTGAGCTCTTTTGGGACAGGGAGCCATTTACTCATTTGATTTTTGTCTGTAAACCGCTTTGTGAACTTTTTGTTGAAAAGCGGTATATAAATACTGTTCATCATCATATATAAATAATTATGTGAATATAAACATCTACTTTCCAGTAGGAGTTTATCCACATTCATCAGTTGCACAAACGGAAGCAAATAAATCTGGTTTTGGCCTAATGGATTCAATATTCTAAGTGTGAACCTCATAGACTTCATTCAGAATAGTTGTAAAAGATTGGAATTTCAGGTGAAGTTAGTAAAATGATTAAAATGTTCTCTCCAGATGTCAAGAGATGATGAAAGGTTTATTGCAAATGTGATGAACGGAGATGATTTGTGCCAGCTGCGATAATCCCTGACGCAAAACTGGCAGGCCACAATTCCACTGGCTGAAATAAAACCTCAAATATCTTTGACAACGCAAATGTGGTCTTTAAAACAGCAAGGGAAATTGCAGTTTTCATCTCCCCCATGTCCAGGCTCATTTTTGCAACAAGGACATAGTAATACATTTTTTAAAAGATGTGTTTCACAGATATCATTTCTCCAAAGAATGAAATGAGTCATTTCAGTTTTCATAACTACAGTTCAGATACAATATTTTGCATGATCAGTTTATTCCTGTAGTAGTTGTAAATGAAAGGAGGCAAATATTTTAGTGGCCAAAGGTTTGGCCATGCAGTTGTATAGCCCACATGACCACATGGTATCTAAATAAGATGATCATACTATTTTATGAATGGCATATTACAAAACCACCATAGGCAAACATGTCTCTTTAGAGACGTCTGTTACCTATAGTCCACCTAAGGCAATGGTTCCCAAAGTGTGCACCGTGACACCCTGGTATGCCGTGGAAAGCAGCCAGGGGCATCACAGCATCCTTTCGTTCATTGGTTTGGCAGGTGCAGTGGGGAGAGACAGACTGGGTGACAGAAGAGGGAAGTGGTGACATCTCGATCAGCTGAGCAGCGCATCCACTGCGGAGCCATATGAGGCAGATCAGTTGCGAGCTTAGCGCAGTGGCGGCTGCACTGCTTAGCTGATTGGCGGCTGCGCTGAGCTTGCAACTGGTCTGCCTTCATCTGGTGCTCAGCTGATTCACCAAAGAGAATCAGGCTTCCCGGAAAGACTGGAAAGACAGGTACTAGTGAGGATGGCCACAGATATTTCAGAGGGGCAGAGAAGATGGAGACTAACTCCTGAGTCTCCTGCCGGCTGCCATCAGACCCGGCGGCATTGGGAAAGAGCTGCATCCATGCCCCAGCCTCCGTGTGTGTAGTCTTCTGTATCTAATCAGATTGGGGGAAGGCAAGGGAGAAGGATGAGAAATTCTTCTCCCTCTCGCACAACACCAGAACCAGGGGACATGCACTAAAATTGAGTGGAGGGAGAGTTAGAACAGACAAAAGAAAATATTTCTTTACCCAGCGTGTAATTCATCTGTGGAACTCCTTGCCACAGGATGGGGTGATGGCACCTGGCCTAGATGCCTTTAAAAGGGGTTTGGACAGATTCATGGAGGAAAAGACCATCACAGGTTACAAGCCATAAGCAACCTCCTGGTTTTAGAAGTGGGTTTTCTCTGTGCCAGGTGCAAGGGAATGTCAAAGGGAAACAGGTTATCTTGTGCTCCCTGAGGCATCTGGTGGGGCCACTGTGTGATACAGGAAGCTGGACTAGATGGGCTTTTGGCCTGATCCAGCAGGGCTCTTCTTATGTTCTTATGTTCTTATGATGGGTGTTTATATTTGCATGCGAATGTAACACTCAGGGATACAAAGTGGTGGGATGGGTCGTGTGTGTGTGTGTGTGACAGAGAGAATGAGTAGTATGTATATAGTTTTAAAAGGTACACTTATGATACTGCATCTGAGAGAAGGGTGAAGCTGAGTTCACCTTTTCTTTCTCTTTTCCTTCATCTCTAGCACTCTCTCTTTCACACGCCACCCCTCAATCCCCTGCAGTCTGAGGAAAGAACTGTTATATTTTAATTTTGTTACACCCTATAATTATAATACCTTCATCCCAATTGTTTTCAGGGAGAAAATGGAAATACTATCGAGGCCAGGCTTACTCCTTCTCCAAAATGAAGAAAGTAATGTAATGAGGAGCTACGGCCAAACGGCCAGTAGGTCAAGGGTTGAAAATGTTTGGGAAGTACTGACCTAAGGAATGAACTAGATGGACCTTTGTTTTTATTTTGTTCAATGAAATTAAAACATGTGTCTGGAACCACCGGCGTCACTAGGACGTGCGCGGCCCCAAGGTGGGGATGCGCACGTCACCCTAATGCCCCCCCGAGCCCGTAAGTTTCAATTTGTCGCAGCCGCTAGGCCGCGGCGCGATTTTTTGAGGGGGCGACCTGACGGGACACTGCCCCGGGTGCCCCCAACTCTGCCCCCCTCCGGCCACTCGTTGCAGCCAGGAGCCGGCTCCGGGGACGTCACTCGTTGCAGCTGGGACACCCTGCTTCCGGTAGTTTTTAAAAGTGTATTTTATTGTTTCATATGCCTGAAGATCTGAGGCACACCAGTGCGAGACACCTGGAAGTGAGCTGTCAACACGCCACTGATGTTCTGCAGAAGCCCTTGATGAGAGAGAGGAAAAACAAAGAGCACTGAGTGGGACACAGGGTTGCCATCGGCTGAGCATGGGAGGCGAATGCCAGAGAGAGGCCAGTCTATGAAGGAAACCATCTGGAATGAAGTGTTCTATGCAAGATTAGAACATTGTATTGTATTGTATTGTATTGTATTGTATTGTATTGTATTGTATTGTATTGTATTGTATTGTAAAAACTCCTTCAGGGGTTAAGAAAGCCTGCCTATGTGAACCGCCTTGAATTAAAGTCAGAGGAGAAATCTAATGGCCAAGAAAGGTGGTATATAAACATGGGTGGTATTATTATTATTATTATTACTTTGCAGGTGCAAGTCCAAGTGAATCTGGGTAGGTGGATCGAGGAAGAGATGGGATATCAGCAGTGTTGCTGCCGCCAATACTGCCCCCTTCCTGGACTCAACACACACCCCTCCCCACCCCGATCTCTTCCCCATTCCTATTGCCAACCCAGCACTATCATGCCTGCACAAACTCACCAACAAAGGACATACTGCGCCTGCACACAAGTGCTGATGCAGTTGGACATCCATAACTCGGAGAGCATGTGTAATGTAGCATTCTAATGCATCTAATTTAGCTTGATTCGCTGCAACAACACCAATAATAAAATCCTAGTCCTGACTAAAACCAACCAGTGGCGTCGCTCCGGTAGGGGCGGGGCCGTACGTATCGCTCCGTCGTAGTCCCTTTACCGAGCGAGCAGGAGGCGGCCCCGCCCCCTCACTGTCGGAGCCATTCCCCTGTGGAGAAAGCAGGCGGTTGCCTGCTGTCTCCGCAGGGGAATGGCTCCGACAGTGAGGGGTGGGGCCGCCTCCTGCTCGCTCGGTAAACGGGACTAGGACGAGCGAAACTTACGGCCCCGCCCCTACCGGAGCAACGCCACTGAAACCAACTCCCTATTTTATCTAGGCCCAGTTCCAAAGCCTATTCAAACAAAAGTAACATTTGACATCAGAGTTAGGTTGGGCTGTCTGCATCAAGCAAAGCACAGTTGATTGGATTAAAAAAGTAAATATCCTAGCCACTTACACTAATTCCAGTTACACTCAGCACTCAAACCTTCAAATAAAAGCCTTCTAATAAAAAATCTGCATTTTTAAAAAGCACAGAGGCCTAATTATTATTCATCTACACTTACATGCTGTGCCAGCCCTTTCAAGACTTTATGCCTCACATATAAAATTGTAATTAGAGAAGTGAGAAAACACATTCATCTCCCCTTCAAAGAAGAAAATATCACAGCGATGTCATAAATAGCAACTAGGTATAAACAAGAACAAAGCAAGTGATCAAAAAGCAACAATTGATCTTTCCCAAAATGTCCCACGTTAAACTCTTACCAAATTTTAGAGCAGAGTCTAGATGGCAGGACAACTTGGATGCCCCACATTACGCAGTCCTGATATACCGTATTTCTTCAAGTCTAAGGCGCCATCGATTCTAAGGCGCACCTTTACTTTCAGTACCACCAGCAGGGGGGGAAAAAATCCATCGATTGTAAGACTCGCCTCCCTTCATTGAATCTACCCGCTCAGCACCAACTCTCCCCAGCATGTCTCCTGCAGCTGAGGATGACTGAGTGCACTGCCTTTGCATAGCATTTCTGGCCCCGCCAGAAAGTGCAATTTCCTTCATTACCTGGGCTTGGGGGAGCTTCAGGGAGGCCTGCGCAACCCTCTGCAGGCCTCCCTGATCTTCAGTTCGGCAAAAAACAGCGATTTTTGGGCATTTCTGGTTTTCGCGAATCACCTGAAGCTCCCCAAGCCCCAGTAAGTAAGAAGATAGCATTTTGGGGTGCTTTTTGGAGACCTTCGATTCTAAGACGCACCCCATTTTTTGAAATGCTTAATTGGGAAAAAACATGCGTCTTAGAATTGAAGAAATACAGTATTGTAAGCTCACCCTGATGATCATAAAAAGGGGCCAAGTAAAGGCTGAGCTACACCGCACACGTCTCGGCGCATCACGTCCAGCTGCGTCCATGTGCATCCCGGTGTGTTGTCTCGGCGCCGGAAGGCATTGGCCCACTGGAGAGTCAAGTTCCGTCACGTGCCAAGTGGAGACAGGCTCTGCTTTGCCCATTCCGGCACGTCAGCTGCTTTTGGAACGTGCTGGAACGCAAACGCGTGCGGTGTAGCTCGGCCTTAAGGGTCATCAGTACAGTTTCAGCCTCTGGTTTCCAAGGGAGTATCCAGAGTGGCATAAGCTTAAGCCACTCGCAGAAGCTACTCTGGATCAGCTTCCCTCCTTCCCAAGGGAAGCTCTGTTGCAGTATCCAGAAAAGCTGCTGCTGGGTGGGTCTTTGGTTTTCTGGGACTTCTGAGTTTTCTTCTTTCCTTGTTTGCATCTCAGAAGAGCTGCAAAGCAACCACTTGCCAAGGCTCACCCAGCCTCCAGCAGCAGCTTTTTTGGACACTTGGGAAGAAGGGAGGCTGATCCAGAGCAGCTAATGCTTGTTCTGCTCTGGATACCACCCAACTGATACAATGTTTATAGTGTTTATAATCTTTGTAGTGTCTTATAATATCCAGTAACGTTCAGTCAAACTAAAACTGTATTCTGCTGAATTTTACCAAAAACAAATGACAGAGTGGAGATGGGAAAAGAAACATACTTTAAAGTGAATTGGAGGAAGTTCATCATTGTACGTAGTATCCCAACAACATTTAAAGCTGTGAGTGACACACCGTATGCGGTGTGTTGGAAAGCGGCTGGAAGCGGCACGGAGAGTGCAGTGTATCCTGCACTCTCCTCCTTCACGCTGCAACACAGCTGAGCTGTGTTGCCGCACATCCAGAGTTGGAAAAACTGAACTTTGGCCAATCAGAGGCCGCAATCACTGTTGTGGGTGGGACGTGAAAGGATATGAACAGCCAATCAGAATCAATCCTAAAAGACTCATTCTGATTGACTAGCAGAGAAGAGGGGTGGGGCAAGACGACTTTCTCTTCACTCTGCGCTTCTCTCCCCAGTCAGCCTGTATAGACAGAAAGCAGCGCGAAGCAAAATCTGGCTTGGCTTTGCCTCGCTTTGCGCCACACTGTGCTGCGGGCGGTGTGTCACAGCCTTTACACTGCAAAAAAAAAGTGATTAAACACATTGCTTTTTTTGTCACAGTTCACAATACATACTATGTTCAAAAACCACTGAGCCATGATTCTTGGCATGGCGTCTCCCTGGTGTATAGGGAGGCGCCTGTAAGTCTCATTGAACCCAATGGGACTTACTTCTGAGTTGACATGCATAGGATTGTGCTGTGAATCTGTTTTCAGAGAGTCTGTTCATTTCATTTCATAAACCTTTATTGGCATAACAGAAAGCATAAAGAATACATCAAATACAGAGCCAAACACACCACACAGTATAAGGCCCAGAACCATCTCCCCATTTCCCCTATACAAAGTTACTAAGAAGTACATTTCCATCGACCAGCCATCAACTTTAAGAAAATGACCACCTTAGATAAAACCTCAATATTGGTAAATGTAAGATAACATAACCTACTTTGGTCAGTCGATTTACCCATTCCTCCCGGAATTGGATCTAGATAGAATGAGCGGAAATCATCATATAAGGGGCAAGATAGTACCATGTGTGACAAGGTTTCAGTCCTTTCAGGGTCACACTGGCAACATCTGTCAGAGTATGGAATACCTGAAAAACTACCCAAGACATCACCAGAGAGCATCACGTTGCACCTAGCCAACGAATAGGATCTTTCCTATTCATGAGGATCTTTCAATAATCTGAAGAAAGGAGCTATCTGTCCATGGCGTAAGGGAATAGAGAAGTGCGGGGGAGGCATGTTTTATTGACAGCAAGATGTATTTCCTGCTGGTCAATATCTAGTAATCTTTGCAGCACAATAGGTAAAGGTATCCCTTGACAATTAAGTCCAGTCGTGTCCGACTCTAGGGAGCGGTGCTCATCTCCGTTTCAAAGTCGAAGAGCCAGCGCTATCTGAAGACGTTTCCATGGTCATGTGGCCGGCATGACTCAACACCGAGGCACATGGAACGCTGTTACCGTCCCGCTGACGCAGTACCTATTAATCTACTTGCAATTTCTTGCTTTCGAACTGCTAGGTTGGCAGGAGCCATCGCACGGATTCGAACTGCCAACCTTTCGATCGACAGCTCATGGTTCAGTGGTTTAACCCATTGCGCCACTCGCTGGCTCTTTGCAGCACAATAGGCAGCATTAAAACTTAGGGATCCTAGTGGCGTCTCAGCTCCAGAGGGTCTTGGAGGAAGCTGATTATCTGGATCCATTCCAGTCTGGCTTCAGGCCGTGGTTTGGGACAGAGACGGCCTTGGTCGCCTTGGTGGATGACCTGCGCCGGGGACTGGACAGGGGGAGTGGATCATCGTCCTGCTCTGAATGGGGTTGTACTCCCTCTGAAGGAGCAGGTCCGCAGCTTGGGGGTTCTCCTGGATGCGCAGCTGCTCCTGGATTCCCAGGTGGCAGCTGTGGCCAGGGGGGCTTTTGCCCAGCTTCGGCTGGTGCGCCAGCTGCGACCGTACTTGGATCGTACGGCCGCAGACCTGGCCACAGTGACCCATGCCCTAGTGACATCTAGACTAGATTACTGCAATGCACTCTACGTGGGGCTGCCTTTGAAGACTGTTCGGAAACTGCAACTAGTGCAGAATGCGGCGGCCCGGGTGTTTGCCGGGGCCTGTCGGTTCGACTCAGTCGGACCGTTGCTTAAGCGGCTACACTGGCTGCCGGTTCGTTTCCGGGCACAATTCAAAGTGCTAGTTTTGACTTTTAAAGCCCTTAACGGCTTGGGTCCAGGGTATTTGAGGGACCGCCTCCTTCCTTATAATCCGACCCGTACGCTGAGGTCATCAGGGGGGGCCCTGTTAACCGTGCCGCCACTGACAGAGGTGAGGGGGATGGTGGTGCGGAACAGGGCCTTCTCGGCAGTAGCGCCCCAACTGTGGAATTCCCTCCCCCTGGAATTGAGAACAGCTCCCTCCTTAGAGACCTTTCAGCGGGGCCTTAAGACATTTTTATTTAGATCAGCTTTTGATGTCTGACATGGCGGGCTGGCTTTTTAACAGATGGCTCTTTAACAGATGGCTTTTAACATGTAAATGTGGATGACCCACTGGGGTTGTTTGTTTTAATTGTTTTAACTGTTTTAATTCTTTTTAAATGTATAAATGTATTTTAATGTTTTATTGTAAGCCGCCTTGGTTGCCCTCGTGGGAGAAAGGCGGGGTAGAAATTCAATAAATAATAAATAAATAATAATAGAAGGTCAACATCAATTCCAATTAAATTAAATGCGATCTTACTGGCGGGGTTAAATCAAGCATCCTGTTGAGGATAGTCTGTTACCATTTTTGCAGAATACCTAACATTCACTAGATAGATAGAGGATATTTTTAATCAGTTTGTATCATTCATTCCCTCATTCACATAAGTGTAGATTAAAAAAATGTAAGTAGTTGAGCCAAATGTTTATGAAATACAGTATGTCAGTGGTTTTCAAAGTGGTGGGTCGTGACCCAGCATTGGAACCAAAAGCTGCCCCCTGCCCCCTTAAGGGGCGGGGATAGCATGGCGGCAGTGGCAGCAATTCCAGGGATCGCTGCCAGCGCTGACAAAAAGTTTTAAAAGGTGATTTGTGCACTTACTGGGGGTCCTGGAGCCCTCTGGAGGGTTCGGGCAGGGCCTCTGAGAGGGGGGTTAAGGGGGTAAATCGTACCTGGGCCCAGGGCCAAAAATGGGTCAAAAGGGGGCCCAGGAGCCAAATTCACATGAAGGGAAGGGGCCCAAAAGAAACTTTGTACCCCCTGGAAAAAATCCTCTGAGTGGCCCTGGGTTCAGGGAGGCCTGCACCTTCGCAGGGTCCCCCCTCAAGCTTCAAATCGCCACTCCACGGTGAACAATGCAAGGAAATGAACAATGCAAGGAAATCGAGGAAAACAACAGAATGGGGAGGACTAGAGATCTCTTCAAGAAAATTGGAGATATCAAGGGAACATTTTGTGCAAAGATGGGCATGATAAAGGATAAAAAAGGCAGAGACCTGACAGAAGCAGAAGAGATTAAGAAGAGATGGCAAGAATACACAGAAGAACTATACAAGAAAGAGCTTAATGTTCCTGATGACCACGCTAGTGTGGTCACTGACCCAGAGCCAGACATCCTAGAGAGCGAAGTCAAGTGGGCCTTAGATAGCATTACTAACAACAAAGCTAGCGGAGATGATAATATCCCAGCTGAGCTACTTAAAATCCTAAATGATGATGCTGTGAAAGTGCTGCACTCAATATGCCAACAAATTTGGAAAACTCAGCAGTGGCCAAAGGATTGGAAAAGGTCAGTTTACGTTCCAATTCCAAAGAAGGGCAGTGCCAAAGAGTGTTCAAACTATCGCACAATTGCACTCATTTCACATGCTAGCAAGGTTATGCTCAAAATTCTACAAGCTAGGCTTCAGCAGTACGTGGACCGAGAACTACCGGATGTACAAGCTGGGTTTCGAAGAGGCAGAGGAACTAGAGATCAAATTGCCAACATGCGCTGGATCATGGAGAAAGCACGAGAGTTCCAAAAAAACACCTACTTCTGCTTCATTGACTACGCAAAAGCCTTTGATTGTGTGGATCACAACAAGCTGTGGCAAGTTCTTAAAGAGATGGGGGTACCAGACCACCTTACCTGTCTCCTGAGAAACCTGTATGCGGGTCAAGAAGCAACAGTTCGAACCGGCCATGGATCAACTGATTGGTTCAAAATTGGGAAGGGAGTACGGCAAGGCTGTATATTGTCACCCTGCCTATTTAACTTATATGCAGAGTACATTATGAGAAATGCAGGGCTGAATGAATCACAAGCCGGAATCAAGATTGCCGGGAGAAACATCAACAACCTCAGATATGCAGACGATACCACTCTAATGGCAGAAAGTGAAGAAGAACTAAAGAGCCTCTTGATGAGAGTGAAAGAGGAGAGTGCAAAAGTTGGCTTGAAACTCAACATTAATAAAACTAAGATCATGGCATCTGGTCCCATCAATTCCTGGCAAATAGAAGGGGCAGAAATGGAAGCAGTAACAGATTTTACTTTTTTGGGTTCCAAGATCACTGCAGACGGAGACAGCAGCCATGAAATTAAAAGACGCTTACTCCTTGGAAGGAAAGCTATGGCAAATTTAGATAGCATAATAAAAAGCAGAGATATCACCATACCAACAAAGGTTCGTATAGTCAGGGCGATGGTGTTCCCAGTAGCAATGTATGGTTGCGAGAGCTGGACCATAAGGAAGGCTGAGCGCCGAAGAATAGATGCTTTTGAACTGTGGTGCTGGAGAAGACTCCTGAGAGTCCCTTGGACTGCTAGGAGATCAAATCAGTCAATCCTAAATGAAATCAACCCTGACTGTTCCCTGGAAGGACAGGTACTAAGGCTGAAACTCAAATATTTTGGCCACCTAATGCGAAGAGAGGACTCTCTGGAGAAGACTCTGATGCTGGGAAAGACTGAAGGCAAAAGGAGAAGGGGAAGGCCAAGGATGAGATGGTTAGACAGCATCACCGATGCAACGAACATGAAAATGAGCGAACTCAGGAAGATAGTGGAGGATAGGAAGGCCTGGCGGGATATGGTTCATGGGATCACGAAGGGTCGGACTCGACTTAACGACTGAACAACACACGGTGATTTACAACCATGATTTTCGCAAAAAAAAGGAAGTGGTCGTAATTCGCCACAGAGAGGCGATCTGAAGCTCAGAGGGGCCTACGGAGGGGAGCACAGGCCTCCCCAAACCCTCCGGAGGACTCCAGGAGCCCAGGTAAGTGCACAAATCACCTTTATTTCGCGGCAATGACCCCAGTCATCGCCATCGCCACTGTCCTCGCCCCTGCAAGCACGCAAAGTTCTCACCGCCTTACAGGGAGAACTTTGAGAACCACTGCTATAGGCATTGACTACTCTCTTGCCAGTACTGGTATGGGTGTGATCTTGCTGCTGACCAAAGTCTCATCTAAACTGTTTGGCATAGCACTTATTCAGCTGAACAGATGGATTTTTAATTGGTTCTGTCACTTCATTTTCTGTTTATTAAATACACATTAGTCTGTGTGTCAGACAACATTAGGATCAATTGCAAGGGACGCAATAATCTTTAGAAAGAATAAAATAATAAAAAATAATTAGAATACAAATGAGATGTTCTATGATTAATACATGGGATTAATGCAGAGCACAATGGGGCTCATGGTCTTAGTTAAAAAAAACTATTAAATCATTGTTAAAATCATGTCCATTTGGCTGCAACAGCTGTTCCTACATCATCCCCCGTCCCTCACTTGGATACCCTGGGGAGGCTCCTCCTGGTCCTGTGTGTCATATTTTAGTATAAACTGTTTGCAATCGTATTCATGCAGTGTGTAGGGTAGGAATATGTTGGGCTACGTTTTAGGATCCTTCCAACAGGAAAGATTTCAGTTGTGGGGATGGACAAGATTTTTAGCTAGATTTAAGGGAGCATTATTGAGTATATTCAAGAGTTGCCACTAAGCACTGCATTTTAGAGCACTGGTTACAGGTACTGTTAACTATAAAAATGTCATAAACACAAGCCAAACAAATATTCCTTTTTTTAAAAGGAAGTTTTTTTAAAAGATTGATCAATATTATTTTTAGCAAATGTTGTTGCTGAGGGATGTAGCCTCAATGGTGGTGTCTCCACCTTCCTTAAATTGTAAGATTTAGATTCCTGATATATGGACGAGAATTTCAGCTTTCTTTGAAACAATTTGTTTCTAGTCTTCCAGGGTGAAGAGGATGAAAATGAGCCTTATATTGATCCAATCTCTTATAGCAGGTCTGGGGAACCTCCAGCCCGTGGGCCTGATCCAGACCGCGGGACGATCCTGTCCGGCCCGCGCTGGACCGGACCGATCTGGCCCGTGACAGGAGGCTCCGCCGCCGCCCGCCCCGCCTTCCCGCAACGCCTTCCCGCAACGCCTCCTTTTTAAACCGGCCTTCCTGGACCTGCACAGAGCGCGATGCCGGCCAAGAGGGCAATCTCGGCCTCAGCTGCACTCTGCGCAGGTCCAGGAAGGCTGGTTTTAAAAGGAGGAGGCGCCGAGGTGACGCGTCACCTTGGCGCCTACTCCTTTTCAAAGCGGCCTTTCGAGCGAGCGAGCGGTGGGTGGGTGGGTGGGTTGGAGAGCGAGGGAGGGAGGGAGGGAGGGCGAGCGGTGGGTGGGTGGGAGCGGTAAATTCGCGGGGGGTCAAATTTGCGGTGGGGGGCCACCAAAAATTTCGGACGGCCTGCCGGCCGGCCTGCATCCAATTTTCCCCATGGGAAAATGGCCCCCCACCCCAAATAGGTTCCCCACCCCTGTCTTATAGTGATCAAAATGACTTATATGATCAAATTCCACCAAAATTCTGAAACATTAAATGCTGTTTACAGGAATATTTTACAGTAATAAAAATAAGTTGTGCAGATGCCTGGATTCTCTTTATGTCTGAATAAACAAATAAGCAGAAAGTTAGCATATGAAGTATCAGATGAAATACTAGCATAGTAAAATCCATTTTATGCTATTAGCATATCACAAGCAGAATCAATTTTGGGCCCAGTTTTATCCAACTTTCCAGCTCCAGTAAGGGAATTGTTCCCTTATTTTGAGGAGGCCTCCATGACTGCCCCCCCCCACTGCAGGATAAAGCGCACACCTTGTTGGCATGTCTGCATCAGCGCTGGAAAGTTGGATAGGATTCGGCCCTTTCTTTCTGTCAGTCACACGCTAGAGGCGAGAGTAACATATACGTCTTCAACTGGCAAAGAACTTCAACAACCTGGGGTTAACATTCATGTTAAGAAGACCCAACTCTTCCATGAACAGGTACCAGACAATTGTCCACTATATAAGAAGAGTCTCAAGCCCAGTACATTCAAGTGTACTGTTATTAATTCTAGATTACTGTCAAGATGTATGAGCTTCTTGTATTAGCTTTGTGTGTAGAACAGTATAAAATTCACTTACAGCCCAATCCAGCATAAGATCTGCTGCATCCTGGATCCTGCACGGGATTGGGTCCACACCAGTGAAGCTGGGGCACACCTCAGGGGAAATAGATGTTTGTCCCTTTCCCCTGGGGAGAACCCAGTGGCCCCTATGAGTAGGCTTACAAGATTTTCCCGGTTGTAAACAGGGACAACCCACGCATCAATCAATTAAATAAATAAATAAATAATTTTTTTAAAAATGGGAATTTTTAATTAATTATTTATTTTTGAATAGCCTAATTAATTAATTAAAATGACTTGCCTGTGCCCTATTGCTGCCCGTTGTGCCGCCATTGTCCGCCGCTGCCATTTGCCCGTCGCCGCCGCACCGCCCATTGCCCATCATTGCTGTGCCGCCTATTGCCCGTCACCGCCACCGAGCCCCCGCAGCCTCTGCCGATTTTAAACTGTAAAAACTTACCTTCTTTCCTTCTTGGATCTTGTGAGATCCAAGATGGCGGTGCCCAAATCTCGTGAGGGCATGAAGCTGTACTGACTCATGTCCTCACGAGATTTGGGCGACGCCATCTTGGATCTCGCGAGATTTTGCGAGATCCAAGATGGCAGCACCTGAAAAAAAGGTACGTTTTTACAGTTTAAAATTGGCGGAGGTTTCCACTGGGCCTGGACCTGTCCAGGACCAATCCGGGACCCGAGCCCGGGTTCTGGGACAGTCCCGGAAATTCCGGGACGGATGGTAAGCCTACCTATGAGCCTCGGCAAAATGGCCAGCACAAATCCGGGGAGGCCATGTAAGGCCGACCAGGCCCGGGACGGGGGTTAGGATATTGGCAGAGCGTGCCACCGATATCCCCATCCCTGGCCTGACCAGCCAATAGCCCCCTCCCCTGCCACCCCTGCTTGCCCTCCCCACACCCTCCCGCCACCTGGCGCAAGACTTACCTGCATCCAGTGGCGCAGCCTCTAGCCCCAGGCTGAGTGAGCGGTGCCGATCTCTCTGCTACCACCACTTACTTACTGGGTGTTGAAAACATACCTTATGGCACGTTTGTGACACCCAGCACCGGCGGAGCCCTCACTCCGCCAGCATACCTTTGAGCAGGATTGCGCTGTTAATTAGAGTATCTTTGAAAGACTGACATCCTGCAGAATGAGAAGCAGCTATTGGCTGTGCCAACTTCCCCCTTGCCCCTAACTACTCAGACCAGGAACAACAATCACTCAAGACTATGCTGTAGTTTTGCTAAATGTGTGGAGTTGTGTATCAATATTATAACAGGAGTATTGATTATCGCATGGGTAGTTGGTTTGCTTTCTTTTAGGGAATTAATTAATCAATAAACTTCTGTCTACAGTTGAATCGGACTGGTGTGCCAACAAGAATTTCAGAGAGAAATGTTGAATAAAGAATTGAACTCCACTGCCTTTATTGGCAATAGGCCGTGCCTTTTTTCTTTTTCTTTGTATCAATGCCATTTGGCATTCTATAAAACACTATTTTTGTGAAACTCAAATGTTGATCCCATTGTCAATGTCCTATCTGAGGAAATTGTTGAGTTTCATATGAGCAAGAAGCTAAAACCACACAAGGGCTCAGTGTTCTTCTCTTAACAATATTAACCTTTCTTTGTAGAGATGTTTCAGCTGGTTCCATCTGTCTGCTTCTATTTTTATCATATTTTACTATATTTTTAAATTAAGCTTGGCTCTCTTCCTCAGGGTTTTTAAAAAGTAATCCCTAAATATTTGATCCCTTCATCTCTCCTGTTAAATTTAATTTTTATCTGATGTGCCCTATAGCATCCTTTTAGTATGAATAACAACTCAGATTTATAACAGTTCAGATGGAATATCTATAACTGGAAGTGAAAAGCATTGGTGGACTTGGTGCTAAGCATGGTGGTGTAGAAAAATAACATCAGGTAACTGGCAGTCCAAACCTATTCAGATGCTACATTGACGGTGTGCTGATGGCACATTGATGCCAGTGCAACAAATTTAATATCCTAAACCTGCCTATGCAACATCATGCTGGCACAGCCCTCCCAGGAAGGATAGCAAAGTCCCTCCCAGTAACACCAACAACGTCCATGGAAAGCCCAACATAGCCATCATCCAAGGAGTACATACTGACTGCCCACTTCCGGACTCACCACAACACCCTGGGGGCTCCAGACACCCTATCAAACCCCCCAGCTGGAGAGCAGCAAATGGTGCCACACCACCAAAGCTTGGATATGTGCCTGGCCCACCCATTGTTCCCTGGGCTGCCAGACTACTCCAGGCTTCCTGTAAATCCTTGCAAGTACGCACTAAGTCTTGGGGAAGGGGCTGCACCACCAGAAGTCAGCTGACTGGCAGTAGATGCAGGAGCAGAGGGGAAGGACCCCAAGCATGTCTTTGACACACAAGAAAGCATGTTTTTGACGCACAAGCATATAGGTTCCAGTTTGGTGTTTGTCCGTGGCGTCGTCCTAGGCAGAATATCTGTGTGAGGCTTCTGCCCTGGTTCCGCTCATGGGGTAGGAATAAGCCTCAGACAGGGGAGGGGGTTACTACACCCACAGCCCAGGCTCACATGCTTCTGGTCTCAAGGCACTCCTCACTCACCAACTGCCTCTCAGGTACTGAGCCTCCTCATCGGCTTCCCTTGACCTCTTTTAAGGCTGTCTAACCCTGCGGCTCCACCCCCTTCCCGGGCCTTGTCCTCCTCTCGTGTCAGGGGCAGGATCCTGCCTGCACTCGGAGGGCTCAGAGGTGAGATCCTGTCGGCACTCGGGGTTGCGATCCCGCCGGCACTCGGAGGACTCAGACTGGGCTCAGCAGGGGTTAGGCTTTGGCCCCGCTAGGGGTTCTGCAGCTGCTAGCCTGAGCGGTCACCCGGGAGGATCCTTGGAGTGGGGGCAATGTGGGGTGATGGCACCGCCGGCGCTGAGGCCCTGGAGGGTTACGGCGGAGTTGAGTCAGGGGCGCCGGAGGTGGCGGATCCTCGACAATCTGCAATAAGAATTCTAACACGATAAGTGTTAAAAACTATTTCTGTTCCATTATCTCTCAATAGTTTGTTTACCAACCTAGTACTACTATGGCTTTTTCTCAACTTTTTCTGTAAAGATAACTGGACACAATTGTCTATGTTGCTTTCCTTTTTCACTAATCTGAGCTTTTGTATGATATAAATTCCTGATTGTTCCCAATATTCTGCAGGGCAAAGACGTTGCTGGGGGGGCAGAGTCTCCCCTGGGTGATGGGGCAACCTACGAATGGGGGGTACACAAGTCGCCGATTCGGCGGCAATTTGGCGGTCAGGGCAAAAACAGCCTTTTGGGACGCGGCGCCAGCAGCAGGAGTCGCCCGTCTGTACCACTAGTGTGCTTTATCAGTGGAAAACCCGCTGAGGGCCATGAAAAACCGCTGCGGGGGCGGGGCTTGTGATATCACTGGGGGTGTCACGTGGTGCGGCCCTTGTATCTGCAGGGCGTAGCTATGCCTCTGCTGCAGAGACATTCTGGCCAGTGCAGTACCTGACTGAGAACTCACAAATGGCAGTCAAGTGCTGTTGAACACTGATGATGTTCTTGTGTCTACATAGCCAAGATAAGATGGCATACTCTTAGAGTTTTGTATAAGTGCAAAGGCTGCCACATGTCAACTTCAATTACAGAATGCAACCTCCGTAAAGTTTAAAAATGTACTTCCTTATGAAAGCGCAGAGTGCTGCTTAACTGTAGGAAACTGTATTTTTTATGAAGTAAAACATAAAAGATTTAGGTGAAATCTTTAAAGAGAAATAGCTTGGGAAAATAATGAATAATCTGGCTAGGCTGGCATGGCACAGAACATTTATGTTGGCTCCTTTTAATATATTCCTGTGGAGCGTAAGGTGACAAAACAAGATTTTTTTTAAATCAGTGACGTCAATCAGAACCTAAACAAGAACTATGGTTTCTTTTCATATCATAAAAGCTGAGAGAAGTGATTCTGTACTCTGAATTTTCAGATAAAAGACCAACTGCGGCCATATGAACCAGCCCAGCTGCTGAGATCATCATCAGAACCCCCTTCTCTGGCTGTCCTTGATTTCCAGTAGGTCAGTGTTTCTCAAACTGTGGGTCAGGACCCACTTGGTGGGTCGCGACCTGATTTCTGGTGGGTCCCAGGTGATGGAAAGATCAGATAATTGCCACAAGCCCTGAGGCTATTCAAAAATCAGATAGCTGCTAATTGCCCTTCAAAGTGCTGAGCTCCTGCAGTTTGCAAGATAACTGATAATTATCCTGCAAGGAGCTGAACTCCTGCAGTTTGCAAGCTTGCATAAATATAGGGAGATAAATATTTGAGCGTCTTGTAAATCTAGGTGGGTCCCAATAGAGTATCATTTTAAAAAGTGGGTCTTGGTGCTAAAAAGTTTGAGAACCACTGCAGTAGGTGAAGAGAGAGTGTGTTTCTGTGGTTGTGTCCCTTCCAAGTGAAATTTGCCTGGTATCTTTTGATTATTATTCAGATGTCAGGCAAAGTCTGTCCTGTTTATCTGGGTAGTTGGTAGTTAATTGTTGAAGCTTTAATTAATCTAGTGTAGTGTTAAGTCTTGGTTTTATTATCCTTGACTGCCTCGTTTGGTCTGTAGCTTTAGTTTACTGCTTGTTGAATTACTTAATTTCTGCTTTCATGTTTAGGCTTACCATATCGCTGACCGGGATGCTCTGTTTTGCCCTTAAGAGGCGGGGCGGGGGGAAGGGAACAAGAGCGCGCCCGGGCCCCGCCCCTTAAGGGCAAAACGGAGCGTCCCGGTCGGCAATATGGTAAACCTATTCATGTTGGTGTTTTACTTTATCTTGTTTGCTGTATTATGATGCTTGATGTTTGCCATATGGCAGAAAGGCAGATATAACGTTTTTACATATATACATCTATCCAACATTGAATAACCTGATTTCTCTGTCTTGCAGCCCACTTCCACTGTGTCATCTCATGAATTAGACAACTACAGTTGCAAGAAAAAGTATGTGAACCGGGATTACGTGGAGTTTTGCATGAATTGGTCATAAGATGTGCTCTGAACTTCATCTAAGTCACAACAATAGAAGAACACAGTCTGCGTAAAATAATACGACACAAAAATTAGATGTTGCCATGGTTTAATTGAACGTAACATGTAAACATTCACAGTGCAGGGAGGAAAAAGTATGTGAACCTTTGGACTTAATAACTGGTTGACCCTCCTTTGGCAGCAATAACCTCAACCAAACGTTTCCTGTAGTTGCAGATCAGACCTGCACAATGATCTGGAGTAATTTTGGACCACTCCTCTTCACAAAACTGTTTCAGTGTAGCAATATTCTTGGGATGTCTGGTGTGAATCGCTCTCTTAAGGTCATGCCACAGCATTTCAATCGGATTGAGGTCAGGACTCTGACTGGGCCACTCCAGAAGGCGTATTCTGTGCTGTTGAAGCCATTTTTTTTGTTGAATTACTTGTATGCTTTGGATCATTGTCCTGTTGCATCACCCATCCTCTGCGGAGCTTCAGTTGGCGGACAGATGGTCGTACGTTTTCCTGCAAAATGTCTTGATAAACTCTGGAATTCATTTTCCCATCAATGACAACAATCCGTCCAGGCCCTAAGGCAGCAAAGCAGCCCCAAACCATGATGCTCCCTCCACCATGTTTTACAGTGGGGATGAGGTTTTGATTTTGATGTGCTGTGCCTTTTTTTCTCCACACATAGTGTTGTGTGTTCTTCCCAAACAACTCAATTTTGGTTTCATCTGTCCACAGTATATTTTGCCAGTAGTGCTGTGGAACATCCAGGTGCTCTTTTGCAAACTTCAAACGTGCTGCAATATTTTTTTTTGGACAGCAATGGCTTCCTCCGTGGTGTCCTCCCATGTACTCCATTCTTGTTTAATGTTTTCCTTATTGTAGATGTGTCAACAAAAATGTTAGCATGTGCCAGAGATTTCTGTAGGTCTTTAGCTGACACTCTAGGATTCTTCTTTACCTCATGAAGCATTCTGCGCTGTGCTCTTGCAGTCATTTTTACAGGACGACCACGCCTAGGGAGAGTAGCAACACCGCTAAACTTTCTCCATTTGTAGACAGTCTGTCTTACCATGGACACATGAATATCAAGGCTTTTGGAGATACTTTTGTAACCCTTTCCAGCTTCATGCAAGTCAACAATTCTTGATTGTAGGTCTTCTGAGAGCTCTTTTCTGCGAGGCATGGTTCACATCAGACAGTGCTTCTTGAAACCAGTAAACCCAAAACAGGTGTGTGTTTTTAAAGGGCAGGGCAGCTGTCAGCAACACATCCAATATCATCACACTGATTGGAGTCAAGGTTGGCTCACTCCTGGCTCCAATTAGCTCTTGGAGACGTCATTAGGCTAGGGGTTCACATACTTTTTCCTCCCTGCACTGTGAATGTTTACATATTACGTTCAATTAAATCATGGCAACATCTAATTTTTGTGTCGTATTATTTTACGCAGACTGTGTTCTTCTATTGTTGTGACTTAGATGAAGTTCAGAGCACATTTTATGACCAATTCATGCAAAACTCCATGCAAAAAGTTCGGACTTTCTCAATTAACAGCTTCTCAGTTAGTCTTAAAGGTGAAACTAGACTTTTAATTTTTATTATATTATTATTTGTAACAACTATTTTAAGGAGATATGACTAAAACAGTTAACATTTGAAAATGGGCAATAGACTGTGGAAAGCTCCTATTCTAAGTGGTCGGTACCATAGTTCATTGGGCGGGTGGCCAGCCGGCTGCTGTGGCCACCCTCTCGAAGATGTTGAGGTATGTTGTCATTAGCAGTCATCTTTGGGATCTTGAACCATGGCAAGGTCGACCAGGGGGCAGTGGCTGTGGGTTGTGTAGCGAGTTGTCCTAGCAGGGCGGCCTGTTAGCGAGGGGGGCAAGCAGCTGGTGTTGATCGGCCACTTGATCCCAGTGCATCTGTGCCTACCACTCCCACCAGGCTGGGGTTGGGGTTGCCCCTGCCCCTTGGCCACTCCCTGGCATCTTCACCATTGTCGCGTCTGCTGAGGCAGCCACAGGGCTTGGCTGATCTACACTGATCTCCCGGCGCGTCCCAGGCGTACGTGGCGTGGTGTGCAGTCGCGTCGCTACGACGCGCGACACCCCAGAGCGGGGTCGCGCGTCGCCCTTAAGGGGGAGGCTCCGCCCCCGCGCGTGACGTCACGCGCAGGAGCAGAGCGCCTCCCCGCTCCGTTTTCGGCTCATTTTGGAGCCAAACGGACACAGGGGAGGGCGGGCAGGCCTGCCTCCAACTAAAAACTGTAAGTGGGGGGGATCGCGCGTCACCCCTATACGCGCGACGCCCCCCGGCGGCCCACCTCCCCCTGTCGACGCCAGTGGTGTGGCTGTCTTTTTAGCTGATCGCCGTTGCAATCGGCCATGGCCCATGCTCATGATTTTGAGAGGGCAGGACACGGAGCTAATTGTTCGACCAATGGGATGAGAGGGGATTTTCAGCCAATCGGAGCGCACTTGTGTTTCAGCCAATCAGTGTTGAGCTTTATTAGAAGGCAGGACAATCAGGATGCCTTTGCCAGCTCTCTAATCCTTTAAGCAACGTTTTACCAGCCTTCCAGCCCCCCCAAAACCACACCCTTTACTTACCCCAGTGACTGTGAGGAGCTACTTCCCCCCACCCTTAGTTGAGGAAGAAGCAAATTTAAACTGTGCAGGATGGGGCTTTTTTTCCCCTTTTCTCCAAATAAAAAAAAAGACAAAGGGACTCAAAGGAATATCGTCTTTGTGAGGGCTACTGCAATGTACTGTAACTAGTCCTTGCAAAGACTACAACTCCCATAAGCTCCTTCACCTTGCTTCCTTGTTTGCAGGAGAGATGAAGGAAACATTCCCATGGAGCAGTTTAAACTTACTGCTGCCGCTACCAAGGGGGGGGGGGAGGGAATAGAAAGAAGCTCTCTTCTGCTGCTGGGGTAAGGAAACGTTATGTTGGGGAGGAGTTGAAGGCTGCTGGAGAGGGCTGGTTGAGGCAGTGTTGAGCTTTATTAGAAGGCAGGACAATCAGGAGGGACTATTCTATTTGCATTGAAGAAACTGGTGGAGCCCAGGGCAGCGTTTCGGGCAGGGCATCCTGTCCCCTACGCTCGCGCGCCTCCCAACGCAAGTGGAACGCAACAGGGGTAGGTGTGTAGATCATACCAGTATATCCCCATGTGAGGAGAGAAACGTGTCACTGAAGAAGTGCCTTCCCGAATACATTTTTGAAACCATTGCGTAAATATATGGGAACAGTGGGGACACGCTGCCTTGAAAATGCCAAAGATCGCGATCTGCTTGTCCTGTTCTGAGAATTGGCTTTCAATTTACAGAAAATGACTGTAGACGTGACTGAGGCCTTCTCTGAAGTGGCAGCACCCGTATGGTGGAATGTATGCCCTCCTTCAAGAGATCTTCGCTTTCTTTGCAACCCCGTTCTGCTCAGCAAGGGCATTTGCAGGAACATGACAGCCCTGCCCCTCGCGCTACTGCTGCTGTATCAGCATGTACCTCGGACGGCACCAGCCTCTCAAGTATCTGAGTCGATCGCCCTCCTGACTTTGTGCTGGGCGGGGCGTAGCATATCTCTTGCCTCGAGGAGGCCGGATCTCACTCACACTCTCTGCAATGGCTGAGGAGCAGTGGGAAGAGTTGTTGTCTTTCCAGTCCTTCCAAAGCAGGCTCCACCCGGGAGCTAAGTATGGCTACGGCGGGGAAAGCCTGCACGGGCTGCGCCAGCGGGAGTTTGCAAGGCTAGGAGGTAACCCGAACTTGTGAAGGTGGCGGGAGAAAAGACACGCACAAATCCACTCGCGACCCCCTGGCGGCTTCGGCGGCTGCTAGACTGTCGGAGTCAGGCAGCTGCCGTAGTCTCGTTTGTATGAGCAAGCCAGCGCGTGCTTTAGCAGACGAGTTTCCCTGGACTTGTCAAACTGCTATATAAGAAAATGGGCTGGCCGGTGGTGCCACAAACGCTCATCAGAACCAGTCTTGGAACCGTCTCCCCTCCCCGTCCCTACCGTATACAGAAAGTCTGAGCCAACTATTTACTTAGTACAGTCATTGCTAAAAGAGAGTAGGATTTGAAAGACTGTTTCAAACAGAATTCTCTCTGCCCTGACAGGCTGGGGTGGTGCAAAATAGTAACTCTGAACCTGAACCAGAACTCTTTGCTTTTCTCCACTGCTTATTAGCCCATTGCTTCTCTTCGACCGAAGCCCCCCTTCCCCCCGCAATTTTTGTTCGTGTTAAGGCTCTTGCGCCGAAAACAATTAGTTGCCTGATAGGCAAAAATACAACAAGTGTTCCCAGATTAATTTTTTTTCTTATGCATTAGTAAAAACTCTCTCTCTCTCTCTCCACACACACACACCCGTGGGTGAGGTTGCACTTTCTGATAGGCTGGAGGGGGAGAAGTTGGAAGGTGCTGCTGTAGCATCTTAAAGTGACCAGTTTGTTTTTAGATTTATGGCTTTGTGTGATCCTGAAACGTTCGGGGCAGGTAACAAAGTCTCCCCCCCCCCATTGAATTTCCCTTCTCTTTTCTGACTTTATTCTCTCTCGTGGCAACAGCTTCCATGGGGCCGAATCTTATGGGCTTTCACAGATGCATGAAGGGGGGCTGAGAGAGGCTGTCAAGTTACAGTGTAAAAGAAAAACGCATATGAAAAGTCAAAACATTACTGTTCTTATTCTGCCTGGCTTTTCTTCAAAACCTATTGTGCAATCCTGTGGATACTTACTTGAGAGTAAGCCCCACTGAACTCAAGGAGCCAACTTCTGAGTAAACATGCAGAATCAATAGGCTGCATGTCAGTACACCTTCAAATATGAAGAATCATAGATTGTTTGGGTTGGAAGGGATCTTGGAGCTCAGTGCAGGCGACTACTGTACAGCATCCCTGTCAGAGCTGATAGATTGTGGTCTTAAGCAGCTAATAAAAATGTTTAAATCAATTAAGCAGTGATTAAAGCAGTGAAACAGGTGGTTGCCTATGAGGAGGATCTACTACTAACATGGGGAAAAAAATACTGCAAGCCATTCTGAGCCTTGCTCAGGATAAAGCAGGATATACATTGGAATAATAATTTTACAGATTTGTATCTGAGGACAAGCTTTTAAAATCCTTGTGGCTCTGATCCTGTGACTATGTATTATGTGTTGTACATAATATAAATTGTTTCAGGCAGTTGTAGAAATGTGGTGTCCAAACTTGCCTTATCAGGTTGTCACATGTTAAGAGGCTTTAAACAAAACAGCTGTTCATATGTAAGTTCATACCTGAAATAGCTGTTTGTTTCATTTCATTTTCACTTGTGAAAGATTTTCAGATGAATTGATACATGATTTGGTGTATGCTACTGGTAAGGATTGGTATGTCTGAGCAGGGAAGAATTTCCAATACTGTACTTCCCTTGTTGTGGATCAATCTGATATAGGGTTTTGGATTGTAACCTGATAGACTGTAGACTTATTAAAACCTAGTTACGAATAGTTCACCCTTGGAGAATAATGAATGTGGATAGATTCTTGACTGCTCTGGGGGATTTTCCTGCTGCCATGGCTAATGGTCTTGTCGATGCCCTGGCTGATATCTGGAATAGAGATGTGACCTGAAAGGTTGACACGATTGCTTTTTTCTTCCATTAATGAGAGCTCGTTCCCTGGTTTTCTGGAGAGCCATGGCCAGTGGAGTGCCATGGGCACTAGGGGTGTGCGGGGGGAACTGCCCCAGGTGACACCCTTGAGGTGGTGGTGACACCACTATTGGCCAAAATTGCAAAAACTTTGTATTTATGAATAATACTGTGTTATATATCATTCGATGTGTATTTTCATGCAGAATGCAATGAAACAAACTATCTTGAATTATCTGTGTTCTATCAAAATTTGTTGGGTGACCTGTACTATTATATATTAAAATAAAGTTAATGGGGGTGACAGCATGAGTTACTGGACCGGGTGACACCAACCCTAGCGACACCACTGACCAGAAGTAATCAGTAGAAATACTCAGTCCTGCCTGATGGACATCTTTTCTAGAACCCAGCTCAGCCCAACCTTGTTTCTCCCTATTCACCTCTGGGGTCCCTCATGGGAGTGACGCACTGAGCTCTCGCACCGGGTGGCGCAAACTCTAGTGACGCCTCTGGCCATGAGCAACAAAGCAATTGGGGAGATGACTAGAGTGACAGTGCACAAAGACTTGAATGTGAGCTCGAACTTATTTTAGAGTCTACACTATGGTGATGACAGTAGTGAGGAACTCTTATTTCACCACTACTGTAGTGGCAGCACAGAGTTGTCCAGCAGAGCTTTTCTAGGTGGAGAGGGGGGTTACTACATCTAGGTCTTTGTGGTAGGGATGAGGAACCATTGTGACTAGTTTGTGAGAACCTTTTGCTGATAAAGTTGTCTGCATTAATTCTGACTTTGACTTCACGTTGAAAGTAGCCCATGATGTACCTGAGGCACCTGTCTTCCCTATTTTGATGCCTGCATTCCATTTTATTCAGCTTGAGGATGCGGACAAGTAACATGAAGTCAACTACGTGCCCTGTGGTAAAAACCTTTTGAGTTTTGTTTCCTGTTTTTGGGACTCTTGTCATCCCCTCTACCCTTTATTCTGCGATGCTTCAACCGCCTAAAACGTCTGCTGAGTCATCCTGATGCAGTAGCCATTGTCCTGGAATGCTTCCCTGAAGCCATTTTGAAATCAACACCATGGCAGAAAGCTCACACTGCCAACTAGACAGGTTGTTTTGTAGACTGTGTGTATTCTGGCTTCCTCAAGAATAATGGATCTTAGTCAGTCCAGCTGTTGGAATTGGCATGTGCCAGCTGATCAGGCATCTAAGCAACCTGATCAGGTCACAAGGCAGATAGAGATGCCCAGGTAGTTGCAAGCCATCCAATTGGATGAACCTATGGAATTATGGTCTTCCTTGGACCATAAGGAAGGCTGAGCACCGAAGAATAGATGCTTTTGAAGTGTGGTGCTGGAGAAGACTCCTGAGAGTCCCTTGGTGTGCTAGGAGATCAAATCAGTCAATTCTAAATGAAATCAACCCTGACTGTTCCCTGGAAGGACAGTTACTGAGGATGAAGCTCAAAGACTCTGATGCTGGGAAAGACTGAAGGCAAAAGGAGAAGGGGAAGGCAAAGGATGAGATGGTTAGATAGCATCACTGATGCAACGAACATGAAAATGAGCGAACTCAGGAAGATGGTGGAGGACAGGAAGGCCTGGCGGGATGTGGTTCATGGGATCACGAAGGGTCGGACATGACTTAACGACTGAACAACAAAATGGCATTATCAACCCTCAGTTTTTTGAGGTCATGCAAATGGATACGTAGCTGTGTTTACCCCGTCCATTGTTGAAAGCAGCTGCCACTTTGTGAAAGGTGAGCCCACAGAATGGGGCAGTATAGGGACCAGATTCCTGCAGCCACATGAGTAACTAGAGTAGGTAACCACATGAGTAACTAGAGTGAGTAACTAGAGTAGAGGAGTAATCGGCCGTATTAGGAACTTTTTTAACGTTTCTGTCTGTGATGCTTCAACCGCCTTGTCTTTTAACCTCATGCCAACTTTTGTGAACAACTTCCCTGTGCTTGCTTGTTTGCTATTTGATCCATTCTTTTTTATCCCTGTCCATTTTTTGTATCCCTTGTTTATTGAACTTCTTATACGGTACTGTACTGATTTACCTCCCTAGACCAAGTTCATTTGGGATGGAGCGCGTTTGTCATGTGTCTCAGACTGTTGCATTCTGCTACTGTGTTAACTTCTTGAAAAAGGGGGACTTGCACCCCTGGATTTTGGGACTCTCTACTCTACTCTCTACGAGGTGACCTCCTTATGTCTGGGCTTCCTAGCCTTGGTGATTACAGCGAAGAGACTACTGATTTCCCCAGTAAATCCCAGCCTCCCCAGTTGAAGGGTGCATAGACAGCAAAGGGTGGGGGCAGAGGCGTTGTTAGGTGGGGCAGTGGGCCCCCGGGAGGTGGGGGTGCGGAGCGCCGGAGGGGGTGCACTGCTGCGCCGCTGAATTTTGGCGGCAGTGCGAATGCACCCCCCCCCCCCCCGCGTTTTTGCGCCCTTTCTTTAGGCTGCACGCAAGCCTGGGAGGGCGGGAGGATCGGCCCTCCCACCCTCCCTGGCTCGACTCTGCATGTCCCAGAAAAGGCTTCGAAAACGCCAGGGGGGTGCGTGCATTCGTGCCACACCGCCGCCGAAATTTGGCAGTGGCGCCACAGCAGTGACATCACCCCCCGGGCGGGGTTTAAAGCATCATGTGCTGACCGCCCCCCCCCACGGGGTTGTAGCGACACCTCTGGGGTGGGGTGCCAGTTGCTAACTGCTAGCTGCTGTTCCCATTCTGTTCCCGATTCCTTTTCTTCACATGGCTGTTGGACTCTTGCCTATCCTGACTGCTAAATCTTGCCTATCCTGGCTATGGGGCCCCCTGACTGTTTGGATGGCAAGAGATAGCGAATGTCTTGAGAGAGTACAAGTTACCATCCAAGTGCTCAGGCTATTATGGTAATCCCTTCACTGAACCAAAAGACTAGAAGTACCGTATTGTCCCGAGTATAAGACGCACCTGATTATAAGACGCACCCTTAAAGTTTGGTGCTATTAAAAAAAATTAATTAAATCACTGGCATTAAATTGCAACAGCCTGATTATAAGACTCACCCCTAGTTTAAAAACTTAAATTAGGAGAAAAAAGTGAGTCATACTCAGACCAATACGGTATTTTTAAATAAATAACTTAGCACAACCCTACTAATTGTCTTTTGTTGTAGTCACTGCAAACACAGTGGAAATTCAGTGGATTTTGGATATACAGTACTATTGTACATATCTTCACTTTAAGTCCTTGTTTGCGTCTACATAATTTTTCTCACTGGTATGGGTGTATTTTTAGCTTCTGGTACAGCACTAAAAAGTGCACACCATTAGAGACTGTCTGCATAGCAGTGCTTGAAGAGTAAGACTGTAACCATATGCACACTTAACTTGGAAGCAAGTAAGCCTTATTGGACACAGTGAAGCTTCTTAGTAAACATGCAGAATATTGAGCTGTAAATGAATGAACTTCTCTACAGATGATCTGTGCCCCTGTAGGAGACCAGTGTAGGAGAACCTCTGTCCGACTATTGCTTTGCTTTAGTTGCATAACAGCAGTTAGGGACTGGACTTTACGCAAATGACAGTATGTTAATAATTGTATGGAATAGTCTAGCATTTTCAGTGTGTGTTGCGCTTGATTGTGCTATGACTTGGAAGAAAGTCTCATTGGCCTCAGTAGGACTAAGTTCTGAGTAGACATGTACAAAATTGGGTTCTGCATCCTTGTGCACAAATTTGATTCCATTAACGGAATTGCTCCTATATAAATTTAGCTAGAGAAGTTATAAATGAGAGTTCAACTTGCTTAGACAGTAGTGTTTTGTTTCTAATTGCATGTGGCGTATTGAAAAAAATCTGGCCAATTTCCTCAATTTTAAAAGCAGATTCTTCTAGATAGTCCATTTGTATTTTTCTTGCTCAGAAAGCAGAATGAGGTTTGATTACAAACATCATCTACATTTAGGTTTTTTTTTTTTTACATTCAAAGCATGTTTGATCTTAAATGTCTTCATTAGAACAAGAGTCTATGAAGAAAAACTACTCCATTTATTTGAAATTTGAATAATACAAGTAATTGCTGTTAATTGCTTGTTAATACAAGTAATTGCTGTTGCTCAAGCATGAAAATCTGTGTAGGTGAATTCTATACAGGGCCATTCAGAGGAATTTTATCAGGGGGTGCAAAGTTTCTTTTGGGCCCCTTCTCTACGTATGAATTTAGCTCCTCCCCTTTTTTGCTCCAGGGCCCCTTTTTGACCCTTTTTTCGCCCTGGGCCCAGGTACAATTTACCCCCTTAACCCCCCTCTCAGAGGCCCTGATTCTATATCTTTTATCAAGACTAGAGAGGAGCAAGCTGGTTGAGGTTTACAGTACCTGTAAATCAGGGGTGAGGCCAACCTTTCAACATGAATGCTCCTGGCCCTTTAACGGTTGCATTTCAGCAGGTGAAGCTGCTTTAGCAGCACCATCAGCAATCGCAGCTGCCACGTTTCTACAACTCTTATGATAGCAGAGGCCCTAATGCTGGAAGGTTGGCCACCCCTGCTCTAAATTATCCAAAAATGATCCAATCTTTTCCCCCTCCCCCCAAAATAGAGAAAAATTGAATCATTGACTGACTTGTGTCAAGACACAGTAAATGCCTTTGCCAGCTCTCTAATCCTTAAGCAACCTTCTTACCAGCCTTCCACCCCCCCCAAAAGCCACACCCTTTACTTACCCCCAGTGGCGTCCCCAGTGGCGTTCTGAGGGCAAGAGGCCAGGCCCTTGCCCTCAGAAACGGTCTCTGCGCATGCGCGAAAACAGTAAAAGTTTGCGTATTGACTGGCCTTCTTTCAGAAGGCCCTGGAGAGCTGGCCGGGCCGGACGTTCCGAGGCCGGCTCCCGGGCCGGCCTCGGAGCATCCGGAGGGCGACGCGAAGGGGTGGGGGGCACCCGGGCAGGGTGCAGCCGGGTCCCCCCCAAATCGCGACGTGGCCTACGGCCGTACCGATAGTCGCGGGGGGTCACTAGGGTGACGCGCGCCCCCCTGTCTTGGGGTGACGCGCGTTCTAGTGACGCCTCTGCTTACCCTAGTGACTGTGAGGAGCTACTTCCTCCACACCCCCCCCCCCGTTAGTTGAGGAAGAAGCAAATTTAAACTGTGAAGGATGGGTCTTTTTCCCCCTTTTCTCCAAATAAAAAGAAAGACAAAGGGACTCAAAGGAATATCGTCTTTGTGAGGGCTACTGCAATGTACTGTAACTAGTCCTTGCAAAGACTACAACTCCCATAAGCCCCTTCACCTTGCCTCCTTGTTTGCAGCAGAGATGAAGGAAACATTCCCATGGAGCAGTTTAAACTTACTGCTGCCACTACCAGGGGGGACAGGGGAGAGAATAGAAAGAAGCTCTCTTCTGCTGCTGGGGTAAGGAAACGTTATGTTGGGGAGGAGTTGAAGGCTGCTGGAGAGGGCTGGTTGAGGCAAGGCGGGACTAGGATTCTTCAAACTCTGGTTCCAAAGCTGAATTTTGGGAGTTTACCTCCCCTTTATGGGGGGAAATTTAGAATTCTCAAGAATTGTTTTTGAACCTGGATCGAGAATACTTCGGTGACACCTCTAATTAAGACCAACCAGCCAATGTTCAAAACGCAGGAGGCAACAGAAGTTTCCATCAGGAACATCCTTTCCTGGGCTTAATAAAGTTCAGTAATAATTACTGCCACCATTTTAAATCATTGCTAATAATAAAATTGGTACTTAGCACTACAAGAATCTTACATCTCATTTCAAGATACTGGAGAAAGACTTCACGGTGCAGGCAAGCATCACTCTCTGACTGTAAAGGTTTATTTTCACTGCAGGTGCTAGGTTGTTGTAGTGTAGGGGGTCCTGGGGTAGGCTTACCAGATCTCCAACTGGGACAAAGTGCTAGACCTTTAGGAGCAGGAATGTGGGCAGGTGTAGCTTGTTAGACCTTACAGCACAAGCCTAGGCATGTCTACTCAGAAGCAAGCCCCACTGAACACAATGGGGCTTGCTTCTGAGTAGACATGCCTAGGATTGTGCTCTAAGGTTTAACAAGCTACACCTGCCCACATTCCTTCTCCTAAAGGTCTAGCACTCTGTCCCGGTTGGAGATCTGGTAAGTCTATCCTGGGGCAGAGTCCTACATGTCCCCCATTCACCTCTCTGATGGCATATTGAGCACTACCAGCGGCACTGAGGGGCCAGGGATCAGCTTGGCCTCATGGGCCACTGCTATAGGCCACCATAACCTGTGTACTCTGTAGTTAAAATTAAATACACCATGCTCTGGTAATCTCCAGATTAGACTACAGCAAGTCTTCATTTAAAGTTGTCGATAGGTTCTTCTTGGAAACTGCGACCAATTTTAACATAGGCTAATTAATAAACGTAAATGCTCCTATGGCATTTTCCCATCAACTTTAAAACGAAACGACTTTAAACGAAACAATTTTAAGAGAGGACTTGCTGTACTACAATACACCATACATGGCACTGCTCAAAAACTGTAGTTAGTCCTAAGTACAAATGCTATGCTATCAATTGGGACCAGTCCCTAGGAACACATTTCACCAGTATTTGAACAGTTTCACTGCCTCCAAATTCATTTCTGAGCACAATGCATAGTTAAAGCCTGCATGGCCTAGGATCCAAATCCCCGAAGAAGCATCTTTGCCCACATCAACCTGCCTATGTGCTGAGAGCATCACTGGACATGGAGAGGACCTTGAAGGAGGGCCTTTTTTGCACGTAGTGGCCTGCCTATGGAGTTCTTCTCCCGCAGAGGTGCACCTGGCACATATTGTGAGATCTTTTCAGCATCAGGTAGACATTTTTATTTGTCCAGGCTAGTCAGGTTGTTAAAATTGGAAAAACATAGTTGCCAACAATTTTTTTAGCATGCCCCCTAAATGTTTGATTGGATGGTGGCGATGGCATTTTCTTAAAAACAGGAACATCACAACAACTTTGTTTCAACATACATTGTTAGTTTCAGAAGTACTTAAAGCACTTATTGTGTTCCCAGTGAAGCTTTTAAAAACACTTTTTTGTTATATGCCTCTGCAGGTAGCAGAAACTTCCACAGCATTTGAAGTGCTGAGCGGTTTCTAGGAAAAGGTGGCAGCCAGGAACCTCTCAGTGTTTCAAGCGCTGTGGAAGTTGCTGTTGAGGCACAGTGACAAATAAGTTTTAAAAAGAAAAAAAATGTCCCACCAATCCACTTGCTCAGACTTAGTTCCAGGTCACTAGTGGTGAACCAGGAAAACTGGTTACAGACACAGCTGGTCTAGGTCTTTTCACCTCTGATGAAAATGTTTTAAAACAACAAGATAAAACAGCAGCAATGTTGATTGTTACTGTTGTATGATGTTTGTTGTTTCTTGTGAACTGCCTTGGAAAGATTTCAATTAAAGGTTGGCATATAAGTCTATAAATGTATGGGCAAAACTACACATTGCAGGAGACACGAGGCTGTTAGAAATGGCATTCCTGTGACAGGTTCTCTCCCAACCTCTGCACCATAATGTGGTAACACCTACCTTTGTCATCATAACAGTCTGCATTTCAGTGCTGCACTTTACATCCGTAGCTGCCACTGACGTTAATGAATGCAGAACATAATGGACCATAGCACAGAGTGTTACAAAGTAGAAAGGGCAGAACTCAACAGAGGAAAGTCTGTCATGTTTCACATAACAGTTCCACTGCTGTATTTCCTGAAAATGGAACTTTGGTTATAGTGGACCCTCGCTATCCGTGGGGGATCCATTCCAGACCCCCCCCCCATGGATAGCAAGGATCTGCGGATGCTGGAGTCCAGCACCCAATTTACTCACTGTGGAGGCCTCCGGAAGCCCATTCCATGTCAGTGCTGACCTAGAAAGGCCTGCAGAGACCTCAGAAGTCACTTTAAATTGCATCAGAGAGGCTCGCGGAGGCCTCTGCCGGCCTTTCCAGGCTGGTGCCGACATGAAACTTGCTGCCAGAGGCCTCCGCAGTGAGTAAATGGGCCATTGGGTGCTGGACTCCAGCACCCCATTATTCAGGGGCTGCTTTCCACGTATACTGGGATCCGCAGAAGCAGAACCCGCTAATAACAAGCAGAACCCGCTTATCACAAGTGTGGTGTTAATGTAAAAAAAATTCTCCATGTCTCTCCATCTCAATATGCCCAAGAATTGGCATACAATGAAGTAAGTGTTAAACTTCCAACATTATTTCTCCCCAGCCCTCCTTTGTTTGGGTAAAATTCCCAGACAAAATCCTGGCAATATATTACTGTGTTGGTACACAACACCAAGAGAACCACTTTCTGAGGCAGAACTATGTCTTGCTCCATATACAGAAATCTGACAGCAAATGAAGCCATTTGTAAACTTGTGTAAAGATAAATTCGTATTAAATTCTAAGTTTAAAATCTTGACCCATTATGACACGTACTCAGAAATGCTAGATTTGTTGACTCCCTTGTGAGAACGCAATGTTGCTATAATCATTAGTAACAGGACAGTTTTTCTACATAACCCCACACATTAGCTGCAGAGAGTGGATGAACTATTTCTACACTAAGTCTGCTGGAAAACTCATAGCAATTAATTAGGATCCTCCAGACATTAGTACCGTAAATCCTGGTGCTTTGAGTCAGTTATTCTCTCCAATCTATATTCTTCCAGATCAATACAAAACTATTTTGAATGTCCAAATTTAACTTACAAAAAAAAACTTGTATGCAACTTGACTAGCAAAATTGATTTTCATTTAATTATGTGTGCTTGACCCATTCCTGCTCCCACTTTCCTTTGTTGGACAAGCAGCTGAATGAGAAAAAGTCTTGGTAGAATGTGCCCACTGCCACCAGTTAATTCACATAGCCAAACATCATCAACAATAAGTATCCAGATCTTTCCAGAAACAAGAGTTGGTAGTGACTGGGCAGAACAGTGTTTCTTATGATATGAAGAGTTGGCTGTTGGGTCTCAACCTCACACTTGCGTGCTTCTTACTCCCCCTCCCTCCTGTACTTGTCACGTACAATTATCTCCCTGCTGACTTGGCTGCGGCAAACCAGTTTGCCATTACAGCCAGACCAGAGACCCCTGCTCAGAATATGATTTGTCTGCAATAGGAGAAAGGTTGGGGCAAATCTGAAATATTTTACAGCACTGTTTCTCAAAGTTCTCCCTGCCGCGCTGTACCGGGGGCCGTCCCTGGATACTTACGGTGGATTGCACTGCCAGTGTCTTTAGGTTTGCAACCTAGTTTTGATTTTTTCATGAGGAATAGTCTGTTCAGGATATGGGTCATTAAATTTTGATTAACTTATTGTAAAGACTCCATGAATGATGAGTTCACTTGAAAAGCAAGAGAGTAGTACAGTATTTGTGACTTCAGTTAGAAACTGATATTTCTTCATAATATCATAATAGTTGCATAATAGAAACTAATTATTTCATCATAATAGTTGCCTGTGAAACCTGAATCTGTATCCCTGTATTCACCAAGGGTGGAATTCTATAACTTTCTGCAATTCAGAAGGCAACAAACATCTGATGGATTATTTCAAGAAATGTAGCAAATGCTGGAAAACATGGCTTTCATTTGAAAAAAAAAAAAGGATACATTTCTAGGCCTTGATGATGTAGTGAAAAAATCTTAAGATGACAGGTGATGTTTGCTAATGCCTTAAAATTCAGATCATGTGGATGGGGCTGTCCAAAGGGTATGATAGAGCATTTGGTACACCATTATTTCCCCTCCCTATGGAGCCCAGTTTGTGGGTACGTGGACCAACAGCTGGGGGTAACTAGACTAGTCACTTTATCAAAAAAGGAGATGAGAGTAGTCTGGCATGACATGTTCTTGACAAACCCTTACTGGCTCTTAGAACTCACCTGTTTTCTAAGTGTATGAGAAATTCTGTTGCAACAGAGATGGCTTACTGGGGCTTGCAGGCCAAATTTGCTCTCCAAATCAATTTCTCTGACCAAACATTTTAATCTACATATGATAGAATGCTTGTCCTGTTTCACTTTTGAGGAAAAGAATAATAGTTTCAAGTGGTAAGAAATTGAGAGATCCTACTCTTGAGTAGTATCTTATATTGCATTTGGATTTTGTGGGAATGCAATATATACATATTTGTAATGCCAGTAACTCTTAACTGCAAAGGAGTACCAACTTTATTATGAAACGTCCACACGCACACCCTGAATACTATCTTGAGAACAGAGAAGCCCTCGTGAAAACAGACAGAAGCTGGCAATCTGGAACAATTCTGTATTTAACTATGGGCCAAAACTGTTGCAAACTTGATCTGCCTGAATGGGCCTCTATACTGAGGTATAACAAAATCTCTTGGGTGATTTTTTTCTTTGGGGATTGAAACCAGAAAATGTTCTATTAGAGCTTGGTTCAGATATTTCTAGCTTTTATAATAGAGATATTGGTGATAGTTCAGTTCAGCAAGTAATCCATTTTTGTCTATTGCATTGTAGGAATTACTTACCTTGACCATGCAGGCACTGCACTCTTTCCACGGAGTTTAATAAAAGCCTTCACTGATGACCTCAATGAAAATATTTATGGTAAGAGCAATCAAACAACATAGATTTGTTTCCCTCTCTTATCTTATCTCACAGTGTCAGGGGTTGTAATATGCTGTATATTGTTTCTAAACAGTCTCTTTAAGATCTTGGTTGGCTTCTGTGTTTCTTTAACAGGACCATATTTAGTAAGGGCTGATGGGCCACCAACATTGGCCACTGTTTCTTTCCAAAGTGCTAGGGTTCTTTTTTAAAAACGTTTACAGGGGGAACATTCAAAAAATAGCACACTTCGCCTCCAGTTTAAAATGATGCAGTCTGCTCTATCACCTCAAGGTTCTACCCATTACAACCTGCTACATACTGTATGTAGACCAGGCCATAGTGTGCAGCCCCATTCAGTTGTTGTTCCTTTTTGCGGAGAGGGAACACATGACGGGCTTCTCAAGAGAATGTGTGTGATAGACCCACCCCTGCTGATGACATGCTGCTTAGCCTCACCTCACTGTTCTCATGTACACTATTTTGACTGGAGATGTGAGAATAATTCTCCCCATGTCTGACGACTCTTCTTCAGGGTTCTGGGTCTCTGAGTTCAGCACTTGCAGGGATGGATCACTGGCATGGGCAGGATTATCGCATGTGTGCTTGAGAGGCTGCTCACATGTTATTGGGCCTATATTACTGGTTACTGTAGAGTTAGGGAGAAGTTAAAAGAGCTGCCTGCCTGTTTTAGCCTGCAGAGGGAAACGCAATTGAATCAAGAGGTACAACTGGATCAAGGGAAGGGTACAACTGCTCAGGGAAGAAATCCTTAGAGTCCTATTGAACCCCTAGGCTGCCTGTTGCTTATCACCACTCTCAAGAGTTGCTTGATACATACATGTATATTGGTCACAAAAAGGTGACTCAGGAAAAAGTGATGACTCAGGAGAATGTGTGAACAGACTCCATAGAGGGTGTTGTGCTTTACACTCTGTCTGTGGTATTTGATCTGGAATGGTCCATTCACACATGATGTACAGTACATGTTACCCTGATCTGAGGTGACAGAACTGCTCCTGCCTTCTCAAGTGTACCCAAGACTAAACAGTTATGGACAGCAAAACTGTTGCCCCAAGTCCTGGGACCCCCAGACTTAAAAGAAACGAAACGTGGAATTGAGTCTAGAGGAGGGAATATGAGAAAGTGCCCTGTAAAATAAGAGGTGGTTCCATTTGTTCTAAAGGCAGTCCAACAGCATTGCGAGTGTCATAACACATGGCTTTTGCAGTTTCCATTTCCTGTCCTAAGGAAAAACCAAGCTTCAAACTTTTGCCAGCAGATGACTCGGGGAAAGACCCCCACATAAGCAGCAAATGCAAGCTTGCTTGAAGAGAATTGCTCCCTTCTTGGAAGATTATTTTAATTAAGTGATTTTGTTATAATATACCGTTGTATAGTATAGATACAACAGAATATCAGTAGCTTCATTCTTATCTGGAAAGAGGTCTTGCTCTGACATCAGCTGCCACATTAACAACCCCCCCCCCCCATTACTCTTGGCATTGGCTTCTCACTATTGCAAAGTAAAAGGTGGTGAAGTTATTGGCCCTTGTGCATGGAAAAAGCCTTATGCTTCCTTTCTATTTAATACATCTAATCAATGGTTGCTTGTATGATGGACTGGCATGATTTGTGACTACTGAGCTGAGCTCAACCCTTCAGCCACATATGATGGCAGGCCCTGAAGAGTTTGTTAAACCTCCTGGTTTTTACTGTCCGTTGGCAGGGGATAGCTGTTGACCAAGTATCTGGTAAATTTGATTCATGGTTATATTGGGCTGTATTTTGGCTTGGTCAGTCACATAGGCTTGCACTTTTAGAGGGTTTGGGGGTAGGAATTTGATAAAGGGATAAAATGTCTCGTTATTAATCACAAATGTCTGCCTGACCTCCTAGGCAACCCACACAGCCAGAACATCAGTAGCAAATTGACATACGACACTATTGAACACGTCCGATACAGGTAGAACAACCTTTGTTTTATGCTCTAGATGCCATGTATTATGTTTTCATTTGGACTTTTCTTTTTTCCATTTTGTTTTAATGGCATTGCATTTGATCAAACAAATACTGTAACTATTAACTATATGAAATGTCAATGGCAGAGGAATGGATAAGATTGTAAAGCCTATATTATATTGTAAAAGCGATAAATGGTCCACACACAAAGCAGATCCTTTATGTGATGATGTGGAGTGGGCATGGCAATGTATTCATTTCTGGTAGCACAATATCATGTACATTTGTCATAATAGGGGTGTAATTTAGTCCTTTTTTGTGTGTTTCAGGTCACTTGTGATTTTTCCATAGCATCCCCTATATCCCTGGTCGGCTTAGTGGTTTTACATGCCAAGAGCCAAAGTATACTTCATATAATGTGTGAAGGGTCTCCCAACGATTTTTGTTTAAAGTTCTAATTGCAGCTTAACTCTGTTATGATGCACCACTCAAAACCAATAAGGAATAACAGCCATGTCCAAATTTCAGATGTGTTTACTTGGAAGTATGTTTCACTGTTTCAGTAGAATTTTTCTAAGTAAACATGCTTAGGAGACATTAGCAGCCCAATCCTATCCTCCCCTGGTTTGGGCTCTGCAGCGTGGCTGTGTGAGCCATGCTACATCCTATTTGGGGAAGGACCCTGCTGGAGGTCTATTGGGGGTTACCCTAGGTAACCCCCAGCCGCCGCAATGGGGCTACTTGGTCTCTGTTGGCTCTTTAGTCGGCAGAGAATCAAGCAGCCACATGTTGACTGCAAAGGCCTGGGAAGGGGGATAGGCATCTGACAAGGACACTGGTCCCACCCCCTCCCAGGCCCAATCTGCCTGCCCTGCCCTCCCCCTGTCCCGTTACACCCTCCCCCACCCTCCCCCAGGACTTACCAGCTCCATGGCGCTGGGTCCTCTGCTGCTCGGTGGGTGGGCAGCACAGGCCTTGGCGTCAGCGACGCCTACTCTGAGTCGTTGTAAACGTGCTTTATGGCGTGCTCAGTGCGACACCCAGGAACAATAGGACTGCACTGTAGTATTCTGTTTTCCTAGAAGTAATTGCTAGTTCAGTCTGAAATAATGCATGCAGTATTGAAACTTCCCTGGTTTTGCTCTCTCCTTAGCAAGGCCTGTCACAAAGCAACAGTGTTGCAACTGTTAACATACATGAAAATCTCATTTGACCTTTACTGCACAGTAAGAAACATCAGATGCAGTACCTGCTTAGTATTGATTTGTCCTTTTTAAAGGTCACTAACTGGAGACTGTACAATGAACAAAACTAGAGCAATCCATTGTGCACAGTGTATCTGCTTAGAAACCCAGTTTCAAATTCTTGATTACTCTTTTTATGCTAGTTTAGTGATCTTTTTTAGCTTGTCTAGTTAACTCTCTCTAATTTCATTCAGTATTTTAAAATTAAATATTTTGACTGAGCAAGTGAAATGCTACAGGGCATCAGCCAGAAAACTGACAATACAATGGACTAACACCCAGATGGTTATAATAATTATAGAATATGGTTTAATGGATGCCTATCCTATTAAGATATAACATTGGGGTTAGTTACTTAACTGAGTATCTAAATTGTGAAGTAGCCCTAATGTGTGCATAAGGGCCCAATCCTGTCCAACTTTCCAGTGCTAATGCAGCTGCAACGCAGCCCCGAGGGAACAAACATTATTTCACCTTGAAGAGGCCTCTGTGACTCTTCCCCCCCCCCCGGATGCAGTGCACGCAGTGCATGCCCATTGGCACCGCTGCATCAGTGCTGGAAAGTTGGGTAGGATTGGGCCCTAAGCCCTTACGCTAGCAGCAAGTTTAGTCAGAATTTCATGGGGCAGTGCTCTGGTTTAGAGCCTGGTAATCTTTCTAGGCCCGTCGGTAAGCTAGGCCTGCCGGCCTATAGTTACACAGGATTGCACCGTAAGGGTGCAATTCTATGGGACTGAGCGACTTTAGGATTTGATGGAAGCACCATAGGTGTGCATGTCTCAGATATGCTTCCATCATAACAGCCAAACTGTCTCAACGTTGCAGATATGCTAATGTCCTGTTATGCACACATGCACAATTCTGCCTGCAAATGAGTCAAAATACAATTGGGGCATATTGGGGCATGGCTGGAGTGGAGTGGAAGAAGGCGGGTCTGTGTGCACCTAATCCCCTTCCCTTCCACTTTGAGGCTGAGGGAGACACATGGAGCCTTGGATGATACCATTTGCCACCCTGTGGTGATTAGGGGAAGGGGCCCTTGTGCTGGTGCCTCTCTCGTTCCCCCAGATCCTCTCCATTCCATGGCCAAAACTGGTAACTTTTGCTGCCAGCGCAAAGATGATTAGAGGCAAATACTTAAAACAAAATAATTCCACTACATGTCTGGCTTACTGATCCTGATCTGTACTTACTCCAGGCATCAGTTTTCCAGACTCCATTACACCTTTCCAAACCTCTGGGAGGTGGGTGAATCTAGTCAAATACTCTGAGGGAACACCCTTGGACTTGACTTTAAATAATCTTGTTTAGATGAAGTCTTGACTTGCCTGATTAGATGTTTTACAACCACTTAGGAATCCCATCACACTCCCTGACCTAGTCAGGTGGATGGATGCCCAATCAATGGGTACCAGCAAGGGACTATTGTTCTTGTGAGCCCAAACAATGACGGTGGCCAATCTACAGAACAACCTGTCTGCCTGGCTACGTAGTCTTTCTGTAATGGGGATGATCGCAAAGTGTCTCAGGGAAGCCTTATTGAACCTTACATTGCGACTCCCCTTAAGGGAAACAGAAGGGAGAAAGGGGAGCTTAGTCATCACATTATTTCATTTGTGTGAGGCCAAAACAGAGCGTGCAACAAAGCCAATCTTGACACCACTCATTGGTCGATAACCAATTAACTGGCCCAACGACCAAAACAATTGCCAGGGTTGTAGAATATTTTATGCAGCAATATAGAATATTTTATGCAAAATATAGAATGACTAGATAGGTCTATACAAACATCTCTGTACTAATGGAATCAATTCCTGATATGTGCTAGAGTAATGCTGCATCTTCATAACATCTTGTGCTATCCACTGCTGTGAACAGTGTTTTGAATCAGTGTGCTGTGACTGGGTAATGTTTAATGCTAATGTACTAAAGTGTATAGATTGTTTTTCTAAGAAAGCCAGTTGTATCTTACAAATGTAATGAGAGAACATATTTCCCACTTTAAATATTTTGGTGAATGTAATCATGTTGGTATAAGAGAAGATCTAAAAATGGGCCATATTTTATTAGACGAACACCTTTGGTACTAAGAGTATGCAAGTTTTCACATTATACACAACATTAAGCAGAATGTAGAGCGAGCGAGCGAAGTTTCATTAATGTAGACCACAATGTTAATTACAAAAGCACATAATCTTGGTTGCTTCAGGTAGTTAGTGGTGTAATAAAAATATTTAGTACTTCAAGTGCAATACAATGACCAGCAAGGGGTTGCTATTTCAACACCATTCCTATTTTATACCTCTTACGTACAACAGAACCTAGGAAATAACCTTGACAATAATTTTAGAGTGGGGAAATACAAGGCTTGAATGATTTACAACCATGAGTTTCTGGCTAATTAAGAATGGCTTTTTGAGATGCATTCCTGCTTCCAACCTTCGTCTTTGAATATCATTCTGAAAATAGCCCCCAGACTAGAACAGTGACCTGTGAAGGGACCCGGAGAGGGAGGGCAGTAACTGCTCTGTACAGAAGCATACTGCCTTGCTTCCCCAAGGATCCTTGCCATACATGGGTAGCCTAATTCTATCCTTCCCCCGGCATAGGTTGTTCAGTCATGGACGCCAGTCCCACCCCCTTCCCAGGCCTGACCCGCCCACTCCCCACCTTCCCCCAGCTGCCGCACCACTCGGAGCAGCCTTACCTGCTCTGGCACACGCGGGGCCTGGATACAGCACTGGCAGCAGGATGGCGCAGGCCTTCCTCCCAGCGCCTCCTCCTCTCCGGGTGTCGAAACGTGCCTTATGGCATGTTTGCAACACCCAACGCTGGCACTGCGGTCACAGTGCCAGCGTCCATAGCCCATAGGATTGGGCCATAAGTCTCCTACTTAAGTTCCACAAGTCTGTACTTAAATCAGAACATATGGTTTGTGCTGGCCTCTTGGGGTCCATTGGGCCAAAGCAGTTATATCACAGAAGGGTGCTGTCATAAGAATGTTCCTTTGGTCTTCATTCTTATCATATTAATCATTCAATTATAGGATTTTCTCTTTATTTGCTTTTTAAAGAGAGTAGGTGGCAGCTGTAAGGGGGCCTTGATCAAACCCTGCTTCAACCCCTCCCCTTCTTTCCTGCTTGGTAGTTGTAAAAAGTGGCTGTGTTTTGTTTTTCCATTGCTGGAGTCACCTTCATTCACAGCCCACTTTTCCCATACAGTATTAATGCTCCCCTGTGCCTCACAGTGTCTCAGCTTTCCCTGTGCCCAGTCAGCCTCTGCCATGCTGAATGCTTCCTTCATCCACGGGGGGGGGGGGAGTGCGGCCTGCCCCGCCCCAGGTAATGCGCCAGGGAGGGGTGACGCGTGATTGTAAGCTGAAACCAGAAGTGGCTTACAATCACGTCTAAGACCTGTTCTAGAGCCCAGGGAGGCCGCAGGCAGAATGGGCCTCCAGAACAGGCCTGAGATGCAGTTGTTAATTCTATCCCCCATGCTGTTTAATATCTATATGAAGCTGCTGGGAGAGGTCATCCGGGGGGTTGGGGTAGGAAGTCATCAGTATGCTGATGACACCCAGCTCTTCCTCTTTTCCACCTGACTCCAAGGGGGCAGTCAATGTCCTGAATCGTTGTCTGGAGGCAGTTGGGAACTGGATAGGGGTAAACAAGCTGAAACTAAATCCTGATAAGACAGAGGTTCTTTTGATCCAGAAGTCTACGACTCAGGTATTGGACCATCACCCTGCTCTGAATAGGGTTGTACTCCCTCTGAAGGAGCAGGTCCGCAGCTTGGGGGTTCTCCTGGATGCGCAGCTGCTCCTGGATTCCCAGGTGGCGGCTGTGGCCAGGTTTTTTTTTGCCCAGCCTCGGCTGGTGCGCCAGCTGCGACCATACTTGGATCGTGGAGACCTGGCCACAGTGACCCATGCCCTAGTGACATCTACCGGTAGATTAGATTAGTGAAATGCGCTCTACGTGGGGCTGCCTTTGAAGACTGTTTGGAAACTGCAACTAGTGCTGAATGCGGCTGCCCGGGTGGTTGCCGTGGCTTGTCAGTTCGACTCAGTCGAGCCGTTACTTTGGTGGCTACACTGGCTGCCGGTTCGTTTCCAGGCAGAATTCAAAGTGCTAGTTTTGCCTTTTAAAGCCTTTTACGGCTCGGGACCAGGGTATTTGAGGGACCGCCTCCTTCCTTGTAATCTGACCCGTACTCTGAGGTAATTGGGGGGGTGTTAACCGTGCCGCCATTGACAGACAGTGGCAAGGAATAGGGCCTTCTCGGCGGTGGCGCACCAACTATGAAATTCCCTCCCCCTGGAATTAAGAATGGCTCCCTCCTTAGAGACCTTTCAGCAGGGCCTCAAGACGTTTTTATTCAGGTTGACGTTCGATGGCTGACATTGTGGGCTAGCTTTTTAATAAATGCAATCATAAGGTGACCCACTGGGTTTGTTTGTTTTAATTGTTTTAAATACCTGTTTTAATTGTTTTTATTGTATTGTATTTTATTATGTATTTTGGCATGTTTTGATTGTAGGCCACCTTGATTGCCCTTATCGGGAGAAAGGCGGGGTAAACATTCTTAAATAAAAATTTAAATAAATAACTTAAACTCAGTAATACAGGTGGGCCCCCATATCCACTGATTCGCTATCCACGGTTTGTTATCCACGGATCGTAGGGACCCCCCAGGCTTTTACTTTTTTCCCAGTAAGCTTCGTTTCTTCCTTAAAGAAACAGGAGAAGCAGCCTCTGGCTGCTTATTACAGGCAAGTAGAACGAGACTAAGTCCTAGAGAGGTTCTGCAAGGTTAACAGAAACCTTGCAGAGCCTCTCTAGGACTTAGTCTCGTTCTACTTGCCTGCAATGGAGGCTGCTTCTCTGTTTGTTTTAAGGAAGAAACAAAGCTTGCTGAAAGAAAAATAAGAGCTGGGGGGGGGCAAGCATGCCTGCCTGCAGGGGAGGCAGGGTGGGGGCCCCTCAGGAAACCATGGAGGGGGTGTTCGCTGTTATCCACGGTTTTAAGTATCCACGGAGGGGCCTGGAACATATCCCCAGTGGATATGGGGGCCCACCTGTATTAAATCTGAACAAGGGGTTGTAGTAAGGTTTGTCACTGCTGGATTCGCCTAATAGAGCATTTAGAAGAGCATTTAATAACAGAGCTAACATCCTCTATTCATATAGGACTTCATGGTAAGGGATCTAAAAAGGTCTATTTTAATCCCCCAGAAACACCATCCTATTTACATAAATAATAATAATATGGTCAAAGCCAGTGGATGAGATCGCACCTATGAGACCTTGGCCAGGCTGCAAAGTCTGCTCAACTCCTTGGTTCACCGAGGAGCTTCGGCCAATGAAACTGCTTGGCAGATGTCTAGAGCGACGGCAAGAGTACAACTTAGTGCCTACTCTGCAGCAGTGATGGCGGCAAAGAAGGCTTTCTTCTCTGCTGCCGTCACTGCTGCAGAGTGTCATCCAGTGGCGCTATTCTGCATTTTGCAGGGTTTGTTATATGTAACACATCAGGAGAATCAGGGAGATTCACCCAGTGCCTGCTGTGATGTTTTTGCGAAGCAGTTTGCAAATATAGTCGCTCAGGTTCGACTCAACTTGGATTCCGCATAGACAAGAGTCTATATATGTCCCTTGGGCAACTGTCTGTCCAGTTATTTGGGATTCTTTTCTGTTTATACGGCCTGAGGATGTGGATAGGATTCTCTGGAGTGTGAGACCTAACGCTTGTCCTCTGATCCTTGCGCAGCATGGTTATTAGGATCTGCCTAGGGAGGGTGTGACTGAATGGGTGGGGAGGATAATATATTCATCTCTCAGGGAGGGGGTACTGCCGAAAGCCTTAAAAGTGGAGATGATTCACCATCTCCAGAAGAAACCCTCCCTTAGACCCAATCATCCAGGATAATTTCCAACCAGCATTACCTCCCATTTTTGGGCAAGGTGATCGGACGTGTGCTGGCATCTCAGCTTCAGGGAATTCTGGAAAAAGCAGATAATCTGCATCCCTTTCAAAGAAACCCACAATACCACCAGCCTATGTTACGCATTTCATACAGGGCGCAATCCTGCACAAATCCAGAACGGTGGAGCGAGTGCTCCGCCGTTCCAAGCCATTGCGAATGTGCCGTAAATCACGTTCACGACGACCTTCATCCATGCGTCTTCCAGAGAAGGTAAGCGATCCCCCGGCGGAGGCGGCGAGGGAGGGGGGCCATTGGCCAGGTCCGGGCGGCGAGGGAGGGGGGCCATTGGCCGAGTCGGCCAGAGGGAGCGGAGATTGTGGCCGCAATATCCCCGTCCCATTCCCGGGCCGGCTCTGCCATTACACGGCCTCCTCGGACTTACGCCAGCTAAATAGCGAACGTCTCCTTCCCCTGAGGGGACCGAGGAGACCTCGAGGAACTGGGATAGGATCCGGTTTACGTAGGATTGGGCTGCCCATGTCTGATTTGGCCCTTAGGTGGGAACAGTCCAAAAGCATATCCAGTTCGTTTGCGTTAAAATTAAGCTGTTTTTGTTTTTTGCCTGGGAAGGGGGATAGGATACAGTGGAGGAGGCCTCCAATGATTCCTCCCCCAGCCAGGGCCTGGTCGACCAATCCCATCCTCCCTGTTCCGCTCCGTTCCACCCTCCCCACGCCCCTCTGTTGCCCAGTGGGGAACTCACCTTCCCCGGCAGGCACGACTCTGGTTCTGGACTGGTGAGAGCAGCGCTGGCCTCAGCACCAGTGCAGCTTACTCCCAGGGTGCTGCAAACATGTATTAGGGCATGTTTGCGACACCGTAGATTGACGGAGCAATCGTTCTGCTGGTTGAAGTCTAGACAGGATTGCGCTGTGAATCGTTTAAGAAATCCTCATTGAAAATAGTTTGTATTTCTTGGTAAAAAAATTGAAGTTTGCAAGGGATATATGTAAACCTAATATTATGTGAACATAGTATTGTTTATATGTGGAATGGAAAAGTTTTCAGATTTAGATAAATTTGAAATGTCTTGGACTTAGAAGAAATAATTGCAATACTTTGTATGTCTGGGTAGAAAAATACTGTCTGAATTTCTGCAGAGTAAGCCAGAACGCTGCCGAGTTCCAGTCTGCAAATCCAAACTCATCACTTTTGCATGTACAGCTGTGCCTGCTAGGAGAATTAAGTGACTGGAAGAGGTGCATACTACTAATCTTTTGGACTTAAATTTAATGGCACTATTTTTGTTTTGAAAAGAATATGTGCTATCGAAATTGGTAGATGAGTTGCATGAACTCATGGAGGAGGAAAATGATCTCTGGTGTGTGCCCTACTAAAGAGTGAAGATGGGCTGGGCAGTGTAGAGTATACACCAGGTTCAGTTGTAGAAGCAGCAGGAGTGCAAATAAAATGCTGTCATCTTTCTGAAGCTATAAAGAAATCTGAGAGTACAGTGGGACCTTGCTATCTGGGGTGGGGGGTCCGTTCTGGACCCCTCCTGCGGATAGTAAACATCCACGGATGCCGGGCCTGCAATAAAAATGCCTGTTTAAAGGGGGGGAAAGCCCCGAAAGCCCTGTTTTACCTTTTAAAATCCAAACTGCTACGTTTTCAAGCCTCTATGAGGGTTCTTGAAGCTGCATGATCCACTTCTGGGTTGTGCGAAGAGTCTCCCCCCCCCTCGAATGACCCAGAAGTGGGTCATGCAGCTTCAAGAACCCTCATGGAGGCTTGAAAATGCAGCAGTTTGGATTTTAAAAGGTAAAACAGGGCTTTGGGGGCTTTCCCCCCCCCTTTAAACAGGCATTTTTAGCATTTATGTTCGCAGGTCCGGGACCCGCAATGTAACAAATCCGCGTGTCCCGAACCTGCAAATACAAAGGGTCCACACCCTTTTGGATATGACCCTTTTTGAGGGCACAATAAGGCAGCCATTTGTAAACTTGGTTGTATTCTTTGCTGAATGATTTAAACTCCAGTTTGCTTGTTCCTTGAGACTCTCTTGCACTGCAGCTATCATGTTACTATGTGGAAGGGCATTTTAAAAGGTTTTGAATTAAAATTCTGTTCCTTCAGCACTGTGGTGCAGTTGTAGTTAATGTGTTAGTTGAAAGGGTAAAAGGAGCATTGCGTCAAAGCAGGTAGATTCAACTTAAATTTATATTTCATTGCCAAAGTTGTACCATACCTGCAAATACCAGAGGAAAACTGCTAAGGGCTCTAAAGGTACAGAATAACTGCAAATCTCTTCTGAACATATTAGAAGTTAAATCCAGCTTTGTATGGATGCCAGGCTGCCGTGCATGTGGTATACATGTGGTATAACTGGTTTGGCCAATGGTTAGACTGAAATATGAATAACCTGAGTTCTACAATATACTGTAAGTGGAGTCCCATTTTCAAGGCAATACACTTTGGAGCATATTGTGGAATAATAGCTATTGGTGTCTACATTTCACAATTTACCATTTATGAGTAGATGGTTTTTTACTGTTGTGCCTTTCCTGTTGACTGCTTGTATTTATGTGTAAATACTGTAAACTAAGTAGACAAAATTTCTTAAAAGTGATTAACGGCACAATCCTATGCTTACCTTAGGCTGGCGCAATGACCCCTGTGCCAGCCTAGGTTGTCGCAAAAGTGCTATAAAGCACCGGTAGGAAAGTAAGGCCACTCTGGTAGGAGCGGTGCTTGGGGAGGGACGTAACGGGGCGGGGTGGGCAGTTCGGGCCTAGGAGGGGGAGGAATCGGCAGACTTGGCACATGTTGTATTCTGTCCCCCCTCCTGGGCTTGAAAGCTTCTCGGATCTGCTCCAGCTCAATCACTGACGCAAATCTGAGTAGCCCCATTGCGCAGGCTGGGGGTTTACCTGGGGTGAGGAAAAAACCATCCTCTTACCCCAAGGAGACCTCCAGCCTGTTCTTATCCAGTGCTGGATACAGCGAGGGCTGGACCAGCGCTGGGTAGGATTGGGCTGTACTGTAAATGATAGTGAATAAATTATAAGAAGGCAAGTGATAAAAGGTAAGTGATTGAAGGCAAAAGGAGAAGGGGAAGGCAAAGGATGAGATGGTTAGACAGCATCACCGATGCAACGAACATGAAAATGAGCGAACTCAGGAAGATAGTGGAGGACAGGAAGGCCTGGCGGGATATGGTTCATGGGATCACGAAGGGTCGGACATGACTTAACGACTGAACAACAACAAAGTGATAAAACTGATTCATTTTTAAAGTGTTTTTGGTAAGAAACATTGCGTCTGTTCTCCTGTTCTTTTAAATAGTTGGGATAATAGAACTGACAAGTATTATTGGCATTCAGATTATTCTCCCATCTGCTTCCAAAACTAGGACTATAGTTCAAGAAATGTTCTGGTGGCCATCACCTAATTCTAGGTCCTACCAAGGGTCCTGCAAACCAGTGAGATTTGATATTCATTCTCATGATCATTAGATGGACATAACGTACATGATGAATGGACTAAATTCCTGCAATGAGTGCCTAAATCAAATTATAATTTCTGCTGACCCAGGGGCGTCGCTACACCCCCCCCGGGAGTGGTCACCGTGACCCCACTGTGACATCACAAGCCCCGCCCGGGGGGTGATGTCACAAGCCCCGCCCTTTTTCGGTTGCAGTTCAGCGGTGCAGAAAAATGCATCACCACCCCGGCGGTTTTTCTGCTGCTTTTAGGCCATTTGTGGCCCAGGCGGGCGAATCCCGTTGCCGTGAAGTGACCAAAAAACCACGGTGTGTGTGCGTTTTTGCTGTGCCGCTGTTGAATCTGGCGGCAAAGTGCACCCCCCTCCCCCCCCGGTGCATGTCAAATGTAAGTCGGTCTGTATCCTAGGTACAGGTGAACCTGGTTCAGAGGAATGGGAAGGCACTCTCTTGCTCCCCCAGCATAGAGAGGAGAATCAGAGAGAAGTATTGCCTGTTTTAGGCCAGTAAGTTTGCGTAATGATTATATTTTTCTGATTCTTTTTTTCATCCAAATATTTGCACAGTAACAACCTTTTAGATGACTAACTTATAGCTTGTCAGAACAATCCCCATTGTAATTATGATAATAAAAACACACATTATTTGCTCCATTAATCTGCTGTAGTAAAACATTGCATACATAAGCTTCCCCTGAATGAACCATACTTCTTGGTTCTTCAGTTTAGAATGTGACACCTGAGAATTTTTTGAGCCAAATACAGAAGGAAGAGCCGAATTACTGTCAAGACAGTTCATAGGCAGTTAGTTCTGCATTTGGAGTACTGCTGTCATTCTGAACAGCTGCTTAGGTCCAGTTTACATATTCAGTTTGGGGCATTATCCTGTGCTCTAAAAAACAATAACAGTCTGAGCTACATAGGGTTAGGAAGGATAGAACACCACCATTTCTGCTGTGCCAGTGCAATGTTGCAGAAACACAGATGGAATATAGAACACGGCCTCCCCAGAAGTGTGCCAGCTCCAGAATTGGCGCACATCCGAGGAAGCCCATTGGGGCCCATGCCGCTTACACCAGGGAAAGGGACAAATGTCCCCTTCCCCCGAGGTGAGCCCGGGCCACACTGACGCGGCCCTTTAGGTGACCCTAACCCTTTAGGCTGGCCGCCGCATCTTAGGCAAGTTCGGGCTGTCAGTCTCTTTGCTGAGTTAAATGCTCTGCATTATGCTGATCTGTTATCCAGTCTAAGATCCCATGTTCCAAATAGGGCTGTGTGAACTCTCCTAAGAACCAGCTCTTTTGGTAACAGAAAGTAGGCACAAATTCTAAACTAAAATCTAGTTTATATGCTGGAATAAGACATAATAACTGTAATATAAATTCCTCAAACATAGTGTTCCCTTCATTGTTTTCATGTGTTTTTCTTCTCCTTTTACAGAATATTACAGCACTTCAATACAACTATAGAAGACTACACTGTCATTTTCACTTCAGGAAGTACAGCTGCACTCAAACTTGTTGCAGAGGCTTTCCCTTGGATACCCGAAACCTTAGAAGAGCCTGGCAGCCGGTTTTGCTACCTCACTGATAGCCACACATCTGTGGTGGGCATGAGAGGAATCACTGCTGCAAAGAACGTCTTGTCTGTTCCAGTGACACCAACGGATATGTTGTCAAGGGAAAATGGCATGTTGGCTGAAGAAAAGAGCTGCAGAACACCTCACCTCTTCTGCTATCCTGCTCAGAGCAATTTTTCTGGGACTAAATATCCACTTGCATGGATAGAACAGATACAATCTGGAAAGCTCTGCCCTATCAATGCCCAAGGGAAATGGTTTGTACTCCTAGATGCAGCTTCTTACGTCAGCACCTCTCCTTTAGACTTGAGCACTCATCAAGCAGATTTTGTGCCCCTGTCATTCTATAAAATATTTGGATTTCCCACTGGTTTAGGTGCACTGCTGATAAAGAATGAAGTTGCTTCTTGCTTGAAGAAAACGTATTTTGGAGGTGGAACCGCAGCTGCCTACCTTGTAGGAGAGGATTTCTATTCACCAAGAAAATCAGTAGCTGAAAGGTAAACCATAGAACACAATCTCTATTGGTAATTATTCTCCTGTTGTATAAATTCCCAGTGACAGTGAATTCAGACATGTCCCTCATTGTCCAAATTATCATCTGGAGGATCAGGAATGTACTGCAGGCATGTGCAGACCCTCCCCCCTTTCTCATGCATGAGTTGTTGTTTTTCCTAGTTAGCAAAACCACTATTTGCCATGATATCTGAATCCAGCAACTATAGTCGGTGCTAACCAGCAATTGGTTCCAACTATAATTTGATAGAATGATAGGGAGACAATCCTGACTGGTACTACCCTTAGTTTGCCCAATTTTGACAACACAGCAAACTATGATTAGACAATCCTGGAATGGAAGTGGAAACTTTTGTGTGAGCAGGGAAGAATAATGTGACATCTGAACTGTCTTAACAATGAGCCCTGTTCATTGTGAAGTTCAGCTTGAAATTATTAAGAAACTAATGGCCCAACCCAGCGCATCTTTGGGCCAGCAGAGTGTGTGCTCCGCTGGTCTAAGGAGTCGCAACATGCCATAAAGCACGTTTGCGACTCCTTTAGAGTAAGTGGCGCTGGTGTGGAGGCTGGCACCGTTCACTCTGCCACGTACTGGACCCTGTGCCGGCCGTTGCAGGTAAGTCACGCACTGTTCTGGGGAGGGCAGGCAAGGTTGGCGATGGAGGGGGCAATTGGCTGGCCTGGCCTGGGAGGGGGCAGGGATATTAGCGCTGAGTTGTGCTGGTATCACAGGCCCCGTCCCAGGCTGAGCCAGCCAATTGCCCCCTCCATCGCCAACCTTGTCCGTGCAATCTTACATGCAGAAAAGAGAAGCAGTTCAGTGCAATGCCTACACACACTCAGAGCTTGCTGGAATCCCTCTTGCACAAGCTTCTACCAGACACCATTATGAAAAGCAACTGAGAGCAAGTGCTCATGCATGTGCACAGAACGGCAGCGGTCTCCAGTCAGCGCAAAACCATCTACCTCAGCTGTGGGGATAAATTGGTAGAAGCGCATGCTCACCTGGTCCCAGCCTTTGCGCTCTGTTGCTTTCCACCTTCTGCCGCCAGGCAGTTGCAATCCATCCTCTGTAACTTCAGACGTATCCAATTGATGCCAGAGCGATAGATTCCCCCCACAATGTTTTTCCCTGGGCTGCCAATTGACTCTTTATTATGACTGATCCAGCTCCTTAACCTTTGCGATGTTGGATGAAATCAAACAAAAGAGGAAAACATATGGAAGAAATTTGAAATGTGTATTTTTCTCTCCCAAAGATAATTATCTCGCTTGCTCCATGCTCTGGTTCAGTTCTGTGGGATACATAATCTGGGTTCATGCTAGACTTGTTGCTGAAATTAAGAAAACAATGAATACACAAAGAATATTGTGGTCCAGAATCCTGATGGCCATTGTAAAATTTGCCATATTTTTTTCTATAAATTTGCTCACAGGTGTTTATGTATTCTTGCAATATTTACATTTCAGCCCTTTTGTGCCATACATAGGGATGTTTGTTTTTGTTGATAACCGCATAAACACCACATTTTCAAACAGAATTGAAACCAAATTACCAACTTTCTACTGGTTGTGAAATACATTTGGTTAAAAAAGATTACTTTTCCAGTTAGAAATAATTGAATAATTTGTTGGTTTTGCATTGAAGACTGCAATGTAATGATATTAAATCTGATATTGATGCTTAAGAATTTGCACCTGTGAATATAAAAACCACATTTTGCATTTTAATTCAACATTTTTTTTTAAAAAATAACACCATTTTCAAACACCTCTAGCCATACAGTAATATTCTTGCAGTATTTTAATCTTTGCATGCCCAGAAATCTTCATTCTCATGACTGAAATATGTTTGTGTAGGAACGTTAACATCTGTTAACACAGATGGAAGAACACAAAACCCATAATGCACTGCCACTAAGAGGAAAACATGCAGAGACTTTAACAACGGGGCTTTAGTTGAAGTGAGCAATTAGCAAAGCTGAAGAAAGGGCAGCATGAGCTGACACAATCAATAATAGGCAGATAGATTTTCTATAGAAATCAAGTGCTCAGACTTAGGAAAATGGACTTCCCCCTGCTTGCCAAGCTCTTAAATGATCCCATGGTCAATGTCAGGGTGCAACGGTGACTCTGTGTGTGTGTGTGTGTGTGTGTGTGTGTGTGTGTGTGTGTGTGTGTGTGTGTGTGTGTGTGTGTGTGTGTGTGTGTGTGTGTGTGTGTGTGTGTGTGTGTGTGTGTGAAACATGGAGTTGTATGGGAAGCATACACTTTCTTGTTGTGTACTTAGAGGGCAATGGTCTTCTCTCCTTCCCTGCCTTCACTCTCCAGCAATCCTTACATGTAGCATAGCTAAGCTAAGTACATAGTTGCTGAGGATAACCTCAGAGAGGATCTATGTCATGTTAGGTGCTTGTAGATAACTCCTGAGTAAAATACTGTTACATGTTCTCAACTTCTCCAAGCAGTGAGACATTGTAGAAGTGGTATAGGTTTTAGTGGAGGTTTTCATTTGGATGAGAGAGCACTACAGACATATGGTGAGGCTATGTCCCCAGACAGCAACTGAGCCACAAGCTGCAGCAAACTTGCTGTTTTCTGTCTCCTCTGTTTGATGCTGTCTAAATTCAAATATCAAACTGCTGTTTTTCACATGTATACACTTGCCTGCCAAGCACTATTTCAGACTCCACCCCAGTGGGTGAATTGCCTACTCAGGAAACCATCCAGAGTCTTGGGCAGCCTGATCCTCTCTAACTTTAGAGTGCTCTGCCACACTAAAGTGTCACAAATGCACCGTAAAGTGCATTTGCGACAACTTGGGAGTAAGGGCTGCTGGCGCAGAGGCAGGCAGCCCTCAGTCCCCTTCTTCTGAGGTGTTCCCAGGCTGCGCTGGTGTGACCCGGGAACGGGCTCAGGATACCAAGGCTGGCCCTTTAGGCCGGCTGTGGAAAGTTGCACAGTAAGAAACATTTTGCCGGGCCCCTGAGCACCTATGCAATGATCACGTCAACCTCACATCAGTATGCATTTTAAGCACTGTCTGTCTCTTGCTTGAAAGGCGAATGTAATAAAACAAAGAATTAAAGAACAGATTAACACTTCTGCTACCATGTGGACTGCTGGTGGCCTCATGCTTAGGAAGATTCAATTATGCGTTGAGCCATGTGGTTTGGGAATAATGCTTTGTAACTTTGGCTCTGGTAACTTAAGAATACATACCATCTACAAATCAATCGATTTCTGCGAGGACACCAGAGTCTCATGCAATGTTCCCTCTAATCCCCCCCCCACTATGTAGAACAGTTAACAACCTGAGCAGTCTATAACCACTGCAATCTTAGAATGGGCAATGGCCAGTCTGACCACTAGGCAGTAAGTGAAGTACTGTTGAAAAATCACTGCTAAGACAAGCAGGGGATTGGACTCCATGATCTTATAGGTCCCAACTCTAATTGTATGAAATGGGATTGGAATTAGATTTACTCGACCGTTCCCCTACAGAAGATTATTGCTATGTAATGTCTTTTATTCAGGTTACAATATTTTCTCCTGTACTGTTAGTAAAGCATGTACTTGCCTCTGGGATCAAAATGGAAACATTAAGGCAGTAACTCCATTAACCTAAGTTTTTAGTAACTTCTGGCTAACTTTATTAGCTGTAACTTTATTAAAAGTTGCCATGAGCTAATGCTACAACAGTGTTCCAGTGCCCGTATTTGGCTCCCTGTTGTCTTTCAGACACATTTTAGGTACGGGTTTTCACCTCCTAAAACTCTCATGGTGCAGGTTTGTGTGTCTTCTCAAAAGAAAGTTCCATTAAGTTCAGTGAAACTTACTTTCAGGTAACTGTGTATAGGGTTGCAGCCATAATCTCTTGGGCCCTACATGCCTCAAAGATAGGCTTCTTACATTTGTGCCATCGTGACCCTTTCCCCATTGTTTGTGTTCAAGGTGCCGTCTATTCATGTGTCAGTGTGTCCCTCGGTTCCTATATTTGATTAATAAGCTATATTGGGCAATACTGGTTAATTATAAACCCTTGTTCAGCTATGAAACCCAGGATTGCAGTATTGGTGACATTTAGATAAAGACTGCAGTCCTGTACCCAAATATGCATACTCGTTCCCATTGAATTCAGTAGGTCTAAGGACACATGGTACAGGACAAGAGTGCAGCCAAAACCCACCCAATGCTGATGCAAATATTTAGACATTGCCAGCTTGGAGAAGGAACAACTCTTCAGGGAGGGGCCACTCACTGGTGGCATAGACGGTGGGCAGTGATATCTAGGACACTTTCTGTTGTGAGTCCTCCTCGGGCTACTTGTGTGTGTGTGTGTGTGTGTGTGTGTGTGTGTGTGTGTGTGTGTGTGTGTGTGTGTAGGTATAGGTATCCCCTGACAATTAAGTCCAGTCGTGTCTGACTCTAGGGTGTGGTGCTCATCCTCATTTCAAAGCCGAAGAGCCAGCGTTGTCCAAAGACGCCTCCGTGGTCATGTGGCCGGCATGACTCTCCTTGCCCCAGCGCACATTTGGAACACGGAGCGCTATTTACCTTCCCGCAAGCGATACCTATTTACTCGCATTGACGTGCTTCGGAACTGCTAGGTTGGCAGGAGCTGGCCAAGCAACGAGCGCTCACCCCGTCGCGGGAATCGAACTGCCGATCTTTCGATCGACAGCTTATGGTTCAGCGGTTTAACCCGCTGCGCCACCCGCTGGCCTATGGGCTAAATGAAAATATTGGAATTATCCAAGTTTATATCAATGCCTTAGCTTATATCAGACAATACACTTATTTTGTGACTTCCATCACACTTTTAAATGGGGGCACTTGATTCAAGGTGCCTGTGCCTAAAAGAACTGCACTTATGTATGTGATGTTAAAGCCTTGTTAGGTGATCACGTTGTTTTCTGAAAACATGCCAGGCTTCATTCATTGCGGAAGAGGACATTGAACAAAGGTTGTACCTATAGGCATGAATGCTTCTCCTTGCTGTTAATTAACTAAAGGATTGTGAAAGCTTCTTAAGTATTTCTTGAAATGTGCATGACAAGGGAATAGTACATTGACTTCACTGGCAGAAAAATTGAATGGGTTGACAGTCTACCCCTTTGTGCTGATGTCTTTCAAAAATGAACTAATACATTGTCAGCATTGTTTGTACAATTTGGAAGTTAGAGATGATGATTGTAGAAATGCTAATTAATTATCCCCCCTTTCCCAGACCTGATCCTACAGTGTGGGTCCATGTGGACCTGCGCCAGCTATTTAGAAAGCGCAGGCCCAAGTAGACCTCCTTCCCTCCCCCGCCAACTTACCTCCATTGTCGTCTTCGTGCTGCTCTGGAGTACGTAGGAAGGCTCCAGCCTTCCCGTTGGTGCTCCAGCAGCACACGGCTTTGCACGCTGTTAGAGCACTTTACAGCAGTCAGCCCCAGCGGAAGAGGCATGACGACAATGGCCGGTGAGTATAGGATTGAGTGGTGAGTTTTATGAAACAGGTTTTACACCCTTCATAAAAAGCAGCTAAAGAGGGGGCTTTATATATCTCCCTAGGGTAAGAGTTCCACAGCTGTTTTCCCACCACAGAGAAATCCTGTTGCTGGCAGGCCAGAGCGCAGGGCTCCTGAGGGTGATCATAAAGTCTAGGAAAGCTCCTACGAACGGAGATCCTAAAGTAAGTTCCCAGACCTCATAGAGCTTTAGCTGCAATCCTATACATACGTACCTGGGAGTAGGGTCCATTGAACTCAGTGAGACTTGGTTCTGAGTAGATATGTATAGGACTGAGCTGTTAGTAATGTAGCTTTAGAAAACGCGTGGGGTTTTTATCACCATAAATTGTATGTGTGGAAGGAGCCAGTGGGGAACTCAAGTTCAAATCCCAGCTCAGCATAAAGGTCACGGAGTGGTCACTATCTTTCAGCCTAACCTACACTGCAGGATGTGAGTAGAGCTGAGCTGAGATGCACCAATGTAGTTTACAATTATCAAGTGCACAATAATGAAATGATGCATTGTACAGTATTAACTTGTTTTCAGTGTCAGGGCAGTAAAATTTGATCAAACACTTTAAAGTGATAATTCCAACCAGACTGCAGATATGCCTCTGCATTACTAATAGTGGTGGAAAGGCGAAAATGAAGCTTGCTTTCACTGGTATTTCACTGGAAATGGTACATGCCTCCCCCCCCCCCGCTCCGTTCTTCACATCTGGTTTAAACTAGTTTGATAACTCATTTTTTTTTCATTTCATCCTTTAGCTTTCTCTGCATGTCTAAATTAGTTAATTATCATATTTCACTAAACAGTGACATAGATTTAAGAGCTTTTTACTGAGTTTTGGCAACTTGTCCCTGCATTTTTTGCCCGAAGCTGCTTTTCTGTGAAATAATCTGCATATAGTTAGCTTTCAAGATGTTCAGCAGGACATCTTAAGAAGACTTAGCTGCTGAGTAACTGTCACACAGAAGCGGGTCTTAGTATTATTGCTCCAAATTACATTTTAGGCAGTGTGATAAAACAGCATCATAATAACTTTGACTCAGTTGTCATTAATTATAATGGAAATCTAATTGCTGGAGTTTTTTCCTAGTAATTATAGCCTATAGAGGCCAACGATATGTACAGGAAAAATAGTATTTCATACTAGGCAGTAGATCAAGAATCTGCATGATCTGTTAAATCTTAATAGGTTAGTATTTTATTTACAACTGGCTGAAGTTAAAATAGTAAAATATGTGAAATAGTTCAATTTTGTTTTACAAAACCTATAGAACAGAATGCAAATGTTCTTTACTTGACATCCAGCGGACAATATCCTAATGTGAAAATTGTTAGGAATTGACAGATAGGTAGTATTGGCAAAACATATAAAATGTTCTTCCTGAGATGTCTATACCAGGGGTTCTCAACCCCTTCCTGGCGAGTACCACCTCCAGCGCAACTCTCCTTCTGAGTACCACTGGAAGTGACTGGCGATGACATCATCGGCAGTTACTTCCAGGTTTTCAGGTTTTCAAAGGCCAGAATATGCAGATAGGAGGCTCTGGGCAGGTGGGAGGACCCTTTTCAGCGTTCCTGAGAGGCTCGGCCAAAGGCAGGAGCCTCTCTGGAGCAAAAACACACCGCTGAAAGCACCGCGTCAGAGTGGGGTTCTAGCATTCTGGCGGCCCGAGTACCACCAACAGTCGTCCGAAGTACCACTGGTTTTAGAACTCCTGGTCTATACCTTTAAATCCTCTGAGGCTGTGCTACATAAGATGAGGCCACTATGTTTCCCACCTTGTTCCTCCACTGGTTTCCTTGCACCCTCTCCTTACAAAGAATTCCATCCAAAGAAAGTTAGTTATGAATAAGCACTCTTGAAATGAATCAGTGAGACACGTTAGCTGTGATTTACTTAAGTCACCAGAAGAACACAAATAGAAGACTTAGTGGCTACATCTTTTCTTAGCACCTCAGAGCCATAGACTGTATTGATTCATGTAGGTTTTGAAGACTCTTATTTCCAAGGAATGTTGAGAACTGATGACTATACATGCTTTTATGTGTTAAACAGTTTTGGTCAGGGTTTCTCAAAGTTTTCTCAACAAGTAGGGGAGAACATTGGGTCTTCGTGAGAGTGGGGACAATGGTGGCGGCGATCCTGGGGATTGTGCCGCCGGCAGGGGAAAAGTGATATTTTAAAATGTATTGGGGGTCCTGGTGGCCCTCCAGAGGGTGTGGGGAGGCCTGTGCCCCCTCCGCGGGCCTCCCTGTGCTGTAGATCGCCTCTCCAACACATTTGCGACCATTTCCGGTTTTCATCCAAAATCTGGAAGTGGTCGCAAACGTGTCAAAGCAGTGATCTACAGTGCAGGGAGGCCTGCAGGGGGCCCCTGCTAGGACCCCCAATAACTTAAAAAATATCACTTTTCCCCACCCTGAAATTGCCGCCGCCACCACCACTGTCTTGCTGTCCCCGCCCCTTAAGGTGGCAAGGGACAGCTTCCGGTTCTCCTGGTGGGTTGCAACCCAACAGTTTGAGAAATGCTGGTCTCTATTTATTTATTTTTAACATGCATTTCATATCCTGTTGAAATCAACAGGGCTTAAACTGGATTGGTTTGTAGTCATTATGTGTTTTAGTACAATTTGTCAGAATGGTATTTTGTTCTTCCCGTCTGTTTTTTTTTTTTTTTTTGCTACCTCAGTTACATGATCTAAATTTAAGGCAGAGAGAAGGTGGAACTCCTTATTTTTTTATTCAAACTTTTAAATAAAAGATGACACATTTATCAAAATCAGTTTGCACAAGCTAGACAATTTCTCTACACAAAATCTCTTTGTTTCTTGTAATCTAATGTGAAGTGTTTGGTGTAAGCGAAAATAAATCTCTATAAAACATATGCAAATTAAAAACAAATCTGGCACTGCTTAGCAATGTGTTTTTTGCTATTAACGTCCTTGCAACTACTTGTCAGTTATTGTGTCTCACACTTGGAGCAGCCAGACAGTAACACGACTTAATGTTCTTAAAAAAGAAACTAATTACACAAACTACAATCCTAAGGAGGTCATTGAAGATGGGATATCACCTATTCTGATCATTGCCAATGTCTAATCACAAAACGTATGGCATGGAACAGAGGTTCCCAACCTTTTTCTTTGGCGTACCACCTCCGCATGCCTCCGGCCCTCTGCATACTGCTGGAAGTAAGTGCTGATGATGTCATCGGCACTTCTGGGTTCACAGCTGTGTTGGAGCGAAGAAAGCAACAGTAAGGCACGAGACAGCGGGAGGGCCATTCCCTATTCTGGAAGCCCATGCGCTCAAGCTCTGCCGGCTCGGCAGAGCTTGAGCCACCAGTTTTTGGGCTGCAGCTCAGCCAAGGTAGCGGCTGTCACCTTGGCCGCCAGGAGCCCACAGCCACCAGCCTGTGGTCCACGTACCACCGGGGCCATTCAGAGGGATTTTATCAATTTGGCTCCTGGGCCCCCCTTTTTGACCCATTTTTTGCCCTTGGCCCGGGTACAAATTACCCCCTTAACCCCCCTCTCAGAGGCCCTGCGTACCACTAGTGGTACGTGAAACACAGGTTGGGAACCTCTGTCATAGAAGATATCAGGGTTTCATTGTCAAGAGACCAAGCTGATTTGTGAAGTAAATGCTTGGAAGATTTAGTTTGCATATGGGGCAAACATGAAAGTTACAAAATGGGCATATTGAAGCTGGGTGGATTGATGGAGAAGGAAATTTGCTTAAAATCTGAGTGTCTGAGGAAGTTGGAAAGGGTTTGCTGGAAGGTTAGTTGTAGGGTGGGGGTCTGCAAGGTATTTGAAAGTGGAGAGGATTCCAGGCTTCACTAATGAAAGGGAAAGTGAGTGGAGGGTTTTCTCGCGGGTAGGAACTTCCCCTCTAGCTGTTTCCCCTCTTCTGCGCTTGCAAGGTGAATTTGGGAAGAATGTCAGTCGAATCCACTGGTTGAAATTTGATTGTTTGATTCATATGTGTTGGGATCAAAATAGATGTGACTTTCATCATATCACAGACCCTGGCATGCTTACTGTGTGCTTGCTTTTTCTTACATAAATAGAAAAAGACCTAATCTGAATCAAGGTCATGGTGAGGCTGTGTGTGTGTGTGTGTGTGTGTGTGTGTGTGTGTGTGTGTGTGTGTGTGTGTGTGTGTGTGTGTGTGTGTGTTTCAGATTGGGGCCCCTATGCGTGTGCTATGGGGGGGGAAGCTTCCATTACAAGCCGCTCTAGGCTGTCGCAAACGTGCCGTAAAGCACGTTTGTGATGACTCTGGAGTAAGGGCCACTGGCGTGGAGGTCGGAAGCCTTTACTCTGCCGCCCTCCAGACCCGGCACCCACCGGTGGAAGGAAGTCCTGCACCACAAAGGTGTTCCTACACCCCCCACGTGACGCAGCAAGCCATGCCCCCTGGGGGCGTGATGTCATTTTCGTGCACCGCCGCTAAATTTCGGTGGCGGCGCAGCGGCTTGAATCACACACACACCGCCATTTTGCAAGGCTTTTCGGAGCCAAACGGCTCCAGGGCAGGCAAGAGGGCAAAAACAGAGGCCAGAACCGCGTGAAGTGAAAGAAACGACGACTCGAGTGGCGGAGGGGGTGACCAGGTGACGCACCCAGGAGGCAAGTACACACACACCCCTGCCGCCACGCCAAGTCACTTCCATGCAGGAATCTCCAGCCCTTTTCCCTTGCTTCTCTTTGAGTCCCCCAGAGTTGTCAAGGGCAACCATAGAATGCTGTTTGAAATGTCACAAAGGGGTCATGGAGTGCGGTCATTGCTTTAGAGACCAGTGAGAAAGCATCTGCTCAGGTGCACCATCTTGGGAGGACACATATAGACCCATGTGAATATTCCTCAGGACCTCCAAAATATCTGGTTGTTATGAGATAGAGACGTAAGCATAACACATGACTGGGTTCCTGTTTTCTTCAGTTTCATCTGGAATACAGTGGGCCCTTGCTATCCGCGGGGAATCCATTCCAGATCCCCCCCACCGCGAATAGTGAGGATCCGCGGATGCTGACGCCAACGTGGAACAGGCCTCCACAGTGAGTAAATGGGCCATTGAGTGCTGGACTCCAGCTCCCCGTTATTCACGGGCTGCTTCTGCGGATACTGGGATCCACGGAAGCAGAACCTGTGAATAATGAGGCCCCACTGTATATCCAAGAGCAGACCTTTGATCCTTGTGCCTTCTGAAATCTCTCCTCCCCCACACACATGAAATGGTGCCTCTGCAACTGCTGAACTGGGAGGAGGGACCCAGCTTGCCACTTCATGTTGCTGCTGTTATTCAGTCAATATTTTTTACAAGAACTTTGCTAGTTTTTGCTAAACACTTCTGTAATTAGATGGATATGAACAATACCAAAACATTATCTATCTACAATGTGACATTTCTTCTTTTGCTTCTTGTAGGTTTGAGGATGGGACCGTCTCTTTTCTTGATATTATTGCATTGAAGCATGGATTTGATACCTTGGAAAGACTTACAGGTCAGTTTTTTTCCATATATACCATATTGGTCTGAGTATAAGACTCACTTTTTTCTTCTAATTTAAGTTAGGGGTGCGTCTTATAATCAGGCTGTTGCAATTTAATGCCAGTGATTTAATTAATTTTTTTAATAGCACCAAACTTTAAGGGTGCGTCTTATAATCAGAGTGTGTGTGTGAAGCTGGGGTTAGTGCATTGTCAAACTTTAATAAGATACACAGCCCAATCCAACTTTCCAGCCATGCCAATGGAACGCGCACTGCATCTTGCGGTGAGGGGGCAGCCATGGAGGCCTTATCAAGGTAAGAGAACCTTTGTTCCCTTACCCCAGGGCTGCATTGAGGCTGCATCAGCGCTGGAAAGTTGGTTAGGATTGGGCTGACAGTCACCCCTTAGGTGCAGTTGACTTGCGCTGATTCAACCATTACACGCTTGGCAAAAAGAAGCATGCCCACACACACAGAGAAAAAAATCAGTTTAAATAGTGAAGGTGATTCCACTTACTAAATACATGCCTGAAAGTTAGCCTGAGATTGGAGAATGAAGCTGCTGTTCCCTCAGTTCCCACTTGCTTCTCGTAATATTTAAAGAGACAAAATGTATTTTTCCAATGTGAGGGATTTTCAGTGTAATCTGTGAACCAACTTGTGCATAGCATATCTTAAGCTGCCATGCAGAATCTTATGCATGCTGAACTACAAGTAAAGCCAGCAAAATTACTCCTTAAGCATAATCAGACTTGCAGGCTTGCTGCAGAGACGTCGTAGCACTGGGGGCGGTGGGCCCAGGGCGCGTACCTTCTCTGGGATCCACAGCCGTCCTCGCGTCTTATTTGCAGCGAGAAAGGCTGCATGTTTTGGCCCTCCCAGGTGCTGTTTGGCTATAAAAAGGAGCCAAAAAGCACCGGGGGAGGGTGTTTCCGTGCCGTGGAGGCGCGTTACGCCAATGTCACACGCCCCAGGGGGCGGGGCGGCGGCGGCCCCCATCCCATGGGAGTCTACGTTGGCCTCTGGCTTGCTGTGCTCTGCTTGTAAGTTCAAAAGACTTAATTCATTCATTTTAAACAGAGAGAGAGTGTGTGTGTGTGTGTGTGTGTGTGTGTGTGTGTGTGTGTGTGTGTGTGTGTGTGTGTGTGTGTGTGCGCGCACGCGTGAGCGAAGCGAAGCCAAGCCAGTCCTGGACATTTTAGTCGTAAATGCAGGACTCATGTCCTCCTTCTCTTGTGTATCACCTCATGATGACGTGGACATGTGCCTCAATGTACATCTGCCCTAAGTCTTGTGTCCCTCTCTGCATGTATCAAACTTGCCCTCCCCTGACTATTCAGCATGGTTCTACTAGTGAATGCCATTCTCTTTAATTTTACTATCCTTCCCCCCCCCATCGGTGCAGCTGTAGGAGTTCGCTCCTCCAGCGGGAGGGGGGGAAGCGGGAGGCTTAGGAAGGGAGGAGGAGAAAGTCTGAGGAGAGAGAGGAGGTGGGGAGGCTACTGCTGGAGGGGATAGGACCTGGTGTGCTCCATCGCTGCCAGATCCACCCCCTCCCACAGCCTCCCTACCCCCTGTTCCTTCCCCCTACATGCCCAGTTTTGCCCCCTTGGCCCCTTCCTGCCCCGTTCTGCCATCCCCCCACCCTTTCTGCCTCCCCCGCTGATTTACCTGCTTCGGCGGGTAGCCAGTGCTCTGGCAATGCACATGGGAAAGCCCTAGCCTTCCCGCTGGTGCTCCAGCAGCACCCACTGCTGGAGCACGCTTTATGAATGCTTTTCAGCAGATAGCATTGGCGCCAGCGTGGCAGCCCAATAGGATTGGGCTGTTAATTAAAATATGTAGAGTGAGCAGGGGGGTCAATGTGTCACTTCTACCCTAGTGTCCTGAGCTTTAATACTCCACGTCCACCACTCTTCAAAGAAAAATGCTGAGATGGGGAAAATGTGGGTGCATGGAGGCTAAGCTGTATAAGTGAACACAATATATGGGACTGTGAAACATGTTTTCTGCTTACATGGCATGGAACTTAAGATGGGCACCTTAACTCACAATTTCCATGCTTTCTGGTGCATGTGAATTGATATGTGCCTTAACCTCTTTTTTAAACTAAAGATCTCAATGTGTAGATCTAGTTCTACCACATTCTCTATTGTTTTCACAAAACCAGAACATATCCTCACCCAAAATAGCTAAAGGAAAATGCCTAAATAACAGGCCAATCCTAACTAACTTTCCAGTGCTGATGCAGCTGTGCCAACAGGGTGTGTACTGCATCCTGTGGTCAGAGGGCAGTCATGGAGGCCTCCTCAAGGTAAGGGAACTCTTGTTCCCTTATCTTGGGGAAAGTTGGTTAGGATTGTGCCATAAATCTCATAACAAGATCTTTTCTAGTGTCAGTTATAACCTGTAGAAGAGTTTTGCACTGCTGCCCTCAAGAGGCTGAAACATTCTGATTTGGGCTATGTATTAACCAAATAGCTTTGCTAAGGGAATATCATCCATCACTCCAGCTTTTGTGGTATAAATTATTAAAATCCTTGCCAACTGCTGAGCAGCAGGGGCTGGTTGGGCTGGTATCTTGTGATTCCAGAAGTGCTGAATATGTTTACATGTTTCCACGTTTGTTTACTGAATTGTTTTAGATGTGGTAATGTCTATTCTTTTCATGTAAGGTGCCATGTGGGTCCACTTGGATGCAAAAACAGGGTTAAAAATATTGAAAACAGAACAAGAAGTCTCCAAGTGGTTGTAGTGTGCACCAGCTCCCTAGCAGCCATGCCTAGAGATCCCCCATCCAGGACATGACAATAGGGATTGGCATAATTGGGCACTTGCCTGAGACCCATGCTTCAACAAAGGACCCACTGCCTGTCCTTGGAACCCTTTGGTTCCACTATTACTTGCTGAGTGAATGAAGGGTGAAGATCTCGGAGAAATGAGCTAGTGAGGATGTAGTCTTATGTTGCTGCTAGGCCATGAAGAACTGTGAAGGGGAGACCAGTATCTAGAATTGAGCTCAGAGGCAGTGGGTGCAGCTGCAGCAAAACTGGTTAAATACATTTTTGCCTTCCCATATCTGTCAGTGTTGATGACAAATATTTGGGAAGCTGCTGCATTGGCACCTGCTGCAAATTCTGACTTGTCTTCATTAGTCTTGATACAGAAGTGTAAATTGGCATGGCAAGACCCTTCTGCCTCTGAGCTACAGCTGATAAAAGACTCTCCTTTTTGTAGTATTTTAAGAACTCTTATAGAGGGCAGAGCCCAAGAATGATTATAAACAAAAGCCACATGAATGATAACTTGGTCTTTGTAGCTGCATGCCTTTGGCGGTGGTCAAACTACTGTACTACTTGAAAGGTAATGATTATAGTGATCATGTGGCTTTCATTGAACTTCAACTGAATGTCTAATGAACTTAATTCAATGTGAATCATTTGATCCCCAAATAGTTTTGATCCCCAGCCATCCAATATTAATAAAAATAATTAAGAATATAATGCCTCGGTATTCAACTGAAAAAAGTAATGTGTTAGCAGACAGATTTAAAAAGTCACCAGAAGATTACTAGGGCAATTGTCTTGATATTGGTTTGCACTGGCTCAATAGTGTAATCCAGGGTTCTCAAAGTGGTGGGTTGCGATGGAATCTCTACCAGTTGACCTGTTAAGGGCTAATATGCATAAATAAAATATGGTCTGAAATGTTCCATTCTGTGAAAAGTGGGAGGTGCAAAAGACTTTGAAAATAATATTAATGTATCAAGCAAAACTCATGCTGAGGAATGCATGTGTTAGGTATCTTTGAAAATGGATATCTAATTTTAGACACCCAGGTGTATTGTCCTATATTCCTAGTAGTTTCTTTGGAATAAAAATGGATAGCCTATTTAGTTGTTTGTACTGTACTGACTGGTCCATAAAATCTGATATCTAATTATCCGTTAACTTTGGTAGAAACTTGAAACGGTATTGTAAGCCTATAACGTTGAATTGTCTCAGTTGAGAGTTATCACTCTGAATTTCAGTTATGAACAGTTTAATTCTGTCATATTTACAGTTGGACCTCTATATCCATGGGGGTTCCGTTCCGGACCCCTCTGCGAATTACTGAAATCCATGTAAAGAAATTTTAAAAAAGAAAAAAAGTTAAAAAGCTTTTCAGTGCAAACTGCTTCATTTTCTTGCCTGTTGAAGGAGAAATGGTGCTCCTACTGCCTCTTCCAAGTCACACGACTTCCCCCCCCTTCCCCACGCTCACCCCAATGCATTCTACAGGCAAGCAAATGAAGCAGTTTGCAGCGAAAAGGTAAGGAAAGCTCTTTTTAACCGTGAAGCATCCGCATTGAGTCAAATCCGCGGATACTGGGACAGCGGATTTGGAGGGCCCACTGTATTTGGATTACTTAAGTTTGGTGAAGCCTGATGCATCAGAAGGTTGAACCAGAGAAAAGCTTGAGATTCACAAACATATTTTGAAAAAGCACAAAGTGGCCTATGCCTACTGTGCAGGCAGCTGACATTCAACTTCTATTGCTGCCAGTTGAAATTACTTTTTGTATTGTTTTGGAAGCCAGGTTATAATGTACTGTAGATACCGAAAGAATAGTTAAGCAGCAGGTTAAACACCCCCCCCCCCAAAAAAAAGATAGTAAAGACAGTGTAATTATTCCTCTACAACTTGATTCAATAAGTGCAAGAACGTTTAAATAGCTTTGGAAGTTGAAAGCTACGTGATTATAAGTTAATGTATTGTATGTCCAAAGATCAATGTGGTGGTCAAACTGATGAACATGCAATGTTGAACTGGACATCATTCTTAAACAGCTACTCTTACAGCCCAATCCTCACGAAAACACCAGCGCCAGAACTGGAAGTAGTTGCAAAATGTGCCGTAAGGCACGTTTGCTCCTCCTTGAGAGCTGGAAGCAGTTGCAAACGTGCCGTAAGGCACGTTTGCGCCTCTTTGAGAGCCAAGAAGGCCGGTGCAAGGCCATCCTTCCCAGCTCCAGCGCTGGAAGGACCCCGCCGACGCCGGACCCAGGTAAGTCAGGATCCAGCAGCCGGGGGGGCGGTTTGCTGGGCGGGGAAGGGTGGCCATTGGACCCGGCGGCCCGGGAGGAGGAGGGGGCGGCCTTCGGCCATATCCTGAACCCCGCCAGACACCAGGGCCTTTACACGGCCTCCTCTTACTTCCGCCAGCAAAATAACTGGTGGAAATCTGAGGAGGCCTATTTGGCCTGCCCCGGTTCACACGAAAGGGACGAGCGTCCCATTCCCTGAGTAGACCTCCCGCCCCGCCGCATGGCGATCCGTGGCGCTCACGGGATCCAGCGTGCGGCCCTGGGCTGCTGGCCGGATCCTAGTTAGGATTGCGCTGTTAAGCTCAGAGGATAAAGATATTCTGAATAAAGTTCACATTGTTGTGTTGATATTTGAGTTGTGTTGCTACATCTGAAAGGGGTTGTTTTAGTGGACAAGTTATAATTAACTTGGGAGCCAGCCTTCCCATTTATCAAATACACAAATTACATTAGGAAACCATCTAAGCTGTCTGTTGCTGGCATGTATCCTCCTCTTCATTAGGATTAGACATGAGACTGAATTATAGCAGGATCTGCTGGAGCTGTTGCAGGAAGTGATTTATTGGAATATAAGTCTTTAAGTATTCACACTGTGAATGCTTGAGCATTCAACCCCTTCTTTAGAAAGACAGTATTTCATGTTTAGACAGTCAAGTTTTTTTGTCAGGCTGCTTTTTAAAAATTAGAACAAACTATTACCATGTCTGCTCTGGGACACCCCGATACAGGTGTGTTAAGGGCTGTAGTGGATTCACCTCCTAACTGAGTACCTGAGGGGAAAAAAGAGCCTGAGCCTAAACGTAACTGAGGCAAATGCATAGTTTAGGGAATGGGGGGAAAGGAACGTAAAGGGTGCTGTAGCGAACTCACAGGGGGGCTGCAGGATGTCCCCAGTGGCCTTACTGGCTCTCCCACCTGCCGCCATCTTGAATAGTGTGAGATCAAGGTGGCAGTGCCTGGGAGAGCTGGGCAATGGTGCCGCCGCAACAAGGCGTTGTGCATGAAGGGTGCTGTGACTGCGGTAAGTTTGTGATTGTGAGTCACAGTTGATACTCTATCTTTAAGCAGGCTTACCAGATTTTCCGGGACCCAAAGGGGGCAGAAGTGACGTCACGGTGCATGTCCAGGAAGCGTGACATCATGGGGGCCGGAAAAAATCCAGGGGATCGCCGCCGCCGGGAAACAAGCACCCAAAACCAGCTTTTTTTACTCACCGGGGCTTCGGGGGGGGGAGGTGCGTAGAGCCCTGCGTGACCCTCCGCAAGCCTCCCCGATGTTTAGATCGCCGAAAAACGGCGATTTTAGACCACTTCCAGTTTTCTGTATTTCCAAATGCTGTAATGGTCTGCGGTCAAAAAGGGGACTTCTGAATTGGTTTTGACCCTATATCTTCCTTTTTGTGCCTCAGCAACCCTGGGTGCAACAACAACAAAAAAGGACCACTATCTGCATGCTCTGGTTTTTGCACTGACCTTTTGAGTCCATAACCTGTTGGCAGGGATAAAGCACCAAGAGGTGCATCCAGCCTCTTGGGGCGGGGGGCGGCGGCAGAAAGTGCCGTTGGGGGCAGCAGCCCGTGACACCCCCCGTGACGCATCGCACACGCGTCGTGACATCACTAGCCCCGCCCACTCCAGGGGCGACATCACTTTCCGACCTTTTCCAGCCCAAAACACACACATCTCCGGCAGTTTTTTGGACGGAAAGGGCCTATTATGGGCCCAGGCGACCATGGGGGCGACTCCTTTCCCCTACATGGTGGCAAAAATCAGTGGAAAAAGCCACTTTTTGCAGCCGTGGCTGCCACCTTTTGCTGCACCCTCCGCCGTGCTGCTGGGGGCAGGGTCCCCTGTTTGCCGCCCGTGGGCAGTCTGCCCCCCCCATGCTTTGCATTGCAAAGGAAAGTCCAGTTAGGTGGCTCTGCATTATTAGCTTTGTTTGTATTCAAAAGACAATGTCATGAGCTTTGTAGGAAAGAATGGAGGTGGATCCTGTAGCTAATCTGTCTATCTATATATCTTCAGGGGAGAAGGGGGGGCTGAGAACTGTACTCTGGGTAACCAATGAGCATGCATTACCTGAGGATAGAAAAATGAAAGAGAACACCTTGTCGTCCCGTCCCCCCCCCCGACCATTACTGTCTCCTTACTGTCTCTCTCTCTCCTGCTAGTACAGGTGCAATGAGACTGAATTGCTGCATACTCCAACAGATGGTAATAATGCTAGGAGGGGCTCAAAACTGGTTGAACAACTGTTCCCAATGAGTGCTAATAAATGGCTCCCTATCAGTGTGGAGGGAGGTATCTAGTGGTGTGCCACAGGACTTTGTCTTAGCCCTGTGCTGTACATGATTTTTATAAATGGATGGGGGGGGGGGGTTAAAGGAATGCTTTACACATTTGCAGTGACACAGAGCTGAGGGGAGGGTATCACTAACTGGGTTAGACTGAAGCAAGATGCAAAACTACCTTGACAGAGTCCATGATTGGGCCCATACCAACAAAATGACGTTCAGTGAAGACAACTATAAGTTGAACAGAGGCACAAAAAATCAGAGGTACAAAAAACCAGAAGTATAGGGTGGGGAGACCTGGCTTGCCAGCAGCATTTGTGAAAAAGATCTAGGTGTGTTAGGGGCCCAATCCTATCCAACTTTCCAGTGCCGATGTAGCCATGCCTATGAGGCAAGCGCTGCATCCTGCTATGGGGGGGGGGGGCAGTCACGGAGGCCTCGGGTAAGGAACGTTCGTTCCCGTACCTTGGAGCTGTATTGCGACTGTTGAAAAATTGGATAGGATTGGGCCCTTAGTGGATCACAAGCTGAACATGAGCCAGTAGTGTGATGCAGCTGCAACAAAAGTGAATGCAATGCTAGGCTGCATTAACAGAGGCATAGAGTCCGGATCACAAGAAGTAATAGTTCCACTCTATTCTGTACTAGTCAGACCTCACTTGGAATACTTTGAGTACCACACTTTAAGAAGGGCGGCACGCAGAGGGGCGACTCACTGGCTCCGATGGTGACAAAATGGTGGCGGCGGTGAGGAAATGGCGGTGGTGGTACAGGCGGCCGCAAAGGCGGTGGAACGGCTCGGATTAAGTAGGAGTCTGCCGCCTCCACGTGGCCATTTGTTGTAGCTCCCACCCGACCCCCGAGGGAGGTTTGACTCCGACTGATGTCACTCGGGGGCGGGCCCTGTGACATCGCAGGAGGGCGGTCTGGCAACGTTTCTGAAGAAGGAAAACCAAGTCCTATGAGGAACAGTTGAAAGAACTTGTTTCTGGAACTGGAAAAAGAGAAGATTAAGAGAAGACATGACAGCCATCTGTAGGTATCTGAAGGGCTATTGCATGCAATTGTGGTCTCTCTCTCTCTCTCTCTCTCTCTCTCTCTCTCTCTCATTAGAGGTTTTCAAGCAGAGGCTGAATGGTCGTCTGTCAGTGATGCTGTAGCAGTTGCCTGCACTGGGCAGGGGGTTGGATTTTATGATGTTCTCTGATGGCAGAGGAGTCAGTGGTCAGAAGGGAACCAACCAGCACCTCTGTACATGTGAAATCTCCAGTGCAATATTAGTGGATTTGGTGTTAAAGGCAAATAAGGCCTGTCTCTTGTTGGGCCCTGGAAGAGCTCAGTAATAGTTCTCTGTGCACTGTGTAAAATGAAAGACCAAAAGCCTTTCTTCCGAATTCAGGCAAGAATATTCTTATTCAGCACTTGTAAATTATAAGGGATTAAAATAATCCTATTTGGCAGAAATGAAGGCTGAGGTCAACTTCAAGGGACTACTTTCAGTTTGAGTAAGTTTCTCCATTTTTTTCCCTGTGAAATACACAACATTAGACGTGTATCAACATGATAAAGTGAAGTTCAGCAGCTTGAAAACTGGTGAGAGAACAGTGAAAGGATGGAATTAAAAAAAAAAGAATCTGCACAAAAGATCTCTGAATAATGCCTGGGACAAAGCAAGTCTATAAAACAATCTAGGTATTTGTCGTTTAGGGGAGTGAGATTGGCTTTCAAGTAAAGCAGCTTTTGTCTAGAATAAGCAATTGGATGGGTGTAAATCTAGACAAATCCCTGAAATGAAATCCTTGTGGGAAGTTTGATTAGAGTAAGTATGTAGGGGCCAACTCCCTTAACTTATCCTTATTTGTAATTAACTTGACTTAAATACAGCTATACCCAACGTGAGCTGTGAATTAATGCTCAGTCTTTTTGAACCCTATCTCCCTTCTACCCCAACACCAACTACCGGTATATGTTCCACAGGTGTGTAGCAATGGAACTAGTGAATTTTGGAGATGGTGTAACATGAGTAATACACTTCATGTAACATGGTGTAACATGAGTAATAGAACATGAGTAAATGGAAAGATTTACAGTCCAATCTCATGCATGTCTACTCAGAAGTATAGTCAATGGGATTTACATTTACAATAAATGCAGCAAGGCAGGGAAATTTGCTCCCAGAGCAACGTGGAAACCCATGGGAAAAAAGCATACACACCCGTGAGAACAATGGCCCCGACGAAATCGCAGATACCGAGAGCAGACTGCAGATACAGGGAGGGAGGTGGCAATTCTGCCGCTCACAGATAAGCGAATTCGCAGGTAGTGAATTCGCATATAAAGAGAACTGACTGATTTTCTCTGTAAACCGCTTTGTGAACTGTTTTATTGAAAAGTGGTATATAAATACACTTAATAATTTAGAATATTTGTACAGTACACAGCTTTTTAACAGAAAACGTTCTCAAACTGCTTACATAGCAGAAGAAAGTAAGAAATGGCTTCTGTCTCAAAGAGGCTCACAATCTAAAAAACACCCAGGGAGACATTGGTAGACAGCCAGTGAGAGACAGAGGCTGTGTCGGGGTGAATAGGGGCAGCTGCTCTTCCCCTGCTAAATGTGAGAGCCACCACTTTAAAGGCCGCTGCATTCCGCACGAGGAGCTTTGTCAAGCTGTGCTGAGGTGTCTGGTTACCATAGCGGAAGCGAGCGGAGGAGATGTGATCTCCAGATTTCCGGCATGATCGAAAATGTTCCTGGCCCATGTTTGAAGGGGCTGCTTCGCAGAGCTACTGCAGCCACCAATCAGATGAGAGGGGGGGAGTGTTAGCCAATCACCGTGGAGGTTTCTTCCAAGAAGGCTGGACAAAAGGAGGGACTATTTGCGGGAAGACACTCCTACAGACAAACTCAGAGCGCAGAGGAGAGCGGCCAGCCTATCTCGCTCGCTCGCCTCTGGGCTCGCTCGCTCGCTCGCCTCGGCGTACGGTCTGTCACGGCCTTAAAGGTGCTGCTTTTCTCAGTTGGCAAGCTTAATGGATTTCAGCTTTTGTTTTTTGTTGTGGAGATAAATGGGATGGCATGCATTTGAAAAAGGCAGATTAGGAAGGAGAGAAAGGGGGGAAGGAACAGGGATAGGATTCTGGCACAATTTGCTGCTCCTGGGATCCTTCCCTCCCGTGTTCTGCCTCCTGCCCGCCTCCCTCCCCATCCAGAAACTCTCCCATTCCTCCCACTGCCTGCCCCCATGCAGACTTACCTGTGCTCCCACAGGTAGCTGGTAGTGGCAGCAGGCCGCCAACACCACCACTGTGTGCGGTGGCAGTTCCAAAATGGACGCTTGCAGCTTGCTGCGTGCACAGCTGTATGGCCATATGCAACAGTGGGACTGTGTTCCACTGCCATAATAGTTAGGACAGGGCTGTTACTTTGGAATAAATCTCATTGAACTAAGTGGGACTTACTTCTGAGTAAAACATATGTAGACTGGACTGTAAAAGGACATATTTATGCTACAGACTAAACTGATTCTACTAGCCATTCTCTCTCCTCTGGAACTACAGTTGAGTGATGTAACCGTGGGTTCTCTAACAGAGAATTATCAGTGTTACCTTTGAAGGAACCCAAAAGTAAGTAATCCTAAATGTGCCGTGCGATGTTGCCATGCTTCCTGCGCTGGTGCTTACTGCTGTAAAGTAGTTTGCGCCAGTCGCAAAAGCCTCCCCGACTGCCAGGGACACTTGCGGGAAGGCTTGTGCCTTCCTGGCCGTGCCGGAGGAACTCTGACCGTGTGCCAGAAAGGTAAGACGGTGGGAAGGCGGAATGGGTGCAGGGAGGGGGCAAAACTGGGCGGGGAGGTGGCGTAACAGGGTGAGGAGACCGTGGGAGGGGGAGGATCTGTTGCGGAAGGCCTATGCCGGATCCTGTCTCCCTTCCCTGCAGCCTCCCCACCCCTTTTCTCGACTTACACTAGCAAAATTGCTAGCGTAGGTCTGAGGAGACTCATTATGGGCTATGAGGCTTATGCAAGGCCCAGGGTAAGAGGATTAAACATCCCCTTTCCCTGCATAAACCTTCCAGTTCCCCCCCCCCCCGCACAGGATGCAACACCTGCCATTTTGGTGCCACTGCGATGCCGGGAGGGGTTGAATAAGATTGGGCTGTAAGAGCTAAACTGATTGAAAGGTTCCCCATCCCGGGGAGCCTGGTAAGGGGGTCACGAGGGCAAGGTCCCCCTCAGGTTGGGGTGAGTAACCCTGATGGGGGTCCAGCACGGCGGCAAGAAGTCCTGATAGCCCAGGGTACAGAAGGTGCCCCGAGACTTTGGAGCAGAGCCTCAGGTGGAAGTAGAGTGGAGGTTGCACGCACCTGGGATCCACCTCTAGCCCCCAGAGTCAGTTTTCCGTGACCTTCCAGTCGAGCGTGATCGGTCAACTGAACTCCGATCATCACTGGCCCAGTTGCTCTTTTATATAGCCCTCTTGTTCTCTTAGTCCCGCCCTGATTCCCCTGGCAGCCAATCCCTGCGGGGCCTTGGCCATCAGTCAGCTGCGGCTGACGTCGGGGGCGGGTCCCCGCTGCCGTGGACGAGCCCGTCCAGCTGAGGCTTCTGGTGGGATTGACAGCTGATTCTCACCAATCCCATTCGCAGCTTGTTAGAGCGTGCGGCCAACCGCCCAGTGGGTGCTGGCAGCCCACGGGGCTCCGTGCTGGCCCGCTGAAGAAGCCTGGACGTCGGAGGAAGGGCAGGTAGGCTTCCGGTGCTGACTGGCTCGTTTCTCCCTCTGCGGGGCTCGCCTGCCCATGGCCCCTGATGGTTGGCCCGTGGCCCGGTCCGGGGAGGTCTGCCAGGGTGGGCCTGCCCCGGAGTCGAGTCCAGGGGTGTTTGCACCCAGACACTGATCTACGTTTGCAGTGCTGATAAACCCCTTGAATAACAACAGTTGATGTTTTGCTGTGGTGCAGCGTCAAAAAACTCCTTTCACACATGAAGATACCAAATGCTACACCCCTGTGTCAAGAAAGAGACTTGCTAAAAGAACAACTGGTCTGGTTTAGATGATCCTTTTTTCACCTGATTTGCCCCACATGTTTAAAGATATGTGCACAAATGTCCTGACCCCTCCCCCTCATTCCCAGGCCAGTTTCCTTCATAATGGGAGTGGGGAGCATTCATCTGAACCATTCCTCTACACATGTTTCTAAACTTAGGTTTAAAGATTTAGGAGCATGTGTAGAGGAGCACTTCAGACAAATTCACCCCCATGTGATTGAAGAATCTGGTCCCGACTCTGCAGGAAGTGAGGAGGGGCCAGGACAGCACCTACCGTCAGTGCACATGTTTTTAATTGCATGGGACTTGTTGGGCAGTTTAAGTATTGTCTGGACTGCCCATTGAACTAATGTGGAGGCAGTTGGCAGCAACCATGATTCATGTGCCACTTCAGTCTATGATGAGGGATGTTGGTGCATAACTGGTAAGTGTCTCAGATGCACCACTGGGGAAAACAACTGAGCTAATGATACAGCATTAAAACAAATACTGAAGCTGCAGAAGAGGAATGCAGCCTCTTTTTTCATACTGTTGGTGCATGTCTTTTAAATGGAAGCATCTCTCACGAGTTTCAACAGCTCACTTCATTTTGTATGCAAAGTCTCTTCCAAGGTATTAAGTCAGAGCATTTTCATTTCAAAGATTAGAAATGTTAAAGAGAAATGACAGTTAGAATGGGATGGGTCTGTGTGTGTGTGTGGGGGGGGATCCTATTACTGTAACTATTAGAAGTTGAGAGAGAACTATTCGCAGGAGCTCAAAGTTTTCTACCTACCCTAAAAATGATTTTACGTCTCTCAGAAGGTGCAAGACATGCTGCCAGGTGGAAGAGCTAACTGTTGATCGTAGATAATGGGCTGTTTTACGGCACGTGCGGGGATTTCTCAAGAGATTCTCAGTAATGGCAGACGTGTGTCTCTGAAAGACTGTTCTCTACTACTGATCTTCCCTTCTAACATGTAGGTGTAGGAAAGTGCTGGGCAGTGCCAGCGCATCCATGAGGCTGACTGACAGCCCAATCCTATCTCCCCCCACTGTTGCAGCCAGTGGGAGAGGGTGGGGTGGGGAGCTTTGGAGAGGAGGGGGGATTTGAATCCCCTTTCCCTTCCAGGGCCTCCCGGTCTGTCCTCCCCAACTGGATGTACCAGTGGGGGGGGGAGGGATAGGATTGGGCTGTAAGACAGTCAGCTAAGGCAGCACCCTGAACTGGAAAAGGAAGTGTGTGTGTGTGTGTGTGTGTGTGTGTGCGCGCGCGTGCGCGTGCGCGCGCTCCAGCCCACTCCTCTCCTCCACACTTCCTCTCCCACTCCATCCTCCTCTTGCTTTTCCAATCTAGGGAGTGAGAGGAGGAGAGGTTGGCATCACCCGGTAAAGGGGGGCAGCATTTGGCATACCACCTTGGGCGCTGAGAGGTCTTGAGCTGGCTTTGATACTGGATATAGATGTGATCTCAGTTCAGATGGGTCAACAATAAAGCCCAACCAGTATCTCACAGGAGCTGAGCATGTTCCCTAGAACACAGGGTGGTCAAAAGATATGCAGATGACCGCTTAATCTTTTACACCTGCTGTTTTTTTTTACTCAACATATGCCTCCCCTGCCCTGTATTTCCATCCACAGGAAAATGAATGAATACACAGAGCAACTCAAGAGTAGTTTCTTCTGCTGAGGGTAGGGTTATGACAGGGAAGGCACCTTCTCACTTCGCAAACTGTTCCTTATAATGGGGAAGCGTAACAATCGTTTCTCTGGTAGAGGAAGGGGGCATTCCCTCCCACCACTAGGAGGCAGGGCCAATCCAAAGCGTTGTCTCCTCCTGCTGTAGAGGGCATCCGGCCCCAAGACCAGCCCTGCCTCTGCTAGGGCAGGAAACCAATCCTCTGAGCTCTGTAGCTCAGCATTTTTCTTTACATTTTTTCTCCTCCTCCTCCTCCTTTCTCTTCACCTTTTTCTCCCCCTGCCTCCCTAGTCAGGGCTTGGCCCTCACACATGCCAAGGGGGGGGGGGGAGTTCAGCAGACTTTCTACAGCCAGTAGTGCCTGGGGAAAAACCTTTTCCCCCGTACTACTGTGTGAGGGAGGCCTGCAGCCAAAGGCGTCGCTCCGGTAGGGGCGGGGCCGTAAGTATCGCTCCGTCCTAGTCCCTTTACCGAGCGAGCAGGAGGCGGCCCCGCCCCCTCACTGTCGGAGCCTTTCCCCTGCGGAGAAAGCAGCAGGCAGGGTCTCTTGCCTGCTGCTTTCTCCGCACGGGAATGGCTCCGACATTGAGGGGGCGGGGCCGCCTCCTGCTCGCTCGGTAAAGGGACTAGGACGGAGCGATACTTACGGCCCCGCCCCTACCGGAGCGACGCCTCTGCCTGCAGCCTACAAAAGAACCCAGAGGCAGCTGGCACAGAGGTGAGGAGGAGTGACCTGGCTGGGGCTATTTCTCCAGGTAGAGCCCTATTTGGAGACATGGTTATGATGCAGTGACCCTGTTGTGGGTGAGGGGCCAAGCCTGCAGTCGACCACTACCACCAATTGAGTGGACCCAATTGAGTGTATCTCTCTGCCATATCTCCTTGTTCCTGCCTGATTTGCTGGAGAGCAAAACTAAGCAAGGCTCACAGATGTATACCCTAGATTTCAGAAAGTTGATTTTAATAGAGGAAAAATAGATGTTATCCCATGGCAGACCTTCTAAAGGAGTACAATTCAAGAGGGTGTTTTGAAAAGCGAAATACTGAAGGCACAATTGCAAACAGTTCCCATGAGAAAAAAAAAAGTTTTGCTACTAATCAGGTTAAAAGCTATCTGAAACAACATTTACTTTTGATGGAAAATCAACAGGGAAAGGTCAAAATGACCTTGTCCAAGTAAAGAGTTCCAGAGTCTGGGTGTCACCACAGAAGAAGCTTTCTTCCATGTCCTGTAATTGGGGGAAAGTGGGGAACCCCCATTCCCAGATTGCAGTTCTACTGACCAGAACCACCGCTGTTGCTAAGTAATTAGCAACATAGAATTGATTCCGTTTACCAAGATACAGCTCCAAGACGTCACAAAAAGTTAGATCTTTATGGTTTATTTTATTATTTTATATAAGAAATAAATAAAATAAAATAAAAAAGAGAAGGAAAAATTGCATAAACGTGATCCAAATGGTTCTACATATTAAAAAAGGGGGGTTGTGGGAAACAGATATGTAAGCAATCAGAACTTTGAGTAGATATATCTACATATTTCATACAACTTCAGACATTTTATCAAGTAACGGCCTCAAAATAGTTTCATATATGTCCAAGCATAACTGACATCGATATGCCATTTGCTTGAAAACTGATAAACGCAGTTGGCTGTCCATCCACTGGGCCTCCTCATTAAATCTTAACATATGAATAGATTAATATGAGAGAATATTGTCCTTTAGGTATCCTGGTGTCAAGTTGTTTAGGATTCTAATGATTAACACCAGCACTTTGAATTGGGCTCAGAAATGGACGAGTAGCCAAGGTATCTGAGTATCAGGAGCTTGAATGGAGTTTCATGCTCCTGATACTCATTGGTGATCAGCAGTCTTGCTGTAGCATGCTGGACCAGCTGAAGTTTCTAAGCACTTTTCAACGGCAACTTCGCACAAGAGTGCATTGCAACTCAATCTCAGGATCACTGATGGCCCAATCCTATCCAGGCCTTCCGCTGATGGAACTCGCGTTCTGTCGACAGAAGTCCTGTGCTGTTGGTGTGGCAGTCTCAGTGTGCAGAATGGGACCGCCAGCACAAATAACTGGCGACTGTGCCACCAGAGTACCGAGCCACCGCTGGTGTCGGTAAGTTGGCAACTTGGGTGGGCCTTGGGGAGGAAGAGGGAGGATTGGGGCTGGCCAAGGGAGGGCAGGGGACTGATATTGGCAGCTGCAGCGCCACTGATATCCTATGCTCCCTTCCTGGCCTCGACATGCTCCCTAGGGCCCACTTATACTTGCACCAGCCAAAGGGATGGTGCAGATATGAGTAAGCCTCTTGGGGACCATGGCTCAGTGAGTAGGTAAGTAAACAAAAAAAATTACTTCCCTCTCTTTTGTGTCATGGTCCTTGTCTGGCCAATAGCATGCAGCGGAGCCCGCTCCAGTGCCTCTGCATGCTACAGGCCGGCCAAGGATAGAATTGGGCCATAAGGTATGTATCACCACTGCCAGATTTATCATCTCCAGGAATGGGCACAGCACAGCTGGCACACCAGCTGATGTTGGATAAATGCATTCCTGACCATGGCCAATACCTTGGTATTCAGGTTCAAACCCTGATCCAGGAGCACCTCCAAACTATGAGCTTGACCTTTTGAGGGGAATGTTGTCCCATCCAACGCCTGTTCCCAGATTGCAGTTCTACTGACCAGAACTACTGCTGTTGCTAAGTAATTAGCAATATAGAATTGATTCTTTTTACCAAGATACAGCTCCCAGACGTCACAAAAAGTTCCTCTTCCCCTGCCCCAATGAAATCTTGCTTTGATTGAAGACTGTTTCTAAGGAACACGCAAGCATATGAAAGGTCCTTCTGATAATGGGTCAATGCCCCTTTATCAGTACTATTGAGATGCTCCTGAGGAGCATCTTCAGATCAGTGTCAGTCTTCAGATCAAGTCAGTGTCAAAGTTTCTTCTTACAATCTCCATAATGCCTGAAAAGGTAAGAGGAACCCAGGAGCAATTCACCCAACTTTGGAAAAGATAAAAATAAAGGTGATCTGCTTTCTCTCAAAAATGGCTGAGAGAGAATTTTATATCCTGCCTCCTCTACTTTCAACTAGGATTGGTAATTTAGGTTTTTTAGAAAGCATCTTTATTTTTCAAGTTGGCCTAATCAACCATTTTATGCCAAAATCTCAATGACTCTTTGAAGTGAATTGCATAAGAGGCTTAATGTAACAGAGCTGAAATCCTGAACCTTTTGCTTTTCATCTAGCACTGCTCCATGAATAACAAGTTGGATTTTGAAGGTGGAAAAGTCTTGCTGCAAATTGCATGTTTTCATTCTTACTGTCAGGTGACTGCTCTGGCACGTTGAGGATCTTGGAAAGTAATTCTACATCAGATGCTAGTGTTGAGAGAGAGTGCTGACTTTTTCCATATTTTCTGGAAGTGTTTTGTTTATAATACAGTTCTGGAATGCAGTTGGACCTCGGTATCTGTGGGGGTTCCGTTCCAGACCCCTGAAAGCCACATAAAACGAAATTGCTTTAGCGTGGATACAGGGGGCACTTTAAAAATGCCTTTAAAAAGGAAAAAAATGTTTTAAAAAATAGCGTTCCTTACCTTTTTGCTAGCAAACCGCTCCATTTCCAGGGCTGTAGGCAGTGAAATCACGCTCCTACAGCCTCTTCCGAGTCGCACGACTTCCCCCTCCCTTCCCCAGGCTCGCCCCAATGTATTCTTAGGATTGCAGCCTAAGGACCCAATCTAGATCTATTTCCTGGGGGCTATTTGGAGCAGGACCTGATCCGCCCTCCTTCCCGTTCTGCCCACCCCTGCCCTGTTCCACCCTCTCCACCGCCCTCCCGACCCCTGCATGGCCTCACCTGCATCAGTGGGCATCCTCAGTCCATCTTTGCATGGACCCAGCTGCTCTCCGCTTGCGGTGGCGGTCAGGCTGTGCGCTCTGTTGCCGCAAAGCACATTATGCCAGTGGAACGCATGTTTCACCAACATAATGTGCCCATAAGATTGGACCCTTAGGCTGCCATCCTACCTAATTTCAAGAAATCTTGTTCATGTCCCACTGGCATTGCCTTAGCAGAAATAGTTAATACCAAAACAAATAGTTAACTGTTGGATTTCTTTTTTCTCCTAGGTGGAATGGAGAACATAAAACAGCACACGTTTGCTTTAGTTCACTACACCTATACACTCCTCTCTACACTCAAGTATGCTAATAGAGCGCCTCTTGTGCACATTTACAGTGATACAGACTTCAATAGCCCCGATATCCAGGGACCAATAATTAATTTTAATGTATTGGATGAAAATGGAGAGATCATTGGTTATTCACAGGTAAGGTAAAGGTGACAATTAAGTCCAGTCTTGTCCGACTCTAGGGTGTGGTGCTCATCCCCATTTCAAAGCCGAAGAGCCAGCGTTGTCCAAAGACGCCTCCGTGGTCATGTGGCCGGCATGACTCTGCTTGCCGCAGCGCGTAGCATGCAGCTGGAACATGGAGCGCTGTTTACCTTCCCGCAAGCTTCAATAATTAACCTTTTTGTTATAATGCATTTCTTCCTTTCTAAAATGTCATATACATGGGTGGTGCTAATAATAGCATTTTGGTAACACTTTCTGGGTGTGCAAAGTGCTTCACATGTATTATGTTGATGTTGTCCTTACAACCACCCTGCAAGGTAACTGTTGTTATATCTGTACTGCAGTTGGGGAGCTGAGACTGAGAGTGCAATCCTGACTAAAGATCCGTCCCCGTTTGGCCCAGAGGTCTACTCGGGGGAAGGGGATGTTTGTCCCCTTCCCCGATGTAGCACGGGGGAATCCCCAATGGGCCACCTCGGATTTCCGCAAACTATTTCCGCAGGCAATTCACGGTTGGAGTAGAGCAGAGTGTTATTTTCTGGTGGAGAGGGGGAAAGCAAGTTCCATGTACCTTCTCCTTTTCTAGTCAATGACTGAGGCTAGGCTGGTTGTCCTCTTGCCATGATATTCTTCCAGGGAGGCAAGCTCCCAGTGACCCCGATCCCTTTGGAAGATAGCAAAAGCTCTGTGTTTCTACAAAAATAAAATTACATGTAGAGGTGGAGAAGATTCTGCCATTGCCATTTTCAGTGGCTGCCCCATTCCCAGTGTCGTCTGTAGTTCTGTTTCCAGAAATTGTCAACACAGAAGATCCCCCTAGAATTTGAACATGACTGTTTCTGCAGAAGGCTTGGGAATAGTTTTAACATGGCTGACATTCTCTTTTCAAAAGTAATACTGAAAAATTATCTCTTTGTTCTTCTAAAAGATACATTACAGAGTGTTTTGATTGATACTGGAAAGAGCCAAGGCCAAACTCCCCCCCCCCCATCTCTGATAAAGAATATACTGTACAGTGATGGTCAAAGAATATGAACTAGCCATTCTAATGCTTTTAAGAGCATATCCTCTCATTACAATAAATGTGATGACTGCAGTAAGACAAATATTCATAATGGCGTAATGGCTTTCTTGGCAACGTTCCCAAAGCTGTCTTAAAAGCTACATGAGTGATCATTCACTATTGATTTTTTTAATTGATTTAGCAGTTAATACTTCAGGCGACTAGAAGAAGTTGATGGACTGGAGGTACAGAATACAAACCAGATTGTAAGGAAAGAGATTCTGCTGATGCCTTCTGTTCAGACTAAGTAGCTCTTTTGGTTTGAATCATATCTACAGTTGTATGGCTGACATCTTAGCACAAGTGCCCATGGCAAAAACATTAGGTTGTGATGTTTTTGCACTGCTAAAAGAGAGGTGATAATGAAATGGGAGGTTATCGCTGCATGGAAAAGCATGCTTTTATAATGGCTTCCACTGTGTTTAAGCAAACCTGACAATACAATTTCGGATGTTTAAACAACTCCTCTCTCATGTAGTCAGCCAAGTAGAGCACTGCTATTCTGCCTCAGAGATATGGGAGAAAGATGGTGGCATTTGTTCGCCGTTTTATTTAGACTGTTGTAGCTCTACCTTTGTATCTGCTTGTTGAAAAGTCAAATGCCAATCATGATCCAGCAGGGCTTCTAGTCCCCAAGGACTGCTCTATTCAGCTTCCTTTGAGGATCCGTATAGGATTCTTGCTATTTTCTGGCTTATAGCCCCTACTTTACCAATCAAACATTTCCTCCTTTCTCCATTTCCATTTCTCTCCCCGCTGGTGTAACTAAGGGGTGGTGGTGGTGTGGTGCTGTGCTGTGCCCCAGGTGCCATGCCAGACGCACCTTGGGGGGGGGGGGGTTGACACGTGCATGTGAAAAAGAAAGGGAAAAATGAAAGACTGGCGGCGGCAGCAAGGGTGAGTAGAGGGACTGAATGGGGGGTTGGGGTGAATGGCTGGGCTGGGGGGGCAACAGACAGTGGAGCAAAGGGGTGGCAGTGAGCGACCTACATTTTCACCACTGCCTTGAGTCTCCAGCCAAAAAAAGTGGGGGGTTTGGTGCTTTTTTGCTGGAGACTGGCAGCGGTGGCAAGTGTGAGTGGGGGGGGGGAAGACAGACTGGGCTGTAGGCTGGGTTGAGTGAGGGGGCAACAGACTGTGCTGGGGGCAATAAGTGGCGGAGCAAGGGGCGGCGACGGCGGCAAGCAACATACCTTTTTTGCCGCCCCCTTTCTCCTCACTTTCAATTTTGTGTGTGTGTTTTAAACTGTGTGGGGTGACATCGCACCCAGAAGTGACGTCGTGCCATGTAACTTCCGGGAGTAACGTTTGGTAATGTGCCCCAGGTAGCACAGTGGCTAGCTATGCCACTGCCTCTCCCTCAGGTGTTGATAAAAACATAAGCCTCTGAATATATGTAATTTCAATGATTTATTCTGAGAGTTAAATTTATCTTCTTGTTGCAACATGTGCATAGTTATGGTGGAGGATATACATAATATTGGTTATACTATTAAAATAACCATTCTCTATCTTCTAGTAGTTGAACATTAAGAACCCCTGATGTTTAATATTTTGTTCCAGGAGTTCATTTGCATCCCATAGTTCCATTGCTGATAATTTTAACCAATCTTTATCTGTACTAATATTTATTTACAAACATTCAAATGTGTCCTCTCATTCCCTTTCCTCAACCACATAATACAGCACAATCCTCACTAAAGTCTAGAGTGGCGGAGTGCGCACTCTGCCACTCTAAGCTGACGAAAACGTGCTGTAAAGCATATTTGCGACAATTCGTGAGTAAGGGCCACCGGTGCGGAGGCCGGTGGCCCTAACTCCACCGCCATCTGGACCCTGGACCCGATAACGACGACATGTCCCGCACCGGTGGGCACAGGCAAGGCCTCTGAGAGGGGGGTTAAGGGGGTAATGTGTACCCGGGCCCAGGGCAAAAAATGGGTCAAAAAGGGGGCCCTGGAGCAAAAAAGGGGGTCCAGGAGCCAAATTCATATGTAGAGAAGGGGCCTCAAAGAAAACTTTGTACCCCCTGATAAAATTCCTCTGAATGGCCCTGGGCACCGGGGCGGGGAGAGGGTGGGCAGGGGCAACCAGGGGGGGTGGCCATTGACTGACCCGGGTTGGGAGAGGGTGGGGATATCGGCGGTACGCTCCACCGATGTCCTGAGCCCTTTCCTAGCCTGCGCCGGCCCTACACCCCTACCCTGGATGTATGCCAGCTTCAGAGCTGGTGTACATTTGAGGAGGCTCATTGCTGCCTGCGCGGCTTACACTGGGGGAAGGGGACTGACGTCCCCTTCCCCCGAGTAGAGACCAGGCTATGCCAGGGCAGGCCACAATGAACTTTAGGCCGGCCATGTATACTTAGGCAGGATTGCGCTGGTAACCACATTCTTTCCCATCATTCCCATAACTTATTTATCCTAATATCCATTAACGATTATATTTATCTTCATTAATTTTTTAGTGCTTGTTTTCATTATAGATTAAGTATTATTTAGAATGGTACTGAGACATCAAATCAAAAAACGCTCAGAAGAGACTGAAAAAGGGGATATGTAGGTATGCCAACTGCGGCGATCTCTCCCAAGGCTGCTCTCCCCTCCCACTGACTTCCAGAGGCTCAGGAAGTGAGCAGGTTGGGCTGGCGGCCTAGCAAGAGCTCACCCCAGCATGCCCCGCGCTCCAGCTGACAACCACGCTCAGGAGCAGCAAGGGCGGGCGGAGCCCGTCACTGGGGAGAGTTCATGGCTGAAGTGTCGGCCCCACCCGTACTCCAGCTGATGATCGGAAAGCCGCTCAAGCTCCGAGCACCGTTCTGATCATCAGCTGGAGCACGGGCGGGGCCGGCACCGACGAACTCTCCCCAGCGTGCCCCGCCCACCCTTGCTGACGGTCTCCAATTAGTTTTGTTTGCACTCGGCTCTTGAGCGCCTTTCTGATTGTCTGTGGAGCGCTCGGCTCCTGAGCGTGATTTTGGGGGCAGCAAAAATGGCGCTACGGTGCCAGTGACTGTTGGGGGGGCAGGAACCTAAAATAGGTGTCGGAACACCGTTCGCCGCGTTCTATGACAAACAAATACTGGGGCTAATAATACTTACCTTATTGGAGTCTTGCAAAGATAATATCAAAGTAATACATGTGAAGCATTTTGCACACTCGAAAAGTGTTATACAAATACTCAGAGGTGTCACTAGGGTTTGCATCACCCAGTGCGAGAGCTCAGCGAATCACCCCCATGATGGACCCCAGAGGTGAATGGGAAGAAACCAGGTTGGGCTGAGCTGGGTTCTACAAAAGATGCCCATCAGGCAGGACTGTGTATTTCTACAGATTAGTCCTGGTCAGTGGTGTCACTAGGGTTGGTGTCTGGTAACTCATGGTGTCATCCCCATTAACTTTATTTTTCAAAGTTAATAAACTTTAACAAATCAGTAACCAACTTGGCTCTCAGAACAATCAATCTCATTTGGTGTGTTTTGAGTTAAGAAAAGCCACTTTTTGTTACATAAGACAGTTGCGTTTTATTGTTCCGGCTACCGTATTTATTGGCGTATAAAACGCACTTTTTTGTCTAAATTTGTGACCCAAAATAGTAGGGTGCGTTTTATACGCCAATACTAAAAAATCCCTCCCCCCCTCCCGCCCGTTTTAAAGCATTTTTGGGCTTACCGGGTTTTTCCGGAGCTGGAGAGCTCTGTTGTGCTTTCTTCCCTGTCTAATCTATCCGATCTTCAGCTGTTTGTCTGGTTTAATTTATGCATGAGCTTGAGTTGAGCTTCTCAGCAGCCAGCAGAGGGCGCTGTGCTCAGTTCAGTTGAGCTGCAAAGGGCCTGCTCTCTTCCCAGCTCTCCTCGGAAGGGTAAGCTTCTGAACTGGGCCTAGTTGGGGAGGCTTTGGAAACTGTGCATAGGTTAGGTTAGGTGGGGTGGGGGAAAAGAGTTGGGGTGGGGGAAAAGAGTTCAGCTGAGCTGCCCAGGGCCTGCTCTTCGGGATGCTGAATGAATACAGCATGGGTAAGCTTCTGAACTGGGCCTAGTTGGGGAGGCTTTGGAAACTGTGCATAGGTTAGGTTAGGTGGGGTGGGGGAAAAGAGTTGGGGTGGGGGAAAAGAGTTCAGCTGAGCTGCCCAGGGCCTGCTCTTCGGGATGCTGAATGAATACAGCATGGGTAAGCTTCTGAACTGGGCCTAGTTGGGAGGCTTTGGAAACTGCATAGTTGGGGTGGGGGGAAAAGAGTTGAGTCTTGGTGGTGTTTTTTTTTGTGTGTGTACTTTTATGTTGTTTAAGAGTTGGTAAGAGTTGAGTCTGGGGGTGGTAAGGTGGTAAGAGTTGAATCTGTTTTTTTGTACTTTTATGTTTTTTACTTTGGAAACTGCAGGGGTGGATGGGGTGAGGTGGGGGGGGAAAGAGTTGAGTCTGGGGTTTTTTTTGTATTTGGGATTTATGTTCTGGTGCATTTTGTTCATGTGTCTTATTGCTGTGTGTTTTAAAAGAGATCCTGGTATTTTTGTGCAATTCATGTAAATAAGCTAATTAAGCAGCGAAGCGGTAAGTGGCCAAGTGGCCCAAAAATGCTTTAAATGTTTTTTTCTTGAAACCCAGGGCCAAAAGGAAGGTGCGTCTTATACGCCAGTGCGTATTATACGCCGATAAATACGGTATTTGGCAATAACATTTGATCAAATACAGATATACATAATACAAAGTTTTCACAATTTTGACCACTAGTGGTGTGTGTCCCCCAGCGTGTCTCTCTTATTACCATTGCTTCCAACCCTTCTTATTACCATTGCTTCCAACCCTTCTCTTTGTTTCCCTAAGGTGGCATGAAGATTATGCTTCTTGGATCAGAGACCAATTAGTTTTGTTTGCAAATAACATGTACAGTGATGGCATGCTATAAATATCTACACTTTCCATTGATTTCCATAGGTTGTGTCTAACTCTTCCCCTTTTGCAGGAAAATTTAGAGCTCAGCTGATTGCATAGGAATGAATTTCTGAAATGTGGTGACTGTTGAGATGCACATGTTTATGCTGACAATTCTAGACAAATGTTGAGAATGTCTGAAACTTAAGAGCTATGTTGGTATCTAAATATTTAAGCCATTAATTAAAAAATGCTTTGTACAGATGCAATTTGTAATTTTAATTTATATAATCGCTATTGAGACTCTTTTTCTCTTTCATCCTGCTAAAACCACAAGGTGGACAAGTTGGCTGGACTTTACAACATTCACCTACGCACAGGCTGTTTCTGTAATACTGGAGCTTGTCAACAGTATTTGGAGATCAGCAATGATGATATCAAAAAGAACTTTCAGGTCAGTATAATGGAGATCAAGAAATTTTTCTACATTGATATTTCTTAGAGAAAAAATGACTGACTGCAAAACATTTTGGAGAAAAATTACCCCTAAACAACCCTGAAAGTTTTTCTCCACGAATCACATTTTCTTTTGATTTTTTTTTCAGCTCTTTCGATTTTAGTCACACAACATAGAATCATAGAGTTGGAGGCGATCTTTAAGGCCATCTATTCCAACCCCCTGCTTGAAGCAGGAAAACCCTCTTTCTAGCTCATCTCCAAAAGGGTGCTTGTCAAGCTTCTGCTTGAAGGCCTCCAGCAAGGGAGAAACCCCCACTTCCCTCAGTAATCAGTTTCATTGCTGAACCGCTCTTACAGAAGAGACATTCAGAAAATTGGTCAAAAACATACTGACCAATTGAGATCTGCTGATATTTTGGCATGAGTTATTCCCCTCTCCAGTCTAGGTGAATTACATTGTAATAAATAAATCAGCAGTCGAAGGTCACATTCACAAATTGTCCTACTTGCAGGAAAAAAAGTTCCCAATTTTAGGCACCATGTCTACTTGCAAGTGTCTCACTGAGTTCAACATAGCATATTCTCAAGTAAGTGCACATCAAGGGTTGCAGCAGGGCAGCATTAGGCGGCATCTTTTAAAACTAAACTTACTGTTTGACAAGCATATTAAATGTTTTTGCTTTTTTTAAATTTATATGGGAATGATTGAGGCTTATAAAATTACACCTGTAATGAGAAAGTGGACATAGAGAAGTTTTCCTCCCTGTCTTAGTCATAATAATAACACTGGAACCTGGAACTATCAATAAAACTGATTAGCAGGAGATTCAGGATAAGTGCATATTTAATCTATGGCAGCGGTTCTCAAAGTTCTCCCTGTGAGTAGGGGAAGTTGTAAGTCTTTGCAGAGGCAGGCCGATAACGCAGCTCTCCCGGGATTGCACCACCACTGGGGAAAAAGCATGGTTTTTTTTAAACTTACCGGGGATTGTGCCAGCCCTCCTGAAGGGTTTCTATGGACCCCCCCCCCCCTTCAGATCGGCTCCCTGAACCAACTGAGACCCGCTTCCGGTTTCGGACAAAAACCGGAAGTGGGTCTCGATAGCTTCAGGGAGCCGATCTGAAGCACGGGGGAGGCCTGCAGAGGGGGCTGTAGCCCCCGCGCACCCTCTGGATGGCCGACGTGACCCTGGTAAGTAAAAAACAACAACCTCCTTTTCACGGTGGCGGCAGGACATTGCTGACGTCACTGCATGTCTCCACCCCCCTTGAGGGGTAGTGACTGCTTTCCTGGTGGATTGTGACTTACCAGTTTGAGAACCACTGATCAATGGAATTCTCTCCCACAGGATGTGTTGCTGGCTGCTAGATTAGGTGTTATTTTTCCCCTTTTGCTTCACGTTGGCTTATTTGTTCACCCCTCTAACTCTGTATCCATATGGTCATGCTGTTTTGAGCAGATCAACTGAGAGAGCCAACTAAAGCTTCAGAGGTGCTTTATCTTCCCTCAAAGACTGTGCTGACATCACCACTGATGTCATTGTAATTCTGGCCTTTGTGATTATGGGCTGATGCATCATAGTGGCAGTGTGGTATAGCTGTTAGAGTGGTGAACTAGGACTAGGGAGAATAGATAAGGTAACAGTGCAGAGAAACTTCTCATCCACCTTATGCAACAGCTGTTGTTTTAAATGAGTTTTGAAAGAGTTCAAGAGCTACCTATGCCAGCACAATGCCACCCTTTGCTACTTTCTTTATGTATGCTATTTTATTTTCCTGGATTATTCCTCAAATACAAGACAATGATTCAAGCATTTTGGACATGTTAACATGGTAAACAGATCAATTACAATGGGTGAGGACTGTCAAGTAGGATGCAGAATTTAAAGGTAAGGTATAGGAGAGCACTCATCTGTGGCAGAGCACATGCTTTGCCTACATAAAAACCCAGGTTCAATCCCTGAAGCAACTCCAGTTAAGTGAGAATCCTTGGAGATCTGCTGGCTGTCGGAACAGATGGTGTTATAGTCAATGAACCAACAGTAGTCGGCCTTGGTATAAAGCAGCTTTAGGTATCCATATCTAAATATGGATGTTTACCATGTAGTAAGTAAGCCAATTAAGAACAAGAATGAAAACTAGAGATTGTTCATTAATTTTACTTGTAAAATGTATAAATAGCATCCTAGGTGCCTAAGAAGATGTAAAAAGCATGAAAACGCAGAATTAAAAAAATGTAAACATTGTAACATCAAAACAAAATCTCAGTTTAAAACCAGCAGCAGCACACGTAAATACTAAATATCAGGAACGACCTGATGCAATAAGAAGATTTTTACCATTGTGTAAAATTCAGTAAAGATGGATCATGGTCTCTCTGGAGAGTTGGGGTTGGGGACAACCATGAAGATAACTTTGGAAGAATTGATGTGTGAGTGAGTGAGTGAGTGAGTGAGTGAGTGAGTGAGTGAGTGAGTGAGTGAGGGTGGACAGTATCTCATGGGCAGTAGCTAGGAGGAGTCCCCCCTCTCCACACGCACACACACATCTTTTGGGCATTGAATCTGTATTTGAACAAACTCTTACTGCTGTAAAATAGTAAATGTAACATTTTTGTTGTGTATACAAAAATATTCATTGTACCTTTTTTTTTCTACATTACTAGGCTGGCCATGTGTGTGGCGATGATGTAGATTTAATTGATGGACATCCTACTGGCTCCGTGAGAATCTCATTTGGCTACATGTCTACATTCGAAGACGCACAAGCCTTTCTTAAGTTCATTATAGCAACCAGACTCTCCGGGTGCAACATGGTTAAGTTTCCATCTCCTAGAGAGACAGTTTCAGAGCTGGTAGCATCTACCAGAGAGAATGACCATCCTTGTGATAACAACAGTGCAACCAAGCTGCCTCCAAAAAACTCTCCATTTAGTGCCAGTTCTTCAGTGATTATGCCAGCCAGTCTACAGCCAGTTAAACATACAGCAAGGGGCATGGCTGATGTTTCTGGGAATTCAACAGAAGCACTGCCAAGTGGTAGCAGACTAATCACTGTTACCAACATTTATCTCTACCCAATCAAATCATGTGCTGCATTTGAGGTAAGTGGTTTCAGTGATACAGAGGGGGCCCCGTATCCGCGGATCCACCATTCATTCATTCATTCATTCATTCCCTGCCTTATCCTATGCCGAGTCAAATGCCCAAGGCGGCTTACAACAAAAGTTAATACATAATACACAATACATAAAATAAATTAAACAATAAAATCCACTGGAAGGTGACAATATGGAGCAGAGAAGCAGCAAAACAGAACATCTTGAGACACTGGAGTCAGACAACAACCCATAACCCAAACGCCAGACGAAACAAAATGTTTTGAGCCCCCGTCAAAGTCATGAGGGAGGGGGTAGTTCTCAAATCCCCTGGCAAGGAGTTCTACAATTGTGGAGCCACAACAGAGAAGATTCGCCCATGTGCTGTCATTCCCCTAACTTGAGACAGAGGTGGCACTCGCAGGAGAGCCCCCTCAGATGACCTAAGAGAGCGGGCCGGAATGCATGGGAGAAGGCGGTCTCTCAGATATCTTGGACCCGAACCGTGAAGGGCTTTAAAGGTCATTACGAGCACCTTGAATTGGGCCCGGAAACGAATGGGCAGCCAATGCAGCTGCTGAAGCAGCGGCTCAACAGAGTCAAACCGCCTAGCTCCAGTGACCATCCGGGCCACCGCATTCTGCACTAGTTGCAGCTTCCGAACCGTCTTCAAGGGCAGCCCCACGTAGAGCGTGTTACAGTAATCCAGTCTTGAAGTCACTAAGGCATGGACCACCGTGGTCAGGTCCGATCGACTCAAGTGCGGCCGCAGCTAGCGCTCCAGCCGAAGCTGGGCAAACGCACCCTTGGCCACAGCTGCCACCTGACTTTCCTAGGAGAGCTGTGAATCAAGAAGTACTCCCAAATTGCGCACCTGTTCCTGCAGGGGGAGTGCAACCCCGTTCAGAATGGGCAGATGACTCAGTACTTGCATCGAGGCTTTCCTGATCAGTAGGACCTCTGTCTTTTCTGGATTCAATCTCAGCCTGTTAGCCCTCATCCAGACCCCAACTGCCTCCAGACAGCACTCCAGGACTTCCACTGCCTCCCCGGAACGAGATGGCAAGGAGAGGTAGAGCTGGGTGTCATTGGCATATTGGTGACACCCAACTCCAAATCCCCGGATGATCTCCCCCAACGGTTTCATGTAGATGTTAAAGAGCATGGGAGACAGGATAGAACCCTGTGGCACCCCACACTGTAAAGGGCAGGGCACCGAACAGACATCTCCCAGCATTACCATCTGGGACCTGTCAGCCAAGTAGGAATGGAACCACTGCAAAGCAGTGCCCCCAAGTCCCAACTCGGCCAGCCAACCCAGAAGGATACCGTGGTCGATGGTATCAAAAGCCGCTGAGAGGTCCAAAAGGACCAGCAGGGATGCACTCCCCCTGTCTAGTCCTGGGCGAAGATCATCCAGCAGGGCGACCAAGGCTGTCTCCGTCCCAAAGCCTTGCCTGAAGCCGGACTGAAAAGGGTCCAGATACTCTGTTTCATCAAGTATCCCCTGGAGCCGAGACCAGAGGCGTCAGCTGATATGGGGCGATGAGGCGGAGGGCCCCAGGGCGTAGGGGCGCAGAGGCTCGGGGGGGGCGCGGGCCTGCTTAACTTTCGTTTTTTATTTTAAAATTTTCCCGGTTTTTAGGGGTTTTGTAGCGCTAACGGGGCTTCTGTGTATGCTTTGTCCCACTTATCTTTGGTCTAGGAGCTTCCAGCGACTATCTCCAGGGGCGACGATCTCTCCCGGGGGCGCAGATCATTGCTCTGCTGCCCCGGGCGCGAACTCTTTAAAGCGCTGCCGCTTTACAGAGTTCACGCATGCGCAGAGCGACGATGTTTCCAATCGACGCTCTGCGCATGCGTGAACTCTGTACAGCGCTGCTGGGCGCTTTACAGAATTCGCGCCCGGGGCAGGCAGAGAAGAGGAACAATCTGCGCCCCCGGAAGAGATCGTCGCCTCTGGAGATCGTCGCTGGAGGCTCCTAGACCAAAGATAAGTGGGACAAAGCATACACAGAAGCCCCGTTAGCCCCGTTAGCGCTACAAAACCCCTAAAAACCTTTTAAAAAACCAGAAAAAAAATTAAAATCAAAAACGAAACTTAATTTATGCAAATTAGTTTTGGGGCGTCGGGGGGACCGCCCCCATCGGCCCCCACCTGGCGACGCCTCTGGCTGAGACGCCAACACCCGCTCAATCACCTTACCCAAGAAAGGATTCACTTATCTGCGAATAGTGGGGAGCCCCCCACGCCCCCTGTGCTATCCCAATACCTTAAGTACTGTGCTATCCCAGCCCCCAGTACCCCAGAAGCCAGTGCATATCTTCCTTTAAGCAAACGACAAGTCGGCTCCTTACACAGTATAGGCAAGCAGCCTGCATGCTAGAGTGTTAAACGTTAAACAGGAAGCAGGACACTGTTTAACATTGGGAGCCCCTCTAGCATGCAGGCTGCTTGCCTGTACTGTGTAAGGAGCTGGTTCGTTGTTTGCTTAAAGGAAGAGACGTGCTGGTTTTGCGCCAGCGCTGGAAGCTTAATTAAGGTACTGGGGGCGGGGATAGCGTTCCCCCATCCACGGATTCCAATATCCATGGAGGGGGCAGGAACCTATCCCCCGCAGATATACCCCCCCCCGTATGTTTAAAAGATTCATATTCTTTTCTCTGTTGGCCTGTTGACATTATGTGTATTATATTACTTGCAATTTTTAATTCACTCACAGCCCAATCCTGTCCAGCACTGCCACAGCATTCAAAAGCACGCTGCGCCATATCCTGTGCTGGACAGGAGGCTGCTGGTGGTCTCCACAGAATAAAGGAATGTTTGTCCCCTTACCCCATGTCAAGTCCCAGCTGCCTCTGTGGGTCTCCTCTGATGTGCCCCAGCAAAATGGCTGGTGCAAATTCAAGGAGACCTGGGAAGGGGGGTAGAATTCAGCAGAGCACACCGCTGCCGATCCCTCCCAGGCCCAGCGGACTAATCCAGCCCCCTGGAATGCCCGTTCCGCCCCTCCGCCACATCGCAAGGACCTTCCCGTCCCTGGCGGCTGCAGTGCTGTTCTCATTGAGGAGAGAGCAGCGGCAGCCTCGATGCCAGTGCTGCTTGCTCTCCAGGTGCCGCAAATGTGCCTTACGCTAACAGGAAGCAGGAAGTTGATGTTTGGGCTGAGCCTCTCTAGCATTCAGGCCGCTTGCCTGCTTCTGTGCTATAAACAGCATGCTGCTTATAGTGTTTTGTTAAAGCAAAACACGCTTGCTTGGCATCACCACTATGAGTGCTAACAAAGGTAATGGCTGTGGGGGCCCACAGAGAGCCGTGGATAAGCATATCCGCGGATATGGGGGTGCCGGTATATATTTTTACATTAATTTTGGGTGCAGTTCCAAAATCTAAAAATCTGCTTTGTATTGTGCTTGGGAATGATTAATTTAATCTTAAAACTTACAATACATAATATTTCAGTAATTAGCCGGCTTGTATGTTGGCATAACATAGGCTGCAGGCAGTGATGGTTGTATGGCAATTGAGAAAGAACTTGATTAACATGTTATAATTGAGAGAATGCTGATTTGCATTACAAAGTAATGTGATCATTAAAAATAGATTTGCAACAGAAATATGACATTTAAGTATTGCAGTACTATTTGAAAATTCACCCTTTGAAGATTTAAATTGCTTTTTCTTCCTCCAAGTTAATAACATTCCCACCTTGTCTGTGACTTATTTCTTTTTTGAATAAGGTGTAATGAAATAGGTGGATGGTCTACATACTGACCTAGAATCTGACTTCCTGACTTCCTTTTGCAATGTATTTTGCTGTGCTTTAATGAATGTCAATATTATTATAGCTTCTTTTATGAAAACTTCATAGTGTGGGTCAGAGTCCCACATCTGAATGAAAATTGAGGTCAAAGCCATTGGCAACTCACCTGCATTTAAAATATATTCTGTTCAATAATAAGTTTTTTTTAGCTGCCAGTGAGTTTAAAGCAAAATGTAATGAGAAATATTACCAAGGCAGCCCCATATTTTTCTGAAGTATAAATAACACATTACTTTTGCTTGCAATGAGCATAATTCAGACACCCAGACTTGGTAACTGAAAAAAAGCCTCAGTTAAAAAAGGAAAAAAAATAAGCAGAGCTATGTAAATTGAGCACATTTACATAAAAGTATTGTTTCTTATGGCAGAATTTGGAAACTTTTCAAAGGTAAACTACAAATTTTTATTTACTTGGGGAAACTGTAGCTGCTTCCATCTCTTCCACTTCATCCCACAGGGGAAAATCCACATCAAATGAGTTAGGATGAGACATGTCTGGGATTTTTCTTTACCCAAAGCTGAGGGCCCAATTGGAAACTTTTTTTTTTTTTTTGCAGGGCCCCAGGTTCACAGCCAAGGTCTGTAGAATCTTAGAGAGATAAATAAAATTTATGGTAGACTTTATATCTCTATGATAGAATGGAAAGTAATCAAAATGTGCACTTAAAAAGTGCATGTGAGATCCATCAAATGGATCTAAGCACATTTTAATATAAAATTGCATACAGGGACCATGGTGGCTTAGTGGTTAAGACGCTGAACTGCAGACCACAACGTTGGTAGGACAGCAATTCAAAACCCAAGTGCCGCGTGACGGAGTGAGCTCCCGTCTCCTGCCAACCTAGCAGTTGGAAAGCAAGAAATTGCAAGTAGTCAAATAGGTACCACTGCGACGGGAAGGTAACAGCGTTCCATTAGTCATGCCAACCACATGACCACGGAAGCGCCTTCAGACAGCGCTGGCTCTTCGACCTTAGAAATGGAGATGAGCACTGGCACCTTAGAGTCGGACACGACAGGCTTTCGAGCAGGGGATACCTTTACCTTTACTTAAGCCTACAAGTAAGTAAAATGTATAGATTACCTTTGAAAAGTAAATAGTTACAAAACCACTTGTTTTAGTGACTGTGCATTTAGTAAAAATATTTAGTATGAGTGTAAATATTTAGTAAAAATAATTGTAAAAAATATTAATTTTATGTTTAGAACAAAATTCAAAACAAGTGAACAGTATTGTAAGGAACAAATTATCTTTTTTGGATTTCTAAAAATCACTTAATAAATTATATGTGACATTATCATTGCCTTTTATTATGAAAAAGTCAATAAGACACAAATGATCCATCCACATATGTAACTTTCAGATAGTGTTGGGAAGGGTTTTTTGTGTATATTTGAGGGGAGTGTTCTTTCTCTTAGGGCCAAACTAAACATTACATGTACTCCTCTGTGACTGTTTTTTCCCAAACGTTTAACTCTTTAACGTTTTTTCCCAAACGTCTTTAACTCTTTTCTTGCTAGTTGTTTGCTCTACATCTGCCTCATTAATATTGAAGGGGGAAACATACAGATACCAGATTTGAATGAAAAAAAAATCCCAGGGAAGAAAGGATTACATGTGCACATACATACACACACTGTTCAACCTGCAAACTAGAGGTGTTTGAAAATGGTGTTGTTTATTTTACTCAGAAGTAAGCCCATTGTGTTCAATAAAACTTATAGCGCAATCCTATCCAACTTACACCACCGGTGTAACCAGAGGGGGAGGGCAGGGCAGGAGGCTTTGGAGGGGAGGGGAGATTTAAATTCCCTTTGAATCCCCCTTTGGAGGAGATTTGAATCCCCTTTCCATTCTGAGGCCTCCTGTTCTCACTGCACCACTGGTTACATCTGTGGTGTAAGTTAGATAGGATTGCACTGTAACTTTGCATCCGCACTCCGCAGGCGGATTTTTACAGAGGATTGCGTGGTTAAAAATCATTGTTGAAAAAGTAGTGAGATACAAGCTGCAATCCTATCCACGCTTGCCTGGGAGTAAACCCATTGACTATAATGGAACTTTCTTCTGAGTAGATATGTATAGAATTGGGCTCGCAATCTGTTTTTCTTTTTTGTTGCCATGTCAGGTTATGCAGTGGCCCATTGGAAACCAAGGCTTATTGTATGACCGTAATTGGATGGTTGCAAATCACAATGGAGTTTGCATTACTCAGAAGCAGGAACCAAGACTGTGTCTTATACAGCCCACAATTGATTTGGAGCAAAATGTGATGATCATAAAGGCAGAAGGTTGGTAAGCAAAAGATCCTTTATACTTTACTGTGAGATAGTTACAATAAAGTGTATAAAATTGTGCATAATAAATATATTTAATATACTCCTCCTAAGGATTTCAGAAGTTGTGGTAAAAATAAAATTCAAAAAGCATGTTATGTGTCAGGGACGAGGGGCTTGGCTTACCAGGCATCAAGTTGGTTCTCCGGACCGCATCCTTGACCCTGGGTCCAACTCCTCTTGTGTCCCAGTGAGTTCCCCAACCAAGGAACCCCAAACACCCCCAACCAGGGGAAATAGGCTACCACCACCTGAGGGATTTCCACCAGACCACACTACCTCAGAACCTGCGGGTCTTATTGGTAAATTACTTTGTGAGGCTTACCCCTGCCAGGGTGCCAGACCACAAGGTCCAAACTGCTGAACTCAGCAACACAGCTTTAGCTGTCTGGGTTGGTAGTAAGCCAGGCGTAGTATTGGCCCATCCAATTCCTTTCAATAAACACACCAGGTAGATAACATATAGGTGCTTTATTAAGTTATGCAAGCATAGGTTTAAAAGGCAGAATAACTGCACAGAAATAGACTTGACATACGTACGATACGCGTTTACGGGATAAAAAAAAAATAAAGCTGATACTCCTCAAACTAGATTGATTCCTATCACTCACCCAAAAATACACTTTGATGATAAACCAACCCGGTCCCATCCCAGGCAAGGGAATAGGCCGGACCCATGGTGTTAAGGCAGGTTGGTCTCCATAGGGCTTCATACGATGCAGCGTGGAGCAAGGCACAATGTTAAAATGAACAGGAGGCCACCTAGGCCCTCCCCCTTGAGGTACCTAAATACTTTTTAGAATCTCCAATTGACTGACAAGTGATTGACCCAATGAAAGTCTGGATTCAGAACTTCCGTCCAGAGGATGATCTCACTGTCTCATACCCCTCCCAACTCAAGGGAGTGTGAACGCAGGTGCTCTCACTAACGAGCTGAACTTGTGTGTTACCTTCTTCCCAGGCAGATAAAGAGTTTCCTGACATGCTCCACAGTCTGGCCACAGCTGGGAACAGGGTAGCAAACCCTTGAGAATTTGGCTAGTTTCCAGTCACTGGGGGAAGAGACAAACCCTGCTCTTCCTGTCACAAAATGGATTCCACAGGCAGACAGTGATTTGGCTTTTTTCGCTACATTATGGCTCAGAAAATGACAGTTCTGAAGGCCAATGGGAACTCCTTGAAGGAACCATTAGAGTTATATCGCATCATTGCATTATTGGCTCAACAGTCCCTTTTCCCTGGGGGTTGATGGAAACTGTAGGTCAGCAATAGACCAGTTGCATTTCTAAAAAATGTGTAAGGTGAAGGCATTTCGGGGGAATTAGTGGTAACCAGGTATTTCTTAATAATAATTTAAAAAGCACTCTGAGTTCAAAAATCTAGGTTGCCAATATTTATATCCCATGGTTTGCCTGCCATGGAGGTCTGGCTCAGTTGGTAGAGCGACTGTCTCATATATGCCTGAAGATCTGAAGGACAGCAGTTTAAGACTGCCGGAAGTGTCTGTGTCTGTCGGAGAGCTGCCGGCGCGCTGAGGCTCTGATTTTAGAGCCTCTATGGGGGAGTGGAACTGCAGCTGCAGCACTTGAATGGCAGTCAAGGTTGCCTGTCAACTGAAGCGTGGTGAGGCGAATGTCAGAGAGAGAGAGCTGGACTGTGAAAGAAACCATCTAGAATGAAGGGTTATATGAAAGATTAGAACATATTATTGTATTGTAAAAACCCCTTGGGGTTTAGAAAGCCTGCCCATGTAAACTGTCTTTGAATTAAAGTCAGAGGAGAAATCCAATGACCAGAGAAAAGGTGGTATATAAATACTGGTTGTTTATTATTATTAATAATAATAATAATATCATCATCATCATCATCATCTTGGAAAATGATTGCCTTGTTTATTAAATTGCTATGGAAGGTGTTGATACCGGAGGGGGGGATTAGTGGCAATCACATGTTCCTTAATGAAAAATAAATATATAGACCCGCATCACCAGTTTGTCTAAAGTGTGGACTTCCATGCCTGTTAGGCTGGAGGCTATTCTATTCTTACAGGCAACCAGTAAGTGGCTATTTAAAAGCCTGTGTAAAGAAGATACATGCATTAGGTGGAATCCCTTACTACCCGCTTTTGATGTGCGTTCATGCCAGCTAGCCCTTACACCATATACCACATGATAGAAAAGCCAGTCAGTTTGGTCTGCCATTTGTTTTAAAACAAGGTGTAATGAGAAAATCCAGTTCCACAATTACTTGGATATTTTAACTATAATTTTTATTGAAGGTGAACACTCACAATGACGAAAAGGCATTAAAGCCCACAGCTTATGTCCTGGATCCATTCCAGAGGTTTGTCCGGAAGTCAGAACAACACTATCATGCATGTTCAAAAGCATAAGACCAGGCAGATTGTGCCAGAATAAAAGTGTTAACGCAGCCGTCCGTAAGCCGGACAGCTGTAACTCGAGGACCTAGTGTAATATATCCAGTCCTAGCAATACAAATAGGCAGAAAACTTATAGTGGTGGAAGATGTTACAAAAAACTTTAGAGCAGAGGTTCCCAACCTTTGTCGCCAGGTGTATCACCTGCCACTGTCAAATTTTCTAAAAGTACCACCTGCGCCAATAAATAAATAAATTATTTATATAATAAATATTTATATATAAATATAAAATTATTTATAATATTTAATTTAAATAAATATGTGCACTAGATAGGTATTAGTGTCAGCAAATGCAGCAATTAAGCCACTGTGGGGTTTGTTTGTTTTCAAACAGTAGTACTCACAGATCCATTTCCTGCTTTGAAGCTTATCCAAAAGAGCGGTATAGGCTTCAGTTTTATTATTATTATTATTATTATTATTATTAACAGTATTTATATACCGCTTTTCAACAAAAAAGTTCACAAAGCGGTTTACAGAAAAAATCAAAAGATTAAATGGCTCCCTGTCCCAAAAGAGCTCACAATCTAAAAAAGATGCAGAACACCACCAGCAAACAGCCACCAGAAAATACACTGTGCTGGGGTGAAAGGGGAGCAGTTACTCTCCCCCTGCTAAATAAAAGAGGAGCACCACGTGAAAAAGTGCCTCTTGTCCAGTTAGCAGGTTTTTGGCCTATCTTTGCCCAGGACAGTTATGGTTCACACACACACACACACACACACACACACACACACACACACACACACACACACACACACACACACACACAGACACAGACACAGACACAGACACACACACACACACACACACACACACACACACACACACACACACACACACACACACACACCCCTATTCATGACTATTGATTTGAATCTCTACACATATGAGCAGTATGAGCAACAGCTTGCTCAAATACAGCAATTTGAGCAACGTGCTCAAAAACAGTAGAAATAAAAGAAAAGAAACAGGAAATAGAACCTTGCCTGCTTTGTTCTTCCCTGCCCGTTCTTGACTGCAACACCTAGTAGTTCAGTGGTGTATAGGAAATAGGTGTTTAGCAATAGGAAACAGTACAGATCGGAGATAAGGAGGGGAAGCAGCTGAGAGAGAGATCAGAACGGCAGATAAGAGACCTCCTAGTAGCTAATTACCGCCTGTCCAGATAAGAGGCCTTGGGGGATCAGCATGCCAAAGGCAAACCAGCAAGTCAGAGATGCTTTGAATTGTTAGTCAGGTGGGAGATTGGAAACCCAGATAAGGACCAGCCTGTCGCGTACCACCTGCAATTCCTCAAAGTACCACCAGTGGTACGCGTACCACAGGTTGGGAATCTCTGCTTTAGAGGAAAGGCTTCAAATAAATCTATAGCTGAGTAAACAGTGCTTGTGGGGATGTTAAGTTGATGGGTCATGATAATCTGTTGCTTTGCGACTTAGCATAATAGCAATCATTCAGTGTTTTGTACATTGTATTTTTCTAGTTTCAGACACTGGTTTGGAAAAAGAAAATAATTCGTTACAGCGATGTTAACTCTTTTAAAGATTTCTTGACTAATTTCTTGACTTTTCTTATTAAAGAAATGGCTACTTGTCATTGAATTAAATAGTGTGCACAATTCTATTTATCTACTCTGAAGTAACTACTACTTCTATTCCATTGAACTAAATGGAACTTACTCCCAGGTAAATGTGTATAGAATTGCAGCCTTAGAGTTCAAGCACATTTAACTCTTCCAGCCTCGAAAATCTAATCCCATGTCACATTTCAGGTTCACTGGCCAGGTTGGTTAAGCATTTTTCTGCTTTACTGTTTGTCTAATTTGTCTAAGTACAGTTTCCTGTTCCTCATTTATGCAGGAACTGCATATTCTACGATGTTGCAGTTATTGCTTGCAATAACTGCCAGATATATTATGAGTAAACTGCCCTCATAAGGCAAATCAGGGGCACGATTTCAGGGACGATGGGGAGGAGGTCATGTGTTTCAACTCTGTTTTTTCAGACTATACGTGATTACTCCTGAAAAGCACCTGTATTTGCTGACCAGCAAAGTGATAACTGTCACAACAATTAAATAGACCTAGATACTAGGTCTATTTAATTGTTGTGGATTGCGCTGAATGTCTGTTGGCAAATGTGTTCTTGGGATCAAGCAGTGTTTTGGGATCAAGCAGTTGCCTGCTGGTTCTTTAGTTATCCTTTGGAGCCACCTGCAGGCAATATATATTGATATATATCAAAATTGTTTGACCTGTTGCTGATGCAAGAGTCGCAAATCATAGTATACTAACTGGGAACCAGCCTGGGGAACATGCACTCCCTCCTCTCTCTCCCTCCAGAGTAAATCCATCCTTCCCATTCTATGATTAGCCATGGTTTTGTGTTACATGATTCCACTCATCCACAAATCATGATTTCTTTATAAACAATGGCTTGAAATGGGTTTCCAAACCATGGTTATGAGGAAGCTTGCTTAGCACTAACCACTGTTCACCTTTGATCATATGTAACTCTAAGGGGCATTGGCTCCAGGAGAGGAGGAGGGAAGAAGAAAGAATGAGTGTTGTGAGTTTCCTGTCTTGTAAACTGTAGTTTACAAGAAATGTATCTGCACTGGATCTGTGCAGGGTTTCTTCAAATTATTTCTGGAAACAGTTGAGGCTGTAATCTAGAAATTCCTGTTCACAGAAGTGCACAGATGTTGCAGTGTGCAGAGATCTCCTTAGATAGGCAGTGCTGTTGACTCTGAGAGCACAGTTCATCTATTGTGGGTAGTGGATGGGCTGGAATCAGTCCCTTATCACACTCAAAGCAGGTTATTGGTGCTTTCAGTATGAACAGTATTGACCATCCAGCAGACTGCTTGCAACCCCAATCCAAGAAGGAGAATCATAAATTCATTTATAGTGCTAGGTGAAGATTTTTCCCCTTCACAATTTGCAATCTGGAGAAGCAGTTTGTTCACAGAAGCCTATCTCCTTTTTTGATTACTCATGCTGGGTTAGGGTGGACATATGAGTTTGTGAGCCCAATCTTATGTGTGTCTACTTAGAAGTAAGTACCATTATAGCCAATGGGTCTTACTCCCAGGTAAGTATGGATAGGATTGCAGCCTGAGTCATGTATACTTCTCTTAAAATGTTTTCCTGTATTTCTCTGTATAGGAATGGATCCTATCTCTGTATCTTTGGAAGAAAACAGTGGAAGATTGAGTAAGATTTGTCAAAGCAAAGTCTGCTCACACAGGTGAGAGGGGACAGGTACAAGGGAGTGAAACTACAGACGATGCGTTGGTGAAAACTAAGAGTACCTTGTTACTAATTAGAAGGGGATGCTGGCAGTGGCGTAACTAGGGTGGTTCAAGTGGTTCAGCTGAACCAGGCGCCACCTGCTGTGGAGGCGCTGCGGCAAAGCCGCGGCGCCGGCCTCGAGTCCAACTCTAGTCCAACTCGAGAGACTCGAGGCGGGGAATTGAGTGACTAGCGAGGCGGCGAATTGCGACTCGCGAGTCACTCGTCGCTAAAGGAGGGGGCGGTCAGGGGTCAGTAGCAGCGCCAGGGTCCCTGAGGGGTGCCCCCCCAAAAAAATTGCGCAAAAGTTCCCTAGGGGCACCAAATTCCCCCCCCCCGAACCAGGCCCCAAAAAGTCTTGTTATGTCATGCTGGAGAGTAGTAAGTAAGCCCCATAAACACAGTTTGCACAACTAGAGCAATTAAGCTCTAGTTTACTGAGATAGTTTACAAAAATTCCATATTCAGTGGAGTTAGTGAGGCATCCTGAAGTCTTCTTGGCAGCCAGGGATCTTCTGGAGGTACTTGTTGACTTTCATGATATCTCCAATACAGTGTTGACATCAGATCTGTGGAGGCCTTGAATAGTGATGCAACAGTGGGGACAAACACATTGTATTATAGAGAAACAAGGAGGGTGGGTGCAGGAGTACAGCTGCTGGAGAGCACTCCAGGTCATCACTGCCACTAAGGTAACCACCACAAGAGTTTGGGAGGTGCTTATCTTGATGGTGGTGGTAGCAGTGACTAAGAGTGCTCTCCAACAGCTATGCTGCTGATGCCTGCCCTCTTTGTGATGCAACAGCAGAAGTGGGTGCATGGCATTATAGGAAAACAATGCTTCCAAAAGAGTTTGGGGGAGATTTCTCATAGCGTCTGTGGTAGCAGTTGCCTGCTTTTTGGTAGTCGCACTGGCATTCAGCATCTCTTCTTATAAGGGCCTTTGGGGTCTTCTGATGCCCCTGGTCAGTGCCCCAATTTGCCTCTCATGCCAGCCCCGCTTCAAAAGATGTTGTAAATACAACTTTCTAACAGAATCAAACTACACGTTATGTTAAATGCATAATTAAGAACTGTGCTTAACAGCAGAAACTTATGCATGTCTACTCAGAAATAAGTCCCATTGAGTTCAATGGGACTTACTCCCAGGTAAGCATATATTGGACTGCAGCCTTATAGCTGCACAAACCAAATCCCTCCCTCCCCCCACTGATGAAGCCTCTCCAATGGAGCATGACTGTATCTTGGGGGGGGGCAGTCCAGAAGCCTCCTCGAGGAAAGGGGACTTTCATTCCTTTACCATGGGGCAAGCCTCCACTGCCCCAATGAGTCTCCTTGGATCTATGCCCGCTATTTTGCTGGCACAAGTCTGAGGAAGGTAGGGGAGAGGGAATGGGGTTAGTATCCAGCTTACACCAGTGCCTCCAGGATCCACCCAATTCTGCCTCCCACCCCCTCCCCACCCAGAAACTCCCCTGTTCCTCCCTTGCCCTTTTCCGCCCACCCCATGCCCCCGCTGCCAAGTTACTGCTCTGCTGGAGGCAGTGGCAGCAGGCCTGCAGCACCACCGTCGTTTGCAGTGGCAGCCCCAAAATGGCTGCCAACGGTGTGAACAGCGTGCCACCGTATAGCCATTTATGACAGCAGAACTGTGTTCAACTGTTGTAAAGGGCAACAATGTCTATTATTTTAAAAACTTAAAAATAACCTCACATAATAATTACTAATTTAACTACACCCAATCAGAAGATAGGGGCTTGGCACTTACATAATTGTAATGTTATTTGGCGAATTTCAAGGTTCTATATATTTAGGTAAAGAAAAGGTGACCCCTGACAATTAAGTCTAGTCGTGTCCGACTCTAGGGTGTGGTGCTCATCCCCATTTCAAAGCCGAAGAGCCAGCATTGTCCGAAGACGCCTCCGTGGTCATGTGGCCGGCATGACTCTCCTTGCCGCAGCGCGTAGCATGCGGCTGGAACACAGAGCGCTGTTTACCTTCCCGCAAGCGGTACCTATTTATCTACTCACATTAACATGCTTTGGAACTGCTAGGTTGGCAGGAGCTGGCCAAGCAACGAGAGCTCACCCCGTTGCGGATTCGAACTGCCAACCTTTCGATCGACAGCTCATGGTTCAGTGGTTTAACCTACTGCGCCACCCGCTGGTCTATATATTTACCTCTCATTAAATGTCCTAATGAGCATTCTTATAGCATGGCCTTGATTTTGTCGGATTTATTTATTTATTTATTGGCACTGAACAGGCTACAGGTCATGATGTTACTATAGTTGGTAACTTATTAAAAGAAGAGTACATAACTCTTACATATTCTGTGTATTTGTTCTGCCTTCTCTGATAGAACAAATAGCATTATTTTTGTCCATGAATCCCTTTGGAGTCAAACTATCCTTTGCAGAACTTTAGTTGACCTCAGAACATTCCATAGGCAAAGAATAAAGAGAGAAGGTTGACAATATTGTTAGGAAAAATTGAAAATAGGTAACTCCAGGAAACATCCTTCAGCTGTAGGTTCTTGGTACACTTGAATTGTAGTAATGTGAGAAAACAAAGTAAACACAGATCCAATGATCCAAAAATAATAAGGTAAATAAGGAATAAGGTTCCCCTTGCTCGAAAGCCAGTCATTACTGACTATAGGAGGCATCTCCATTTCAAAGCCGAAGAGCCAGCGATGTCCGAAGATGTTTCCGTGGTCATGTGGCTGGCATGACTCAACGCCGAGGCGCACAAAACGCTGTTACCTTCCCACCGAGGCAGTACCTATTTAATCTACTTGCGATTTCTTGCTTTCAAACTGCTAGGTTGGCAGGAGCTGGGGCCGAGGACGGTAGCTCACACCGTCACGCGGCACCCTGGTCTTGAACTGCTGTCCTGCCTACCTTCCGGTCTGCAGTTCAGCTTCTTAGAGGTACCAAAACCTTAGCATGGAAAGCAAATGGGTTTTTCTATTATTTTGTGGCAGTTACACAGTTTCAAATAACGTTCTGTGTATGTATATAGAATTGTAGCCTAAATCTCAATTCTGCATCTGCAAAATGGAAATAATTGTGTCAAACAGAAATTGAAAGTGCTTAACATATAAATGTTAACAGAATAGTTCTTTTGAATGTTGGCAGCTTGCTCGTTTATGCTAGTTCGTATTTCATAGGTTATGATTGTGTTATAATGGATTCTGCTGAACTGCAGGTAGCAGGTGAAACGGATATTAATTATATGATGCTGCAAACGTGACATTAAATTTTACAGCTCGAAAAAGATTGCTGGATCCCAATATTCCTTCCATTTTTCCGTTACAGAGTACAGACATATGATTGTGGTGGAAGAGTGGCTGATTGGTTTTCTGAGTTCCTTGGTCGGCAGTGTCGCTTGATCAGGCAGAATTTGGACTTCAAAAGAAATGTTAATGAGAAAGATGAAAAAGGTATATATTTTGCATGGTTATTAAGAAATGGGTAGGCTAGCATTGCAAATGTGAAGTGTCAACATGGCAGATATGCCTTGTTATAGATTAAAAATCAAAATTACTCCAGTGATATGGGATCCACTGAAATTATAAAATACAGTACATGCATAATAGGCAGGCATTTATACAATGCAGCCTATAGAAGACCTGGAGCAAAATGTGCATTTTATGCTAAGGCCAACTCTTGAGTATCCAACAACATATGTTAGCTCTCCAAAGCGTTGCTGAAATTGTACTCATATTGAATATATCTTGAGTTGATAATATAATTAAAACAATATCTAAAAATATTGTGATATTTTGCCTTTCTTAGAATGGCCTAGAATTTGCCTTTCTTTCAGTGTTGATGTCAGTATCCTACTTCATCTCAAATGTGTAAACAAAGAAGGGTCATAAATGAGGTTCTGTGAATGGTCTGAGAATACTGACACTGGAGCATTGTTGAAATGAAGTAGGCATGTATTTGGTTAGTTCCTAGATGGAAGATGACTGGGATCCCAATTCTATCCGTTTCCCCCACACACACACACACACACACACTGATGCAACAATACCAAAAAGGCTACTGCTGCATCCTGCAGGGGGCAGTCACAGAGGTCTTCTCTGTGTAAGGGGGTAAGCCTCCGCGGTGCAGGGGAGTCTACTTGGACCTGCACCAGCAAAATCACTGGCTCAAGGCTGTGTTGACCCGGGACAGCTCAAGTCCGCGTTGACCCAGGACAGTGGATTGGACCCAGGAAGGGGGCTAGGATTCAGTGACCTCCACTGCTGCCAAACCCATCCCCTTTGCAGATCTGATCCGCCCTTCCTCTGCCCCATCACCACCTGTTTGCCCCCCACCGCCTCATTATATTGCCTGAGTAGATGAGAAGTGAGGTGGAAGTAGTTGGATGGGCAATAGGAAGTGACGACACAATGAATTAGGCCTCAAGAGAAAAAAACTGGGAGGTGCATGTAAAGGAGTTTGAGTGTATGAATCGTAATAGGGCATGCTAGACTCATGATGATTGCCCCAGGCAATACTTCCAAACCTTTAAGAGATGGGATATTTTCTTTACAGATGGTATTATATAAATAAAAGCCCAATCTTATCTGGGAAAAAAACATTGATGCAGCCGCGCCACCGGAGCATGTGCTGCATCTTGCCAGCAATTTTGTGCCAGGTCCCAAGTGGACCTGGAAAGGGGGATAGAATATTGGCGGTGCTGCTGCCGCTGATACCACCCCCTTCCCAGCCGTGGCACAGACACCCTTGCCCTGGTCTCTGCCCCATTCATCCACCTCCCTGCCCCATTCCGCTCGCTCCCTGTGCTGAGGCTGCTAGTGTGTGGCTATAGCCAGGGATGTATCTAAGTAACTAGGTCACGAGTGCGAGTGTGAGTACGAGTCATTTTTGCACGAGTGCAAGTTTGAGTACGAGTCAGTACCAAAATTTTTGGGCAAGTGCGAGTCATTTTTGCACGAGTGCAAGTCGAGTACAAGTAAGGTCAAAAACCACGAGTCACAAGTCACGAGTCGAGTCAATTTGGGGAAAATGGATTTTTTCCCTGAAAATGGGGTGTGTGTGTGTCTGTGTGTGGTGTGTGTGGTGACCTCTGAGGCTTTAAAGCACCCACTTGGCTTCCCCTATGACTTGGAAAATGACTTGGAAATGGCAAGTCGTTATCCCCACGAGTGCGAGTCAAGTGCGAGTCCCGTGGGTCACGAGTGCGAGTCAGTGGGTCATGAGTACGAGTACAAGTACGAGTCAGGGAAAAAGTGGCTGAGTCGCACTTGCGAGTCGAGTCATTTGACTCGAGTCCCCATCCCTGGCTATAGCTGCTTCTGGCAGTGGTCCAGCTGCGTGGAATGGTTAATTGCCTTTTCCGACTGCCATAAAGCATGCTGCACTGCTGGAATGTGAGTGCCCATAGGATTGGGCCCTAAATAATATGAATCAGAGCCAGACTACACTTTCCACTCCACGTGTGTGAGCATCTTGACTTGCCTGCCCCTGCTATAGGGGCATAGAAACCTAGAGAGAATCATACACATAGGGACGGATGACTCACTGTAGACTCTGGTCCCACCTCCCTGTCACCAAGAGGGAGGTTGACATAATGTGGTTTGCGAAAAGATATTGTGCCCCCAAGTATCAGTCAGTGGTTCACTTTTGCATCTTGCTGTTTATCCACACATTAGTGACAGGTTTCGTGCTCCCTCTTTCTCTGTCCTGATTGGGCAGCAGGCCTGATGGTTTCATCTCACCCAAAGAAGGCTGCCACAGTCAGTAGTCCAATGGCCGGGGCAGCAGTTACATCACTCTGACTCCGGCTCCTTCTTTTCCTGACACCTGAGTAGAGGCCCAGCATGTTCATCCTTGAAAGTGGGCCGTAAATAACGGCATGTGTCCCACGGGAGCTGCACCTGGATTGCTGGGTTGGGGCTCTCCCCCTTCTCAGAGTCACTGGGAGTGGCCCCCTTGTCTCACGGGTTGCCTAGGCAACATTCTGGCTAATTCCTCATTGCCCCAGGGAAGGGGGCCAGATCTCTGCCTCTCCAGATGAGGGGCCTTGTCCTGTGGCGAGCTCCTACTCTCAGCTGCTGGTTGGGGGCAGTTCCTTTCCCCATGTCACTTCTTTGACCCCTGGCTCCTTTTCGTCCCTCCTCCTCTCCTCCGGTGCTCTGTCCCTCTTCCTTGGCCAGCCTTTTCCTCCATCTCTCATAGTTCCTGCCCTCTCCAATCCAGCTTTTCCTCTCACTCCACCACCTGTTTCTCTGCCATCCTTTCCTTTTCCTGTCTACCACCCTATCTTGTCTCTGGGAGTGGGTTTTATGGGCAGATACCTGTCTCTGCCTTTCCTCTCAGTCAGCCGCCACTCAGCTGTGGCTGTGTGACTGGCTGTGGCACCCAGCAACAGAGGCGTCACTAGGACGCGCATCACCCCAAGGCGGGGGGGCGCAAATCACCCTAATGACGCCCCTGATTATGCCCCCCAATATATGGCCGTGCCGCGATTTTTTTGGGGGGGACCCAGCTGCACCCTGCCCCGGGTGCCCCCCCCGCCCCTTCGCGTCGCCCTCTGGACGCTCCAAGGCCAGCCCGGGAGCCGGCCTTGGAGCGTCCAGCCCGGCCGGCGCGTCAATACGGGAACTTTTACTGTTCCCGTCAATACGGGAACTTTTACTGTTTTCGCGCATGCGCAGACCGGTTTGGTCTCTGCGCATGCGCGAAAACAGTAAAAGTTCCCATATTGATGCATTGGGCCTTCTTTCAGAAGGACCTTGGAGCGCCGGCCGGGCCGGACACTCCGAGGCCAGCTCCCGGGCCAGCCTCGGAGCGTCCGGAGGGCGACGCACGTCACAGAGGTGACGTACGCAGGGGTGCGCGCGTCACCCCTTTGCACGCGTCACCACGTGACGGCCTGCTCCCGTCGCCTGACAGGAGCGACGCCATTGCCCAGCAACAACACTGTTTGGGCTGTTCTCATTGTGTACACCCTCAGTTCCTCTGACCCAGTCAAACACGGGTCATCTGGGAACCCTACACCCACTGGTTGCCTTGCTGCATTGCTTATCTCTTCTTAGCAGCTCATTCTCCTTATTAGTTGGAAGTGGGAGGAACAGGGGGCTGAAGGCAAATAAGGAATATACATCAGACTAAGAAAGGTGACCTGTGGCTCCCTTGTGCGTGTAATTATGATCCTCTCCAGCTTTCTCTGCTGAGGGCAAGGCAACCTTCAGAATTCTCAGTAGACAAAATTGGGCTGCTCTTTCTTGGTGAGCATAATGGCTCCAAAGACATGATGCAGGCCCTTAAGAACATAAGAAGAGCCCTGCTGGATCAGGCCAAAGGCCCATCTAGTCCAGCTTCCAGTGGCCCCACCAGATGCCTCAGGGAGCACACAAGACAACAAGATACCTGTATCTTGTTGCCACTCCCTTGCACCTGGCACAGAGAAAACCTACTCCTACAACCAGGAGGTTGCTTATCCCCGGATTGGATAACATTCATGTTACCTTCGTTCATGTAAACATTCTACACATGCAGTATCATGCCTAACGCATGTACCATATGTTATGTGTTGAGTCATTCATATGATATTTTAACACTTGAACATTATGTTTGGCTGGGGCACCAATTGTTGCATGCAGATGATATGTACCTGGCAGGTGCAATTAAATATGACAAGGCATGCATGGAACGTGTACATACTGTAGGTAGCAACAACAGGTTTAGTTTGTTTTGGCAATTACAGGCCTTTGGAAGGATATCTGATTTCTTGTGCTATGCTCATTGTTTTTGTCACCTTATGCTGGTTATATTTCAGGCGAGACCTCTGACAAAGCTGCCTCACTCTCTCTAGTGAATGAAGCGCAGTATCTTCTCATAAACAGAACAAGTATTTTACAACTGAGAGATACAATTACTTCAAGGTAAATGCTTCTACTTTTGAGTTAACACATATTTTATCTTCTCAGTTACCAGGACTACTTTTAGCCCAGTTCCTCCTTGCCTCCTTGTTTGTACAATGACTGCCATCAGGTAGCGCTTCCATATTTGTAGTGTTAAAACTAGGGACACCAGCAGAGACAACAGTATTACTCACCCATTCCAGTTCTTTGTCTGGAAACTGGCAGAAGGCTACTAGGTTTCCACCTTGCCACTCAGAGCACAAGACTAGAAGCTACACTGAAACTGCCAAAACTGCAAGCAAACTTATAAAATGCAATTGGATGCACAATTAAGGCAAATAACATCTTAAGAGGTAGAGATTTTTATGGGTTTAAAAGATCATGTACCTGTGTTTCCCTTGAGAATGTCCAGAGAGTGGATGAAACGTTGGGACTGAGATTGACATTTTATGTGGTTTTTCTGTGTTTTTATATATTTTTATATATTTTAAACTGGAATTCCTCTTACTTGTTTGATATTATAAAAAATTTTTACATGATCTTTTAAACCCATAAAAATCTCTACCTCTTTTTTTGCAATATGTCTGATCATGAGAATATCCATGCTACATTAACATCTTAAGAGAAAAATACCGGTACTTTTGAAGTTTAGAAAAGAAAAGGAGAGGCAGGAACATATTACTGTACAATGTATCTTTTTTTACGCTAGGCAACTAACAGTGGGTACAATCCTGTCTACTGAAAGACCTGCGGAGTGCACGCTCCGCTGGTCTAGGATGTCACAAACGTGCTGTAAGGCACATTTGCGGCCTGCGGGAAGTAGGCGGTGCCAGCACTGAGCCCGGCGCCACCCTACTTGTCCCAGATCCGAAGCTGCACCTGCCAGGGAAGGTGAATTCCCTGCCAGGTGACGGAGGGGTGTGGGGAGGGCAGAACGGGGCATTCCACAGGTGGGTGGGTGGGTTGGCCGGGCCCGGGCAGGGGAGGGATCATCGGAGGTCGCCTCTGCCAAATCCTATCGCCCTTCCCATTACACGGGGCTCTCAAATGTGCGCCAGCAAAATAGCTGGCGCGCATTTGAGTAGACCCATCGGGGAGGCTGGAGCTCTATTCTACTTGGTTTTAGACAAGTCATTACTTAGGTAAACCTACCTCACAGAGTGATTATGAGCCTGAATCTCTGCTCTGAGCTCCTCAGCGGAAGAGTGTAATTCAGAAATAACTACTTTGATGATGTCTTTTTATCCTCTAAAAGTCATTGGAGCTTGAGAATCTCTAAAAATGAGAAACTGGGATAGGAGGGCATTATGTCAACAGAGGGATGAAAAAAGGAAGACAGGCCCTTGATGAGCCTTGGGTCTACTAGAAGAACAAAGAGGGAAGACTGACCTATGGGGTGGTATATCAGTACGTATTTAGAATCGTGTTTCTGCAAGATTTATGACCTTCCATTCTACCACAGCAGGGGGCAGTGTTGTATAAAATTCCCTTTGAACACTGTAAAAAGACATTTCCTTTTACTGTGAAGGCCTAGCCAAGAATATCTGACTCAGTAAGCATTTACATCTCTTTACTTGCATATTCTTCTCCCCTTTTGTAACTAAGCATGCTTTTCAGGTAGAAGAAATAAAGAGGAGAAAATCCTTACAAGGGAATGGGGGCATTTAATGGTGCAAGCAATGAGGGGGGAAGGAAGAGGGAGCAGGGCATAGGGAAATCAGGAGGGTTACCCGTAGGCTTACCATAGTACCGGAATTGGCCAAGACTTGCCCCAGAATCCCGGGTCCATCCCAGACGCCATCCCCAGCATCCCGGCTCCCGTGCTGCTTCCCATTGCTTCAAACTTCTCTAAAGAGTTTTAAAAAACCCGATTCACAGCAACTTGCGGTTTTGCATTGCAACCAGAAGTCGCTGTGAATCAGGGTTTTTTTAAACTCTTTAGAGCAGTTTGAAGCGCTGTGAAGCCACGCGAGCTCTAAAGAGTTTTAAAAACCCCGATTCACAGCGACTTCTGGTTACAACGCAAAACCGCAAGTTGCTGTGAATCGGGGTTTTTTGCAGCTCTACATTGGCGGAAGGGTGAGCTGAGGGAACCAGAGAGATGGAGATGGCGGCAAGAGAAGAGCTAGGTATCGGTCTCTGATTGGCTGCTTCGTGGAAAAGGAAAGGAATGTGAGGGACTGGGAGAATTTCACTGGGCGGATACACGTTTGCGCACTTCTTTTTAAAAGAAAAATATCCCTCAGTCGGGATGCGCTGGTATTTGTTCAAAATAGGAAGGTGCATGTGTTGGGTACCTGGTTCCTTGACCCGCCCCCCGTGATGTCGCTTCCGCCCCTCTCAAGGTCCTGTAAAATCTGGTAAGTCAGTTCTGGAGAGAACTAGGGCTGAAAAACTGTTTGTGGTAGTGGGAGGGAAGAGGGAGAGAATTTAAAGAAGCAGGGAAATACCAAGGTTCTAGCCATGGTGGAAGACTGTGGCAAAATTGCAGTTTTCAACTCCCAGCCAGCCGAGAACCACTTCTGGCAGCCTCCTTGGGCCGCGTACCATCGGAAGTGGCGATGACGTCATCGCCACTTCCAGGTTTTTGGCCGTGTTTTTGGCTGGAAAAGAGAGGTAGGAGGTTCTGGGCAGGCCATTTTCAGTGCTCCTGAGAGGTTCAGAAAAAGGCAGGAGCCTCTTGGGAGTGAAAACGTGGCTTCGAAGAAGCCTCGTCCGAGCGAGTTTCTGGCAGACCAGTGGTCCCCGTACCACCTCGGGTCAGCTGGAGTACCACTGGTGGTACGCATACCACCGGTTGAGAACTCCTGTCCTAAAACATTTCAAAAATAGAGCAAGAGTCCTAGACTCACAAACACTTCACACTCATCTCAAGAAGGAAATTATAACGGCTGTAAGCATGTTGTCACTTTGGCTGCACACAAGACAAGAAAATATAAATGGTTTATACTGTATTTACAAAGGCCATGCTTTCCCAAGACCAAGGATACCTATCGTTTTTTGCTTATTTAAGTTTAAAGCCTTGCAGAGGTGTGGGGCTAGGTTGCCAAGACCAAGCAATCCCGGTACAAAAGGTGGAAAAGGACTCGAAAGCAAACCAAGATCCCAGGCAGTAGCTGTAGCTAGTTCCAAGGAGGAAAGCAAGGTAAGGGAGCCAAAGCTGCTTTCCTGGGGGAACTGGTGTATCGTAAGGCAGCTCACAAGACGATGGCTGCTTAGCAGGTGCTGGAGCAGAAGCTCATGGCAGGAAAGAAGGGAGCAAGGCTGGAAAGGTAGAGAATGGTCTGATACCTGTCCTGGCTGCTGACTGACACAGTGGTGCTTGGATAGCAGAGCAAATGGGGGGGGGGGACTTAAACAACTCTAGCAGGTCCCTGCATGAATAACAGGCACAGGTGACAGCAAGCACAGCAAATGTAGAACAGCAACAGGGGGCATGAGGTGTCTGTGACCCAGCTTTTTATACCTTAAGTGCCCATTTTATACCTTAAGTACATGGGGCTTTGGGGTGTGAGCTCATCTTTCTTGTGTAAGATGGCCAGTGTCACCCACCCTCTTTTCTTGCAAACTGCTGCCGCCGTGTGTTTTGTAGCCTTTCATCCCTAATGGCGTTAGGGATTCAAATTATGGACCTCCGGGTTTGGGTGCTGGTAGCTCTTGTGATGAGCCATTCAATGTTTCTTTTCTTTTCTTTGAAAGTGAAACTGCCTTGTGGATTACGAGTTGTCCACTCCTGCTTTATTTCTCCTAAGTGGTTCTCCTGATTTTTTTCTCATTGAAATTCATCATGAAATTTGTCCAGCTATCATTTTGCTTTAATGTCAGGTCCATTTCACCTTATTGTACAATCAGTTCATATATTTTTGTGCTAATTCCTTATCAAAAGAGTAGAGAGATACCACTGTATATCAATGGTATCTCCCTTGTAACTTCATCCTTTATAGAATCAAACTGTCACTGTTGCCTAATTATTGTTAATGTTCCTCACATTGGTAATTAAGCTGTGAATTGAATTTGTCTTTCATAGAAATCTTTCTTGTTGGACTGAGTAATCTGAATTCACGTGTGAGTGAGTAACTTATTTAGATTAATATTGGCACACGTTATTTTCATCTCTATCTCTGTGGAACAGACTAGGTGAATCACTCCTCCCCCAGGAACTCATCCATCGTTTCCGCGCCAACATCGTTATCAGCACAAATGAGCCATTCGAAGAAGACAAGTGGGAGGAGATTGCAATTGGTACCCTGCATTTCAAGGTATGAAATGGCTGCAGCTATCCAGTAGTGTTGTGTAAAGCATGCTGGGAAAGAAGTTTTGATCAGCTGCTCATTCTAGACTCCTTTTCAAAGGACTTCTCGACTCAGCCCTTGGCTTTCCATTGACTCTGCCTTCTTATTTACACTCCTGTGGATCTGCCCCAGTGCTCCATCCAGTCTCACCAACAACCTTGATAAGGCTTGCGCTTCACTTCCCAACATGTTCTCAGCAGCTCATGTCACATTAATAAATTCTGCTAAAATTGGTATTGCTTATTATTGGAGGGGGGAATTACACCATTAGATACATATACAGTAATAGGTTTTAAGGATCTGAGACACTGTAGTTTTTTTATATACTTTTTACTTATATATTAATGAAAAGGAAATATGATGACAATAAAAGCTTTCAACAGAAGCTTAATTGAAAAATTGTCTTTGCTTATTATTTATACCACTTTCCATATCAAAGCGAAACACTTAAAATGTCAAAATATATAAAATATAATGCTTTAAAAATGATGAATATGTTTTATTGGAGGGAAACGGGGCATGTTTCAGAACAGTATGTTGCTTAGAGCTTTATCCAATTTCAGATAATCTAATTCAGGGCCCAATCCTGCCTAAAATGCGGTGGCCGGCTGAAATGGTCAGCCGCTGCATCCTAGTCAAGATGCAGCCAGGGCACACCTCAGGGGAAGGAGACATTCTGAGCAGGGCCCCACCACGTGGCAAAACGCCCCCGTGCCCACCGAATCCCCACTTACCTCGGCCGGTGGACACACGGGCGTGCCGGAGCAAGGGAGGCCGGCCTCTACGCCAACCTTTCCTGCTCCAGAGTAGTCGCAAATGTGCTTTACATTCGCATTTGCGTTAATATTTGCGTTCGCAACTACTTCCGGTGACGGAATGCTTGTTCCATCACCGGCTACTTCCGGAGGATTGCACCGCGAATTAGATAAAAATGCAGTGGTGGGGCCTCTTTGGCTTGACTCTAATTCTTGCTCAGGCACCAAGACTAAAAATGTTGAAGAAACAGCACAAAACATGTTTGTGCTGGTTATATTGTAAAATAAATAATTGCTATTGAAATTTGACGCATCTGTTAAGAGGAGCATCCAGATCTAAGAGCCTTTTCTGTGAAATTTTCAGGTAATGGGACCATGTCACAGATGCCTTGTTATCTGCATTGATCAACAAACTGGACAACGAAACAGGGAATTTCTTCAGAGTCTATCGTCTACTAGAGATAAAAAGGTCAGCATAAAAATATCTGTAAAAAAGTTGGCCTTTATGTTTGTTTATTAAGAGCATTTATATCCTTCCACTGTTGCAGGAACTCAAGGCAACTCACAGCATACAATACCAATAAAATAATAAAACAACAAACAGGCAATATGTAATACAAACCAATCATCCTTTTCCCACTGCTTCCTTTACCTGCTGTGAGGAATAGTGTGTAACCTAGCTAGGTTTTAAATAACAAATAATAATCCAAGAAAAAGCAACATTGGCAGTTGCTGTATAATAAAGTTATCCTTATCACTTAGTAGGATGATAAAGATGAACAAGCTTACAGCGCAATCCTATCCAATTTACACCATCGGTGTAACCAGCGGGAGGGGGAGGGCAGGGGAGATTTAAATCCCCTTTGAATCCCCCTTTGGAGGGGATTTGAATCCCCTTTCCATTCTGGGGCCTCCTGTTCTCGCTGCTCTGCTGGTTACAACACCAGTGGTGAAAGTTGGATAGGATTGCGATGTTAGTTTGGTAATCTGTAAGAGACCTCTCAGACATCTGTGATACTGAACTGAAATAAAAACATACAGTATATATAATGTTGTGGTTAAACCACAAACCAGCCTCAGTTTTCTTCTGCTGAGCATCAGCAGTACTTCCCTCAGCCCACAAGTATAATTTTCAAACCTAAATTTTGAACAGCAGAACATGCCTATTTTACTACTTTCTTGTTAGCTGTTTCAACGGATATATTTTTATACAAATAATCAAGAAAAGATTCTAGTGGGAAACATTATGCCATCCTTTTATTTTGCCAAAGCCTAATAAAAGGTGCTACTGGATGATAAATCTTCATTCCTTAGTTACCCTGTACCCTTCCCAGTAATGCAATCAGTCCCATGTCTTTCTAAGTGAGTAAATATGTACTTGAAAGGGCACTTTATTGTGATATCTCTCGCACCTTAAATGATTGGTAGCGTTTTCTCATGTCCTTGACATGAATGTATCCAACAGAGCCTTACTTTTATGCATGCTTTTACTACAAAAGTAACTTTTTACTTGATTCTTTCCTCGGATTTAGAATAATGGAGAAGCTAATATTACAGCCACCCTATTGACATCAGGAGATGTAAAGCTACATAGCTCACAGCACACCACTCAGTTTGTTTGCAGATAGTTCAAGAAAGTTATATTCTGGAGGGAAAGGGGCCCTTGAAGTCAGCAAAGAAAAGCAGAGAGATTAAGTGGTTCATTTTGATAGCCCTGCAAGCTGCAATCTCAAAGGTTAAACACCTCATTTTTTAATAAGGCAGGAGTACATTTTTTTTACATTACATTTTTTTACATACCATTTTTTTTTTGTACATTAACTTCAGGATAAATTTGCTCAGGGATCCCACCAAGATAAAGAGGTTTGTTGACTCCTTTGTGAACAGAGTCGTTTCTGAGGGTAAAGACAAATGTAACATTCTTAACAGTCCCAACATGTTTTTCATTTGTGATGTGAATCTGGCTTCACAACCTGCCTTAACTACAGTCGCATACAAGTTGAACATTGGATCATCTCTTGGGCTTGCTCCTCTTCTCATAGAGCAACTTGCAAACATAGGGTAAGCTGTGTCCCTTTAAAACCTTTTAAGGGATATGTATTTTTTATATCCATCTAGCAAGAAAACATTTAAAAGCTCAGTTGCAAAGCCACTTTGAGGATTTGGTGGCAGTGGCAGTTCTGTCCTCTGTTGTCACTCCAGCTTCCTCTCCTCTTCCTTGTGGAAGTGACTAGCTTTTTGTGTGCATTCTTCAAGCCCCACAGTCTGGGTGGCTTACATCACCTGTACAGAAACCTGGGCAAAGGACCAAAAGTGTTCTATCCAGCTGGACATGATTCCTTCCAACTCTTACCATTAGTTTCCAGTCTGTTGCACTTGTTTCTCGTCACACCTGATGAATAAAACAATTGAAAGTTTTCAGGCTGAAAAACGGTAGTCCAAATAAATACACTAAACCAGGGGTTCTCAACCAGTGTTGCTAGTACCACCAGTCTTTTGGCCAACTGCTGGTGGTACTTGGACCGTCGGACCACCAGAACCCTGCTCCAATGTGGCACTTTTGGTGGTGCGTTTTCACTCCTGAGAGGTTCTTACCTTTTGGCCAAGCCTCTTGAGAATGCTGAGAAGGCCCCTCCCACCCACCCAGAGCCTCCTACCTGTGTTTTCTGGCCTCTGAAAATCCCGAAGTAACTGGCGATGATGTCATCACCAGTCACTTCCGGTGGTACGCAGCAGGATAGTGGCGCCAGAGGTGGTACTTGACTGGGAAGAGGTTGAGAACCCCTGCATTAAACGTTTCGCCCGCTGCGTATGGTAGGTTTCTTCAGAGGCTATCTCTGTCAACTGTCAAGCTGTCACCTTGTCAAATCTAACATTCCATGTTCTCTGTGTCGTAACATTCTTAAGAACATGGAACATGGAGAACATGAAATCAGTTAGATTTGTCAGCTGACAGTTTCTGTGGCGAAGAGAGGCCTGCCTCCGGGAGAGTAAGGCCCCAAGATATGTGGGCCTTACTGACTGGGTGCTCCGCAGGCGGATCTTTACTCAGGATTGCGTCTTACTCAGCCACCACTATCTCAATTCTGAGATATCAGTAGGTTTTGCACTCACACTGTCAAGCACATTTTTTTGCAGCCATAAGGGCAAGGACTTGACTTTTAAAAAGAAAATGCCAAGGTTCTCAGGAAGCTAAATTTCATGACCAATGCTATCATGCTCCTTCAGAAATTCAGCATACCCTGAGCTTGAACTCAGGAAAATGGAAATCATTCTAAACACCTTCTGAACTGGACTGGCTGTTGTTTCTATTGTTCAGTGCAGTGCTTCTAATTAAATTATTTGATGCCATCTGTGTACATCCTATTAGAATTTGATTTATCCATCCAGAAGTATTGCAATTGTTACCTCATCCTGATTATGCAAATCTATCAGGCATTTGACTTTACAAGACCTATTAGTATGCTAATATATTTTTTTTGGTTTCCAGACTAACTTTGGAATATACTTAATGAATAATCTTGAGAGACAGTTCTTCCTTCCAAATACATTGGCCGTAGGATCTCCAGTTGTGGTACTTTCAGCGGTGAAGAACTTTATCACCTGCTCAGCATCTACTGAAGAGCAGAAGTTGGATTGACTTCTCAGCTAGGCCCCCAGATGGGACTGTCTTACAGACTGTTCTAATTTATTACAAACAGCGAGTGCTTTCTCCTATATTGTTAATAAAATATCAATTGTATGTCAGTACTTATATGCCACAGCTAATCAAGTTTTTATTATTGTGAGGAGCTCTGAGTGCAGATTTATTTGTGAAAGGGTGTCAAATCAAGTATCAAATCAATCAAAAGTTTCATCTCCTCTTGCAACTCAATTTATTTGGCATGGGACAGGTACAAAAAAGACATTGCAGGATGATTGTGCTGTGTAATCAGTTGTTAAACACCAAGAATGAAAGAAGATGATAGTGCTCTATGCAATTGCTGGATATCAATTTTAGTTCTCAGTATGATAGATACAGGATATAAAGAAGTGGAGTTCCTCTTTAAAAAGGATGGATGGGTTTTTAAATCTTTTGCATTTGCCTTTTAGAATGATGGATTGAAACTACTGTATTTGTATATGTGGTAAATAAATCCCAACCTATTTTCCCACCTATTTTGCACCCCTTCTGATCCCCCAGAAGCTTCAGCGATGCCTCAACATCCTAAAAAGATTGCTGAGACATCCTGCAGCAATAGCTATTGTCCTGGGATGCTTCCCCGAGACTCCTTGAATTTGATGCCATTGCAGGAAGACCAAATGGCAGATTCATTTTATAGATTGCTTGTCTTCACTATCCAGCTAAAACATTAACCCCAGCCAACGCATCTGCTGGGATTGACATGTGCTTGGCCAATTGGGCTTCCAAGCCCAACTGACCAGGTTAAAGGGCAGGTAGCGATGCCCAAAGAGAGTTCCAAAAAAACACCTACTTCTGCTTCATTGACTATGCAAAAGCCTTTGATTGTGTGGATCACAACAAACTGTGGCAAATTCTTAGAGATGGGGGTACCAGACCACCTTACCTGAGAAACCTGTTATGCGGGTCAAGAAGCAACAGTTCGAACCAGCCATGGAACAACCGATAATGCAGGGCTGAATGAATCGCAAGCCGGAATCAAGATTGCCGGGAGAAATATCAACAACCTCAGATATGCAGACGATACCACCCTAATGGCAGAAAGCGAAGAAGAACTAAAGAGCCTCTTGATGAGAGTGAAAGAGGAGAATGCAAAAGTTGGCTTGAAACTCAACATTAATAAAACTAAGATTATGGCATCTGGTCCCATCAGTTCCTGGCAAACAGAAGGGGCAGAAATGGAAGCAGTAACAGATTTTACTTTTGGGGGTTCCAAGATCACTGCAGACGGAGACAGCAGCCATGAAATTAAAAGACGCTTACTCCTTGGAAGGAAAGCTATGGCAAATTTAGATAGCATAATAAAAAGCAGAGATATCACCATGCCAACAAAAGTTTGTATAGTCAGGGCGATGGTGTTCCCAGTAGCAATGTATGGTTGCGAGAGTTGGACCATAAGGAAGGCTGAACGCCGAAGAATAGATGCTTGAACTGCTAGGAGATCAAATCAGTCAATCCTAAATTAAATCAACCCTGACTGTTCCCTGGAAGGACAGGTACTGAGGCTGAAGCTCAAATATTTTGGCCACCTAATGCGAAGAGAGGACTCTCTGGAGAAGACTCTGATGCTGGGAAAGATTGAAGGCAAAAGGAGAAGGGGAAGGCAAAGGATGAGATGGTTAGACAGCATCACCAATGCAACGAACATGAAAATGAGCGAACTCAGGAAGATAGTGGAGGATAGGAAGGCCTGGCGGGATATGGTTCATGGGATCACGAAGGGTCGGACACGACTTAACGACTGAACAACAAGCGATGCCCAGGTGATCATAAACTGTCCAATCAGATGGATGCATAACACCAACTCTCGATTATTTCAGGTCACAGAAGGATGTTTAGATATGTTGGCCCAACATCAAAAACAGCTGGTCTCTCACTTGCTTGCAGTGTGGACCAGGACCCTGGAAGAGTGTAACTAAAATACAGACAATATTCAGTTAGTGGTGTCAGGGAATTTTTTTATTTGCCACCTGCTTTTTAATCTTCTTGCCAAATTTTGCCACATACATATATACTCTTTCTCATTCTTGTTTGCATTTTGATTCATGCATCTCTCTCCTCCTTGTTTTGTTGGTTTTTCCTTTCAAATAAACTTCTGTTTTTACTGGTTTATCTGCTTGGGCCAAGTTTACTGGGAGGAAGCAGGTAGCCACACTTTCCAGACCTCTACATTTTGCTACTGGCTTGTTCTCTAAGGCAGTGGTTCTCAAACTGGTAGGTCGCAACCCACCAGGAGAACCGGATGCTTTCCCTGCCCCCTTAAGGGGCGGAGGAAGCATGCTAGCAGCAGCGGCAATCCCAGGGATTGCTGCTAACACTGGGGAAAAAGCGCCCCCCCAAAACAGTCCTTTTGTGACTCACCGCAGCTTCGGGGTGGTGGTGGAGAGGTCTGCGTGACCCTCTGCAGGCCTCCCCGATGTTTAGATCACCAAAAACCAGCAATTTTAGACCACTTCAGGTTTTTGCAAAAACCGGAAGTGGTCTAAAATCACTGTTTTTCAGCGATCTAAAGATTGGGGAGGCCTGCAGAGGGTCGTGCAGGCCTCCCCGCAGCCCCCCAAAGCCGTGGTGAGTAAAAAAACGCAGACTCTGCTATCTCGGTGTTCAAACGACAAAGCAACCAGTCTGCACTAGCAGAACATGCATGGGAATTCGGGCATAGCATTAGATTTGAGGAGACACAAGTTTTGGAAAGGAGCAAATTATATATTCCCAGATTAAATAGGGAAGCTCTAGAAATCATTAAGCATCTCAAAGTTATGAATAGGAAAGAGGAAACTCTGAGAATGAGCAAGATTTGGCTTCCAGCCATTAAAAGGACTAGGATTCTCCCATTTGTCAAAAACGGATAGAACGGAGGCAGTTTCCTGGATATTGGTTGCTTTATGTCGTTTGAACACCAAGATAATAGAGTCTGTAATATCCTAATGATCCTGGAACAGCTCTTGTTTCTTTAAATCTGTTTAGAACCATGACAGTTGGTTAGATCAGTTATATTGCATTTGTTTTCAGACGACCTGTGCAGGTGTTTGGCTTATACCTTCTGATGAAGTCCGCAGCACAGCTGATGAAACGTCAAGGTGTTTTAACTTTTTAATGTTTTTTTAACTGTTGAATTGTTTTATTAATAAACAATCTGTGAACCCGGAGATGGGAATTTTGAATTCTGTTATCCTTAACGATCGTGGAAGCCTAAAAATGTACGTCAACATCCATGTAGTTAAAAGGTAAAGGCAGCTAATAATAAGAGTGTGTGTAAGTCCAACTTCCTTTAAGATTACAGTGTGACTGTCAAATGAACCATATACAAAGTAGGGGTCAGGTGGCATTTCTGAATTAGGATCTGAACTAGATCACATAGATGAGACTTTGAATGGCACACTTGAAAGCTGTTACAGAAGGGCTTCAAAAAGATCTGCTCATGGACTTTCCATTTAGTTTTTCTGGAAGGGCTCCCGTGCATTGAACATCTGAGTCACAGGAAAAACCCTTGCCAACTGATCCTTTATCCAGCATGAAAACAATGTGAAGCAAGTTGTCATCTTTTCCCTTTAGAAGCTTTTTCTGGGAACAGCTTTTTCCTAGGGCTTCGGATCCAGACCCATCCCAGAAAGTTTTCCATGGTGCATATATATAAGAATTTATGAGAAGCTCTACTGGATCAGACCAAAGGACCATCTGTCAATTTACTGGCAGTGCTTTTTAAAACGCACGTCATGCACATATACAGGGGAAAAGCAATAGTATGCAGGGACCCGGTGTAAATGGCATGACTGTATAATTCAGCCAGGAAAGGACAATGGAGACGAGGAAGGTGCAACAAATGGATTTATAGTACAGTATTTTAGTTATTAAACAAAAAAAATTCAAAACAGGTACCTAGCTGAACTTCCTCACTCACACCTAAATCTAGACAGGGGGGAGCTATATCTACAATACATTCACTACAGAGCCCTATGTAAAGGCTGTTAGAAGGAGGGTAAATGGGGAGAGAGGAGAAAAGAGAAACTTCTTAGAAGGAGAAATGGACAGAGTGAAAAGGGGGAAACAAGGGGGGGGGAGAAGGGACGTAGGGAGATTCAGTGGGTTTTGCAGAGGAACCTGGGGGAAGGAAATGAAGATTTTTGAGTGCAGGGAAGGAAGGAGAGAGGGAGAAATTAGTGGGGAAGGAGAAGGAAGGATTCCTGAGGTTCAGACTGTGGCTGGGAAGCAACTCTCTGTAGCCTGAACCAAAGGATACAGGTAAGGAGTGATCCTACAGAAAGGCTGTGAAGTCATTTTACCCACTTGCAGTGGGGGGAGCTAGTCTCTCCCACTGAATAAATACTCAAAGGAGAGAGGTAGGATGGGGGGCGGACCGCACCGGGCAGCAGGCGGGGGGGCAGCAAACCAGGGATGGGGGGACAGCAAACCGGCAGTGGCGATTCAGGCAGCAGCAGAGAACGCAGTGGCAATCTATGTGGCAGAACGGCTCGGAGGAACCGCCCCCCCCCCGTTCCTACGCCACTGGCAACATGCACCCTGTTGGCACAGCTGCATCACTGCTGGAAAGTTAGTTAGGATTGGACTTGTCAGTGTGCAGTCAAAGTGACTAACACAAATCCAAGACAAGAAAAAAAATAAAGGAAAGTTTGTGGATCTTTGGCAAGGGGCCAAGGTTACTGATCTGTTACTGCGAAGCTTGAAAGTGTTGCATTGCATGGGCTGCAGTAGCAAGAGAGCCAGATCAGGTGAATCCCCCTGTGTAAAGGTGGAAGTTTCACAGACAGAAAGAAGGTCATGAAACAAGCCCTTGCATACAATTCTGGCAATAGCCTTAATCACTGGGGAAAGCAGGGCAAGGAAGCCATACTGCTTTCCAGGAGGGGAAGAGGTGTGTTAAGAGCCAGCCCACATTGGCTGAGCTTTGGCTACACTCAGCAAGAGAGGGAGAAAGGCTGGAAAGGAACGGGGGAGCAAGGTATTACTGATCCTGGGTGTCAGCTGGCATGTGGTGATCCTTGGATGGTGACTGGAATGAGGGTGACAATGCAGCACCTGCGGGTTAATGCTCCACAGACTGACAGCAAGGCAGGATAGCAGCGAACACAACAGAGGGTAAGGAACACAAGGTTCTAGTGCTCAGGATTTTAAAAGACTTCCCCCCTCCATAGAATCCAATGGGATCCTCAGTGATCAAGGGATCCTCCTTTGCTAGTTGAGGGACCCCTGTTGGGTTCTGCCTTTGTCTTCCACACCCAGTTGAGGATGTAGTGACTAGTTTGCTCATAAACAAGCCTCCTTGATTGGATTCAAATAATGGTGTTGAATCTGAGGCCTCCTGCCATCAGTCCACCAAATAGCCATGTTACTGGTCTGGCCCATTTTTTTCTGACAGGCCCTCAGCATGTATTGTACTGACGTGTGTCTCCTGCATGCCTTGACACAAAAGAAAATAAAGCATTGACCAACACCACCGTCCTAACAGCAGCTAACTAGGTGTCCCTGCAAAGTCCACAAGAAGATATGAAGGTGGTAGCCATTCCTTACTATAAAGGTAAAGGTAAAGGTGACCCCTGACAATTAAGTCCAGTCGTGTCCTACTCTAGGGTGTGGTGCTCATCCCCATTTCAAAGCCAGAGAGCCAGCGTTGTCCGAAGACGCCTCCGTGGTCATGTGGCCGGCATGACTCTCCTTGCCACAGCACGTAGCATGCGGCTGGAACACGGAGCGCTGTTTACCTTCCCGCAAGCAGTACCTATTTATCTACTCACATTAACATGCTTTGGAACTGCTAGGTTGGCAGGAGCTGGCCAAGCAACGAGAGCTCACCCCGTTGCGGATTCGAACTGCCAACCTTTCGATCGACAGCTCATGGTTCAGCGGTTTAACCCACTGTGCCACCTGCTGGCTCCCCAGAATTATACTGCCCCTGAACAGGGAGGTTCTATTTAGCCATCATGGTCAATAGCCACTGATGTTTCATCCTGTTAAAAAGCCCTCTGGCCATTAGCCAGCACCACTTTTCAGTACCATAAGTTAATAATGATACATTGCGTGAAGAAATACTTTTTTTGGGTCTATTCTGAACCTATTGCCAATTCATTTAATGGGGGTGGGGCAGAAGTCAGCAGTGCACTCTCATCCAAAGGGAAGCTGAGTCCTGCTGCTCCTAACATTTCACATTGGTCAGGGAAGTGGGGAGCAACTATAGAGAGAGATGTCCTGTGTAAGCACACACATTAAATAATTTGAGATATAATCTTAGTTATTGATACATGTGGTGAGAAGGAGAAAATGTTGCATTTCTGTTTCCTGCTGTCAAAATCACTAGTTGCCACCTCCTTCAATTTCCTGCCATACCAGAAAAATAACACTTTATTTGGTCTGCTAACACACTTGTGATAATGAGGAGGCCTGCTGTTCTGTGACCTTTGAATGGTCTTTGGCATCTTTCCTCTCTGATGTTATCTTTGCATCATGTAGAGTTTTCTTTTATTTTTATTTGTTTTTATTTTTCACATTTTTATATCGCCCTTCCTCCAAGGAGCTCAGAGTGGTGTACATATTTCCTCCCCTCCTTTTTGTCCTCACAACAACCCTGTGAGGTAGGTGGGGCTGAGAGATAGTGACTGTGTAAATATTGTATAATATTAAATATTGTGTAATGATTACAAAAGAATACAGGGTCACATGGGCAAATGTTGGGCTGTGTATTGTGGGCTTTTCTGTTTGTTGCTTTATATAGCACCATTTGCATTTGGCACTTTACAAGTAATGAGAAAACAGGTCTCTTTTCCAGTGAGCTCACAATCTAAAATCAACTAAGGGAGACGACAGATGAAGGGGATGGAAGTGGAAGCACGGTGTTTATATATGTATGTTGAGTTTAGTTACAGTATAATGTGGGGACTTCCTGGATAGCAGTGCCCACCTGTGGAATGCCCTCCCAAGGGATATGAGACTGGCTTCCCAGCCTTACCAGTGTCCACACTTACCAATGGCTTACCACACTTGCTCAGAGACGTATTTTTGCACCCACATGTTTATGCAAGCATGTGGGTTTCTAAGTGTCTTTGGTTGTTAACTCATGGGTGCACCCAAAGGAGTTTGGCATGAAAGATGAGGGAATCAGATCTAGATGCAAACACAGTGCCCTTTATTGGGAGGGGAGAGGCGGAACAGATCAACTCCTACTTTGTGTCCATCTTCTCCCAAAAGGGGGATTGTGCAAATATTTACTGTATGCTGGCTCATTGGCCAAGGGGGGGGGGGGAATGTGTGCAGCCCCACAAGAGTTACATGTATTCGGTCATTTGGACAGGATGCTGCATCCTAGAGTACTGAAAGAACTTGCTGATGCAGTCTCAAAACCTCTGTCAAAATATCTTTGAGAAATCTTGGAAGACAGGATCTGCCACAAGACCGGAAACAGGCTAATATTCTCCTGATCCTCAAAAAGGAGGACCCAGAAAATCACAGACCCATCAGTCTGACTTAAGTACCAGGAAAGATATTAGAACAAAGTATAAACTGTCAGTCTGTCCACATCTGGATTTCAATTCATTTATTACTAACTAAAACTAAAATGCCCATCTGATTGTAGGGCTTTCTTATTGGCAAGGTGTAATGTCATGCCATCAGAGTTACTTTATGGGAGATTTAGAGGGATTCCCTCTAGGGAAAGATGTTGTTCTTGTGCTGTGGGAGGTGTGGAATCTCTGCACCATATGTTATTTTATTGCCCCCTGTATAATGATCTACGTGAGAAATATTTATATCCGATCCTGTCCAATAGGGGGGGTTGGGGGGATCAGGAAAAAATCCGGATTATTTTACAGGGTGTAGATGCTGTATTAACAGAAAAAGTTGCAACCTACTTAAAGCGGATTGTAAAGAGGCGCAGTACGAGTCATATAGGTAGTGTATGCTAGGTTTAGGACTCGTCACCCCTACTTGTTATATGTCTATGTTGTATGTTATGTATGTTTTAATTATGCCAATAAAGGATCTGAATCTGAACTAAAAGTCAACATGAATTTGTCAAACTGGATGAGACAAAGTGGGTCTGTGTAGGGAGGGGCAGCAAACAAGTCTCTTGTTGCTTAAATCAGAGAGCAAGTCTATCCCAGAACCTTTTACTGGAGTCAAGTCTTATCAAAATAGCTCCTCTGATCTATTGTTCTTCAAGAGGCTTCTTCACTCGTCATCCAGTCAATTACCCCCGTACCTTCTTCCTTCGGCCAGAGGTGGGCAATGGCATGAATTCCTGCCCAACATCCCTTGCAGATCCACTATGGCCTCAGTTCTGACAGGCTCCCGACTCTTAATACATTTGCTCTAAATGTACATCTTATTTCCAAGCAACAATAATAATATAATATACAGTACAGTATTTATATACCGCCTTTCTGGTCATTGGATTTCTCCTCCGACTTTATTCAAAGCGGTGTACATGGGCAGGCTGTTCTAAACCCCAAAGGGTTTTTACAATATACCGTAATAACGTTCTAATCTTTCATAGAACCCTTCATTCGAGATGAAGACAAGAATCACATTTATCTATGAGGGGCCTGTTGCGAGGCCTATAATATCTTGACAATTGGCGGGCTTTCCTACTGGAAACATTCACATGAAGTTATGTTTCCAGATCCATCTGCCTGCAATATCCCCCCCCTCCCAATTAGACAGTTGTATTAGTCAGTTTCTCAGAATCTAAAGAGACTTGAAGAAGGCGAATACAGGTAGGCCCCCATATCCACTGATTCGCTATCCACGGTTTCAGTTATCCACGGATCGTGGGGACCCCCCCAGGCTTTTACTTTTTTCCCCAGTAAGCTTCGTTTCTTCCTTAAAGAAACAGGAGAAGCAGCCTCTGGCTGCTTATTACAGGCAAGTAGAACGAGACTAAGTCCTAGAGAAGCTCTGCAAGGTTTCTGTTAACCTTGCAGAGACTCTCTAGGACTTAGTCTCATTCTACTTGCCTGCAATGGAGGCTGCTTCTCTGTTTGTTTTAAGGAAGAAACAAAGCTTGCTGAAAGAAAAATAAGAGCTGGGGGGAGGGCAAGCATGCCTGCCTGCAGGGGAGGCAGGGTGGGGGGGGCCCTCAGGAAACCATGGAGGGGGTGTTCGCTCTTATCCACGGTTTCAAGTATCCATGGAGGGGCCTGGAACATATCCCCAGCGGATATGGGGGCCCACCTGTAGTTTGGAGATCTACTATTCTAGAGGATGATTTGTGAATTGAGAATTAGATGTTGTCCTTTGGAATACTGACATATCAGCCTCTACAAAGAAAGCGTCTTCATACTTTTTCCTTCTTTTTTAATAAGAGGTCTTCTTTAGTTTTAGACTAAAACATTTCATTCACATACTTAAATTAAGGCAAAATGGAGAATAACTTGAAGTTCATGAGGGGATTGTGCCACTAGATGGCAAACTCCCTCTTTTCTGGAAAAGAAAACCCCATTTTGTTTGTGTGCTTGAAATATGATCTGGTTGGACTCTGAAAGAAACAGCACCTTGCCTGGGCTAGAAGACAAAGCTGATTAGTGAATGATGGCAAGTTTCTAGGGAGAATAATCCCTAGTTGGGAGTTGAGAAGCCTATAAATACTTTGAGTACTGTATATTTCAGAGGATGTGGTAGTAATGGTCTTGGTTTCATGAAACGTAGGAATAAATGCAAATAAATACTATGATGTCTGGTACAGTCTGATACGTTTTTAAGCCAATAATGTCATTCCTTATAATAACTGAGTGAACTGAACACTATTGAATCAACAAGGAATTTGAAATAAAACTGATCCAAACAATCTTGTACTTAGTTTGCATTATACAATAATGTATGTTTAAGCTTCCTCACAGATGTATTTTTGCATGTTCAAAATAAAACCAGAATAATGTCATTATCTCATGGTGCTACTAATTCTGTAGACCAGGTTTTCTTTATGCTTACAAGTTAGTTAAAGTGATATCTGGGCAGTATTGCCATTGTTTCAATGCAGCATCACAGCAGGATATGTACTAGCAAACACATACATGATGTGGAAACATTGTGGAATTACCACTATTGGCATGCATGCCTGAGTGATAACTTTTTTCTTTCACAGTCTTGTGCTAGAACATCCACCAAGAAGACTGTTCCTTACTGTCCCTTATATTTTGGCCTCTTCCCTGGCTAAGATGCCAATAGATAACTCCACCCTCTGGATAGAGCTCCACCTATTCCATATGTGACTCCCAAGTATAATCCCAGAAGCAAGTAGTGATGTGACTGGCAGGAGTTGTCGTGAGGTTCAGTCATCCCCACTCCTGCCATTACTCCCAACCCAGGTTTGAACTGTGGCATTATGCAGCTGGCTGCTTTGATCCTAAAGGTAAAGGTGACCCCTGACAATTAAGTCCAGTCGTGTCCAACTCTAGGGTGTGGTGCTCATCTCCATTTCAAAGCCGAAGAGCCAGCATTGTCCGAAGACACCTCCGTGGTCATGTGGCCGGCATGACTCTCCTTGCCGCAGCGCGTAGCATGCAGCTGGAACACAGAGCGCTGTTTACCTTCCCACAAGCGGTACCTATTTATATACTCGCATTAACATGCTTTGGAACTGCTAGGTTGGCAGGAGCTGGCCAAGCAACGAGAGCTCACCCCGTCGCGGGAATCGAACTGCCGACCTTTCGATCGACAGCATATGGTTCAGCGGTTTAACCCGCTGCGCCACCCGCTGGCTTTGATCCTACCACTCTCTAAACCTGCTGCATCACCTGATTCAGTCGTCTCTTCAGGTTTCATGCTGGTCCTTCCATCACAGAAGATTTGCGATTATTATTATTATTATTATCATTGTCGTCGTCGTCGTCGTCATCGTTGTTAACTGTAGATTTGTTACACCATGGATCCCGGACCCACGAATGTAAACGCTAAAAACGCGGTTTAAAGAAAATAAAGCCTCCAAAGTGCCATTTTACCTTTTAAAAGCCAAACCACTGTGTTTCCAAGTCTCCACAAGGCTTCTTGAACCCGCATGACCCACTTCCAGGTTGCGCAAAAGTGCTTCCCCTCTCCCAGCCTTGTCCCAGGGTGCTTAGGAGTTATTAATGCTATTTAGTAATTTGTTTTAATTTGTATTAGGATTTTGTATGAATTTTTAATCTTATGTAAGTCATTTTGGGTCCCCCTATGTGGGGAGAAAAGTGGGATAAAAATCCAATAAATAATAATAAATAATAAACAGCCCAATCCTTTGTGGGCCTTACACCGCTAAACCCAGCATTCTGGTGGCGTACTAGCAAAACACAACACGTCATTTGAAGCAGCCGGATCACCACTGCAAGCAACGATCAGCGGAGGTGGCCTGCCACTGGATCCTCCATGTCCTTCAGCATCAGTAAGTCAGCGCAGGGGGCAGGAGGGAGCTGGGGAGAGGATGGAATGAGGAGGAGATGAGGCAGAGCAGGGGCTGGAAAAGGGGTGGTATCAGTGGCAGCAGCAGCAGCAGCACCGCCAATATCCTATTCCCCTTCCAGGCCTTGATCCGCTTTCTCAGGTCAACTCTAAGTAGACCCATTCCTGCACCAGAAGCTTACTCCTGTGTAAGGGAACAAATGTTCCTTTATGAGAAGACGTTCTCCAGGACTGCAGAGTGCAGCACATCGTTGTGATCATTACTGTGATTTTATAAAGCACCTACAAATTTGAACAGAATCTTTGTGTTGCTTTCCTAGTGTTTTTCTAGAAACTATATACAGTTGGCCTTCGGTATCTAGGGGGGTTCTATTCTTGGACCCCGCAGATGCTGAAAACCATGGATAGTCAAATTTACTTTTTAAAAAGCATCGTTTTAAATTGTGGTTTTAAAACCGCTTTTCTTACCATTGTAGAGCGGCAGGAAGGCAGTCTCTGGCACACTGGCGTTGGTGGAGGTGGGGCGGAACACTAAGTTCCGCACCGTGCTGACCTCCATTATTCACTGGCACGAGGTGGCCCCACCCCCTCACCTTCGGAGCCATTCAGTGCGGTGAAGGCAACGCACAGGAGACTCCAGCGACGCCACTGCTTTGGCAATTAGAACGGCTATTTTCAGATTGCACCAAGGCAAGCGACCCACTCCCTTAGCCCTGGTGTGCTGAAGAAGGCAACGTGGAAGTGATTAAATGCTTCCATGTTGCATTCTGGGGTGACGAAGGGAGGGTGTCGCAACCTCGGTGCGACTTGGAAATAGCTGTTCTAATTGCTAGAGACTGCCTGCTGCTGCTCTACAATGGTGAAAACAGTTTTAAAACCACGATTTAAAGGGACTTTTTTTTTATTTAAAGGATCGGCAGAACCCTTCTTGTCCCCAGCGGCCATCCGCGCTGAGTCTAATCCGCAGATGAGAAGGGCTGACTGTATTGTTTTCATTCTCTGATGTGTAGTAGTCAGGCCTTATCAAGATTGACAGTCTGGAGGAAAGTACGGTAACGGTAAGTACTACTCCTGTACTGACCAAGCAGATACTTGAGCTGAAAGCTCACAGATCAGCAAGCATGCAGGCTATCAGGTAAGTGGATAAGCAATGATGGGTAGCTGAGCTGGGACAACTGGACCAACCAGCAGCTTTCTAGGGCCAGGTGGAATCTTATTGGTACTTTGTGTTATCCAGCTCTGCTGAGCTCTTACTGCAATACTGCCTGCTGGTCATCTACACTGCAGGGGTCTGAATAGCTACAGAGAGTAGCTGAACAACTGCCAAGCTATCACAGTGGCATAGAGTAAAGAGCCCAGCTTCCAGAGACTAAGTCCCCCAGTTCAAGACCCCTAGCACCTTACAGGCCTGATCTTACTAATGACATATAGCCGGAGAAATCCACAAGCTGATTACACCAGGATATATGACAAGAGACTTGTACATAAAAAATTGTTGGATTGCAATGGCTGGCAGGGTGTGTACACATGCACAATTGCCCTAACCACAGGTGTTCCATATGAGATCTTGAATGAACAAAAGACAGCAACGTTGGCTTTTCAAGCCATCATTCCTTGTAATTAGAACTACAAAAGTGAACCTCCTATACCAAGAGCCAAACTCCATAGTACCCTGTCTGGCTCCCTCGTTGGCTGTTCAAATACACAGACTCAGCCCAAAGCAGTACACTCATCCCCTTCTTAAAATGTACGTGACCACATGTGAACCATTAATATCCATGCAAGTACCACAAATAATAAAGTACTGGGGTGCAGTGACTGTAATCTTGAGTGCCCTTGTTGGGAGAAAGGCGGGGTATAAATTCTTTAAATAATAAATCATTAAATAATAATCTGTGGAACTCCTTGCCACAGGATGTGGTGATGGCACCTGGCCCAGATGCCTTTAAAAGGGGATTGGATAGATTCATGGAAGAAAAGTCCATCACAAGTTACAAGCCATAAGCAACCTCCTGGTTTTAGAAGTAGGTTTTCTCTGTGCCAGGTGCAGGGGAGTGGCAGCAGGAAACAGATTATCTTGTTGGCTGTGTGCTCCCTGAGGCATCTGGTGGGGCCACTGTGAGATATAGGAAGCTGGACTAGATGGGCCTTTGGCCTGATCCAGCAGGGCTCTTCTTATGTTCTTATGACTGTAGGTGTGAGAGTTGACAACTGAAAACTGGAAGTGCACTGACTTCAGGAGATCATGGGCAGTTAACCAGCTTATGCCCCAGATGATTAGAAAGTGAGAAGACTGAACTAGGTTGCACTGGAGTTTCTCCTGGTACAAGTATGGATGTACCTTGTATGAGGGCATGCGTGTTCACAACTTTACTGCCAAACATTAACTCATGAATAGTTGTTGCATCTTATGAACTACTATCTCGTAGTAAGTGAAATTAACATCTGTCTCAGTGATCTCTCACAATAGTCAGCGATACAGCAGCCCCTTTCCAACCTCTCTCAATGGTTTCAGCAGCTGCAACATGTCAACAGAGCAATCAACTGATATCCTTTGCAAATTCACTTGTCATGCTTGAATAGCATTCAGTTTGAAAGCATTTGTTGGATAGTGCACCAATTTGATAAGAAATATTGACTGTTTTACAGAAAACACAGGAATGAGATGGTGAACAGTAATTCTGGGATGATACAGAATTCTTTGCTGGAATAATGGAGGGCATTGTATTACAATGGAGTTTTCCTTACCATTTTAGTACTGTTAAGTATTGATGCTTCATGAGTTGTTGCTCCTTTAAGGGAACCTCTGTTTTCAAAATCAAGATTGTCAGTGACATCTTGAATGAGCCAACTGGGTTCATTAATTTGCTAACTAAACATATTCATTCAGTGTCTATATATCTGGATCTGAATTCTACAGTCAGATGTGAAAGTGGAAATAGTGTACAACTTCATAATTATTAATTGTTTAATTTCTGATAGCAATCTATTTGACAATAATTGTAACATGTTCATTGATTTTTCTGTAACATGTTCATGGCATTTTTTGGATATGGATAGCATAATGTGGATAGTGTATTCACTCAAGTGCCATAATCCATGAGATATGGAATTTTGGAATGATACTATATGGCCTCCTTACAATTCTGACCTTGTGAGAATGTTTTGGGAAGTTCACAACTTCCCTGCCAAATATTTATCAACAAGCATTTTGACATAAAAGCAATAAACAATGAAAGCCTAGCTGACATCTGAGCAATGAAAGGCTAGCTGACTATGAGATCTCAATGTCTTTGATCATTATGGTGCTTGTCAGTCTGCTATCAGTCTGCTTACATAGGCTGCCTTTTTTTTTCAGCTAGAAGCACTAGAGAGGCACTTCTCCTCCTAACACGCTAGGGTCACATACATTTTTCAGCTTCTATCACGCTCGTCACACTTGCAATCTTTCCTTCAAGTTTGAAGCTATTGACATGGCGGCCTCCATGCAGCGTGTGGAGATAGGACATAGCGGCACCCAGCTTCAACAAAGCCCTTCATTGAACTACAAAGCACCCTGAACTAAGTTTGACACCGTTTGTTAATGAATCCAGCTAGTGGCATGCTAGAGGCATGCTAGCGACGTCACGCTGCTAGTTTCTATTTGAAAAACAAATTCAGCTATAGAGTGTTGGCTTCTCTTGCCTGTGCATAGGAAATGTCTGCAGGAACTAAGGAATTCTGGGAATTGCAGTTCTTGAAAGAGCATGTCCCATACACTGACTCACATCTCTCTGGCTGCATATGTTTTTCAGCTAGTAGTGCCAGTAGCGCACTATAGGAGTATGTAAGAGCGCAATCCTATTCTAAGCTAGGGCAGCGGAATGAGCGTTCCGCTGCCCTAAGCCGTCGTGAAAGTGCCGTAAAGCACTTTCGTGACGACTCACGAGCAGGGAAGGCTGACGCAAGGCCGGTCTGCCCTGCTCTGCTGCCTGGACCATCTCCCGCCCTCCGCCAGACCCAGGTAAGGATCCAGCGGAAGGGGTGGTGGTTTGGGAGCAAACGGCGGGGGCCGATAGGACCAGCCGATCAGGGAGGGGGCGGGGATCGGCCTCGGCCAAATCCTGACCCCCGCCAGTCGGCTGAGCCATTACACGGCCTCCTCCGACTTCCACCAGCAAAATGGCTGGCGAAATTCTGAGGAGGCCAATCGGCCCCAGCCGCGGTTACACTTGGAGAAGGGGACGAGAGTTCCCTTCCCCGAGTAGACTTTCCTCCGTGGGGAGCCTGCTGCAGGCTGCCCATGGCGGAGCTCAGGATCCGGCAGGTGGCCTTGGTTGCCCGGCGGATCTTTACAACAGGATTGGGCTGCCCGTCTCCTCCCAGCATGCTATGGTTACATATGTTTTTGAGCTTCTAGCATGCTCGTGACACTTGCAACTTTTCGTTCAAGCTAGAAGGTATTAAACATTGCAGCCTCCAAGCATAACTGATGCGCTACGAATGTTGCCTCAAGGCCACCATGAGGAGCGGGTCGAATGTGAGCTTTGCTGCTGCCGCCATCTTGAGAAGGGTTTTTCAAAACCCCTTTGTTTATTCAAGAACTACCATTTTGAATTAATTCAAAACAGCTAAGGTGGTTTGGAACATTTTGCCATCTTCAAATTCCGATCCCAGCTCTTGTAAATAAATATTTAACACCGCGAAAGCACCCTGAAGTAAATTCAATGCTATTTTCTGCGCTTGTTGTCATTTGAGAATGAATCGTGCTAGAAGCATGGTAGAGAGGCAGCTAGTGACATCATTTCCTGCTATCTGCTAGCTGAAAAACATATGCAGCCTAGCCCATGTCTCTCAAACGACAAATCTTAACATTTTCTGTACAATCTCTCTCTCTCTCTCTCTCTCTCTCTCTCTCTCTCTCAGAGCAGTGATTCTTAATCTGTTTTGGGTCACGGATCCCTTTAAGAATCTGAGGAAATCTTTGGATCCCCTCCCCCAAAATGCACATAAACACATACAACATTTTTTACTCCTGGTTCACAGGCTCCCTGAGACATCCATGTACTCCAGGTTAAGAATCCCTGTTCTTAACTGGGCCTGCAGTTCTGTCTTCAGAATGTTGCTTGTTGTGTTATTTAATCATTCTCTGTACAAAAGGAAGCAGTAATATATTACAATTACACTACAGACAAATGCTTATGTAAATCTTATGAAAAGCAGCAAAGAAATATTTTAATGTCTATCATGATTACTCATACAGTATAATAATTGAGGGCCCAATCCTATCCTCCTCCTGCCAATGCAGCCACGCCAAAACGGCTTACTCTGCATCCTGCGGGGTGGCAGTTGCGTTGGTCTTCTCTGTGTAACAAATGGGGTAAGCCTCCAAGGCCCGGCTGGGCCTATTCAGATCTGAGTCAGCAAAATCAGTGGCACAAGTCTGCGCGGGCCTGGGTTGGGGGATCAGGTCCAAGAAGAGGGCTTGGATTCGGTGGACACCGCTGCCCCCGAACCCACCCCCTTCCTGGACCTGATCCGTCCTGTTGCCTCCCCGTTCCACTCACCACCTGTCCCTGTTCCACCCTCCCCCCACCACACTCCATCCCACCTCCCCTGCTGAAAAGTGGCAATTCTCAGTGAAGCCTTAGTTGCTTTTCATGGTTGTTCAGAGGGTGGATATGAGTTGCGATGAATCAATTAAAGCCTCTTCTGACACACACGTAATGAGTTTCTGGGCCTGTTCTACCGGTTTGTCTAGAGGGGAAACAATAAGAACATGACTATTGTAATTAGGACAAGGCGGGTGCAGAGGCGGGTACATCAACTCTGAAGTTAGCATTTCCACATACAGGACGACTGAACAGCTTTGAAGTGACCACTGTTGGAAACATCCAACAGGGAGTACAATGGTGGAGCAAGAGATATGGCTAGAATGTGCCTCTCGTCAAGAAAAATGTAAGTTTTATATAACATCAAAGCTTGACTATATACAAAGCATGAAGAAAACAGTGATGGGATAGTCCTCAAACAAATATCAAGAGAGGAAGTAAAAATTAATTGTAAGCTTCTAATCGTAGCATTTACAATGCAAAATGCCTGATGTGAAGTTTGGAAGGAAATTTCCTGCTTTAAAGAAATAGATTGTTTGCTTGATGGAAAAATTGACAGGGAAAGTGAGTTTTCTGCACGTTTTAACTGGGTGAGAGACTGAGATGTTGTGACCAGCAGAAGTTTGTGGGAAGTCAATTCTTCTCCTTGTCTAAATATCAGCGGAGATTCAGTGTGCGGGTAATTAAACTTTGTTTGTTGAGGGGGGAGAAGCAGCGATGTTACTGAAGACTTCTCCACACATTTTATTACCGTATTTAAAATAGTTATACTATTTCACTTTTCTTCCTTTGTCAAGACACCCAAGGCAACTAACTTTAAATGCATTATTTTTGTATGTGGAAGCAAACCTGGTTTGCAACAAACCTGGTTTGTCAAGCATGTGAAAGGGAGTTGCAGCCAGTCCTGGGCTTTCTGATGAGCCTACCTCATTTGTACATTACATTTTTAAGTATATGCTTAAAACCTCTTACATGTACCCCTAAAACACCTCCATGATGCTTTGAAGTAAAGAAGAGAAATGCCTGGATTTTTTCATACCCATTCACATGTACCATAGCTGAACCCTTAGACTCAAGTAGCCCAGAACTACTGAAGCTATCCGTAGTTCTCTTCTTCACTTCAAAGCATCATGGAGGGTCAGGGCTGGCCCAAGTCCTCCTGACGCCCAAGGTGGCATGCCAAATCCTTTCCCCCTTACCCATTGATGTGCCAGCCTGCACTCCTTCCACTCTCCAGTGTTCTAGCTCAGAACTTTCCTCCCCTCCTCTTCTAATCTAGGAAGGAGAAGGAGGAGCAATGGAGGCAAGAAGGCAGACAGAGATTAGCATCCCTCCACCAATGCTGCCTACGACAACTGCTTCAGTTGGCCTCATGGATGAACCGGCCCTGTAGAGGGTGCACAGTTTCGAATGGAGAAGTTTAAATTATCATGGTTCTGAGGAAAGGCTAATACCTCTCTTACGTCCATACCATGCCCTAGATTCCCTTACTCACAAGAAGTCAATTTTGTGGTAGTTTATATGTAAAGTGGGGAATGGGAGCAGTCTGAAAGGGCCCCCTTCAATTGTGCAATTGCATCTTTCACAGGCAGCAGTGGAAACCCTCTGGGTACACGAGGCCACTCCTGAACATTTTGCAAAATTCTACATCATATAATACAGTTATGACAGAAACATTTTTAGCTATAATTACAGTAATCTAGGATTAAAGATAAAATACCTATTATTGTAGGAAAACTGCCAGATACTGTTGCATAAATGGCATAATTTTATTTAGAGTGCTGTTCTTCTCCTTCCTTCATGAAAACAATAAAGAGCCAGTTCAGATGTGTCTGCTGGCCCCTCTTTTCTGCATTTATGGAGCAAATACACCATGTGTGCACATGCTCCACTCACCAGCATTTTTTCACTTAACCATGTGTAGAGGGACAATTCAGATCCCCCCCCCCCAGTTTAGTAGAAAATAAACCTGTTTATTAACAGCCCAATACTATCCTGGGCCAGCGGTGCTGGTGCAGCATCTGCTGCATGCTATGGGCTGGCTGGGGACCAGGCACTGATGGAGAGGTAGGTAAAAAAGCTTTTTACTTACCTACTCCACTGCATCATGATCCTCAATGGGTCTACTCAGATCTGTGCCAGCATTTTGGCTGGTGTAAATCCATTCCTAGTGGCCTGGGGGGGGGGGGGGGGAGGTAGCGTGTTAAGGCTGGGCTGGGGACATAGAATATCAGCAGAGCTGCCACCACTGATATCTGCTCTCAGCCCACCTTCAACATGCCTCAGGCCGGCCCCAATACCCTCTCCAATCCTCCCCAGAATGCCCCCTTTGCTGACTTACCTGCTCTGGCGGGGGCTGGGGGCTCCATTGGCACATGCCCAGGGTTGCCAGTCATTTGCTCTGATGGCCCTGGTGTATGCCTCACTGGCTTAGACCAGTGGTCCATCTTAGCCAACATTTTGTTTCCACAGCAGATGTCACTAGGCACTTGCAAGCAGCACATGAAGATGATGGCCTTCTTTCGTTTGTGCTCTGTATTTAGAACAGGGGTGGCCAACCTTCCACCATTAGGGCTACTGTGTTCTTAAGAGTTGTGTAGAAGACAGAATTTAGGCAGCTGCAATTGCTGATGGTGCTGCTAAAGCAGCTGCACCTGCTGAAATGCCCTCCCCTATACTACCATTACAGGGCCAGGAGCATTCATGTTGAAAGGTTGGCCTGGCCACCCCTGATTTAGAAGTATGCAGCCTCTATACATAGATGTTCCATTAAGACATCGTGCCTGCTACTAGTCGCAATTGCCTAATATTTATTAGCCATCCAAGCTGGTGGTCATCAGTACAAGAAAGCCTTGTGTACAGTCTTGCATAAATGTTTAACTAATTCAAAGTGGGGAATGCTGCCAAACTACTTCCTGAGTGTCTTTCCCAAAATGTTTAGAAAGTCCAGTCTTAACTGTGTGCTTGAACTGCCTGTCGAGGTGAGCATGCCCACATGCTGGCTCGATGACCATCTCAGTCATCACAAGTCTTGTTATAAAGGTCAAAGAGCCTGGGAAGGATCGTTCTGTTTCCTCCTCTGTACATTATTTCCCAGATTAGTCATTTTTGCGTGGTTTGGCATTAGTAGTATCATCAAATGCTGACTTCCATGGTTTTCTGAACTGAGAGAGAACACTGTAGAAATGCTTCTATAGGGAAATGTTCTGGTCAGGCAGGATGCTAATTTTTTTATAGGCATCATCAACCCTCCCATAAAGCACCTGGATGACCCATCAATCTCAGTGAAAGTGAGGTCTGGTCTGTAAGTGCACCAGCAAGAGGTGACAGAATGGACTGCACCACTTCAGGGGAATCACAGTTTTGAATGCTCACTTCCATTGGGGGGAAAAAAATCCTCCCTGCAAGTGGAAATAGCATACCAGGAAACAGACTGAGTTTGAATCTTTCTCCTGTGTTGTTTGTTGTGCTGTGTTGTTTTTATTTTCAGGACGTTTTCTTCCCCGTGTGGAGAAATATGTAGAGATGTACACTCCACTCTACTAGCTCTTTCACTGTAAGTCAGTAGCATAGCCAGGCTGGGTCCAGGGGGTGGTGGTGCTGTGCCCCGGGTGACAGCCGCGGTCTCCTCATAAGGAGGAATCGCAGTGGCAGCTTTCTGCTCCACAGGTGCTTTTTTGCAGCCGGAGTGGCTGCGTCTGCAGCCACGGAGGTTTTTTGCTCCTTTTTGGCGCTTTGGATGGCCCCACCCGCCTGCCCCAGCTCCTAGAAGGCTTCAAATGAAGCCTTCCGAGAGTGCAGGGGATGGGGCGATGGCACAAAATGCATCACTCCCCCCCGGGCATGCTAGCAATGCCACTGCTATAAGTGTATCTCCTTGTTTAAGAGAATTGTAGTGCCCATGCTAGAGGCCAGTGGGTGGCGCAGTGGGTTAAATCGCTGAACCATGAGCTGTCGATCGAAAGGTCAGCAGTTCGAATCCGCGACGGGATGAGCTCTCGTTGCTTGGCCAGCTCCTGCCAACCTAGCAGTTCCAAAGCATGTTAATGCGAGTAGATAAATAGGTACCGCTTGCAGGAAGGTAAACAGTGCTCCGTGTTCCAGCTGCATGCTACGCGCTGTGGCAAGGAGAGTCATGCCGGCCACATGACCACGGACAACGCTGGCTCTTCGGCTTTGAAATGGGGATGAGCACCACACCCTAGAGTCGGACACAACTGGACTTAATTGTCAGGGGTCACCTTTACCTTTGCCTAGTGCCCATGCTAGTTCTTGCTCTCCATGAGCGGTGTCATTGCACCTACACAAAGGCTGTTGCACATGCTTAGAAATGCTACAGCAGATAAGTGCTCTATAATAGGAACAGCCTGCAAATCAGCAGTAATTTATGCAGTTTTCAGTGGCAGCAGCAATTTAGCCATCCCTGCCAAGTTAGACAGAACCATATACTATACAGACATTTCAGATGTTAATTCTAACCTCCAGTGAAAACCAGCAGGCAAGCTGCATCCAGAGTGAGTCACATGAAGCACTCTGAACTGAGCCAGCCCTACCAGCATAACCCCACCCTGGTCAAATAAAATAGAGTGTGGCGGCGCTGGAGTGTAGAGGAACCCCCAAACTGGTGCTCTTGTACGCAGAAGAAATAAATAAGTTTTTGCTATACCCTGACCATCAAATGTTATTTTCACTGCTAGTCTTCTTATTTTGCACATTGTTTGCAACATTAATTGGAAAATGTGCATATATGAGCCCCTGCAAGGTGCATCCAGCCGACAGGGAGAGGGTTTGGCTCCACCGATCAGCTGATTGGCAGAGCAACAATCAGTGATTCATGGCCATCTGACAACGGGGCAAATGAGCAGCAGTTGGCTGGAGCATGGCTGGGCTCATTAAAGGGCTTCTTTGGGGGCAAGAGGGGAGGCGGGAGGAAGGACAGCAGATGCAACCAGAGAAGCAGAAGGAAGGAGAACAGACAGGACCAGAAAGCTGGGAGGAGAGGACAGGGAAGAGGAAGAGAGGAGGAGGCAAGAGGAGCAGGAGGCGCCAGAGTGAAGAGACAGAGAAGCCGGAAGACCTAGGTGAGAGGCTGAAGGAGGGATGAGGTTCTGAGTCCAGGGGGAGTGGCTCCACTTGGAGGCAGCCTGGCTGTCTGGGCAGAGGCTCACTAGGGGGGCATCTTCAGCCTGGCCCAACCTGGGAGAGGGGCTGAAGTGATCTGCTAAGGTGCTCCCAAGCCCATCAGTAGCAGAGACTGGATGAACTCATAATCCAGCAGGAAGCATGGGGTGTGAGATACCCTGGGAGACCCCACCCCAGGCTACATTACTGAAAGAGGGCCTCCACATAGGGCACCAGGTGAGCTGTGCCAAGGGGGAGGGATGAAACTGAGGGGTGACCACCTGAGGAGGAAGGCCAACTCCTCCCCTTTTTCTGTGCTTTACTGTTGGCCCCAATAAAAGGACTGTGAGCTGCACAGAGTGTACCGGCCTGGTATGTTGGTGAGTTTCACCAGCCCCCTGGAGGTGGAGCTCCACCCCTGGGAGGAGGAGGAAGTGGAGATGACAGTGTGTTACCTGAAGCAAACAAATAGCTTGACAGCAATTTAAGGGACAGATTAGACATGCATAAAATGCATGTTATTTAAGCATGCTTCCTACCAGAAGCATGTTTTCTGCCCAATCCAGCGTACCGGTAAATCTTTAGGCGGCAATGCAGTGGCAACACTGCGGGCTATGCTGCATCCTGTGGGGATTTTTGGCAGCTGGAGGTCTCCTTGAGGTAAGGGGACATTTGTCCCCTTGCCCCTGGGTAAGCCCCAGCAGCAGCTGCAATGAGTTAACTCAGACCTGTGCCAGTGATATCGCTGGCACAAGTTTGCTTTGATCTATGCAGGCAGATTGGGCCCAGGAAGGGGGTTTGGATACAACGTGCGCTGGGGCCGCCGATCCCACCGCCCTCCTGGATCTGATCCACCCACCCCTATCACTGACTTCCCCCACTCCTGTTCAGCCCCCCTCCCTGCCCTCTCCCACCCCCACCTCATTCTCCCCTTACCCCTGCACTCTACTTACTTGCTCCGGTGGGCCTACCGACAACCGTGGGAAGGCTTCAGCCGTCCCGCTGACACAGTGGCTCTCTGCACTGTTGCAAAGCACTTTACGGTGCTTTTGCAACAGTGCGCGCCAACAGAACATGCATTCCACTGGTCTGGTGTGCCACTTGGTCAGGATGTGGCTGTTAATTTTATAAAACTGCCCAATGTGAGGGGAAGGACCCTGGCCGGAACTGGGACTCGCAAGAAGAGGGAGCTTCACTCTTCCCTTTCCTGTGCCATTATAGAGGTGAAAGTCACTGCTAAAGTGGTAGTTTTGACTTGGAAGCAGCTGTCTACCTCTGCATGTCCCATTTCTGACTGGGGTTGTACCCTGAAGAGCTTCCCATTGGAAGCATGCTGAAACAGCAAGGAACTGTGCACACATCTAACCTGGCCCGCCATTTACCCCAATTTGAATTCTTCTAGGAAGAGAACAAAAATGTGTTGATGATATGTTCAGTGCCCCATATTTGCACTTTGGGGTTTATTGTTACAACCCTTTTGTTTATTGCCCCAAGTTTTAATAGGAGTGATAAAATCCCATTAACCAGACAGACTACCTCCTCTGAAGCCTTTTGTCAGTGCTACGAAGCCAGCAAGAAATACTATAGGGAATGAATACATTGCCAATCTCAGCGGGATCAATTTCCAGTAAGCAGATTTGCTGTTGTTCATTTTACAGCCCAATAAGAAAGACAAGAAGCCTTATAGGCCAATGCAATACCAAGCTTTCATGCTGTTCTTTGCTAGGCAGTGACTCATCTGTTTGCATCCACTCAAATAGTCCAATATTGAAAACATAACAAGCTTGGGCAGGCTAATTAGTGCTGTGAATGAGCAAGAGGGCAGATGGACCACACTGTTGTCAGTGAAAATGAGGAGTTGCAGCCAGAGTTCTTGGGTTGGCAGCACCTTATGGGCAGACGTGTAGTCCAGACGGGATTGTGGCAGGGAGCAGAGCTCTGGGGCTTCTGGTGACCTAATCAGCAGGGAGTGTTCACGTGCTGCCTTTGAAACTTTTTTCAAAGGACCTTAGCCAAGCAGAAGCATCAGGGTCTGCAGGAGTCAAACTGACAGCCCAATCCTATTCCCCGCCAGCAGCACCGATGCAGCTGCGCCAAAAAGGCACATGCTGCATCTAGCGGTGGGGGAGCGACCTGAGGGCAAATGGGAGGTAAGTATAAACATTTATATACTTCGCTCCCCCACCGCTAGATGCAGCATGTGCCTTTTTGTACTTTTTGTACATTTATACTTACCTCTGTGCAAGCCCTGGGGTCACCTATGGGTCTCCTCGGACATCTGCCACCTGTTTGGTGGTGTATGTCCGAGGAGATAAAAGGGGTGGGGAAGTTTAAAATTGGGGGGATAAGATCCAGTGTACATCATTGCCGTTGGATCCACCCACTCTCTGCTACCAGTTCCTCCTCCCTCGTTACCCATTTACAACCCCAGTCATCCTACTTCCTTCCCCTCCCCACCCGCAGCCTACCCCTACTGCTGACTTACCGAGTCTGACAGGCACAGTGGAGTCCGGCGGCGAAGCTGCAGTGCTGCCACCTCTTGCGGCAGCACTTGCAGAATTGCCGCTGATGGAGCACTGCGTCTGCCATCCATTTCATGACAGCAGAAGACTCTTCCACTGTCATAAAACCCTCTGCCTGACAGCAGAGACATTTGTCCAGGGATATAAGTGGCTGTCTAGGCCATTGCCTTTCCCAAGCACTACCGGAGAGACAGTATGTAGCTCATGTTATATTAGCTGCACAATCCTATCTAGCACTGTCTGCTGGCGCTGGGCTCAGCACCGGCGACGCATGCCACAAATGTGCTGGAAAGCACGTTTGTGAGATGGCGCCAGTGGGAAGGCCTACGCCATCCCATTGGTACTAGCAGAGGCCCAACGCACACTGGAGCAGGTACGTTCCACTCCGAGCATTGGGGGAGGGGCAGGGAGAGTGTAATGGGACTGGGGAGGATGGTGTGGGGGGACGATCAGGTCTGGAAGGGGTAGGATTGGCAGAGGAGGCCTCCACCGTATCCTATTCCCCCGTCCCCGGCCTGAGAACCCTACATGGGGCTTCTCTGACCTGTTCCAGCTATTTGGTCCAGATCCGAGAAGCCCCATTGAGCAGGCTGGGACTCTACATGGAGACCTCCAGCCTGCTCAATTCTAGCGTGTGAGCTGTGTGGTCCCGCTGCGCCAGCACTGGATAGGATTGGGCTGCTCGTCTACACTCCTATGCAAATATACCTGGGAGTGAATCCTATTGAACACAGTGGGACTTTCTTTTCAGTAAACATGTATAGGCTAGCACTCTGAGGGCGCAATCCAAACCTACTTAGGCCACCATTGTAACCAGCGGCCCAGCGAAAACGGGAGGTCCCAGAATGGAAAGGGGATTCAAATTCTCTCCAAAAGGGGAATTCAAAGGGGGTTTGAATCCCCTTTACATTCTGGGGCTTCCCGTTTTCGTTAGGCCGCTGGTTACAACGGCGGCCTAAGTAGGTTTGGATTGTGCCCTCATATACCTTTTATTTTATTTGGGTTTTTAAAATCCAATTTTTCATTTTTTGTGCATTTGTTTAAAACTATTGCAACTCACTTGAAGAGCCTGGAATGAAATGAACCGGTTGTTTAAATGAATAATAACACTCAGTAGAAATACGTGGCAGGAGAAGAAAGCACTCTAATGAAATGTAAAGTTGATTTGTTGTTGTTGTGGTATAGATTTAATGGGGCATGGCTATGGGATGTGTGTGTCATGATGTGCCTCACCATTTACCACTATCCAGTCAAAGTTACTGTAAGCATTATTCAATCCCAGTGATTTCATTGGGAGAGATTTATGGCTGCATCCTATGCACACATGGATTGAGTGAGCTCCATCCTACACAGTGGCACTTACTTCCAGGGAAACATGTATAGAACTGCAATGCAGAGCATGTCCATAACTCTTTCATTGAAATAAATGAGGCTTAGGTGTGCTCATGTGTACATCTGTATGTACACATGTATGAGCTGCCCTAGGGTTCCATTTAATCACATACATTTACTGTTCTTGCATGCACACAGGAGCCCATAATTGCCCTTTGTCCTAGGGTCCAGTGCACATAGGAGAATGGAAGGAGGAAATGATTTATAACTCAATCCTATACATGTCTACTCAGAAGTAAGTCTCATTGATGACCATGGGACTTCCATATGCGTGCGTGTGTGTAGGACTGCAGCTTTATTCCTGTTTCGTGAGCTTTTACGTAAGTGCTGGCAGAAGATTTCTTGCAGCAGAGCACCAAAATACACTGGGAGAATCATGACAAACATGAATAAGGAGGATACAGGTTGTATCATATAGTGAACTATTAAACATATTGATCTTCTGCAAGAGCTTGTGCAAATAGAGGGATTCTTCCAGATTTGGGTGGGTTTTTTTCCATGCAACCCTTTTCTGCTATGTCAGAAACAGCCTTCTGTGGGAATGGAAGAGGCTCTTCTGCTAGCAAAAGGATGCCTTTGGATCCAAGCCTGTGTTTGTAAGGCACATGTTTTCTCTTCAATGTTGTTGTGAAGAGATGTAGATTTTACCTGTTACAGTATCTGCAGTACGTTCTGGTACATATTGCAAGCCAATGGTGCAGGCTTTCCTAGTGACTCGTTTGTATGTCTAGAATGAAACACGTTTTGAATGGTCTCTGTTTTCAGAGATTGCTTTAGTGTGCTGAACAGTTTGCATGAGGTAGCTTGAACAACTGGAATCTTTAGACAGGCAAATGAAATCCACTGATGTGGTCTATAGAATGTAGAACTAGGGCGGCTGCAAAAAAACTATCTGCTGCAAATCATTGAAGAGTCCCAAAGATACATGTCTTATGGGAAATCTCTGCTTCTTGCTTGAGCTGGGCTTATAAATCAGCAGAAGCACAAATGGATTCATTCTGTGCCTGTAGCATTATTTTATTTATTTATTTTTCACATTTTTATGGCGCAGCGGGTTAAACCGCTGAACCATAAGCTGTCGATCGAAAGGTCGGCAGTTCGATTCCCGCGACGGGGTGAGCGCTCGTTGCTTGGCCAACTCCTGCTAACCTAGCAGTTCCAAAGCATGTCAATGAGAGTAGATAAATAGGTACCGCTTGCGGGAAGGTAAACAGCGCTCCGTGTTCCAGCTGCATGCTACGCGCTGCGGCAAGGAGAGTCATGCCGGCCACATGACCACGGAGGCGTCTTCGGACAACGCTGGCTCTTCGGCTTTGAAATGGAGATGAGCACCACACCCTAGAGTCAGACACGACTGGACTTAATTGTCAGGGGATACCTTTACCTTTTTCCTCCAAGGAGCACAGAGTGGTGTAGATATTTCCTCCCCTCCTTTTTGTCCTCACAACAACCCTGTGAGGTAGGTGGGGCTGAGAGATAGTGACTGGCCCAAGGTCACCCAGGAAGCTTCGTGGCTGAGCGGGGATTTGAACCTGGATCTTCCAGGTCTAAGTATGACTGCTTTGCCTTTAGAAACAAAGCTAGGTGCTGAAAAATAAGAGCTGGCTGGGTAGAAAAGGCTTTTCCATACATATAATGTCTGATGGTAGCACTGAATTGACCCATTATATTATTCAGATTCTTTGCTCTAACTAGAGATGCATTGGGCATGGCAAGCTTGTTCACTTCCAAGATCTGGCAGACCACCCAGACAGTCTTAAAGGTTGACATTTTTTATTTGATAAAAAAAAATTCTGGTACCTAACCTGATCAGAGTTTATGGGTGGAACTCTTTGGTTTAGATAATATTGCCTAGAGCAGGTTTGAGGATGGAGCAGTTTTTGATGGATTCAGGGCAGAGCTCAGTGACAAATCTGTCTGTTCCCTTATGGTGCATAGTTTTGTTTTGCTTTGGTGTTTTTTTTAAATGACTGAGAGTGAAATACTCAGACTAGCCCCTTTTCTGGCAGCTAGCTCCAAAGCAAAACAAACCCCTCAGCCAGACTGTTTTTTAATCATTATTTGCAGAAAGAAACACAAGAAGCAGAGAAAGAGATAGCGAGAAAAATGTACAAAATATCAGTACAGTAATGTCATACACATAAAATACACAAAAATCTAAGCTGATAAATAGGTGTGAGTTAATTCCATATACACCGGGGGTGAGGACTGCAGCAGATGACACCCTAGAGGGGGTGACACCATTAGTGGCCAAAATTGTGGAAACTTTTGGAAACTTTATATTTAAGAATACTGTACCATAGCGTTATATATCATCAGAAAGGGAATTTAATGCAGAATGTAATGAAATAAACCAGTTTGAATTATCTGTATTCTGTCAAAACGTTATGGCCAAATGCTGCAGCAGCTGTTAAGAGAAAACCTTATTGCTCTTCCTCCCTGCCCTTGAGGGGCCCATCCCTGGCTATTCAGGATAGGAGGGTGTCAATATGCTCTAGAATCTCATTCATTGTCATTTCTATTTGACTCAGGTCTTCAGACTCCTTTCCTCAGAAGATCAATAAAGACACAGGAATCTGCTTCATACGTTCTGTAGTAAAGGAGTTCTTGGTTGGTGGACCACTCTAATAAACAGGGTCCCTGTTGCGCAAAGGGGCTCCCAATGTTCTTGCCAGGGGAGATTGTTACTTGGGGTCTAGGCTGCTGGGCTCAGCCCCATTTTGGTTTCTCCCAAGGGTGCTCGGTTGCCTCCTCCCTTCCCTCTCTCTCTCTCTCTTCTCTCTCTCTCTCTTTTCCAAGGTTCCTCTGCCCCGCTATCCCTTACAAAGCCCCTTTTGTTCTCTTCCGCCTTCCCCAGCTGGACTCCTCCTTCCCAGGCTCCACTCCAGCTGCTCTCCCCACCTCTCCCTTCTCCCGCTCCTTCTCCTGCCCGAGCTATCGTCCTCCCTCCCTCCCTTCATCTTTCCTGTCTCCTCTGCTCACCTTCTTCCCTGCTCTGGCTTGACAGCCACTTTTATGAGCTAGCCCTGGCTGCCAGCTGTTGCTGCTGGGAGTTGATGAGCCAGCTTGCTGCCCATCAGTTGGGTGGCAGAGGGACTTGATGAGGACACATTGCTGAGCGCCTCCAGGGAAGCTTTGAGTGAACTTCCAGTGGGATGGGCTGCTCAGGGCCGCACTGGTGGCTGTGGAGTTACATTAGATCAGGAAAATGGTTTGGGAGGAAAGTTCAACATCCCTTTTCCAATGCTGCTTCCTTGGTCTAATTCACCTCCCTCCCATCCTCCCCATTCTGAACTAAAAGAACAAGAAACAGTGATCCCAGTCACAGATTTCTGGTGTCATGTCTAGTTAAGCCCTTTAGTCACAATCCTGCAAATATCAGGGGATTCTCTCTCTCTCTCTCTCTCTCGCTGATGCTTTGACAAGAAAAGGCTTGAACTGACAGATGACCTCCTGTATTATTAATTATACCACTTTTCAACAATACAGCTAATGTAATAAAGTTCACAATTGTGGGGGGGGAGGTGTGGGGAAGCAGCTTTCCTCATGAAATAGTTAGAGACTGACTTTTCAGAAAAGGTGTAGTGGTATGCTTTGCAATGCATATTAATAAAGATCAGAAATACAATGATATAAAATGTACTGGCTAACTGCAAAAATGCCAGCCAACTGAGAATCGAACTATATATTTTGGATTTCAGTGTGAAACATTTCAGTAGAGATCTATGATCTGAAATTTGTTTGTGTTCTTATTTAGCTCCCACGCATTTCAATGGGGCTTGTACAGGAGAACTTCCCAGTGGATGTGTCTCATATTAATTAGCGGAGAGAGAAGAGGGTGCCATTTTCATTTTCCACCTCAGACACTGAAATTTTGTATCTTACAGCCCAATCCTATGCAACTCCCTGCATGGCATTGCGCACTGATGGGGTGCGCACTGTACCCCGTAGGACAGTTTTCGGGCCCTGGAGACCTCTTTGAGGTAAGGTAACATTTGTTCCCTTGCCCCGGGATAAGTTCACGCTGGCCCACTGGGTCTACTTGGACCTGCATCAGCGATTTTGCTGACGCAAGTCCAGAGAGAGAGAATGATCTTCCTCATGATTTAAAATGTTGGGCACCCAGTGTTACACATTGTGTGGAGGATCTCTCCCTAGGTGCAGTGTTTGCCTCTGCAGAAAACACTGACCCAGTAAGGGGGGGGGCAGAGTTACACAGTGCATGAGCACTGGGGATGGGCTTGCTGGTGCATTTCTGGTTATTGTATAACTGTGAATAGTGTCCACATTTACAGAACATTTGAAGAGGGCTCACATAATTGACGGGCAGCGCAATCCAGTGTGAAGATTCATGGGCGGCCCCATGGCCGCCCGCTGGATCCTATCCCTGTTCTGGGCTGATCAGAATCGGCCCGAAGGTCTTCTCGGGGGAAGGGGACATTTGTGCCCTTCCCCCGGTGTAGTGCTGGGAGGCCCCAATGAGCCCTCTTGGATTTCTGCCAGCTCTTGAGCTGGCGTAAGTCAAAGGAGGCCTTGTAATGGCGGAGTCGGCCCGGGAACGGCCCGGGGATGCGGCGGCCGCTATCCCCTCCCCCTCCCGGGCTGGCTCAGCAAACCACCACCCTCCCTTGTCACCTGGCCTGCCCTTGCCCCCACCGGCGGATGCCTTACCTTCCCCAGCGGTAGCTTCGGTACATCCGGTGCTGGATTGAGGGCTGCCGGCCTCTGCGCCTGTGGCCCTTACTTTAGGGTGACCGCGAATGTGCTTTACGGCATGTTTGCAATGGCTTAGAGCAGTGAAGCGCTTGCTCCACCGCTCTACAGTGGCACAGGATTGAGCTCTGAATTAATTTAGGTCTTATATCTGAATGAGAGTTTTAACATGTAATCATTTCTGCTACCACTGCATCTCGAACTGCCCTGTTCTATCCCACCATTGGCACTGATGCAGTTGCACTAGTGGAGCGTGCACTGCATTGTGTGTGTGTGTGTGTGTGTGTGTGTGTGTGTGTGTGTGTGTGTGTGTGTGTGTGTGTGTGTGTGTGTGTGTGTCAGTGTTAGCTATCAGGAGGTACACCAGGATGGTGTAGTGGTTTGGGAGTCGGACTTAGACGAAGCTTCCTGGGTGACCTTGGGCCAGTCACTATCTCTCAGCCCCACCTACCTCACAGGGTTGTTGTGAGGACAAAAAGGAGGGGAGGAAATATCTACACCACTCTGAGCTCCTTGGAGGAAGGACGATATAAAAATGTGAAAAATAAAATAAAATAAACAAGTAAAAATACTTGGGGGGAAAATCTTTTACTTACTCCAATAGGTGATTTTTCAATTTTTTTCCGTTTTTTTAATTGAAAACACACACATTTTTACTCCCCCCCCCCCCAGTACACTGCCTGATCGCCTACTGGTATCCTTGAACATACACTAGTAATTTTGCTGGCATATATCCGAGAAGAGAAAAGGGATGAGGCAGTTTGGGAAAGATGATAAGATCTGGCGCACACCAGTGCCGCTGAGATCCACCCCTTCCCCACCCCTGCCCTCCCCCAATCCTCTCCAAAACTCCACTTCCCCACCCATGACACGCCTCTACTGCCAACTTACCTGCGCCAACAGAGATCTCTGGAGCCACTGCTGCACGCACCATACCACTGCTCATTTGTGGCAGTGGCCTGGAAGCGCACAACAGTGGCCTGACCTTTGTGCCTCCGTAAAGGACCTTGCGCTGCTGGAACGCTAGTTCCGGCAGCACAAGGCCCCATGGGGCCTTAGAGAGCACCCTCTTGCTACATCTAACACCATCATCAGTCCCCTTCAAAACCTAGCCAAAGTCCCCTTGTTACGGTCCTAGGGGCTACAATCCTCCTCTGTATACAAGCCAGTGGCCAGATGTAAATACAAACTTTCTGGCTCACTCTCCTTGGACCGACGCCCTTCCAGGCACCTGCAGAATTGGTTCTGTTGCGGCACCCCACCCCACCCCACCTGAGTTTGCTCTCTTTTTCTCCATTGCTGTACTCCTCTCAGCCATGTGAGGGTGCTCCCGCTCTATATTTGCTGTTTCTCCACCAACTGCTGCCAAGTTTCACTTCCTGGGACAAGTCTTGTATTGTGTGATTGTTTTTGAACTGCAAGCTAAGCTGAAAATGGTCTGAGCATGTACAAAGTACCTTCCTTGCATCCTTGAGTAACCATAGAGAGCACTCACCAAATTAAAGAGTAGGGCTTCTGGGTCAGAGGGGTGTGACACTTCTAATTTTACAAATAAAGCAGGGATGGTACATAAGTAACCATTTAAGTAGGGCATTGCTTGGATTTGAGGGACTCGAGAATTAATGAGAGGATAACGATACAAATTGCAAACCTTATTCTCAGCCCCAAATATAGACATACTGTATATATCACTGTGCCTTTGATACACATTTTTAAAACGCATCAATGTGAAAATCAATTAGGCTAAATCAGTTGTTGCTTTTCTGATCCCCTGACTCCTGACCCAATTATTTATTCATTTCCCCCTGTAGGTATTTTATAACTGGATATATCAGTAGGGCAGAACTGCTGTATTGTAAATGAGAAAGCACCATAATACTTATATATTCCAGGAATAGCTACTTAAATGAATGGTGCACCGATTTCATTCTTTACATTAATTGTGACCTTCAGATGAATTCTCCTCTGTTCATTCCTTGCCTCGCACTTCCCTAAAAGCATGATGATAGATTGTAGCATGACTGCTTTCAGAACAATATACTGATAGTGTAGGGCAGGCAATAGGATCTGTTTCCCTACATGTAAAGTAACCATATCCTTCAACATGTTATAGATGGAATAAGAACATTCTTGAGAATCTGTAACACCTCTGGTTCTCTCAAAAAGCGTCACTATCCGATAGCTGTTCTTCCCCCGCCTTGCCCATAATAGCTAAAGTCACTTCACTTGCCATATGCTGTATTCATTTACTTTGCAATAGTGTGTGTGGCATGTAAAGGCCAAAAGGGTTTCTTTTGGCTAAACTATGTTCTAGGTCAGGGGTTCTCAACCCCTTCCCAGTTGAGTACCACCTCCGGCGCCACTCTCCTGCTGAGTACTACTGGAAGTGACTGGCGATGACATCATCGCCAGTTACTTCTGGGTTTTCAGAAGCCAGAAAACACAGGTAGGAGGCTCTGGGCCAGTGGGAGGGCCCTTCTCAGCGCTCCTGAGAGGCTTGGCCAAAGGCAGGAGCCTCTCGGGAGTGAAAACGCGCCATCGAAAGTGCCATGTTGGAGTGGGGTTCCCGTGGTCTGGCAGCACCAGCAGTTGGCCGAAGTACCACTGGTTGAGAACCCCTGTTCTAGGTAAACACTATTAACAGCCTGAGACCACACTATCTGAAGGATTGCACTATCTGAAGGATTTCTACGAACTTGCCCATGTCCTGCAATTATCAGCTGAAACCCGCCTCTGGATGCCCCCAGCTTCTGAGCTTAGATGGTGGCAACCAGCGATGGAATCTTTTCTGTTGTGGTGTCTTGACTATTTATTTTTCACATTTATTTATTTTATTTTATTTTTTTATACTGTCCCTCTTCCAAGGAGCTCAGGGTGGTGTACATGGTTCCTTTCCTCCTTTTGTCCTTACAACAACCCTGTGAGGTAGGTGAGACTGACAGATAGTGACTGTGGGACACACTCTTCAAACATGTTTGTCTGAAAACCACTTCAATTTCTTAGTGGCACCAGTGAAAAGCTGTTTTGTTTCCTCAAGCTTTTAATGAATATGATTGCACTGTTTATTGCATGGATGCTGTTCTACTACTAATTTCACAGCCCAATCCTGTGTAACTCTTGCACCGGTGTAACAGTAGATCCACCAGCGTAAGTGCACTTATGCCAGCGTAACTTGCTGTACACCAACAGACGCAGGACAGTAACCCCCCTCGGACGCCGCACATGCGCAGTTCAGATGCCGCTGCAACTCCACTGGCGCAGGGGGGCATTCTGGGGATGTTCGGACGCCCCCGGAATGCCCCCTGCAGAGTTGTGCTGGCATCCGTCCTGCATCTGAACTTACACCGGTGTCTGTCCTGCATCCGTCAGCATATGGCAAGTTACACTGGCATAAGTGCACTTACACAAGTGGATCTACTGTTACACCGGTGCAAGAGTTACACAGGATTGGGCTGCCAGTTGCATTAATTGCTGTGCATTTTATTCTTACATTTTAAAAATCTGTTGTAAACCATTATGAAGATTATTTGATCCAATGATCAAGTCTTTTACAGTCTTTAATGATAATCTTTAACACTAATTCATTAAATCATTGCCTTATACTACTGTATGTTATTGGTAATGAAATGAATTCCCCAAACTATAGCATGCAAAATGCACATACCACTCCATTTAGATATTTAACTTGTTGACAGCGCAATCCTGTGTAAGGATCCGGCTGGCGGCCCAGGGCCGCCCGCCGGATCCTGAGCCCCGGTGGGTGTTCTGCTGCCGGGCTGGAGGTCTACTCAGGAAAGGGGACGCTCATCCCCTTCCCCGGGTGTAAAGCCAGGCCGGCCCGATCAGCCTCCTCAGATTTCCGCCAGCTAAATAGCTGGCAGAAGTAGAGGAGGATGGCCTAGCCGGCCCAGCAGGGACGGGGATATGGCCGAGGCCATCCCCCGCCCCCTCCTGGGCCGGCTACAACAATGGCCCCCCTCCCGTGTCCACCAAACCACCCCCGCCTTCTCCGGCGTCCTTCTTCCTTACCTGCCTTCTCCGGCGTCCGCTCGGGCATTCCAGCGATGGCGCAAGGGAGGCCGACCTCTGCGCCGGCCTCCCTTGCTCCAGAGTAGTCGCGAACGTGCTTTATGGCACGTTCGCGACTGCTGCTGGCAACGGAACGCTTGCAATATACTTGATGAATAGCATAGCAACTCTAGCACTTCACAATATTATTAAAAGCATTCCCAAAGGCAAAATAGGAACAATGACCAGGGGCAGCTACCAAAATGTCTTTGATAAACAGGACGTTGGGTCATATAAATATGTGTAACATCAGAAATACGGATTGTTATGCAGATCATCTCTTGGAAGGATTGTGCATACCATCTCTTGCCTTCTCTAACAAACAGAGCTAGGAGGCTGAACAAGGTGTTAGGAGGCAGGTTTATATCTGGTAACATGTCTCTGCTAAACATCTAAGAAAATGGTTGGGGGGTGGGAGAACATTTTGGACTGTTGAAAGTAGCTGGGGGAGTAGTGCTTAAGCCCATCCACTTCTCCCTTGAACTTTCCTCCCCCAGCTGGTTTTATACAACTGGGATTTTCCAGTTTGCTACAACTTGGAGAAAAGTAGCTAGGGGAGGGAAGTGAAGGGGAAAAGAAGAAAAGCCTTCTTGTACCTGCTGGTTCTCCCCTCCAAATCATCCTCTCCCTTGCCACTTTTTGGGCTGCCATCCTGTGCACATGTTCTTGGGACTAACTTCTGAATAGACATGCATTGGACTGTGCTATTAAATAGTGTTGTTAGCAGAGAACCAGGTCCCCAGATGTAGGACAAATTAGATGTTCAGTGGAGTCCAAAGAGCCTGGGCTAGCTACAAGTTTTTGAGGAACCCTTGGTGATTATTATTTTTAGGATTTTAATTTGATATTGTATTTTTGTTTATTTTGTGTTTGATTACTGTTTTAATTGAGTTGTTTGTATTATTTTGGGTGATGTTAGGTGCTTTGAATGTTCGTGGAAAGGTAGAATAGACGTTTTATGAAAAATGCATAAATACTGTGGTTGTCAGAAATCCACACTTCCTCCAGCAGTCTTTGTTTCACAGGATAGTTTGCTTGCTTAGCGGCCTAATCTTATCCCCCAATGTACAGCAGTGGAACAGAGTTCCACTGTTGTATGAGGTCATATGGCAGCATGCACAACGGACCACCGGTGGCCATTTTTGAGTCACTACTGCGGCCTGCTGCTGCAGCTAGAACCTTCTCCAGAGCAGGTAAGACACAGGTGGGGAGGGGGTGGAACCGGATGTTCTGGGGGACCAGAGGCAGAGAAGAGGCGGATCCGGCAGCAATGGTACACACCAGATCTTATTCCTTCTTTCAGAAATCTCCCCAACCCCCTTTTCTTGGACATATGCCACCAAAATAGCAGGCGTATGTCTGAGGAGACCCATAGACAGCCCCATGGCTTATGTGGAGGTAAGTAAAAAATATTTACTTGCCCCCTGTTTGCCTTCAGGTCAAAACACACACACACCCAGGATTATACTACCTACAAGTGCAAAACAACTTTTTGGTGTGGTTACATTGACACTAGTGGCGGGGGATAGGATTGGGTTGTAAATGAGCATTGGTCACTTTTGATGGCTGACAGTTACTAGGTACTAGCTACTGGACATACACCCTATCTGCTTGGGTGGAGACTTACCAGTAAGTAAACAGTTTGGCATTTGTAATATAGCCAGCTAAGGAGGAGGAAGTTTTACAGTTGGCTGATAAAGATGTGAGGGGAGGGGCCTCAAAGTGCATACTCTTTGTTAGGCTACCACAGCCTGCTTGCATGATTCTCTCTGCTTGTATATTAAACTGGTATTTTATTTACAGGGTCAGGGAATTTATTTACAGGGGCAGAGTGCTTATAGGAGCACCATAAGTCTCTAGAGTTGTAATCCTAGACTCACTCACCTAAGAGTAAGCCCTATTGAACACAGTGTACATCTGTGTAACACATATAGGATTGTGCTGCAGAGCTCTTGCCTCGTAAGAAATTAAACTGTCCCAAACTTCTTCCCACCTGGGGAAATGGGAAAGTGCAAAACACCCACTACATACAGTATATATCTACCTGCACTGCAGTGCAGGTAATGTACATTAAAATGTAGGAGATCCATACAGGATTGAGACTTGCCTCCCAGTAACAAGCACGGGATATTGGGTTGCACAGGGAAGACGGGTACGCAGACAGAGAACCACCTCGGTCAACGTCCACCTTTCTGAGGTCCAACGGAGTGAGAGAACCGTCGTTGAGGAGGTCCCTTTCTTTCCTCTTGTAGAAAAGAATCTTCTGCAAGCCAACAATTCCACTGCGCAGACGCAACAATACTTTCTCTTTGACGTTACTCTACCTCTGGGTTGCACAGAGGAGAGCCGAAAGAAGGAGAGCCGCGACGGCCGGGTGGAAAACGTTACAGTGTCTCAGCTTCGCTAGGGGGCGCGTTGCGATTCTGGTGATGTTAAGGCGGCTCAACCAAGACTCGCCACTGGCGGTGGGTGGTGCTGGATGTGGGACGGCTTTGTGGTGGCAGCCCGACGACAGCTTCCTGGTCGGCTGTGATTCTGACGAGCAGCCCCAGGTTGCGACGCGCCCCCGCCCGCCCGCCGACGGTCGAGGTTCGGCTGAGTGGCAGCGGAGAAATCAGCAGGTACCCACGGGCGCGCGTGTGTGAGCGAGCGAGGGCTAGGAGAGTATGCCTGCCTTGCAGGCAGCGTTTCCACCCAAAAGAAACAGCCGAAGCCTCTCGGCTGAGGGGAAAGCGAGCAGAGGGGAAGGGAGGGTTTGTTCTGCCGCCTGGCTGGATGGGGGGGGGGCGTCCTCCTCGCGCCTGCAGCGGGCCCAGCCCTCACCGCAGCGCCAGCCCGGGGGAAGAAAGCAAGCGAGAGAGGCTGAGCTGCCCCTCGCAGGCTCCTCCCCCAAGCAGGTGACCGGGCCGTGGAAAAGGCAGTTGCCGCTGTTCTTGCGCCCTTTTGGCGGAGTGGTGCTGGGCGATTGGTGCAGCCGGCCGCTCCTCCCCACTGCGCCGTCCCACAGGAGAATAGCAGCTCAGCTGCTTCCGCACCCGCGTGGGTTTTGGAGCCGTAGGCGTTGCCTCCAGCCTGGGCGCGCTGTGTTGCCAGAGGGAAAAGCTGAGTGAGCCGAGGCAATAGCTTCCCCTTGCAGCTGCCTCTCTCCACCGCACCAGTTTGCGTACCTGAGAACGTGACAGAACAGTGGAGGCAGCTGCAAGACGCCGCAGCTGCTTCAGCCCCTGTACAAGGGGAAACGGCAGGCACTTGTGCAGTCCTCCGCTTTCCTTCCCGTCGAGGGGTGATGATAGGGCATTCTTTCATCTGCTCCTCTAAAATATATCTAGATCTCTTTGTCCCGTATTAATGTGCTGTCCGCTTGCTACCTTCTCCTTGCTAGCCTTGACTTTTTTAACCCAAGCTGGACTGGGCGACGAGGAGGAGAAGGGAAGGGTCACACCGCTCGTCTAACTTGTCTAGCGAGGGTAGCACCGTCTTGCTGTTTCCCGCTCAGACGCAGCTTCAAACACAGGCTGGGTGGAACATGCTGGGAGTGAAAGAGGGCTAAGGCCAGCAGCAGGCTCCACCTCACTCGTGTACTTGAGGAAGCAAGCAGGCGGTGGAGGCGGAGCTTGGGGTAAGGGAAGTGGAGGGGTTCCTCTGCCTCCTTGTCCTCTCAACCAAGAAAGAGGAAGGAGGAGGTGGAGCAGTCCTGTTTAGTTGACTTGTGCAAGCCAGGGATCAAAACAGGTTCACTGTGCTGCTGCTTCCTGCAGCACTGCTTGCTCATGGTTAGCGATGCTGGAGAAAGAGGTGGGTAGCCGCGGTGCCTCAAGCCAGAGGTACGCTGCACGTGTCTCGCCGAGACGCAGCCGTGCTGAGACGGAACCAAGCCACACCTTATCTCAGTTGTGGCTTATGATTGACAGCCAAAGAAGTGGTGTATGCTTATTATAGGTGCGGGTGTCGACTCTTCTCTGGAAATGGCTTCTCACACAACACACCACGCACACCGACCCAATTCCTGAACCAAAGGGCAGCGACCAGTCCCAAAAGCAAACAGACTTGTCTGTCCTGTGATTGGCTACCGCGTGAAATGCGTCTCCCCCTCCCAGCCTCTGATTGGCTGCACGGACATGAAACGGGCAAAAGTCAAGTCGAGGTCGACTGCCCAGGACGGGATGTAACTGTCAGATGGGCCAACGCAGTCAGCTGACGAGAGGACACACGTGCCCGTGCCGTACACGTACAGTGTAGTTCCAGCTTCAGTCCTCTTCTCTCACTTGTTGCCAAAGAGTGAGAAGAAGATTGGAGTACAGAATAAAGTGGCTGGGTGAGTGACGGTCCAGAGGTGGGCAGTGGGCAGACATGGGGTACGGGACTCTCCACTCCATTGCTCAAAGCTGCTACTTCAGTCAGCCTCATGGCCAGGCTGATCTGTTATCTGAAGTGGTTGGATCCAGGGCTGGCCCATTCATGTACCGGGTGACGGCTTCAGGCAATGGCTGATACCTTGTCCACGCCCCTTACCTGTCAGTTGCCTCCACTGGCTGCTCAGCTGGACTTGGTCCCCTCTTTGTTTACTCCCTAGACTCTGATGGGGAAGAGGAGATGGCAGCAATAAGTTCTTTTGGACATGGACTCATGGCTTGGGAGGAGTTGCAGTTGGCCATGTCGCTATCTCTGAGGAGTGATTGGGAACAGGACATGGTAGCAGTAGAGAGCCAGTCAACTCTTGACTTGGGAATTGCTGCTACTGCTGTCTTCTTGTCCTGCTTGTTTCCCAGAACCTGGGGAGTGAGTAGGGAAGAGGAGACAGTGATGCAGCTAGCTGCAACCCTTCTAGGTCAAGAGTTGTCCGATTCTTACCACTGCAGTCTCCTCTTCCCTATCACTCTTCAGAGTGTGGGGAGGGGAGAAAATAGTGTGGGGGGTGAGTAGCACCTTGTGGTTCCACCTCAGGTGGATCTGGTTTGGACTGCACCTGATCAGGGCTGAGTGTTGCAGTTTCTCCCCACTGCATTCATAGGGAGGAGAGGGTAGCAAATGGAGACAGTAACTGCTTGCTCCTTTCAGCCACCTCTATAGCTTGCTTGCCTGATTGAATAACTGAATCTCTGTGTTCTCTCTGGATGATGTTGAAATTGGGGCCCACCATCCAGCCCAGTCCTCCCCCACTGCCCAGAGGGGGGAGGTAAATGAGTAGAGGCCGTGAGAGCTCCTTGCAGCTTCCTTTATTTCTCACTTGCCAGGGTAGGCAACAGCTGAGGTGGGTGCAATTCTCTACATCGTTCAGAGTGAGCTGGCTACTGCTTATCACCAACACTTACTCTCCTGCCCTAAGAACAGCCACCTTCACAGTGAAGGCTTCACTCACATCCTCATGCCTTGTAGGCAACAATGTTGAGTCAATACCCAGAAGGAATGGGCAGGCAAGTGACCTCCTTTGAACTCCCACTCACTGGCAGCATTTGGGGATGAGGAGGGATGTTGCTCCACCATTGTCTGCAGTTGGTACAGTGTAGAACAGCGTTTCTCAAAGTCCTACAGGGGAGTTTACTGTAGGCCTCCCCAAGGCTCTAAACAGCGGTGATCGGTGTTTTCGGTGAAAACCAGAAGTAGGCGTTGGAACGTGATCGCTGCTGTTTTTGGAGCCTTTGGGAGGCCTGTGGAGGTGGTGGCAGCCCCCCCCCCTGACCCTTTGGGGAGCTGGCAGGACAACCAGGTGTGTTGAAAACAGAGTTTTGGGGTCAGTGGCGGGCGCGATCCTGGAGCGCCGCCACTGACGTTCGGGCTGGCCACCCCTCTTAAAGGTAAATCGGACACTTCTGGAAAAAGTGGTGGGTTGAGACCCACCACTTTGAGAACCCCTGGTGTAGAAGGTGATGTTCTATTTATCTATGAGGGCCAAAGCTTCCTGTGGAACTTCCTGGTGTGCTGTTTGCTGCTCTTGGTGGTAGTTAGGATAGGTGTTTGGACCTCAGAAGCTGCCTCACAATGCCAACCTCTGACATTGGCCCTGCCCCACTGCAAAAAGGTGCATCTTCCTGGGAGTTGGAGGAAGGGCAGCTGGTACTGAGCTGAGCATAACTCTGTGGTTCATGTGTGTGACTATATGGGTCCTTGCCTGCTTGAGTGATTTGGAAGGTATGTGCTATAGCAGGTGTGTGCTATAGCAGGGGTGGCCAACCTTCCACCATTAGGGCTTCTGTGGTCTTAAGAGTGGTGTAGAAGACAGAATCTTGGCAGCTGCAAGTGCTGATGGTGCTGCTAAAGCAGCTGCACCTGTTGAAATGCTCTCACCTATACAACCATTTAAAGGGCCAGCATTCATGTTGAAAGGTTGGCCACCACTGTGCTATAGGGACTGAAACTCAGTGGTGGAACACACATATGCATGCAGATGGTCCCAAGTTCAATCCTTAGCATCTGCAGTAGGTCTGAGAAAGATCTCTGTCTCAAACCTCAGAGAGCTGCTGCCAGTCATTGTAAACAAAATTGACCCTAGATGGACTAGTCATCTGTTCTGACTCAGTAAAGGAGCTTCATGTGTTTGTGAATATATATTTTGTTTTTAAATGATGATCCTGATATGTCCTAGAGATGAAGCATTCCTCCTTGTGGGGAATGCTTCTTCTAAAATGGTACCTACAAGTTGTACAAGGTTTTTGTTTGTTGGTTTACCTGACTAATTAATCAGGAGCACCTCTTTAATTGAGCAAAAGACTTGAATCCAACCAGTTAATCAAATGAACATTATAGACCTAATTATTACAAATACACTAAGGCGTTCATGGCTGGGCGAATCTAAAATATAATTTAAAACATTGCTCAAGAACTCGAGCCACGGACTAGATGTAGGATTTGATCCCAACGTTTTGCTTTCAGCTGTGGAAAGCGAAACGTTGGGATCAAATCCTACATCTAGTCAGTGGCTCAAGAACTCGAGCAATGTTTTAAATTATATTTTAGACCTAATTATTATTTGCTAAATACACTGTCTGTCAACAGGCACATATGTGGAGAAGGAGCTTTTATATTACAATAACTCTGTGTGCGTGCTCCCTGTACACAGGTTTGCAATGCACCCCCTGCACATTCCCTGGCCTTGAGAACTGGGGCATTGTCTCAATAAGCAGCTGTTTAATTTTCTCCATATGAATAAATGGCAACTGTTTACTTTTATGTGGGAGAAGTAAAGGGAGGCACCATGGGGGGGGGGAGCAGCTAAACCTACCTCTAGCTCTAGTGACTACATTCACTGAGAATTAACCCTGCTAATATAGAGTGACATAAACAAAAAGAGGAGCTTTCAGTTTAAATTTATGAGGTGTGTGTGAAAGGAAGAAGACAGCCGAAAGAGAGAGGGACTAGGGGTGAATGTGAGCAGTCTGTAATGTTCACTGTTTGTGACCCAGTGATATACTGAATATACAGTATGTGCAACCATGAGCCAGCAGGGTGTGACAATGGGATAAAGCTGCAGTGAGCGCAACACTGAGCACTCACTGAAAGCAACTTGCATGTTTTGTTGGCATTCCTGTAATGTTTTGACCTGTACTTTTAAAGATTATATCAGTGATCATGAGGACTAATGTTTTGCTTGCACTTCATTTCTGCTTCCTTACTTCCATCGCACACAGTTGAATCTCTTTTTGAGTTGTTTTGTATGGTATGTGGATATGCTGAAGGTGCATATGACTTTTGCAGACCATGGGCTATCTGACTCCATGCTGATTTCTGTAATCTCTGGCTTGTTGTTGTTCAGTCGTTAAGTCGTGTCCGACCCTTCGTGATCCCATGAACCATATCCCGCCAGGCCTTCCTGTCCTCCACTATCTTCCTGAGTTCGCTCATTTTCATGTTCGTTGCATCGGTGATGCTGTCTAACCATCTCATCCTTTGCCTTCCCCTTCTCCTTTTGCCTTCAATCTTTCCCAGCATCAGAGTCTTCTCCAGAGAGTCCTCTCTTCGCATTAGGTGGCCAAAATATTTGAGCTTCAGCCTCAGTACCTGTCCTTCCAGGGAACAGTCAGGGTTGATTTCCTTTCGGATTGACTGATTTGATCTCCTAGCAGTCCAAGGGACTCTCAGGAGTCTTCTCCAGCACCACAGTTCGAAAGCATCTATTCTTCGGTGCTCAGCCTTCTCTGGCTACCTGGTGGGAATTACAGAATCAAACCTAGGTGTCTATCTTCAAGGTAAAAGGATGTGCTAAGTGCTGCACAACACCAATGTAATGCGCACACAGTATGTATGCTGCCCCCTGCTCGGATATGGTTTTGCCTCTAACCTCCTGAGCCAGAGAGCGGGCAACAGCATAATTTGTGGAAGACAGAGGCAGGAATGCACATCTGTTCCTAGCCAGACTAGCCTAGCCTAGCCAGACCATGTAGGAGAGCCTCTAGCTGCTGTAACCTGGGTCATAGATTGATTGTTCACAAATTAAAATATAGATGATGCACAGCCCAATCCTAACCAACTTTCCAGAGCCGATGCAGGTGCAATGCAGCCCGGCGGTAAGGGAACAAATGTCCCCTTACCTTGAGGAGGCCACAGTGACTGCCCCACTACCAGAGAATGCAGCACCCCCAACCACCCCAGCTGCATTGGTGCGCAGAAGTTGGTTAGGATTGGGCTATAAGAGTTTTATGTTCTGGAATTGTTTACCGCAGTTTTTCCAAAACTGCGTGTTGCAAAACCTATTTAAGAAGTTCAAATGAATATTATTGAAACTTCTATTAATTTTTAAAAGTTATTAGCCATGGTGGTTGTTCACTTGTTTGTTTTCTACAGTGGTTTACATTTTGAGAATACAGTATTTGGCACTTTTAAAAAGGATGTCTCAGAAGCAAGGTAGTGCAAATTACAAGATGTTACTTGCTTTCCACATATTACTATGAAGTGTAATTTCTGTCAACTATTCCCTTGGGTTAAGAGCCCATCTTTGTTTCGTTGCTCTGTAAAGGGCCAGGATAGTTCTATGTTGTTGTTAACAGTATTTATATACCGCTTTTCAACAAAATGTTCACAAAGCGGTTTACAGACAAGATTAAATGGCTGTCCCAAAAGGGCCCACAATCTAAACCTAATCGATAACCTACTGCTTTAGACTTGTAGGAATTATTTTTCCCCTATCTAAAAATAGTCATAGTTATTAATTGGGCTAGTCTGGATATCTTGTCATTGCGATAACAGTACTGTAAGTATCTGGCAACTTGTACCCTCTCTCTCCCCCATGAACTTTAAGGATATGGCAACCTATAAATTTAAACATTTCTTATTCAGAGCACTTACAATTTTTTTTAATACAAGTGTCAATTGGTGTTTTTTTTCTTTTGTTATTGATGTCATTGTTGCTCCTTGTGCAAATTCTGAAGTACTTGTCAGGCAGTTTGTAGTTACATTTATAAGCACCTATAGCTGAAACTTTTATTTTTCAACATGATTTAAATTATGGCAGTTGACATATTTCAGCATAACATTTAGAGCTATTAATATTGACTTTCATTGACATGCAGAGCTGAGCATTATTTTAGATTTTTTTGTACCTCTGATTTAACAACAGTCTCCATACGAAGTCATACCAATCTAGCAGTCAGACTCAAGCTGCAAAATTAATTGGATCACTGTCATAACATTTAACAGCTTGTTAACTTGCTCTGTATGTTGTTTTTGTGTAACTTACAAAACAACAGATGTCACAATAGCTTCCAAGGAATTTGTGAATATATTCAGGAAAAACTTAAAGTCTGCAAATACGAATCTATTTTTCCCTTATGCTTGTTTTTACATTGTTAAGTAAAATATGTTCTGAGATTCCTTTTGAGACTCTGCTGCAGTCGTGGTGTAAACATTGTCAATGTTTCTGTTCTTTCATATATTTTTAATAATTTTCCCCCTTTCTCATAAGAATGGTAAAAATCATTTTAAATATGGTTGTGACAGACTCTAAACTCCTGAGTTGTCTTTGGAAATCAGTGGTAAAAATAAATCTCCAGGCATGGAGTAAAGGAATTTGGTTATTAATTGTTGTAGGAAGGAATTCATCACATGTGCATTTTTTGTGTTTGAGTAAAGGCTGTGACACACCGGCTGCGGTGTGCAGATGAGCGTCGGCAAGCGACGTGAAGAGTTTGTTCTGTCTTGTGAGTTATTGCACATAACTCACGAGAGCTGCATTGCCGTGAGACAGAAGTTGGGAAAATTGAACTTTGGCCAATCAGAGGGTGCAATCAGTGCAGTGGGGTGGGATGTGAAGTGAAGCATTCGGCCAATCAGAATCGAGTCTGAAAAGACTCAATTTGAATTGGCTAGCAGAGAGGGGGCGGGGCAGGACGTCTTATACTTCTTCGTGCGGCTTTCTTCAATATAGACAGGAAGTGGCATGGTGCAGTGCAAAGCAAAGGCTGGCTTCACCTTGCTTCGCACTGCGCCATGCCACCTGCGGTGTGTGTCAGTCTTAAACGTTCAGTGTTCTGGCAATACACCCTGACCTTGCACTTCTAACATTTATGGCAAGGGTGGGGAACCGGCAGCCCGCGGGCCGGATCCGGCCCCAGGAGCGATCCGCTCCGGCCCGCGTGAGCCTGGACCCGATTCCATTCGGTCCGGCCCGCGCGGGCTCGGACCGGAAGCTCCGGAGGCCGCATTCACCTCACCCGACTTTTCAAACATTCCCGGCTGTTAGAGACATGCGTAGAAACAGCCGGGTTGAGAAGGAGTCGCACGACTCCTTCTCAACCCGGCTGTTCTGCGCATGTCTCTAACAGCCGGGAATGTTTGAAAAGGAGTCGGGCGAGGTGAGCAGGGGGGTAAATTTGCAGGGGGGGGGAAATCGGGCGGCCTCACGGCCGGCCTGCAGCAAGTTTTCCCTATGGGAAAATGGCCCCCCACCGCAAATAGGTTCCCCACCCCTGATTTATGGGGTGGGAGCATTGAAGTTTCTCTGCAGATACTAATGGTGCAAGTTCACCGTATATCCAATATTTTCATGTGAGGAATGCTAATAAATTAATGGTATTCTGTTTGGAGAGAGTTATCCATGCTAGGCTTACTGGGAAGCTTTCGGTAAGTTGCTATGTCTCAGACTAATCTATCTCACAGGGTTGCCATGAAGATAAAATGATCTTCAGAGTTCCTTGGCTAGAAGGGCAGGGTGAATGAAATGAGTAACAATGTTCACTTTTGCGTCTTTTAACACCTTTGCCCACCAGAAAACTCTCTTTAAAGCTGCTTTTTGTCAGAAATACTCCTTGCCATTACATCTTTTGTTCCTTTCCTACCTAAATGGAATAGTTGCTGTGCTTGCAATCTGTTCCTTATCTAAGTAGAATTTTACTCCTTAAATGTGTGTTTTAAACAAAAAGGAAGGAGTGCAGCTTATATTTCATTGAGTTAAAATATTTTTTATACTGTGTTGGATATGTTAATAACATTCAACTAATTTCTTTTGTGCTGGTAAAGCCTCTGACATGAATTCACGTAATGATTTTGCCTTCTATAGATATTCTTGGCTAGTCACCTTCTGTGTTGTAATTACGGTGCAATCCTGCCTAAGATGCTGTGGCTGGCCATTTTGGCCAACACTGCATCCTAAGCAGAATGCGGGCCATCCTAAGCAGAATGCTGGCCATTTTGGCCAACACTGCATCCTAAGCAGAATGCGGGCCATGCCGGAGCGTCCCAGGCTCACTTCGGGGGAAAAGGACATTCGTAAGCACAAGTCCAATGGGCCTCCTTGGATGCACGCCAGGTCTTTAGCTGTGCATGTCTGGGGAAGCCGTGTAAGGCCGGTCTGGCCTGGGAAGGGGCACTGGATATGGGTGCAACCCTCAAGCCAACGGTGCAGCACTCACCTGTGTCGGCCAGCGTGGGTCCTGGGAGACAGCGGAGTGAATGGTGCCAGCCTCTGCGCTAGCGCCAGGGTGTTGAAAATGTGCCTTACGGCACGTTTACAACACCCTAGACTGGCGGACTGCTCACTCCCTCGGCCTATAGTTTGGCAGGATCAGGCTGTTAGTCTGTCAAGGATGTCTTATAAGTTGAAAATGAAAGCTATGTCCAGAAAACGTTCAAATACATTAACAGTACTCTTACTTAGTTTCCACAAGTTAATTTCAAAAGTCGTCTTCTGGAAGTCTATCTGAAGTTCCTAGCCCCAGCCTCATAGTGTTTTGATAAGCATCCCTCTGACCAGATAGGGAAGCACTTTCTCCATATTTTAGAAGTAATTTTTCCTTTGACAAAGTTGTTAAAGCTTCTTTTAGACTTCAATATCCATTACTGCCTCAGAGGTGTTGCTAGATTATGTAAATATGCAGATCAACATTTCCTGAGTGTTCAGGAAATCTATCTATATGTTACAATTTTAAAGTCATCTTGGGCAATCCACATTGTTTTTAGAGCACAGCATTTTTATATTGGCTTTCTGTCTACAAGGCAGGGAAGAAGCCTAACTTTACATCAATTGGCATGAATTCTGAAGGAGGCATGAACTTTTAATCACAGGAAATGTGAAGCTGGTATTACTGGTTCATTCATATTGCTTAAGGGCAATAAAAAGCCAGTGTGCACGTTGACAGCATGTTGACAGCAGATAATAGCTTGTATGAAGAAAGACTAGCTAGGATAGTCTGTCTTTACTGCTAAACTTTTTGAGGCTTCTGTCTTAAATAGAAGATTTAGGGCGCAATCCTATCCAACTTATGCCGCCGTTGTAACCAGTGACTCATCAAGGACGGGAGGCCCCAGAATGGAAAGGGGATTCAAATCCCCTTTGAATTCCCCTTTTGGAGGGGTTTTGAATCCCCTTTCCGTTCTGGGGCCTCCCGTTCTCGCTGCACCGCTGGTTACAACGGTGGCATGTTGGATAGGATTGCGCTGTTAATCCAATGCTTAAAATGAGGGTTTTTTTAAAGGCTAAGTGAAGGGTGACGTTTAGTGCTTACAATGTTGCTCATAAGAGAAGCTACTCACTATTAAGTAGCTTTTACTTTACCAAATCTGTGTTATTTTTCTGTTACTCATTTTTCCGCTGTTAGCATACTAACATCATTGTACACTTCTAGGTATTTGAGATGCCCTCTATTTCACCAGAATAAAGCTATTTGAAGATGTCTCATATCCACTTTTTATTAGTTTACTTCAGTGTGCCCGTATTTGTGTTCTGTTTTTGTACATAACTGTACTTGCATAACTGCTTATGTGTATGTAAATGCTAGTAAAGTTCTTGGTTCTTCTGCTCAAATTTTTAGTCTTCCTCATCCAGAAAGTTCAGGGAAGGGATTGTACTGAATACCAGAGAGAGGGGGCGAGTATATCTAGGTATGGGAAAATAAACATAATACATTTCATTACCTGTTTGGGATGCCATTTGGAAACCAGTGGATTGCAAACATGAAATTTCCTGAAGGCTATGTAAGGCCTATCAGTTGCTAGGTTTCTTAGAGCTTGTACTATAGAGATTGTACTCTCATTGCTTGGGTAGCTCACCAGGAACTACCTTTTTGTTTGTAACAGATTCTAAATCGCACACTCTTCTCTTAGCATTCAATCTAATAGCAAGGATGGTGTAGTGGTTTGGGAGTTGGACTTAGACCTAGAAGATCCAGGTTCAAATCCCCGCTCAGCCATGAAGCTTCCTGGGTGACCTTGGGCCAGTCACTATCTCTCAGCCTCACCTACCTCACAGGGTTGTTGTGAGGACAAAAGGAGGGGAGGAACTATGTATACTGCCCTGAGCTACTTGGAGGAAGGGGAGTAGAAGAATGTGAAATAAAATAAATAAGTTACTCTTCACTCTGTGACATTATATAAAATAAAAGTAGATTTGGAACTTGTATTTTTCACTTGCAAGAAGATTCAAGCTAACGTGTTAGTTTCCCTTTGAGAGAACATCTGTCCAAGGCCTGTTCCCAGTGTCACCCTGGCTAGAATCTTGGAGATGAAGTAGCTATACTGTTAGGCCATTCTGCATGTGTTACTGAATTGGTAAAGAATTAGATTATGTCAAAGGGAATATCAGTAGCTGGTAGCAGCATTTTAACACTGTGGCTGTGTGTACTGAGGGAACCTTGTAACTTGTGTGTTATAATTACAACACGGTATAAACGGATAACCATGGCCCATAAAGAGTGCAGTAGGCACCTTTTAAATCACCTTTTAGAGAGGGAAATAGCTTACGTCTGTGGCAGAAACTTCAGCTTCCAAGGTCTTGCAGTGAACTGACAAAAACAATGCGTTATTTGGTTTGCATTACAAACTTTTCCCAATACAATGGTGCCTCTGGAATGGATTGCCATCGTAAAGTGGGGGTCCACTGTATATACAGTTGGCTCCCCAAAATGGATACTTTTCCTAATTTACCATATTTTTTCAATGAGCATATATTTCCACTTAATCTGTAGTTCAGGAGAGCTGCCTCTTGAAGTTCAGGAACACTTGGAAGGTAGGGAATGATGTGTACCTTCCCATTTAAGAATGCTTACTTTGCTGTAGTCTTTCAGTACAAAGCTTGTCAACTTGACATAGTGCCCACATTCTTCTGGAATCAGTTGCTTCAGCAAGCAGAAATGACATATGGAGGAAGCAGTTAAAATATTTATCTGTTAATAAGAAACCCAAAAGCTGTAGCAGGAAAACAATACAATGTTGCAGTTGATTGGTTTCAATAGTCTCTTTAATGATAATAGCCTTTTATTATAATGTCTAGTTTCAAAGCCATGAATTGGCTATAGTTTTGAAGCAAATAAAAATGAGTAATGATAGTGGATAAGAGTCTGTCATACATAATATAATGTATAGGCATAATGTATAATTCATGACAGTATTTATTGAGAACGAACTATGACTTAGATAGTCTGCCTCATTTAAAAAAAATGAGAGAGAAATTCAGTGTTAAGACCATCTAGTATTTACATAGTGCTTTTTGAGTGCTCAAAGCATACATTATTTAGCAATCTCTACAATGTCCCTGTGAGGTCAGTATTTCCAGGTTTCCCCCCTGTTAAGATTGGATATGTACCATGACTTTTGTTATTACAACATTGCTATTACAGTAGTTAATCATGCAATATCATACCATGTCATAGAACAATACAATTTTCTTGCAAGACACAAAATTGTATGTGCTTTCTGTACAATGGCTAAAAGCAACTTGTGGAAATTACCTGTCCTTTCTTCTGAAAATTAACTCTGAATTCCTTATGCCCCTATTACCATTCTGGTGTCTTTCACATTTGGGAACCACACTTTGTGCAAGAAGCAATTGATTCTACTCTTTGAAATCACACTTGTGGCTGCTCTTGACAGGTCAGGCAATTAATAGAGGGATAGTGAGACAAGAAGTGAAACTTCTTGAGCTTTCAAGTCCAAAGGCTGACGCACACTGCAGCCGGCACGGTGCAAAGCGAGGCAAAGTGAAGCCGGCCTTTGCCCTGCGCCTTTTCCTGTCTATACAGTTCACAGATCTTTTGCTTCTCTCTGCCTGCTTTTCAGCCAATTAGAATCAAGTTTTTTCAGACTCAATTCTGATTGGCTCTTTGCTTCCCTACACATCCCACCCCACTGAAATGAACTCGGCTGCTGATTGGCCAAAGTTCAATGTTTCCATCTCCTCTCGCAGGGCTCCGCTAGCTGACGCACGCTGCCATGTGAGAGGACAGAATGCAAGACACTGCATGACACACTGCTTGCGCGGCGCTGCTTCCAAGAGCTTTGCGCCACAGGCAGTGTGTCATAGTCTTAATAGAGGTAATAGGAACAAGACTTTGTGGTAGTCCTAAGACTTTGGATGGAATTAACTTGGCATGTATTGCAGCACCTCCCTTTTAGCTTTCAAGATTATGCATAAAACGAATACAGTTGACCCTCAGTATCTACAAGGGTTCCGTTCCTGGAACCCCCATGGATACTGAAATCTGTGGACGCTGGGGCCAACATTAAAAAAAAATTAAAAGGTTAAAAAGTGGTTTGCTTACCTTTTTACTGCAAACCGCTGTGTGTTCCTTATACTAGCTGAAATCGCACTCTAGAAGTCTCTTCCGGGCCGCGCAACTCTCCCGTCTCCTCTCACAAGTTCGCCCCAGAATGCATTACAATGCATTCTGGAGCTATTTTGGAAGATAGAGGGGGAGTCTCGCAACCCAGAAGAGGCTTCCGGAGCACGATTTCAGCTAGTATAAGGAAGAACATGCAGTGGTTTGCAGTAAAAAGGTAAGCAAACCGCTTTTAAACTTTTTTTCTTAAACATTTTAATGTTGGCCCCGGTATCCGCAAAGCTTCTGTGGTGAGACAAATCTGCGGATACTGAAGTCGGGGGTATGGGGGTGTGTGAACTGTACTTTTAAAATCTACTTTGGGGACTTAATATGCTGCTTGTTTCATATGTGCTAGTAAAGTGTTTTTCACATGTGCACATAAAGCCTCTCTCCTGCTATTGAAGAGGGAGGGAGTGTGTGTGTGTGTGTGTGTGTCTATGTCTATGAGAGAATGTGCATCTGTGTAAAACAAATGCAGGCTGTATTGGGTTTTTTTAATTGATGGGCCATGCAGGAAGGTAAACATTATTCCAACACTGCATTTTTTTGGTCAGCTGAGAGCTCATTTAATCTGTTCAATTCAACATGCTGTTTTAATCTTCCGCCCTCTGTCTTTTCCTTAGAGATGTAAACCTCAGGGAAACCCTCCCCCCATTTTAGCCTGCCCCTGTCTGTATTGATGTGTGTGTTAGGTTCACTGAAGCTAGGAACACTTTTCTTCAGCTAGATATGGAGCTCCCACTCTTGGAGCTCACCAGAGGTAGGTTGAGGTGTAGGTGGTCACTTGGCTGCTGTTGCCTCAGTCAATTGGAAGTGTTTCCAATTGGAAACAATTGGAAGTGTTTCCAATACTGTAGTGGAAGTTGTTAGTTGCAAATCTGTGTTTAAATAGTTAACAAAAGTTGTGACCCTGGTTTAATCCTTTATCAGCCTTGTCACAAGGCTCCCAAATCTACTCACCCACAAATGTTCTTGGTTGCCTGTGGGGGAGTGCTTTTTTTTTCCTTAAAAAAAAACCCTTTGTTCTGCTGTGAGGCTGAGATTGCTTCAGTGCTTGAAGTGCAAGAAAGTGTTGTTCCTGATTTGTGTGTGTGTGTGTGGGGAGAGAGAGAGTGAGAGAGAGCTTTCAGTGTGTGCCTCTGCAGACATTAGCAGCTGTAGGGTCATTTATTTCCTGGTGCATTCTAACGGGAAAGAAAATGCACGAGCCACCCTCTGATAACACTATTAGTGCTTTAAGCACTGCTGAAATGGCTGCTGCCTACAAAGACACAAGGAAAAGGTTAAAAAAACAACATCCCACAAATACCCTGCTGTAACAACTCGTCTACACAGTGAACAGATTTAACGAACTTCAATTCAATGGACTTTGGAAATAATGGACAATTTCCAATGTCCACAGAGGTCTGTTAAACCCTACTTTAGAGAGGTTTAACCTCTTCTGCTGTGCTCCTCTCTCCACCAGTGGATGCGAGTGAACCCCTGGATATTGTATATCTGGAATTTCAGAAGGTGTTTGACATGGTCCCTCATGAAAGGCTCCTGAGAAAACTCCACAGTCGGGGAATAAGAGGGCAGGTCCTCTTATGGGTTAAGGATCTGGTTGAAGACCAGGAGACAGCTAGTGGGAATCAATGGGCAATTTACACAATGGTGAGAGGTGAAAAGCGGTGTGCCCCAAGGATCGGTCTTGGGACCAGTGCTTTTCAACTTGTTCATAAATGACCTGGAGTTGGGGATAAGCAGCAAGGTGGCCAAGTTTGCGGGTGACACTAAACATTTCTGGGTGGTGAAGACCAGCACGGATTGTGAAGAGCTCCAGAAGGATCTCTCCAAACTGGGAAAATGGGCAGTAAAATGGCAGATGTGCTTCAATGTAAGTAAGTGCAAAGTGATGCACATTGGGGCAAGAAACCAAAATTTCACATATACGCTCAAGGGTTCTGAGCTGTCAGAAGAGAGATCTTGGGCTGCTGGTGGACAGGTCGATAAAAGTGTCGACCCAGTGTGCAGTGGCTGTGAAGAAGGCCAATTCCATGCTCGGGATCATTAAAAAAGGATTGAGAATAAAACGGCCGGGTCATTCCATGTGAAATCAACCAATGAAAAATCCTTGACGTCATGGATTTTGCTCATTTTTGGTACATTTGTACCTTACCATGAGATGTTTAAAAAAAAAAATTTCAGATTTTTTGTCGATCCGATTTTGAGATATTGAATGTTCAAAATTGCCAAAAAAGGCCAAAATTCACTTGTCACCATACCTTCAAACGCCAGTTACAGGATAACGGTGAACACTACAGACATGGGACAGGTGTCGTTCTAACGCTTATGACTAGGGCTTTCATTTGATATACAACATGACAAAATTGTAAATTTTCAAGAAATTCAAAAATATTCAAATAATATTAATTTTGAAATTTTGGAAAATCGAACTTTTAAATTTTCAAAAAAAAATCACACTTAAAGGTATATGTCTTGTAGTCAATCAGTCAAAATTTCAAGATGGTATCTCAATGGTATTATACAAAAATTAAATTTTCTTGTTGGCAGTGACCAGGAATTAAACCCCTCAAGTCCATTTTTCTACAGTTTAATTGATAAAATTATGTGGTAAACTGAAATGAATCCAAAAATTTATAACAGGACTTATAGAGATAGATTTATAGAGAATGAATTCACTTTCTATTCTTTTACAGGATCAGCTTTTTAGTAAAACTATCAAAATCATGACCTTTTTACTTCTGTTCGTAGTTTTAAAATTTTCCTTTAGTTGCTGAATAATTTCTGAATCAGCACAGTGACATTTCTCCTCATCTAAATCATCTTCAGAAGTAAAAAAATAATTATTATTTGTAGGTCCTTTTAATCTTCCCCCTCTTGCACTAAATTCTTCTCCCTCTTGCATTACACCAGAACCAGGGGACGTGCACTAAAATTGAGTGGAGGGAGAGTTAGAATGGACAAAAGAAAATATTTCTTTACCCAGTGTGTAATTCATCTGTGGAACTCCTTGCGACAGGATGTGGTGATGGCACCTGGCCTAGATGCCTTTAATAGAGATAGATTTATAGAGAATGAATTCACTTTCTATTCTTTTACAAGGATCAGCTTTTTGGTAAAACTATCAAAATCATAGTTTTGAAGAAGAAAGAAAGTGCAAGAAGAAAGTATCTAAAGTGCAAAGAAAAGATGGGGAAGATTAAAAGGACCTACAAATAATAATTATTTTTTTACTTCTGAAGATGATTTAGATGAGGAGAAATGTCACTGTGCTGATTCAGAAATTATTCAGCAACTAAAGGAAAATTTTAAAACTACGAACAGAAGTAAAAAGGTCATGATTTTGATAGTTTTACCAAAAAGCTGATCCTGTAAAAGTATAGAAAGTGAATTCATTCTCTATAAATCTATCTCTATAAGTCCTGTTATAAATTTTTGGATTCATTTCAGTTTACCACATGATTTTATCAATTAAACTGTAGAAAAATGGACTTGAGGGGTTTAATTCCTGGTCACTGCCAACAAGAAAATTTAATTTTTGTATGATACCATTGAGATACCATCTCGAAATTTTGACTGATTGACTACAAGACATATACCTTTAAGTGTGATTTTTTTGAAAATTTAAAAGTTCGATTTTCCAAAATTTCAAAATTAATATTATTTGAATATTTTTGAATTTCTTGAAAATTTACAATTTTGTCATGTTGTATATCAAATGAAAGCCCTAGTCATAAGCGTTAGAACGACACCTGTCCCATGTCTGTAGTGTTCACCATTATCCTGTAACTGGCATTTGAAGGTATGGTGACAAGTGAATTTTGGCCTTTTTTGGCAATTTTGAATATTCAATATCTCAAAAACGGATGGACAAAAAAATCTGAAAAAAATATTTTTTAAACATCTCATGGTAAGGTACAAATGTACCAAAAATGAGCAAATGATCAGGTTCCAAAATGTATTTTTTATTGGTTGATTTGACATGGAATGACCCGGCCAATATCATTATGCCCTTGTACAAATCGATGGTAAGGCCACATCTGGTGTATTGTGTCCAGTTCTGGTCACCACACCTCAAAAAGGATATAGTTGAATTGGAAAAGGTGCAGAAAAGAGCGACCAAATGATTTCGTGGGCTGGAGCACCACCCTTATGAGAAGAGGCTACAGTGTTTGGGGCTTTTCAGTCTAGAAAAAGGCGCCTGAGGGAGGGGACATGATTGAGATGTATTAAATTATGCATGGGATGGAGAGAGTGGATAGAGGGAAATTCTTCTCCCTCTTGCACTACACTAGAACCAGGGGACATGCACTAAAATTGAGTGGAGGGAGAGTTAGAATGGACAAAAGAAAATATTTCTTTGCCCAGTGTGTAATTCATCTGTGGAACTCCTTGCGACAGGATGTGGTGATGGCACCTGGCCTAGATGCCTTTAAAAGGGGTTTGGATAGATTCATGGAGGAAAAGTCTATCACATTTTACAAGTCATAAGCAATCTCCTGACTTTGGAAGTAGGTTTTCTCTGTGCCAGGTGCAGGGGAGTGACAACAGGAAACAGGTTATCTTGTTGGCTGTGTGCTCCCTGAGGCATCTGGTGGGGCCACTGTGAGATACAGGAAGCTGGACTAGATGGGCCTTGGCCTGATCCAGCAAGGCTCTTCTTATGTTCATCATCACTTACTATTGCCTCCCAGGTGATAAAAGAACAGTAAAAGACAGTTTCTTTACAGCATAAGCACTAACCAAGATTTTGCTGGATAGTCAAAATATGATCGACTTGAGTATTATTGTCATAATTGTTCATGGTAACAACCTGCAGGGTGAAACAGATGATACAGTAAAACATCTGAAATGTTGCTGTTCTGCTTTGTGAGGCTTTGTATTTGTTTATACATACAATGACTTTGTTCTTCAAGTGCCAGCAGTTTCTTAAGGAAGCAATTGAATTCCTGAATACTTCTATTAAGGAAACAGATGAATTGGAAGTCATTGTATAGAATGTAATTTTAAATGTCATGAAAGGCTATATTTAAAAGTAGTGTTTTCTGATCCAAACATTCAAGTAAGAGAGACTTTGTGTAGTGTTGCATATCAGATTAAATCAGGGATAGACTTTGCCTTTAAAAAAGCAATTGGAGAAGGGATGTTCCTCCTTGTAAACATATTGCAGGCCCTTAATATGCAATTTGCATAGTATTTTTGTGAGTTTGGTAAATACTGTACTCATTGATAGGCAAGTTGTGCTTATTCTACAGTTGTGCCCTGGTGACTGAATCCTGAAGTTTAATTCTGGATTCGGTATGCCACATTCTACAGCTTTAGGTACCAATATAAGAATCTTTGTTCTTGGAAGTTGAATGTACAATCGGACCTCAGTATTCACAGGGGTTCCATTCTGGACCCCCATGCGCGGATACCGCAAATCCGCGTATAGTGAAGACCACTGAAGAAACCTTTTGAAAAATAAAAAAGCCCCCAAATCGCTGTTCCTACCTTTGTGCTGGCAAACCGCGCCGTTTCCAAAGTTCTAAAGCACTCTTTGAAGCTGACCCACTTCCAGGTCGCGCGAAGGCTCCCTCTCTCCTCCCAGGCTCACCCCAGAATGCATCGCAATGCAGCAACTTGGTCAATGCCATTCACATTTGTCAGGTACTATGCCCTTGATACAAGCTGGCATCTTGTTTGAGCAAGCAGTGCTTCAGAGTATCTTAGAATCATAGAGTTGGAAGTGACCCACAAGGTCATCTAGTCCAACCCTCTGCCTGTAGCAGGAAATCCTCCTAGAGCAGCATTTTTCAAGGTCTGCCCCTGACATACCACCTCCCACGATGCCACTTTTCTGGCTGCTGCTACTCGCTGTTTGTAGTAGCGTCCATGCTGCACTCTATGGCATGGCAGATTTTGCGACAGCCGTAAAGTGTGCTGCACTAACACAGCTGCCGGATAGGATTGGGCTATTAGTCTTCCGAGTCCCAGTAATTCTCAGTTTGCCTTTTCTTTCTCTTGCATGACAAATTTGCATGAAAGCTTATGTATAATTAAGAGCATATTATGTTTGATATATGAGATAAACTATACTTTGTCATACTGCTTTGCTTGCAGGTTGTTCAGCAATAGTTATGAACTCTCGATTACGAGCACTAGGTGGGAGAATAAATAACATCCGAGCATCAGAACTACCGAAGGAGCGAACTCGATCTGAGATTATTTGCATCGTCCGCTTTCTGGATGGCTCTTTACAAAACTTCAAAGTTAGTGTAAGTCTTTAAGCATTTGCTTGTTTATGTGAAGACTTGTACTTTAAAGGGTCCATGAACCAGGCTACCTCCATACGGTTCTTGCAGCTTGGATGTGTATTGACAAAAACTGGAAGTTCATGGGTTTATCTTATAAAAAGCAATAGCTTTTTGGAAATATTTTGGGTCTGGGTTATAGTGATTGTGTTTTCATTGAGCGCAATGTGTGTTGTAGTTCTGAATTGACAAAAAAAGATGACACTTTCCTTAAACTTGTTTGCATGCAGAGTACATTTGTCACAAAATATAATCATATACTTTTTAAAATCATATAATATAATCATATACTATTTTTAATTTGTTCAGAATTATGCCATAAACTTGCTTTGACTCCTATTGTACATCTATATCTACTGATCTGTATTTTTCAGATTGATGTATTTTTAGATAGACATTCTGAATTAAGTTGTACTTTATCCTGGTTCTGTTAATCTTTTGTTTCATTATTTGATATACCAGAATCATAAAGAACCTCACAGATCAATTTTGTAAATTGAAAAGAGCAATAAATACCTTTCCCTCTTTATACATACTTAATCCATTCCTGAAAACAGCCCTTATAATGAAATTATAAAAAATTGAAAATGTTCATGGCCCGCTATGATATACAAAGAGGTAGGGTTTACAGGATTAAAAGCCATGTAAAAAGGTATTCGCTGACAAAGGTATAAAGTTTATACCTTTACGTCTGACAGTTTATCTTGGAGACAGCTACAAGCAGTAAGAACCGGCAGGCTGACAGTGCTCGGAGGGCTGACAGCATGTCTCGGAGAGAGGTTACCAGCAGTCACGAACTCCCTACTGACGTTTCCGGCACTAATTGCCTGCTTTGATCTTCGCGCGCTTTTCTCCTTGGTGCTTTTTCTTCTTCAAAGGAGAAGCACTCGCCGTTCTACCTTCTAACATCTTAGCAGCCTCTGCTGTTACACCTGAGGCGGTCCACAGATGTTGCGTGGACGAAACGTTGTGTTTTTATGATTTTATTGTTTTTAAACGAGTTTTTCGTATTTTAAAATGTGTTTTTACTTGGTGTATACCTTTTTACATGGCTTTTAATCCTGTAAACCCTACCTCAGAGGTTCTCAACCTGTGGTACACGTACCCTTAGGGGTACGCGGGCCACAGGTTGGGGGTACACGAGATGCTCCCCTGCGTACCCCCTCCTCAAATCCCCCCAAAAGCAAAAAAGCACTTTTTCGGCCTGTGGCACAGCGCAGCCAAGCGGGTCCTCTGGAGGACCTGCTTGGCCACGGCGCAGTCCGAAATCGTCCCCCATAGCTCTCCCTAACCTTCGCTTGCAGTTGCCACCATTTTGGATCTCCTGAAGTCTCGCGAGATCCAAGACTGTGGCGTGAGATTTGGGAGCCGCAATCTTGGATCTCGCGAGACTTCGGGAAATCCAACATGGCAGCGGCTGCAAGCAAAGGTAAGGGAGAGCTATGGGGGATGATTTCGGCCTGCGGCGGGTCCTCCGGCTTGCACCGCAAGCCAGAGGGAGAGGCTACAGCCCTGCCGAGCAGTAGCCTTTCCCTCCAGCTTGCAATGCGAGCCAGAGGACCTGCTAGGCCCCGCTGCAGGCCGAAAAAAGGTTTTTTCCGGCTTCCAGGGGGGTGCACTTTTGGGGAGGGGGTACTTGGGGGTACGCGGGGCTTGGGTGGGATCAGGGGGGTGCTTGGGGATCCAGGGAGGGGGTACGTGGGTCCCCGAAGGTTGAGGGGGGAAAAGTCTCTTTTTTTAATAGTCTCTTTCTATTATTACATTAATTTCAATGGGAAAAAATTCTAACTCATTCCATCACCCTGGAGTCCATCACAGCTTGAATCACAATGGAGTGCCTCAACCTTGTGGTTGAGGTAACTGCTGTTTGGACACGGGATCGGGATCTTCCGTCCAGAACACCTATACTGTTCACAAAGTCCTTGGCATGAAACCCCTAGGTTTATCAAACTGTGGGTTGGGACCCACTTGGTGGGTCGCGATTGATTTCTAGTGGGTCCCGCAGAGCCTTCAATGAAAACACGGGTGATGGAAAGATCAGATAAGTAATTGCCTCAAGCCCTATTCAAAAACCAGATAGCTGCTAATTGCCCTGCAAAGAACTGAGCTCCTGCAGTTTGAAGTTGTGTAAATATAGGAAGATAAATGTTTGAGCGTCTTTTTTCTGGGTTTTTTTTCCCCCAAGTCCGTCAATGACAAGTAGTGGGGGCAGGTGAAGGCTGGGTCACATTACTATTATTAATTATTAAGGCCTTTATTGGCATATACAAATAAAATAAACACAAGCATAACAAAACAGAATTAAATAAACAGACCAAAATAGGTTACACATTAAATCAAAATTAATTGAACTAGATCTAAAACTATCTTCATTTAAAACATTTAAAATCTACATTCCACCATACATAAGAACTATATATCATCCTCAGATTGATCATTGAAAAATGGCATGGTTAAGCGTTTCTGTACAAGCAGACTTAGAAATTTGGCCACCCGTCTAGTACATAGAGTCACATTACTAAGCCCCTCAAGCCTTGAGGCTGTTCATTAGGGCTGCCTCATTATTAGAAATGTATTGTGTTTTTTGCAAATAAAATATTAATACATGAGTGAATGGAGTTTACGGGTTTATTGCAAAAGCTGGCCAGAGCATGTGACCTCCACGGTTCATCATATTTGTTTCGACAAAACTAGAGTCCTTGTGCATGAGACGTCCTACAAACAGATTTCATCAAGAGGCAATTGAGATTTGGAAACATAAAGATCAACTGAACAGGAAAGAAGAAACTACCTTTGTAGATAAAATCTGGGCGCCTGCCTTAAATAAATTATCCCGTACCTACGAACATGCTGAACATGTTGCTCCATTGGAGCCCACATTTTATGATTAGATGGTTATGGTGCATATACGTCGTTGATGTTTTCATCCTGCATTTTTTCCCCTTGTCAATCACTCTCCCCAGCTGCATTAACATTCTGTGTGTTCTATTTAACTTCCAATGGAAACGTAAGGTCAGTTAACACTGGACTGTGCCAGGGCTCTGGCCACTTTTTGCTTGATAAGGTCCAGTGAAATCAGGATGAAACGTCGCGTTTGTAACTCTAAAGTTGCTATTGTAATTAATTTGGACCTTGGCCAATAAACCCACAAACTCCATTCACTCATGGATTGTTATTGCTAGCCATGCAAACCTGAAATCATAATAAAATATTACTTGTAAATAAATAATAAAAATATTATTTCTTTCTAGATCACTTGTTTTTAAATCCTCATAAAGCTAGGTGTTCTGACACCCATAGAGTATGATTATAAAAAGTGAGTCCCCGTGCTAAAAAGTTTGGGAACCACTGCCATAGGTGACTGAATATGTATTGTTAAGCACAATGACCAACCACAGCATGGTTTACTTGATGGTCTCACAAACGTCCACAAAAATGGAAGACGCTGTGGACATCCCAACTGTGTACAGTGCTAAAAGTGTTCTGCAGGTCAAATCCACCACCAGCCCCAAAATGGTCATGGACATTTCTTTATGGGGGGTGATCAGGTCTGGCATCAGGGTGGACTCCTAGGTCAGTCTCACCATTGTCCATGAGTTTCCTAAAAGCATATCAGGATATACTGTGGTACCTCCACCACTGACCATCATCCCAACACTCAAGCACATCAGTCTCCCTGTTCCACCAAAGGTTGTTTCTGGGCAGAACCCAAACAATTCTGGGGCTTGCAGTCATGAGGTCGTCTGCATATGGAGCATTTTGGCCCCTGCCTCAGCAGTGGCCCTCATCACCCACATTACCTGAAGTTGCTAGGCAAGGAGAATGTCAAGGCGCAGCAGTGTAGTGAGATTGTGGAATTGGAGGAAGAACAGGGTGACTGACATGGCCAAGATCTCCTGAACCGCACCATCATCCTCTACCAATGTATGTGTGGCTATAAGGATTGCTTCCAGTTGATCCAAGACCTAATAAATCATTGCATGGTTGGGCAGGGTGATGTGGTACAGGAACTCTGGAAGACGATCATGAGGGAAGGGATTTATTTACAAGGAAGCTGTTGTACAATTCCAAGTCATCTATGCTAGGGGTTCTCAACCAGTGGTACTAGTACCACCAGTGGTACTTTGCCTGATTGCTGGTGGTACTCGGACCGCCGAACTGCCGGAACCCCACTCTGACACAACACTTTCGGCGTGTATTTTCGCTCCTGAGAGGCTCCTACCTTTGGCCGAGCCTCTCAGGAATGCTGAGAAGGGCCATCCCACCCGCCCAGAGCCTCCCACCTACGTTTTCTGGCCTCCAAAAACCTGAAAACCTGGAAGTAACTGACCATGATGTCATCACCAGTCACTTCCAGTGGTACGCAGCAGGAGAGTGGCACCGGAGGTGGTACTTGGCCGGGAAAGGGTTGAGAACCCCTGGTCTATGCCATCAATTTAGTCCCAATACAATGCCTGTGCCACTTCTCTGTCTACACTGGCTGCTTTACTTGGCATTTGCTTTGTAATTCCCACTGGTCTGCCTCTCCCAGTTATATTCACTCCACTATCCCAGTGCTGTATAAGGAGGTGGGTATTCCGTCTTTAGAAGAGTCTTAGCTGTCCCTATTGACTTGAAGCTCTGCAGCTGCAGCCAAGCACCACTGGTCGCATTCCAGCTCACACTTCTTTCCTACCCTCTTCCCTTCATCCTTGTCAACTGCTCTCTCAGTCTCCTCTTTACTAGTCTCCTCTTTACTAGATGCTATTGGTCGCTCCTCCTCTCTTCTGCTGCCCACTTTTCCCTCCCCCATTTTCCACATGTATCTCACAGGGTCTCCCCACTCCTCCTTCCACCTCCCACCTCTCCTTTCCCTCCCTTGTATGCCTCCCAGCCCTCCTTCCTCTGCTATGATCTGATGGCCTCCATCTTTGGTCCTCCACGATCTCGCAAGATTCCTTGAGATCTTGGGTTCCGAAGTCTTGCAAGACCTCAGAACAGCATTGGAGGGCTCCAAACCTTGACTGTGCAGATTTCTGAGGCTACATCATGAAGAGCTTCCACAGGCTGGATGAGGCTTTCTGTTTGACACCCCTGGCATAGACCATGCTTAATGTCCCATGTTCAACCCTGTTTGGGCCTGACATATTGAATCCCCCCTTCTTCCTCTGGAGGTGAGAGGGGATATGAGCATTTCTACTGTTCAGACAATGTACAGTATACTACTTCATATATGTGCTCCTGCAGGTGCATTGTTTAGAAGTCCCTGGCCAAAGGTAGAATTGAAAGTAGCCTGAGAGGCATGTGCACACACTTTTCTGTTGTCCTACACTATCATCTGGTCAAACAGGTTTTTTCAGGGGGTTGAAATGATACCAGAGGTGAGAGTGTTTACTAGAGGTGAAAGTAGGATGAAGGAATGCTCTACAAGCAATGATCCCTCTTTCAAACTGCCTTCAGCTGTCTGAGGAAACTGTTTGTCTCCAGCCTGTGACTGGGGCACAGGCAATCACTAAATTGCTACAGGAAAGGCTGGCAAATTCATTCTGAACATGCTGTTGTTTAAATTGTGCCTTAAGCATAAAATTGTTACTCAATAAAACAACAACACAGTCCTGATGTTTAGCTAAACCTTGAGGTTTTTGAATGTGGACAGTTGAGTGTTTTAGTTTTTTATGAAAAGAACATTCTTTGGACATAGCGTCTACCTGTGTAGGCCTTGTTGCTAACTAAGGATTTCCAAACCATGTAATTCCATCTAAGGAAATGAGTGTGTAGGTATTTACTACAATGATGTACTGTAATCTTCAAAATAATTGTGTTGAAGACCAATTCCAATTCCAAAACCTTTATTGGCATCTTAAATTAACGTAGACATAATCACAAACAAACATACATACATGTCCCTCAAACAATAATCTTGCTCAACATTCTAAAACTTTATACTTTAGAATATTATAACGTCTTATAAATTAATAAAAATCTATACTATAGAAAAACGCTTTTCTCTCCTCTTAAGTATAGCACTCAGATAATAGGCCACCTTTTCTGTTAGCTCCACTTCAGTCCCCCCAAGGATAAACTGAACCTTTTCAGGGTCAGCACAACCTGTTTTCTTATTCAAAAGGCCCTCAAGGTAAACCCTGCGCAAGTCTGAATAGAAGGGGCTGTACAAAATAATGTGCTGCACTGACTCCACCCCCCCCCCAACAGAGCAGGTACAAGTACTGCTTTCAAGAGGAATATCCCTAAATCTACCAGAAGTCACAGCTGAAGGGGAAACATTGTTTCTGGCCAGGGAAAACGCCCTATGCTTACTGGGGCATTTCAGAATTAACAGATATTCTGCCATTTGTCCATAGCTGACCGCAAGATGTAACGAGAGAGGGGAACAGGTTTTATCAGCATCACCCCACAACTCTTGCTGATCTATGTCTTGCAGTCTAGTTTTAATCTAATGGAATGCCTGCTCCAAGGTACAGGTTCCCAGGCTTTCCAGATCTAACCCAACGCTCTTAATTTTCTTTTCTAAGAGCCAAAGTTCTTTAGGTGAAACAGAGTCAGACAGAAGATATGGAAGCAAACCCTCAGCGTTGGCCCTATAATAAACAGTAAGCCAATATTTAAAGAATCGCAGCCAAGCCACTAGCTCCAGCCGACACATCCCTGCTTCCAAACGAAGGGTGGCATAAGGGACACATCCTGGTAAGCCAAGGATTTTACGTAGGAACATCCCCTGAATCTGTTCCAGGGAATAATCCCATGCCCTCATCCAAATTGGTATTCCAAATAACACTGAGGGGATAATCCTAACCTTAAAGATCTTAAGAGCACCAGGTATAAAAGAATTCCCTTTACAGTAGAAAAAGCATACAATGAACTTCGCTGTATTATAAGCAGTATCTCTAATTAATCTACGCTGGGGGATCCATGATAATTTGTGATGAGTGTTGAAGACAGAAGGCAGCTAACCAGAATCCTTTTATTTTCAAGTCGGTCTTTATCTAGTGAGAGGAGCTTCCTTTTTTTTTTCTTTTTTTTTTAACTCGGAGTGAGTGAGTATACATGCCTGCATGCATGCAAGCATTCATGTTCTGGCCTGCAGCTACATGACAAATGATTTTTGAAGAGAAATTGATAAATTTTCAACGCAATCCTAACCAACTTTCCAGCACTGATGCAGGCACAGTGCAGCCCCAAAGTAAGGGATCAAATGTTCCCTCACCTTGAAGAGGCCTCTATGACTGCCCTGCACTGCAAAATGCAGTGTGTCCCCTGTTGACATGGCTATATTGGTTAGGATTGCGCTGTTTGTCTCAATAGAAATTCTCTTTTGTGAGCAACTGTTAGATAAGATTTCAGATAAGTATAATTTTGCTATCTGGCCAAGGGGTTCTCAACCCTTTCCCAGCCAATTACCACCTCCAGCGCCACTCTCCTGCTGCGTACCACCGCACATGACTGGCAATGACATCGTCACCAGTTACTTCTGGGTTTTCAGGTTTCCGGAGACCAGAAAATGCAGGTAGGAGACCATGGGTGGGCGTTGGAGCGGGGTTCAGGTGGTCCAGAGGTCCAAGTACCACCAGCAGTCAGCTGAAATACTAGTACCACTAGTTGAGACCCCCATTTTAACTAATACATTTACTTTCTTTTTCAGAAACAAGACACTGGTCACGTTTTGTTGGAATTGGCCTATAATCACTTGGGTGTGACAGAAAGAGAATATTTTGGGCTTCAACATTGTGAAGACTCAGAAGATTCACCAGTAAGGAAACTTATTAATATTTACAGTGTAACTTGAAAAACTTTCAATTAGCAAATCATTTTAGTATTTTTCTACTTTTACAGCGATGGCTTGAATCTTGTAAGCCTGTTCGAAAACAGCTAAAAGGTAAGACTTTAAAATCTCTTGTATTTTTCAACAGTGTGTGTACTTGTATGCTCGCATAAAACTACTACAGTGATCCTTTTCAATATTGTCATAAGAAGCTAATGATACGCATTTGTTGAGTAAATGTTTAGGTATAAAGATATAAATTTCATGAATTTCATTCCTTTTCGATATTAACTTCTCATGGTAATTTCAACTGTCCAACTTTACAGTGTTTTCGAATCCACTGCTACACCTGGAACTCAGTCACTATGGCAGCATAGCAATTTATACAGTGAGAAGATTTTTTTCATTCTTTTCTGATTTAGAGCTGGAAGGTACCCACAAGGTCATCTAGCCCAACCCTCTGCATGTAGCAGGAAGCCCACCTAGAACAGCTCCAGCAGGTGCCTGACAAGCATCTGCTTGAAGATTTCCAGTGAGGGAGAATCTATCACCTCCCTTGGTAATCGGTTCCACCGTCAAACCACCTTTACTGTTAATATCCAACCGGAATCTCTTGCAGTTTGATCTAGTTCTACTCTCCGAGACAGTTGAGAACAAATTTGTTCCTTCGATACGACAGCCCTTCAGGTATTTGAAGAGTGCTACCCTTCTCAGCTTTCTCTTCTTCAGGCTAATCATACCAAGTTCCGTCAACCTTTCCTCATAGGGCTTGTTCTCCAGTCTTCTGATCATCCTCGCCACTTTTCTCTGAACCTGCTCCAGTTTGGCTGCATCTTTCCTAAAGTGAGGTGCACAGAACTGGACACAGTACTCCAGGTGAGGTCTGACCAGCGCGGAGTAAAGCGGAATTACTACCTCTCACGACGTGGAAGCTACAGTTCTATTAATGCAGGCTAACATTGTGTTCACCTTCTTTGCAGCTGCATCACACTGCTGACTCATGTTCATCTTGTGATCCACTGCAACTTTGAGATCCCTCCCACATGTTGTACTGCCAAGTCAGGTATCTCCCATTCTGTGCCTGCATCTTTGGTTATTTTTGCCCAAGTGCAGGACCTTGCATTTGTCCTTGTTGAACTTCATCTTGTTCATTACAGACCAGTATTCCATTCTGTCAAGGTCTTCCTGAATGCTTCTACCATCTTCTGTTGTGTTTGCTAGTCCTCCCAACTTGATGAGGCCTCCTTGTATCCCTTCATTCCAGTCATTGATGAAGATGTTAAAGAGAACTGGACCCAAGACAGAGCTCCACTCAAAACTGTCCTCCAGGTTGATGCAAAGTCATTGATGAGCACCCTTCCTGTGCGATTGTCCAAACAGTAGCAAATCCACCTAACAGTTATATAATCTAACCCAGTGTTTCACAAACTGTGGGTCGGGACCCACCAAGTGGGTCCCGCAGAGCCTCCAATTAAAATATAAGTGATGGAAAGATCAGATAACTAATTGCCTCAAACCTAATTGCAGATAACTAATTGCCTCAAACCTATTCAAAAAACAGATAGCTGCCAATTATCCTACAAAGAGCTGAGCTGCAGTTTGCAAGATAGCTGCTAATTGCCCTGCAAACAGCTGAGCTCCTGCAGTTTGCAAGAAGCCAAACTCCAACAGTTTGCAAGCTTGTGTAAATATGGGGAGGTAAATGTTTGAGTGTGTTTTTTTCTGGTGTGTTTTTTCCAAGTCTGTCAGTGACAGGTAATGGAGGCACATTACTAAACCTCAAGCCTTGAGGCTATTCGTTAAGGCTGCCTCATTACAAGAAATGGATGGAGTTTTTTGGCAAATAAATAAATACAATATCACTTGTAAATAAATAAATAATATTATTTCTTCCTAGATCCCCCCCTTTTTTTAAAGTCTCGTAAGGCTTGGTGTGTCCTGATATAGTGTCGTTTAAAAAGTGGATCCCAGTGCTAAAATGTTTGGGAACCACTGATCTAACCTATATTTTACCAACTTCTGATCTGTCATGGGGAACCTTGTTGAATGCTTTATTGAAGTCAAGATAAATTACATCCACAGAATTCCCACTGTCTAGTAAGCCAGTAACCTGATCAAAAAAAGATGAGATTTGTCTGACAAGATTTATGTGTTACAAATCCATGTTGGCTTCTATTAATCACTGAGTTATTATCCAGATGTGTGGAGACAGTATATTTTATAATTTGTTCTAATATCTTTCCTGGTATTAAAGTCATACTGATGGGTTGGTAATTTCCCGAGTCATCTTTTCCCCCCATTTTAATGATTGAGACTACTTCCACTTCCAGTCTAGCAGCCCCTCCCCTGTCTTCCAGGATTTGTCAAAGATAATTGACAGAGGCTCTGCGAGGACACCCACAAGTTCCTTTAGCACTCTAGGATGCAGTTCATCCGGTTCAAATGACTTGAATTCATTTGGACCATAAGGAAGGCTGAGCGCCGAAGAATAGATGCTTTTGAACTGTGGTGCTGGAGAAGACTCCTGAGAGTCCCTTGGACTGCTAGGAGATCAAATCAGTCAATCCTAAATGAAATCAACCCTGACTGTTCCCTGGAAGGACAGATACTAAGGCTGAAACTCAAATATTTTGGCCACCTAATGCGAAGAGAGGACTCTCTGGAGAAGACTCTGATGCTGGGAAAAATTGAAGGCAAAAGGAGAAGGGGAAGGCAAAGGATGAGATGGTTAGACAGCATCACCGATGCAACGAACATGAAAATGAGCGAACTCAGGAAGATAGTGGAGGACAGGAAGGCCTGGCGGGATATGGTTCATGGGATCACGAAGGGTCGGACATGACTTAACGACTGAACAACAACAACAACTAGTTCCTTGTCAGTCTTCATCCGCAGACCTGTGCTTTTGTGTTTTCATTACCTTTGTGGGGATGTACGTATTTCCCCCCATTGGACAATGATCCAGCATCCACACTTGTACAATCCGAAGATGGATGCAAAGTAGGAGTTGAGCAGTTCCTCCTTATCTTTGTCACCAGACACCAATTGGCCATCCTTATTGAGCAACAATCTCATTTCTCTTCCTCTTCCTTTGAGCATTCCTTAAACAGCCCTTTTTGTTGCTCTGGACATCCCTTGCCAGCCTGAGCTCACACTGAGCTTTAGCATTCCTGACACTCACTTGTCTGTACTCCTTCCTGCTGATCGGTCTTATCTTCAGTTTTCTATACATGTCTTTTTTTAATCTTCAACTCGCCACCAAGATTCTTGTGCAGCCATACTAGCTTTTTGAGGTGTCTCCCCTTTTTCTTTTCATACGAATTGTTTTTGACTGTGCCTGTAGGAGCTGCTTCTTTAGGAGCTCCCATCCATCTTGGGCCCCTTTTCTCATTAATTCATCTACCCATGGAATCCTACCTGTCATTTCTCTGAGCTTATTAAAATCAGCCTTCCTGAAATCTAAACTACAGGTTTCACTGCATATTCCCTTTGTTTCCCATAAGATTGAGAATTCCAGGAGTTCATGATCACTTTCCCCTAAGGTTCCTACTACTTTGACCTCATTGACCAATTCCTCCCTATTGATCATGTCAAGTATGACCCCTCACCTCATGCATTCTTCCACTTTCTGGAAGATGCAGTTATCTTCCAGGCACAACAGGAATTTATTGGAGATCCCAAGCTTGGCTGAGTTAGTCTCCCAACAGATATCAGGATAGCTAAAGTCCCCCATTACAACTATCTCATGTTCCTTGTAATGTATGTAAGTTGTTTCAAGAAAGCATCATCCACATCCTACCGTTGGCCTGGTGGTCTATGCCCACGACAATGTTGTGCTTATTGCTTTTCCCCCTAACCTTTACCCAGATGCGCTCCACGGTGCTACCTTGACCATTTTGTTGGATTTCTGAGCAAGTATGTACATTTTTGACATATAATGCCATCCCCTCCCCTTTTACTACATCTGTTCTTCCTGAGCAACTGATATCCTTCCATTTGTGCATTCCAATCATGATAGTCATCCCACCAGGTTTCGGTTATTCCTATCAAGTCAAATTCACCTTCACTTGCTAGAAGTTCAAGCTCATCCTGTTTATTTCCCATACTCTGCGAATTCGTATATATGCAATGTAAGCTCTAGAGGTTACAACGCAATGTCTGTCCTGTTTCCTTAGTTTGGGGATTGCTGGGCCTCTCCAAATGCATCCTGGTTACAGCAGTGTCCTGATGGTTCCCACCTGGAGCATTTACCTGTGAATTAAGCTTTGGACTTACATATCCAACCCTCTCAGCCTTCAGTTTAAAGCCCTTCTTATCATGTTCGTCATTGTGCGAACATCGTAGTGCCTAATGAGGTATTTTTCAGAACATATCCCCGTTGCACAAAGTACAGGGCTTAAATAGGCAAAGTACAGGCATTCATATTTTTCATCTTGCCAGGCCCTCCTGGCTTATTTTCTTCCACTACGGATAGAGAACACAGAGGACCCACCTCAGAATAGTTCCTGCTCCCTTATTGGGTAACTTCACTCTTCTCCTAGTTCATCAAACAATGTCTCTTTTGTATGTTCTGAGTCTCTTTTCATTGGCCATTCTCAAAACCAATCACTGTCCACTCTGAGTGTCTTTGACATAGACCAAAAATGTACAAGACAAGCTCGTTGTCAGATAACAGGATCGCTTACAGATTTTAAAAAATGGCGGCGACAGGGTGGGGGTGGGCGATTTATTAAGTTTATTCTTGTGGGATCACTGCCATGTGGTCCGTTGTTGACAGAAACGGTATGCAACGCATACCTGTATCGGGGATGTTGTACTTGTGGATAGCCTGCATTGACAGGGGGTTGGAATCAATCTTGAAAGTCCTTTCCAATTCTATGATTCTTTTTCCCCTTCCCACCTACACTGAACCTGACTATTGTGTGCCCATGTAACAATGGAAACCACCAGCTGGGACACTGACACTGTCTGACAGTGCACTTTAAGCATAAATGATTCCACCAGCCCGTTCAGGAAAGGAACCAAAACATTCCTGGTTGAGTGACAAGCCAATTTTGTGCAGTCATAAGATGGATGGGGTGGGTGAGCTGCAGTCATGCTAAAAAAAGAGAAGCCGAAGAGAGAGCGTGTAGGAATAAAACAGCACAGATGTGTTGTCCCAAATTAGGCCACTTGGCATGAAGCAAAATGAGCCAAAGATGGCCACTCTTTTCACATCCAAACAGGGAGGCAAGGCGCCCCCTTTGTTCTGTGAGATAGGAAAGAGACTCAGGGCCCAATCCTATCCAACTTTCTAGCACTGATGCAACTGTGCGCTGCATCCTGCAGTGGCGGGGCAGTCACGGAGGCCTCCTCAAGGTAAAGGAATATTTGTTCCCCTACCTCAGGGCTGCATTGTGGCTGCATTGGTGCTAGAAAGTTGGATAGAATTGGGCTGTGAAAGTCTCTTGAGGTTTTAAAATATATACAAATAAGGACATAGATATTGATTTTAATTTTGTAAAATTTGTAGGAGGCTTCCCCTGCAGCCTGCATTTTCGAGTAAGGTTTTTTATACCTGATCCCAACACACTGCAACAGGAACAAACCAGGTAATTTTTGTTTTCAAAATCTATAATCTGTAAGAACTACTGACATTCCCCTTAATCTAGCATTCATAGGAAATATACCAGATCTCTGTTTTTTATCTCAGTTGAGACAGACATTCACATATAGAATTGCATGTTACTCCAGCTAAAACATGTCACACTTGTAAGTAATATAAATATTAGCATATAATAATACTGTATGTTCAGAGGGCAGTCTGCATAGCAAAGGAAATGGCAGATGCAAACTACTGTGTATTGAATTTGGTCAAGAATTTGGCTATTAATGTTGTTTGTTAGGTCATATTTGGTCAAGAAATCTAGTCAAGTTCAGCTGTTAGTTCAGCTGCTCTTTCTGCAATTGGATTACTATAAATGATTTGGAAGTTAGGCTTCTCATTTTAGATAATAGCTAATTGCTTGTGACAAGGGAAAGCACTGCTTCTGCCCCAGTCAATGTCGTTTTTGGCAGAAGCTGCTAAGATTAAAATAACCAGGAAAGCTGAAATTATTCATATAACAATATCTATGTGACTGAAATGGCACGGCAAAGTGAACAGTGTTGCAAAACAGTGTTGTACTCCTAGTACATAACTAGGAGTGCAAATTCTTGTTGTTAATTACATGAAGGTTCTCCAGAGTGCTATTAATGTTGTTTGTTAGGTTATATTACCTTTGTCTGAGGTAAAATTGATCTACATAAAATATTGGCTCTGTGAAGTATAACGAACCTTTGATTTGACGGACCTCAGTTTAACAGACTTTGGAAATACTGTAATGGACATTGTCTGCCTCTTTTTAAAACTAGTCCTATGTTTTGCACATGCATCTGTACATTGTCAGAAATACATTTGGACAATTAACTTTCGGCATTAACGGACACCCCTTTTCCCATTAGTCTGTTAAATCAAGGGTTAATTGTATAGGCTTACTTATTCTGTGAAATTCTAACTTTTAAGTGTTGGATTGGATACATTGGTGTATGTGTTCGTCATAATGGACATTTCTCTGAGAGTTAGGGTGTAAATTATGTTGGGGAAAATTGTGTTTAGATTACACAGGTACAGTAATACATGAGTTTAAATACATCGGTTAAAAGATAAATAATGTAATAATGTTTTCAAACTTTGTATTTTAGACATTTGTTCTTCTTGCAACTGAAAGCTGATATTTTGGAAGGAAGGTAACACATCCTTACTAAAGCAATTTTGATTGAATTTGAGTTAAAAAAAACATCCAAGGGAAGAAGCTATATCTTCAATACTATGAGAAAAGTACTCTCAGATTTAGACTCTCTCTGAGACACTTATGGTTATGCTGGTTGTTCGAGAGCAGTGTTGTCATCCTCATCCTTTCACCCATTGAGCCCCCTGGGAGTTTTTGCCATACCCTCCCTGCATGTACAGCCAGTGAATCCATGCCATGTTCCCTTAGACCAAAAGTTCCCAAACGTTCTCTGTTCACAGCGCCCGTAGTTTTCTCTGTAATTTTTTCATCGCACCACTACAGTTTTGTTGCTGTGTCTTCCTTGGAAATTTAAAATATACTGTGGTGCCCCTGTGAGTTCGCTGTGTCACCCTGGGGCACCACAGTGCACAGTTTGGGAACCACAGCCTAGACAATTGAGTAGCGCATTGCTACCAAACCAGTCACTAACAAGCAAGCTAGCACAACAGCCAAAAGGTGGGTCCCAGGCTGGTCCTGCAACTAATGCCTCTCCCATGGCAGGCTTCCTGGTTGCTGGGGTAACAGGGGCACCAGGGAGGCATGTTTTGATTTGGAAAGGGAGCGGGACCATACATGCCCATAAGACAGGCCCCAGTATAAATGGTCCAGGCAGTAGCAGCAGGATACAAGGCTAAGGATTTTATCTCCACAGAGATAATAGCCTGAGGAGGCTGCCCTGGGGAGGAGGAAGGAGGTAGGGGGTGCTGTATAACACCCTCCCCTCTCTAAGACATGCTGAGGCAACAGGGGAAGGCTCTCCAGGCCAAGGGAACAGGATCCTTCCCAGGTGGATGGAGAGGAAGGATGGATGAATGAGGTCCCCTGGGCCAGGGGCTAGAGAGTACCATACTGGTATAAACAGATATGGTTGTGCTGCTTTCAGAATGAAGTTTCACAAAGCCTATCTGGACTGCTAATGGCATGGATTCATTGCAAGTTTTCTCCTTTCTGGGGAGCAGGCATTCTATCAGAGTTGAATTCCAGTGCTTGAGTGAGCATGATTGCCAGTGCATCATAATCTTATGTGATAGATGAATATGATTGACTCAGTTTTCCAGAAGTGGAAATACTTTTTTTGAAAAACAAGGATTTTTGAAACAAAAGTACAGTCTTTAAGGGGGTTACCTTAAAAACATGTAGCTTCACTATTCAGTGAATGCTACATTATGCATTCTGTGGGTGTATGCATTGAAGATCATGGATGCATTCAAACAGTGTTAGCTCTGTGAGCTGCTTGAAGGATCCTATAGATCTGAAAGGTGGAATGTAAACTGAATAAATTTGCCTTTACTTATAAAAGCAGTTGACTTGGATTATGATGTTTATGGCCTTGTTGTAGATCCAATGAAGGGATAACAGTTTTAATTTCAATCTAAAGCCTAGTACAGGTGCTAAAGGGTAATAAGACAAGTGATGCTAAAAGGCTGTATATAAGCATTCTAAATGCACAGAAAACTGTCTTCTATTTTTTATTTATTTTTCACATTTTTATACCGCCCTTCCTCCAAGGAGCTCAGAGTGGTGTACATATTTCCTCCCCTCCTTTTTTTGTCTTCACAACAACCCTGTGAGGTAGGTGGGGCTGAGAGATAGTGACTGGCCCAAGGTCACTCAGGAAGCTTCGTGGCTGAGTGGGGATTTGAACCTGGATCTTCCAGGTCTAAGTCCGACTCCCAAACCACTACACCATCCTGGTGTGCTAGATAGACCAATACTACTGAGTGTATTGGTCTATCTAGCTGAGTATGGTCTACACAGTGACTTGCCCCAACTCTCCAGCTTTTCAGATGGGGGAGGGGTCTTTCCCAACCCTACCTGGCAATGTCAGGGATTGAACCTGGCACCTTTTGTATGCTATGTGCTCAACCCGTGAGCTACAGCCCCATCCCCATTGGCACCTAATCTTCTTACTATGTTTTAGCATATGCTTCTATTTTAGGGAAAAAATCAATGTGTCAACTCTTTCTTTCAGGTTGTTGTGCCCTGTTAATTCAGCTGTTGTACTTGCTTCATATGCCGTTCAGTGTAAGTATTGATTTATATTAATTGTCAGCAAAATGTTTGGTTCAGTTTTATTTAGATGCACTGTAAAAGTGCTTACTTCTTGGTCAGTTTTGGCCAATCGCTCTGAAAGTGTGGATGTTAGTATTATTACATGCTTGAGCCCCAGTTCTCTGAGACGTTTGTCCCCTTTCCGTGGTGTAAACGCCGCGGACCCCTCGGATGCGCCTCCTCGGATGCGCGCCAGCTCTGGGATGCGGGCCTGGCCTGGGAAGGGGCGCTGGATATCGGCAGAACTCAGCGCTGATATCCTCGCCCCCTCCCAGGCCAGGTCGGCCAATGCCCCCCCTCGCCACCACTGCCCGCCCTCCCACCGACCCACGCAACACTCACCTGCGGTGTGGGTCCAGGATGGTGGTGGAGTGAGTGGTACCGGCCTCCGCACCAGCACCACTTACTCCGAAGGAGCTGCAATGTACTTTACGGCACGTTTGTGACTCCTTAGGTCGGCGGTGCGTGCTCCACCACCCCAAAGATGCGCAGGATTGTGCTGTAATTCTTATTAAAAGACAGGTATCGTCTTAATCCTTATGTTTGTTGTGTGAAGTACTTGTGATTATTTAGCTGTCCTTATGAGAGGTATCTTGAAGTTCATCTTAATAATGTGCTATTTCAGTTTTCTTTCTGAGCCCTTAGATGAGTTATGACTTCAGTAATTTTCTGCTGTCTAGTGTAATGAACCAGCTATTAAATCCATACTTGGTCTGAAGCATCCAGATTTTACTGCAGCTGTTGGTCAAGTCAGAAAGTTCTTCAGTATATATTGCCTTCTCTGACTGTTGTAGGCATTTTATTTTCTATTGCATGTCCTCCTGTGATATTGCTTCTTCTTCTTTGTGGTCTCTATGTGGTCACAATAATGGAATCTGCACCTGTACAGAGCTGCTTTGGAAAATTCTAGAGCTCTAGTCAAGACTTTTGGTGTTAGCCTGATGCTCTGCTCGAGATGGGGCCATACTAGTGTGGATACTTAGAGAGTGGCTAAGGTATAGCTGCTTAGTTCTCTTCTAAGTGCTGTGTATTGTCATCCCTTGTAGAACTCTCTCATGTTTTGAATTAAAATACTTCTGGTAAAATACACTCTAGTAAAGTTATTTTACTTTGTTTTGTTTCACCTTTTCTATTATTATATCATTGCCATCTTTATTTTGTTCAGTTTTTAAAAAGTGTTTATAGTGGAGATGATGGGCATGACTGCTTAGGAGTCTCCTTTTCAACCTCTTCTTGAGCTTGATTTTGCTTATAATGTCTTTACTTCATAGTTAATGTTTGTTGCTCTTATCCATACATAATTATAGGGCCATATCTCAATATGTTGGTTCCTAAATTACAGCGCAATCCTGTGTAGGATGCACTGGCCATGCTAAACAGTCGGCAGCTGCATCCTAAGCAGGAATCGGTCTGCGCTGGCGGAGCTGGGGCACACCTCGGGAGAAAGGAATGAACGTCCCTTTCCCCCGGTGTAAGGGCCTCCTGGGGTGTGCGCCAGCTATTTTGCTGGCGCACATCGGAGGGGTCGTTGTAAGGCCGGCCAGGCCCGGGACGGGGCATACAATTTGGCAGAGAGCGTGCTGCCAATAATCCCTCCCCCATCCCTGGCCTGTTGGGCCAGTCACCCCTCCCCTGCCACCCGACCCGCTCTCCCCATGCCCTCCCAGTGCAGGACTTACCTGCGTCCAGTGGCACGGCCTCCAGCCCCAGGCTGAGTGAGTTGTGCTGTCCTCTCCACCAGCACATTTACAACAACCAATGCCAGCGAAGCAGTAGCTCCGCTGGCATAACTCTACACTGGATTGGGCTGTAAGTTATAATGGTGTATGAGAGAGTTGCCGCTTCTCCTGCTTAGGGATGTTGTTAATGTTTGGCAAACTTTATTCATGTTAATGTTTAACTATTCAGCATTTTATTTAAACTTGCTAGTGAGATCCAATTCACCTTTTCCAAATATAAACTGACTTTAAAAGCACAACAGCATATTAGTATATTATTATCTAAATATGGAGTTCTGTTTTGGGTTGTTTTTTTCTCTCAAACCAGTAGTTGCAATGAATACAGAAAGCTAGTTATGTGAAGACTTTATTGGTGTTTAACAGCTTTGATTCCAGCATTGCTGAGAATATTTGTTCAGATTCCTAGATTGTTGATCTCATTGTCTCCATGTTTTGGTTCAGACTTTAGAGCCAGAACTTAGTCCTGGTTTTGCACAATGACCCCTATTCTCAGGTGCACTCTCTTCACTCCCACCATCACCACCCCCGTCACTTAATGCAAGAGGAGAGGAACAACCCAGGATTTATTGTGACATCTGATTGTGAATCCTTGCTTGTTGGAAACTGACTTTGTAACCAAGCCAGAAGTAGTTCCCCCTCCCCCAGTACGTGAAGGGGAGGAGTGCAACATATGAGGGCTAAGGGATGTTGTATGAAACCAGAATTAAATTTTGGGGTTCTGTGTGACATCTAAACTGGACCCATGTTTATAATTTGAACAATAGTGGGGAAAGGCATTTGTATGCCTTTTCATAAAATGTTATGGGCCTTCAGTTGTTTTGGAGAATTTTAATCCTGTGTCATATTGCAAGCCGCTCTTTAAAATCTTCCTAAAAAGCTGGTTCTGATATGGAGACGTTTGTATTTGGGCCAAATTTTAAATAAGCCCTGCTCCACACACGAAATTCTGTATTTGTGTGAAGAGACAGGAATGAGGCCCTAGGGGACTTAGGAAATGTTTTTTCCCCTTTTTATCCGCAATTACCGGTACTTTGCTTCAGCCAAAGGTAATGACAAACCATAGCAAGATAATTCAAGTAAATACAGTAAAGATTAGCTATATACCCACGGGGGGGTGTACATAGTGAAATTCCACTTTGGTACCCAGGGCACAAAATTGTTGCACAGATCCATAGAACTGGACAGAAGGAAAGTGCATCTGAACTTCATACAGCAATGGCAAAAGTAGGATGGATGGATTTTTAAATCACGCTTTAAGTATTTGAATTACCGTAGTATGTTTCCTGAGTACATGCTGAGTTTCACCATACTAATTGGTGGTTACATTTTAATTGTGTCTCTTTACAAGAATAGTATTTGCTCAGAGAAAGGGGAACAATTATGGAATTAAGGATTTCTATTTAGCTCTCTCAGTAGAGTAGTTGTTGCTTATTGTCCTCATGCAAGGACACTAAGCAACAACAGCTTCTTGAACACTAGTGCTCAAATCTTTATAAGAAGCAAGAATTGGTGTTTCCTGGAAGGCAGTATTTCTCCGTGATCTGAAGAATAAAAGTAAATTAATACCCTTGGTTAACAGACCTCGAAGCATTAAAAAAATGCACTATAATAAATTATGAAGCATTCGTATCATTTCATATTTATAATGCTTGACCTCAAAAGTCATATTTTTGTCCTTGGTTTGTTCTTTACATAGAAATGCAAGCACAAATACATCAATTCAGACACCCTTCTAAATGAAGGTTAATGAACGAAGTCTAAATGAAGTTAATGAAATTTCACTAGATTTATTTGATGTGGAATTGATGACTCGGACCAATATTGGCACTATATTCTAGCAATCTTCCAAGCACTGGTTTGGAGAATTAGAAACAAGCTGTAGACTTGCTCCTTTCATCTTATGTGCTTCTCTCATTTGAAATATTCTTCTGACCATAGTTTGTGGTGACTTCTGAATCTATAAACCATGATTCTTGTTTGTGGTCTCTGTATAGTTCCATTCATAGGGTTCTGAGTCTGTAAAAGAAAGCATTGAAACACTAATCTAGACCTCTTGCTAGAGAACTGGCACTCATGTCTCCTCTCCTGAGAGGAGGAACAAGCACCTTCTCGTTCAGTTTTCTCTGTTGATTGTTCTGAAAGCAGCAGTTATACAGTATTTTGTGATGTGTCTGCAGTCGCACATATGACAGATCTGCATCTAGTGCTTTTTTGCTGTTGCCCTTCAGTGGGGGAACTCCATGTAGCTCAACGGTGGGGAGAATGCCCTTTCTTTTGTTCCTTTTTGACTACCACTGTAGCAGCATGATTGGGAACTCATTCTGGAGCTGGAGAAACTATATTTCTTTAATGTGTATTTTTTACCTCAGTTTTTATCTGTCATCTCTTTTCACTGTTTAAAAGAGAGAACGAACAATTCTACCTTAGCATTCCTCTGAATTTCATTGTAATTGACTTTTTAAAATGAATATTTTGCCTCAGTTTTTAATCTTCTTTCATCTCCTTTCATCAAAGAAAATATAATTTTCTTCTGAGAAAGCTTCTTCAAGTGCTGTTCAAAACTAATGAAGTGTGGACATAAGCCTTCTGAATCAAAGCTGCCTAAACAGGCTCCATTCCAAGAGGCTCTCATTTTCTCAAACACGGAGTTTGCTCATTGACATCTGTCTCTGTCTGTCATAACAAAGTCTGCTTGGAAGCAAACTCATTGTTGAGGCAGAAGCCAAGGCGTGGGCATAAGCCTTCTGAATAAAGTGGCCTAAACATGCTCTGACAGGAATTCTTGAGTTGTGTTCAGTCTTATACAGGCTTCAGTTTCCACCTCTCTATCTGCCATGACTGAGTCTGCTGTTCACTCTAAAGTCAACATCATTATAAGAACATAAGAAGAGCTCTGCTGGATCAGGCCAAAGGCCCATCTAGTCCAGAAAACCTACTTCCAAAGTCAGGAGATTGCTTATGACTTGTAACATGTGATGGACTTTTCCTCCATGAATCTATCCAAACCCCTTTTAAAGGCATCTAGGCCAGGTGCCATCACCACATCCTGTGGCAAGGAGTTCCACAGATAAATTACACGCTGGGTAAAGAAATATTTTCTTTTGTCCATTCTAACTCTCCCTCCACTCAATTTTAGTGCATGTCCCCTGGTTCTGGTGTTATGCGATAGGGAGAAGAATTTCCTTCTATCCACTCTCTCCATCCCATACATAATTTATACGTCTCAATCATGTCCCCCCTCAGGCACCTTTTTTCTAGACTGAAAAGCCCCAGACGCTGTAGCCTTTCCTCATAAGGGAGGTGCTCCAGCCCACAAATCATTCTGGTCGCTCTTTTCTGCACCTTTTCCAATTCAACTATATCTTTCTTGAGGTGTAGTGACCAGAACTGGACACAATACTCCAGATGTGGCCTTACCATCGATTTGTACAATGGCATAATGATATTGGCCGTTTTATTCTCAATCCCTTTTTTAATGATCCCAAGCATGGAATTGGCCTTCTTCACAGCCACCGCACGCTGGGTCGACACTTTCATCAACCTGTCCACCAGCACCCCAAGATCTCTCTCTTGATCCGGCACAGACAGCTCAGAACCCATTAGCGTATATGTGAAATTTTGCCCCAATGTCTGCCTCCTGTATCTTCACACTTCCTTTAAATGAATTTGTAACACAAGGACCATCCTCTTATATTGTAGACATAGACTGATTCTTCTCTGCTTTGCCTGCTATCTTGGTCTTGATTCGTGGACCATCCCACATGAAAGGTTCTTAGACCTTACTGTATTGCCAGTTTAAAGCATTGGTACCTAATTCTCACTGTACAATATATACAATGGAAGTCTTTTTATTTACCGGTAATTACCATCTCTGTATGTAGCCCTCACTTTGACATTTCAAAAACTTGGTATCTAGCCCCAGCCTAGTTTTCTATATATATAGGTAGCCCAAACTTTGATACCAAACCACAGTCTGGACTTTTGGCACCTAGCCTAAGCTTTGATGAATTCCATCCACATATCTACAAATGTGTCTGCTCCTTATGTGGGTTCTGTCTGTCTTTAGATCTCATATGGACAAACAGTCTGGATGCCTCTACATATCATAAACCTTTTTCCAAATACAGATCACAATGGACAATGTCATGATGTTATACCACATTAGCTATCAGGAAGGTGTTCACTGCTGTGTGATATAGATGCATCAAAAACATGGCAACAATTACAGTCCATGTTACAGGAACATCTGATGTTCCACCAATGATGAGGCAGTGATCACTACCAATGCTTCATCAGCTTGGGTAAAGTGGACTTGCCCACATTACCTTAAATTCATAACAGACTGAAGCAATTTCCAGGGTAGCACCAAGAAGGACCACTTCCCCCTCTGGGAAATCTGGTGCTTCTCCCCACCCTGAAATCAAATCTAAACCTCATGCCATGGTCGTACATGTCATACATGTGAAGTAAGTACCAGCTACCACCAGCAATGTGGGGTCAGGGTAATATTATCACCCCTTCACACAGCTGGGAGTCTGTCAGTTGACAGTCCTCATGCCAAGTTACCTAAAGAGGGAGAAGACAAGGATCACCTTGAGCAACCTCTTTGCTTTGCTTCTCTCTATCTCTCATTTACATTCACTCACACACACTCAAGCCTTCTCTGGGTGGCATGCAAGGCAGAGCGAGGCATCAGAGATGGGACACCAGTTGCTCTTTGGGTTAAAGCACTAGGCAAATTAGTTTATTGAAATCAGAGGAAAAGATTTACTGTAGATTAAAATGGAAGAAGGAAAAAAACAGTCAAACAGACAATCACATTCTATACTTGGGATCAACAGGAGGTGCACATGCAGTATGGTTTATACTCTTCTGTATTCCACACTCAGTGTTATTCATGGCTGCTTTCCTTAGGGTACACTGTGACCTCACCCTTGTACTATATCCCGTTCACTCCTGGTGGTCTTATTTATGCTGTCTCCTCTGTGCACATCAGCTTCAGCCAAGTTACTTACTTACCCTGTACATACTTCTATTCATGCACTAAACCTACATTGTTTACAGTATACTCGCTAAATTGGCAATGTAAAGCAAGGCAAAGCACAAAAACAAGATTAGAGGACAAAAGTTGAGAAGTGTAGAAGAAGTCAATTGGAAACAAGATTCAAAGTAGATATAAAATTAATTCAAATTCAAATTCAGAACCTTTATTGGCATAATTAAATCATACATAACATACAACATAGACATATAACAAGTAAGGGTGAAGAGTCCTAACCTAGCATACACTACCTATATGACTCGCACTGCGCCTCTTTACAATTAGCTTTAAGTAGGTTGCAACTTTTTCTGTTAATACAACATCTACACCCTGTAAAATAATCCGGATTTTTTCCTGATCCTCCCAACCCCACCTATTGGACAAGATCGGGATATAAATATTTCTCACGTAGATCATTATACAGGGGGCAATAAAATAACATATGGTGCAGAGATTCCACACCTCCCACAGCACAAGAACAACATCTCTCCCTAGAGGGAATCCCTCTAAATCTCCCATAAAGTAACTCTGATGGCGTGACATTACACCTTGCCAATAAGAAGGCCCTACAATCAGATGGGCATTTTAGGTGGTATAAATACTCTGCCCGTTGGCCATACTTAATAGGAATCTGATAATGAAGTGGTGAGCATGTCGTGTTGGCAGCATGCTGAAGTTCTTGCTGTTCAATATCCAGAAGCCTGCCCCTAATTGTTCTAAATGCTTGTTCGTGGGTCAGTGAACCTACTATATCTAAAGCAAGGCCTATAGATTGTATTTTATTTTCAAAATAAGTAGCCCCAAAAGGGGGCTCAGAGTCCAAGAGAAATCGGGTAAGTAAACTATCCTGGTCTAGATCGTAGAAAACTCTTAACCAAAATTTAAAAAATCTCAGCCATGCCACAGTCTCCACCCTAGAAAATTAATTCAAAAGTGATTTTTCTGTCACATAGAGGCTTGTGATAGTAAAATATTCTGTTAAAATCTAGACCCAGCAGGCTAATTATACTGTGCTTAGTTCTTAACGACAGGGATCCATTGGATTTGTTTTTAGATGGCAATTTGTATGAAAAGGTAAAAATTGTGTTTGACTAAATTTGCTAAAAGTGTGAAGAACCTAAGCTCTAGAGCAGGGGTTCTCAACCTTTGGAGGCCCGGGTACCCCCTATCACGGTCCAATTTTCTGAAGTACCCCCTGCTAATTAACTGCTAATTAATTGGAGTAATCAATTAATTAATTAGGTAATTAATCATTAAATAAAAACGAAAAACTAGCACAATTTTACATGTGAAAAAATGTCTTATTTAACTGTGCGCGCGTGCGTGTGAGGGAGAGAGAGACACACATGCAAGGATCTCTTTTTTTCTCCAAGTCACAGTTCCCAAAATCAGCTCCTCCCTCCCCATCAAAGTACATTTTCCAAAGTACAAGAATAAGCCCAAAACCAAACTCAGAGAGACAGAAGGGCTCCAAAAATAATTACAATTTAAAATCCATGTTAATTAACACTTAATTAGCTGCTGATGTGGCAGATAAGGGGCGGGGCTTGGCGTACCCCCAGCAAGAGGTCCGCGTACCCCTAGGGGTACCCGTACCACAGGTTGAGAACCTCTGCTCTAGAGTTTATAGTTGAATGCCGACCGATGGGGGTTTTGTGCCAACCCAGAAAATCATTGCTGTTTGTTTTAAATTCAGAAGAACAGTTCACTCCAGGGAGGCCCTAGGACAGTGGTTCCCAAACTGTGCCCTCAGGCTGTGCTCTCAGGCGCCACAGTGAACTCACAGGGGTGCCACAGGAGTTTTCTGGAGTTGACTCCTGGATGCCACCACCTTGTCCCAGCCAAACTATTGTGAGAATTGTGTGGCCTCTCACAAGAATTGCATGACCTCTTGCAAGAACTGCACAACCTCTCGCAAGAACTCGCACAATTCTCACACAATCTCAACCCAGACAAGATGATGCGCCTGGGAGAGCAAGGAAGAAGTGTTCATCTTTTGCTCCCATGGTGTGACAGGGCGCCGTAAACAGGGTATGTTTGGTAACTACTGGAAATAATTTCTGTTTTCTGACTTTCTGAAGCAAATTTCAGTGATTGCCAATCTGTGTACAGGCACCTCTTGATTTACATGGTCTTGATTTGCATATTTTTGAAATAGCACAATTTGCAAATTAATACCAGAAGTCCGATTTGTATGCACTAATTTTCAAAATAGCACGATAAAGCTTCCTGCGATTCCTCATGTTTGGCCAGCAGTATAGACACGTCCAATATTTGGCATATTTTTCAGTGTGAAACCATGTCTGGAAAATGTCCTTCTGCCTTGTCTGGGGAGCATAGAGTGAAAAAGACATGAAAAAAATCAATAACAATGGATGTTAAACTAGACGCAGTCAATCGGCTTAAGAGTGGGTAGCATGTATCGGATGTTGGCCGAATGGTTTGTTTAAATGAGAGCACTGTTTTACCATTCGTGATAGTGCTGGTGATTAAGAAAAGTGCTCAGTCGGGGGCATCTGCAAGTGCAAAGACCTCTTATGCGTGGAGTTCTATAATGGAGCACATGGAGCGGATGCTGAGCATGTGATTCGAAGATCAAAATCAGCGCAACGTACCATGTAAGTGTGCATAGGATTGCAGCCTAAGGAACTTACCAGACCAGCGTCCAGACGCAAGCTTGCATTCGAAACATAGCTGGACACTTGAAATATGGATCTAAGGAACTTAGATTGAACACGTTCCAGAGAGGCAAAACTGGAGGAAGGAGGTCCCAAAGTTGTTCCATATAACAGTTGGGACAAGATTTTGGCTTGATATAATTTAATAGCTGCTGGAATATAAAGGCCACCTTTGGTGCAGAAAAACTTGGTTACTGCTCGGGTAGATCTCTGCCCTGCCTCGGCCACAGATTCATGATGGGCAATTCTGGCAAGGAACTTACCAGTTTTCACTATGCTGTGTATGCAGAATAAGGTTTTACTAAGCACCTTTCTTACATATACATAATTCTTTTTGTCTGTTTTCTCCCCTAGCTCAACTTGGGGACTACAGTGCTTCCATCCATCTCCCAGGATATCTCTCAGACTCTTCCTTTATACCAGAGCAAAATAAAGATTTTCTAACCAAAGTAGAATCATTACATGAACAACACAGGTAATTACACATCTTTAACTCTTTCTAGATTTTCTCTACCTGGTAGATTTTAAAACGAGTGACAAAATGTTCAGACAAAATGACACATTTCTGCAAAGTCTTACTGTGATAGATTAAAAATAAAGGGCTCTTCACCTTCAGAATTACAGTAGTCATATAGAAATCTGTCAAAATAATCAGTTCATTTTAAGGTCTGCTCACTTTAGATATTGAGTAGGGACTTTCCAGAAAGGTAATTTGAGGTATAGAGAGAATGTGTGTTTTGTTTTGTTTTGTACAGTAAAAAACCTCTGGGAAAGCATGCTGCATCAAGGAACCATTTGCTTAGTGTTGGCAGTAGTTGGGCAGGCTGATAGTATTTTCTTGCTAGACATTTATATTGGTGATTTACTAGGAAGCCCTTGTTTCAGAATGCTGCTTAAACCTAAAAAAGTTGAAGTGTTTGGAAATGGTTGACGATGTTTTGTGTACAGGTTGGTTGGTGTCATGAAATCGCATACAGCTGGGTATAAATATTGACTAACAGCCCACCCTGCCTAGCTAGGCTGTAGCACAGGCTTGGAGCCCATGATGCATCCTAACCAGAAAGGACCCTGCGCCAGCACGACTGGAGCTCTCCTCAGGGGAAGGGAATATTTGACCCCTTATCCCGAATAGAGCCCCAGCTGCCCCGATGGGTCTACTCGAATGTGCGGCAGCTATTTTGCTGGTGCACATTCGAGCGGGCCATGTAATGGCAGCTGGGGGGGGGGGGGTTGCTGCTGATCCTTCCCCGGCCCGGCCAACCAATCTTTCCCACCACCACCCCCGGAGTGCCCTGTTCTGCCCCCCCATGCCCCTCCGTCACCTGGTGGGGAATTTACCTTCCCCGGCAGGCACAGCTTTGTCTCCGGTGTGGGGAGAGTGGCACTGGCTGTAGCACCAACACTCCCAGGGTGCCACACACATGCTTTACAGCACATTTGCAACACCCTAGACTGATGGAGCAGAGCTCCAGTCTGAAATGTAGACTAGATTGGGCTGTAACTGGGCAATCCTATGCAAGTTTATTCAGAAGTAACTCTCGCTGTGTTCAATAGGGCTTCCTCCCAGGAAAGCATTATAGGATTGCAGCATAAATATTAGACAAAGGCCTTGATCCAGAAAGCTTGAAGCTTTTTTTTTTTCAGTAGGGTATTTTCTTGCTTATTCTGAACAGCAGCAGCAGAAACTGCTTTTTAAAATCTCCTTGACTTAAAAGTGTCACACAGTGACAATGAGGGCCCTTACATAACAAAAAGTCTGGTGATATTTTTAGTGTCAAATTACATGTTCTTACACATAGTTTGGCACTGGACGTGCATTTTAACTTAAACTGGCAACAGTGCGGGAGCATGCATTTGCAAAAAAATGTAATGCTGGACTTTACTGAGGAGTCCAAGACTCATGAAGTAACAGTTCTGCTCTAGATCTCATTTTATATACTTTGTCCATTTTTGGGCATCATAGGAGGATACTGGTGAGTTCTATATCACTACAGGGATATAGGTTTAGGTTTACACGAGGAAGAATTTCCTAACTGTAAGAATTGTCTGGCACTTGACTGACACTGGCCTTGTGCAGTAATGGGCTGTCCCTCATTGGAGGTTTTCAAGCAGAGACTGGATGGCCATTTGTCAGGGATGCTGAGGCAGTTGCCTGCACTGAGTAGGGGTTTGGAGTAGATGATATCCAAGATCCCTTCCAACTTTTAACATTCTGTGATTCTAGGAGCAATCGAGATTGGGGCCACAGTGCACAGGGGTATTTAATTCTTTCCTCAGTGCCATGATGCTGATGAAAGTGCCCCCCCCAGCTGCTGTTGGTGCCAATGTAAGATTTTCTTCCAACGACTGTAACAACTGGAGAATGGGCATTTTTGTCAACACAATAGTTCTATAACACTGGTTTTTATATTATACCAAGAGTCTATGGAGCTGGAAAGGACAGAAAGAAGAAATTCAGATCCATAGCAAAGTTGGATCAGATATGTACCATATTTATGTCATGTGTGTGCATTTGTGAATATGTAGGAGACGAAAAATCAACATGAAAAACTGGTGTGGTAAAAATATGATTGGCAGCGCAGTCCTATCCAGCTCCCCCACTGGTGCAGCCAGTGGGGCAGGGTAGAACGGGTGGCTTTGGAAGGGAAAGGGGATTTATCCCCTTAGTAAAGCCTCCTGTTCTGCCCTCCCCCACTGGCTGCACCAGTGGGGGAGCTGGATAGGATTGCGCTGTGAATCTATCATGCATTTATGCTTCATTATTGAAATGTAGAAAAGAGGTTCTGATCTCTATTTGAAGCACACTTTGAGTGCCATTGAGTGCTACATTCAAATTCCTTCACCCTTAGACAAATGACTTTTCCATTACCATAGTCTAATATTTTCTTGATTTTCCCCCGCAGTGGCCTCAAACAATCGGAAGCAGAGTCCTGCTACATTAATATAGCGAGAACTCTTGAATTCTATGGCGTAGAATTACACAGTGGTAGAGTATGTTTACAGTGTTTTTACATTTAGAGTAACTTGCCTTTTGAAGCTGGATTTGTTGTTGGAAGCTATAATTCATTTCTTGTAGATGTTATAAAATCTTCTAAATAGTCTAAAATTGTATGTTCTCAACAAAGCAGGAGTAACTTGGAGTGTTGTCAGTTTTCAACAGAGTTTTCACATAGTCTTTTGCTTTTTTGCAACCTTTATGTAGATTATACTGCAAAAGGTATTTCCATAGACTGTGCAACCTGGTTCCTTCAATATAAGAATGTGTATTATGCTGTAACTTTAATTTAAACGTCCACTGGCTGCCCTAGAACTATCTGAATTCCAGCGTTAAAACCTAGGCAAGAAAGGTGGTTGTCTGGAAGTGGTACTGTCTCCCCACACTTGTGCCTGCCAGGCCCCCTACAGGAGTCCCCCATGCATAGTCACCAAGCTCACTGCCAGGGTCACCTTGGCCCACCCAGTAGCACAGCATCAACAAGCCTGCCATCAAATTCCTTTGCCAACACTGCAACTACGGAATGAGCCCCAGGGCCAGGCAGATCTGGCAACTACGTACACCTCCCCTGAGACTGCACAGGCAGGCTTTCTTGTTGCCCCGAGCAACCAGTACACTGGGGGTGGGCTTTGGTCACACATGGAGTCACACAAGGGGATGGAGTCACTCATACCCATAAGTCAGTCTCCAGTACAAAAGCCTCAGTCAGGATGCAAAGTTGAGGGACAGGGCTCTGGCTCTGCAGCCTAGGAAAGCTGTCCTACAAGAGGAGGAAGTGGATACTGTATAACCTTCCCCCCCCCTCAAAACAGCACTGAGGTAATGAGGGAAAGCCCTCCAGGCAAGATTAGCAGGATCCTCTTAGGTGAACAGGGAGGGACCAATCTGAAACCTTGTAGACCAGTGCCATGAATACAGTGGGGTGAAACCCCCTCCCAACCTAAGCTGCCTCCCAACTACAGTTGCTTAATTGACATCTGATGTAGCCCACGATCCAAAGAGTTGATCTAGGTGTGCTCAAAGTCTTGCGCATACCCAATGGAATGTTTGCTGTGGTTTTTTTCTTCAAACAACAGGTTCGAAGAAAAACCCTAACCTTAACCCCAAGCATCTCAGCATATCACTAAAAGTTAACATTTTAAGAGGCTTGCTATGCGGTGTGTGTGTGTGTGGGGGGTGCTGTTGCTTGAGAAACACCAGCCCAAACCCTCCTTTGAGTAGGTGGAATTACTTGTATAGTTCTTTGGATTCTGTCTGTAGTAAATGTTGTAATACTTACGCTACACTGGGCTGTAATTACTTTGGTTCATAGGAGTCAACAGAAGCCATTGTTTTATATGGATGAATCTAAACTGTTTGCAATTTGGAATGCAGTTCATTGTCACACCAATGACAACAAGGAACAAAGTACTGGCAACATAGTTAATTTGTATCCATTACTGAGCTCAGAGTTGGAGTTGGAGAAAAACATCCACTTTCCTCTCTGAGTAAGGGCAATAGTCAAAACATCAGGGGAGCTAGTTTTCTCATCCTCTCAGCAGCTTTCCAACTGCAGCCCATTTAAACTTCCCCATATAAATCAGTAAACAACGTTGTTAACCCTTGGTCTCACTGTACTTACCTACATTGTGAAGCCCAGTTAGAAGACAAGAGGATGCACTGGTTGCACACAACAATAAAACAATAAAAATATCAATAAAAAGAAAGGGGACCTAAAACAGCTTGATGAAGACTGAGCATGATCAGGAGTTTTCAGGACCTATGAAATGTTGAGGGTGTCTGTTAGGGTCTGGAGATATATTTTGTTGTGGGCTCCCCACTTTAAGTAGATTATGCTAGCAGCCTATGTCTATCACATTTAGGTATGGTCATGGTATTGACAACTAAACTGCAATATGTGTTCACAGTTTTGGTTTGGCATTTTAAGAACTCTGGACTACCTTATTCAAAGTATGCAGCTCTGTTGGCCACCTTAGTATATATGCACATCTGGCTTTGTGTCTACCAAATACGGAAACTAATAATCTCCTTTATATGTTCTCCTGTCCTATCTCTCTGGAGATGCTCCAGTTCCACATCTCTTCCCCCCCTCCCCCACAGAAAGTGAAAACCACACTTCCTTGGTAACATTAGTAGATTAGGATCACCAGTATCTTGGAGCATTTTGGAGTGTATTACAACTCATTCCTAACTAAATCCCCACGCAGCAATGCAGCGGAGTACGCTGCGTCCCGTGGGGGAATTTTCAGCTGCTGAAGGTCTCCTCAGGGTAAGCCTCAGCAGCCCCTATGGGTCAGCTCAGACCTGCGCCAGCAATATCACTGGCTCAAGCCCGAGTTGATTCATGCAGGCGGATCAGGCCTGGAAAACAGGTTTGGATTCAGCACACACCACTGGCACCAAACCCCTCCCAGGCCCGATCTGCCCATCCCCAGCCCCATTTCTTCCCCGTTCTGCCCTCCCCCGCACCATTCAACCCTTCCTCGCCCTCCACCTGTCCCATTCTGCCCCCTGCGCAGGGCTTACCTACTCCGGCAGGCCTCCGTTGTTCCACCAGCGCACGTGGGAAGGCTACGGCCTTCCCACCGGCATGCCAACTACTTGCACTGCACACTTTTGCAACAGGTTGCACCGACTGAACGTGCATTCCACCAGCGCAGACCTTGAATAGGATTGGGCCTTTAGTAGGTTAGGATCACCAGGAATCTTGGAGCACACATTTACTAGCTTGTTCTGTGATGTGTTTTTATTTCTAGGACCTGCATAATCTTGACCTGATGATTGGAATTGCTTCAGGAGGTATTGCTGTATATAGAAAACTTATTTGCACAAGCTTTTATCCTTGGTAAGATGTTTGTTTTCTAGTTTATGTATAAATAACATTTTCTGATTATGCCTATGTGCTTAAAAATCTCTCACTTTTGGTAGTGCTTATTAAAAGGAGAGAGTATAATGCTGGGATATGCAAATTCCCAAACCAGAAATTGTGTCCTGCTTCTAAAAGATATTCTGCATCCGGCTACATTCAGGGCTCAAAAACTCCCATGCATCTTGTTACATCTAACTTGCAGGATGATTCTACACTAGGTCTTTCTCTGGAATTGCCATCCTTGGTTATCTCTTTATGGAGAAATTTCACAGTCACATATCTATTTTTATTAGGTAAGAGGTACGAAATCATGTCTAAAGAACTCTGGTAAAATATTCTTAATTGAAGGTATAGTATAAGAAACCACTAACAAGGATTATCTTCTTTTATTTATATAATTAACAGCCCAATCCTAAGGGCACATTATGCTGGTGGAACATGTGTTCCGTTGGTATAACACGCTTTACAGCGGTCGCAAACATGTCTATGTCAGTGAGCACAGCCTGGGTGCTGCCGCAAACGGCAGTTGACCGGTTCCATGCTCCAATGGACCGGAGATGCCTGCCGGAGCAGGTAAAATCACACAGGGGATGGAACTGGGTGGGGGTGGGTGGAATGGAGAGGAGATGGGGGCAGGCTTAGTGGCAGCGGCGCCCGCTGATTCCTAACCCCCTTCCCAGACTTGATCCACCTTCACGGGTCAATGCGGACTTGTGCCAGCTGTGGAGCTTGCTATACACTTGCGGCAGCTATACAGTTGACCAATGGCAGCTGCTGTGGTTTACCCTGAGGAGGCTTCAACATGCCAAAACTCCCCTGCAGGATACAGCGAACATCACGTTGGTGCTGCTGCATCACCACACAGGGAGTTATGTAGGATTGGGCTGCCCATCTGAATAAATTCAAATATAGTAAATATACGTACCATATTTAAAAATTCACTGTTTGAATTTATACAAACTAGATTATTCGCTGTGATTCATGTTGCCTGTTCAGGTTCAGAAATGCCCCCAACGCAAATGTTCTTAGAATGCTGGAATGTCACTATGCCTTCCATCTCGGTTAACTTAATCTAGCCGTGTATTCAGAAGCAACTCTAAAAGCTTTTTGAAAATGAGCAAATGTCTGTAAATATTCCACATTACATTTCCATAACAATATAACAGTGTGCACGTAGACAAATAAACTAAATGTCGAGTCTTCTTTGTAGCAACCTCCCCTGCAACCTGCTTCCTGTTTTTCTGTATATCTGTTGGAAAATAATTGGTCGAACCTGAGCCATATTCATTGATGTTGGGTAGCATTTTTAATAGGAAAGCAATTTTTTGTTGTTGTGACACTGCTCAGTAGTAAAGCTCATTGCACAAATTTCAGTATTGTCATTTCTTTATACCCCTCACAAATCTGGAACTATTTGAAGACTACAACATTTTTATTTCTTATATGAAAATAATAGTAGTTACATGAAAAGGCAATTACAACTTATGGTAGAATCTCTCTCTCTTTAAGATTTTCCTTCTAGTATATGGTGGTGATAAAGATTTTATTTTTTATTGTAAAAAGAGAAAATGTTTTAGATCATCCTAGTAGGCAGGTTTTTCACTTCATTGTAATATTTCATTGTTTGATTCTTGTCATTATGATTGCTTAGCTACAGTTTTAGCACAACTGAAATGCTATTTTAATAACTGACACTGACTTATTTCAATCGTGTGTGTGTTTGTTTATTTTCAGGGTAAACATAGTAAAAATTTCTTTTAAGCGAAAGAAATTCTTTATTCAACAACGGCAAAAGCATGTGAGTAGATTTGCATAGGGTATTTTCTTAACATTTTAAAACTAATATGCACCAATTATTTTAACAAGACAAACCAATGAATTAATCTTACAGCCCAATCCTATGCAGGATTTGGCTGTTGCACAGAGCCTCTTATGACAGGGGGAGTCACTTCTGCTAAAATGGCTGCCAATAGAGCACGCAGCGGCAGTCTATCACTGACAGACCCCACCGCGCCCACCAAAGGACAGGGAGGGGTGGACTGGGGGTGAAACTGGGCAGGGAGAGCGGAGGAACGGTGGGCTGAGAGGTGGCAGGAGGGGGTGGATGCAGCAGCAATGATATGCACCGGATCCGATCCTATCCCCTTCGTTTTGAAGCTGGTGCAAGTCCAAGGAGACCCATTGATGAGCCAGAGGCTTGCCTGGAAGTAAGGGAAAATAGTTTTCCTTACCTCTCCCAAGTGTCCCGATCCACCACCCCGTAGGATTCAAAAATGCACAAGCATTTTTGGTGCGACTGCATCAGCGCGGGGGGGGGAGGAGGATAGGATTGGGCTGCATAGTACATGCATAGTACAATGTACAAAGGCCCCCTTTTTAGTCGCTTTACTGTAGTTTGATGGTCCTCCTTTTCTTGGGCTCCTTTCAAGGTGTCGCCTGTACAATACACAGACCTGTCTTTTCCTTTTCATGACTAATAGTAGCTTCTGAATGGGGAGACTGAGGCTGCAATTCTATCCACACTTACCTGGGAGTAAGCTCCATTGACTATAGTGGGACTTACTTCTGAGTAGCCATGCATAGGATTGGGCTCACAGTTACGAAATGGCATCCCAGGAGCATTTAGCCCTCCTTCCCTGGTTTGAGGCCCCAATCAGAGACTTTTATCCTGTACTTGTTTTTAACCAAAGGGAAAAAATGCTGTCACATTTTAGATTTGGTCCAGATCTAGTTGACCTGGTTTTTATTGCTTTTAAATTGTGATTATGGTTTTTGTGTTTGTACTTTTTGTTCTTTGTAAGCCACCTTGGGTCCCTTCAGGGAGAAAGGCGGGGTAAAAATACTATAAATAAATAAATAAATCTACTCTTTAATAAAATGAATACAGAATTCCTTTGTTTGTTAAGCTGAACAATATAGAAAGAATCTGTAGGTTAAGATGACAAAATGGGCAAAACAGTAATATTCTGTTACTGTTACAAATATACTGATACTGTTATTATGCAGGTGTCCCTTCATTACTTTAGCTTAGACCTTTTGTAACACCTGTGGTGTGACTCCTGTAGCATCGAGTCATTGAATTTCTGTGAATAACAGATTAGAAGGTTAACACACACCTTTTTTTAGAACCTAGTTGTCTAGCGTAGGAGATAGATATTGGGGAAATATGTACTAGTTGCAGGCATAAGCTGAGACTTCCTATAACTCTCTCAGAGCAGAAAATGATGCAAATCTAAGTGGTAAGACTTCACAGTACTAGTGTGGCCTGATTGTGGTGAAGCTTAAGTCTTTGTTCCATCAATTCAGTTTAATCTTTTGTACATCACTGTATCAGCCATTTCTATATCAGGATACTGGCTCAAATCAGGATATGATACATATCCAGTATCATATCAGGATACTGGGTGAAGGAAGGGGAAACCAGATTGCCTTTACAGCGCAATCCTGCAGAAAATACCGGCAGCGGAGCAAGTGCTCCGCCACCAGAAGCCGTTGCAAATGTGCCAGAAAACACTTTTGCAACAACTCACAAGTAAGGGCCGCCGGCAGCCCTTACTCCGCCACCGGATCGCCCATGCGGCTGTCGGAGGAGGTAAAAGATCCCCCGGCGGCCGCATGGGCAGTCCAGGCAGCGAGGGAGACCGGCGATTGGTGAATCCGGCCCGGGAGAGGCCGCCATATCCCCGTCCCTGTTCCGGCCAGCACGGCCCTTACATGGCCTCCTCTTACTTCTGCCAGCTAAATAGCTGCCGGAAATCCAAGGAGGCCGATTGGAGCTGGGCCGCGCTACACCGGGGGAAGGGGACAATGTCCCCCTCCCCTGAATAGATCTCCAGGCTGATTAAGATCGGCCCGGAGCGAGGATAGGATCAGGCGGGCGACCCTGGGCCGCCTGCTGGATAGTTAGGCAGGATTGTTCTGTAAATCTGATGGAAGGTTGACACAAATTGGGCCAGTTGCTCATAGAATTAGTACATTTTGAACAGTTCATAGCTGCTGAAGGATTTCAGAAATCATTTAAAGAAAAAAGAAAAAGATGGAGCACTGGGAGTGATATTCATTATCTCTAAACTGAGGTGGCATGTGAAGTCCACAATACTATTTTGTGCAGTTTTTACCTTTTCTGGCAGTATCCAATATTGTGATTTGCTGTTTCACATAACCCACAAAAGTAGCTCCTGATACATTGTTGTTGTTTGGGGCTTTAATTTATTTGTATGTCATGGTCCTTAGGAATGTCACCATAAAATGCAGTATTACTCTTTTCAGACTTCTAGAGTTGTGCTTTTAGGAGTGGATTTTCCATGAGAACAGCCACCTGTTTGGGGTTGACAGCCTAATAATGGATGCATTTCCAAGATGAGATGTTAATCTGAGGGAATGAAAGAAGTAACTCTTCCTTCTCAATCAGATGTAAACTGAGGTGGAAGCATGTGGAATATATGGTTATCTTCCCATACCTTTGAAGAATTTCATGCCCAATAAAGAAATAAATAAGTTTTCATGAAATGTCTGCTTCAGACGTTTATCATGCTGAAGTATCCAGTATAGTCCAAATATTTATTTTTATTATGTGATCCATAAAATTCTCCTCATTATGTCACTAAAGATTTGCAATGGAAATGTGGTCATATAAATAAATGTTTATACTTGTATAAATAAATAAAGTATAAATAAATAAACTTGCCTTTTGATGCCTACTGAATGTTAAAATAAATGGATTGTATTTAAATAGTGTGCAATAGGTACCGGTAAACACTGTGGCCTCCCAAAACTTTGATGAAACTTCACAAGCCTGCAAATAAGGTTGCAAAGTTTAATAAGCTAGTTTTAGCTTGAATGTAACCTTGAACCTGTAGAATATTTGCACAACTTGCTACAGGTATCTTTGTGATGTTCGTTTTTCTGTTGCAAAGAAATGGCAGTATGAAGCCACCTTGTAACACAAGCTCAAACTGCAGTATGGAATTGGTAATACATCTTGCTTAGAACTACCGTAAGGGACATCTACACTTATCCCGTTAGAAAATAGCTATGCATGTTTGTACTATGTATATTCTTTGTGGTATCAGTGAGGTTATACAAAGAAACGGGATCTGTATCCCTGGTCTGGTCCCCCTGCTGCCTCTGTTGTTCTCATCCCGGTACTCCTTCTTCACATCCTCTGCTGACTTTCTTTGGTCTTCCTCATGGTGTTCTCCTCCCTCCTGGTCTCTCGTCCTCTGTTCTCTTCCTACTGCTCCACTCTCCTTCTCACTGGCTGCTCTGCAACATGTGGGAAAGAAAAGAGCGAGCCAGCTCAGGTTGTGAGAGCCAAGGGTGGAGCTGCTTTTTTGCCTTCCTCTTCCTACACGCGTTGGCACCTTTCCAGTTGTGCTTCTGCCAAGGCATCACTTTGCAGTTCAGCAGCTGAGAGGTGAAGAAGATGGCAGCGCTAGGAGAGCCTGATTATCAAGGGGGCTGGATAAAGAGCTTCCACGGGCCATATCTGGCCTGCGGGCCTTATGTTTGACACCCTTGGTCTAACCCCTGCCCTCAAGTAGGAAAATACTGTGCCTTGAAGGTAGGAAGAATGCCTTATTAATCCAAGTGAAGGCTGCTCTGGTTAAGACGTAGGCAGTAGAAGACACCTGAAGACTGTCTAAGTCTCACAACCTCTGCGTAATTTGTAGCTAGCAGCAATCGTTGCTTCTATATTATCTTCATGAAAATATTCCAACAGCACGGTGGTTGAAATGACATTGCTTAGACTAATCTGGGAAATATAAGGGGTTGTACTCTGAAACTGCTGATGTAGTTTGCAATGGAACAGGATATTAACAGTATTATTAACAGTATTTATATACCGCTTTTCAACAAAAAGTTCACAAAGTGGTTTACAGACAAAATCAAATGATTAAATGGCTCCCTGTCCCAAAAGGGCTCACAATCTAAAAAAAGATGCAAAACACCACCAGCAAGCAGCCACCAGAAAATACACTGTGCTGGCGTGAAAGGGGGGCAGTTACTCTCCCCCTGCTAAATATAAGAGGAGCACCAGTTGAAAAAGTGCCTCTTGCCCAGTTAGCAATGTTATGTTTATTACCAATATGTTTATTACCAATTTTTTAATTTAGTAATTCTGTGTGAAAGTAGGTTTCATATACGGTACTTGGAATTAAATGGTTGATGAGAACAATTTTGGTGCCTTTTTATCATTACAGGATGAATCCAGGGAACACTTAGTTGCCTTCAATATGTTTAACTACCGAGCATGCAAGAACCTGTGGAAATCTTGTGTAGAGCTTCACACGTTTTTCCAAGCAAAGAAGATGCTACCTTATGAAAAGAAGTTGCTTTCACATTATTGGGCCATGGGTTCTAGAACCCCAACCAAGTGAGCATGCACTCTTATACAGTGTTGTCATGTAATGTGAAATATGCCTTTGATATCTAGTACATAACCGTATTTTTGAATAATCCAAGGACTGCAAGATGAAAAGGTTATCAAGTCATTGCCTCTGCCATAAACTTTTTTATTATTCAACCAGAAGCATGGGAATTGTCCCAGAGAGAATAGGGGATTGAGTGACCAAGTTCTAGGGATTAAAGAGGTCATCTATATAGGGATTACTGTGGGATACAGTAAGTGCTAGAATGTAGCAAAGTGTTTTTTGCAGTTCATAGACTGCTCTGAATCGCTGCCATCCAGCAAGCGTAAGATGCTACCACTGTCTCTAATGTGGAATGGTTTGCTCTTAAGGCTCTTTGCTTTTGATAGCCAGTGGAATCTGCACAGTTCTCTGAAACACTTTTTTCTTATGAGTCTTTCCAGCATTTGCCATGGAAGCATTTGATACGTTGAAAGAAATTCTTTATTTTGGGGAGGGGCAGTTTCTCTGCACAAAGTGGTTTGCTTGAAATGTATTGTCTCATTTCAGATCTTCTAATACTCAATACTGCAGAAAAGTAATAGGTGGCATGATTTGGAATCCAGCCCTGAGGCGATCTTTGTCTGTTGAACACCTAGAGACCAAAAGTCTTCCTTCTCGGTCTCCTCCAGTTACCCCAAACTGGTACAGTATTTTTGGGCTATTTCAAAAAGTGAGAGGGGACAGGAGCACAAGGCACAGATCTTATCGGTTTGAGTGCTATCAAGATAGTGTTATATAAGAGAGCCATCTTTCAGCAAGCACTGGGATAGGTCACTCCTCTGGGGCTGGGACAACAGTACCCCAGTTTTAGCACCAAAGGAGGTGGGGCCCCCTCCCCTATCCTTCTGTTGACTGAGAGCATTCATTGCAGGAAAACAAACTGTAGTGGGGCTCTGCATTTGGGATCTGCCCTTCAAGGGTTTCTCTCTCTCTGGTTTATGAGAAATCCCACCTGGTTCTGGCCAGTGAGAACAGACAGCCAAAGGAAATGAGCTCTGACTACCACTGCATAGGCACTGGCACAAACTGTACACCTCTGTCTCCTTCCCAGCCTCACAGGCAATGAGCAGCATAGACCTTTCCACTGCTGCACCATCCCCACTCATCTATTGAAACAGTTGCTGGTAGCAGCCACCCAACCATGGCCTCCATTTCTGTACAAGGGTGCAAGATCAGCCCAGGTAGATCACACACCCCACCCCCACCCCCGGGTTCCCTAGCTCATAGCCTATGTTCACTGGAGCTACCTGTGGCATCAGAGATGGCCAGTTGCATGCATCTACAAGTGAAAGGTCCTGAAACTCCGCTTCCTCCCCCAGTAGCCCTCATCTATTGAAAAGGGACCATTGGATTACCATCTTGCCAGTGGTCAGTAATCTATATCTAATAGCTTGATACCTCAGTAAGAACAGATTAGCCCCCCTCCCTTCCTTGCTATGGCAGATAGCCAAAGTCTTAAAAACTACTCCATGGTCAGAACTTGGGATGGGAACAACAATATGCCTCCCTGATGTCATTTTCAGTCCTCCAAAAGTTGGGAGGAGACTAAGGTTGCAGCCAGGCAGCGGGTGGCGCAGTGGGTTAAACCGCTGAACCATGAGCTGTCGATCGAAAGGTCGGCAGTTCGAATCCGTGACTGGGTGAACTCCCGTTGCTTGGCCAGCTCCTGCCAACCTAGCAGTTCCAAAGCATGTTAATGTGAGTAGATAAATAGGTACAGCTTGCAGGAAGGTAAACAGCGCTCCGTGTTCCAGCCGCATGCTACGTGCTGCGGCAAGGAGAGTCATGCCGGCCACATGACCACGGAGGTGTCTTCGGACAACGCTGGCTCTTTGGCTTTGAAATGGGGATGAGCACCACACCCTAGAGTCGGACACGACTGGACTTAATTGTCAGGGGTCACCTTTACCTAAGGTTGCAGCTAGCATTCCCTCTAAGCTGTGCGGCCGTGCAGCTCTAATGGAAGCCTTGCGCAGTTTCTGTCTCAGTGCTCCAGAGTTTGGCGATGTTGATGACATCGAGCACTCTGGAACTACCCAGCGCAGCCAGAGTAGGGCTCCGCACAATCGGGGGGTGGGAGGGGAGATTAGAGGGAACACTGGTTACAGCACTCTGGAGAGATTCAAATGAACAGTTTGCTTCAAAAAGAGCCAAGGAAGAATAAGTTCTTAAATAACCCCAGGTTCCATTTCCCTGCCTGAAAGTGGAGAGATTTAAAGGAGCAATCACTGGCCTGGAGTCTTGCACTCCTCCTCTGCCCCACTGCATTATTTCTGGCATGTTGCCAGTGTTGAGGGGCAGGCTAAGAGACCACGAAAGTCTGGGCACTGTAGGGCTGGCTTCTCTAGGGTCTTCAGGCTCATGGGAACTGGTCCTGCGGTCTCTGGCACCAGCTTCTCGGGCACAGGGGTCTCCCAACTGGCAGGCCCAGGCCCTGGCTCCAGCCTGTTGGCAAGGGCTGGAACTTGGACCAGGTTTATTTCTTCTGACCCAACCACTCTTCCCTTCTCAGACTCAGATTTCAAACTGCTGCTAAGGGCAGGGGGTCATACCATCCTCTCTCCATAAAGACATCGATATAGGAACTCCTAGGTGTATAGAAGTTCTGGGCACTTCCAAGCTTGTTCTAGATGCTGTCACTGCAGGATCAGGAGACATCACTACAGAGCCTCAGCTGCTTTTAGCTGAGAAAGATGTCCTAGACCAGAGGTGTCAAACATAAGGCCTGCGGGCCATAGTGGCCCGTAGAAGCTCTTTATCCAGCCCCCTTGATAATCAGGCTCTCCTAGCGCTGCCATCTTCTTCACCTCTCAGCTGCTGAACTGCAAAGTGACGCCTTGGCCAGAAGCACAACTGGAAAGGTGCCAACGCATGTAGGAAGAGGAAGGCAAAAAAGCAGCTCCACCCTTGGCTCTCACAACCTGAGCTGGCTCGCTCTTTTCTTTCCCACACGTTGCAGAGCAGCCAGTGAGAAGGAGAGTGGAGCAGTAGGAAGAGAACAGAGGACGAGAGACCAGGAGGGAGGAGAACACCATGAGGAAGACCAAAGAAAGTCAGCAGAGGATGTGAAGAAGGAGTACCGGGACGAGAACAACAGAGGCAGCAGGGGGACCAGACCAGGGAGAAGGGAAAGAATGAGAGGGGAAAGACCAGAATTTTGAGCTCAAGGGAGTGGACTGGAGCCAATTCCTACTGAGCGAAATAAACATGGACTCACTTGCAGCATTATTTATTTATTTATTTTTCACATTTTTATACCACCCTTCCTCCAAGGAGCTCAGAGTGGTGTACATATTTCCTCCCCTCCTTTTTGTCCTCACAACAACCCTGTGAGGTAGGTAGGGCTGAGAGATAGTGACTGGCCCAAGGTCACCCAGGAAGGTTTGTGGCTGAGCGGGGATTTGAACCTGGATCTTCCAGGTCTAAGTCCGACTCCCAAACCAGAAGAAAAACTTTCTAAAGCTCCTCATTTCTTTCATCCCTTGAAGTTCTCTTCATCATTGAAGAATGCTTCCAGATACTTCAAACCCAGATGCCCACAACAGCTTAGATTCATGTCTATGTCCTCTTCCTCAGTACAGTGGAAAGAATCCCAGTTCCAAATAATTATCTTACCTATAAGAGTTCTCGATGATGATGATGATGATATACAGTATTTTTATACCGCCTTTCTTGGTCATTGGATTTCTCCTCTGACTTTAATCAAAGGCGATTTACATGGGCAGGCTTTCTCAACCCCCCTAATGGTTTTTTTTTTACAATCATATATAAATGTTCAATCTTTCATGAGCAACTGCATTCCAGATGGTATCCTTTGCACTCTGGCCTCTCCTGTCCATCACCTCCCACGCTCGACCGACACAGCTGGCAGCTCTTTATCTCTCCTCACAGAGGCTTTTTTTTCACAGCTTTTTGTCAGCGGTGTGTCTCGAACTGGCTGTTCACCGATCTTCAGGCAACTCTACCAACTGAGCCAGACCTCCTGCCAATCATTTTACCAATGATTGGAAGTTGCCTGAAGAAATTTTGAGATCTCAAAGAGTTTCACTATAGACCAATGGATGTTTGAATCTGCTTCAGAGGGCTATGCTGTGAAATTTTCCAGGCTTGATTTTTTCCAGTACTCATATCCAATCATCTCCAACCAGTTGATCTCCAAAGTAATCCTTCACTTGTTAGAAATTGGAACCATTTTACCAATTCCCAGCTTGAGAGAGGAGGAGTGGAGTCTTCTCTGCGTCCTTCGGTATCTTGAAAAGAAGTGGGGGAGGAATGAGAAAATCTGGTTCGAATGTGTTTCATCTGGCTCCTGGGCAAGCACAAGTTCTGCATGGAGGCACTACCCTTCAACAGTACCAATTCCATGGCCTACCACTGGACCTTTTCTAAGCTCCCAGCAATTCTCATCAAAATTCTGGTAGCCTCAATAGCATTCCTGGAGGAGGGGGAGGGATATATATACCACATATATCAATACACAGATGATCTGTTTGCTCATTCTCTGTCCAGTGTCAATGAAATGTGGAAATTGCCCTTGTCCTTCAGAGGCGCAGATTTTTCATCAACCAGTAGAAAAGGTAACTGGTTCCATTCCAGTTTCTCTTCAGTCTCGGTATGATCCTCAACACCTTCCTACACAGATTTTCTCTCATGTGAAAGACAAGTCTCAGTAAGCATGGCATCACCACCCAGGTCACACCTAGGATTCACTTACCCTTAACCTTGAATGTTTAGACCCAGATTTCTAACTAACTGAATCCAGAGATCCCAGTCGCAGCAACAGATCCCGGTCCTTTCATGGCGGACTTGGGGCTGTTAGTCTTGTTTCTTTTTTTAAAAAAATGTGCAGTTATTTGCAGCTTGTTAGTAGTAGTTATAGTTCATTGTGTATTAGTGTAGGAACTTTTTAAACTCCAGTGTCTACTTTTTCCATGTTAAAATTGAAAACTTGCGATCCTGGCTCCAAAGGAGGGACCTATTTCAATGCTAGCCACCCAAATAGAACAGAGAAGGCACAGGTTCCTTGTTTTCTTTTTAAAAGTTGCACTGCACTGATTGTGCTTCTTCTGTCAAATATTTTCTGATTTGTCTAAGGCTACAAGTTCTATGGTTGTAGCCAAAGAAACAGAATCCTAACTAACGGTAAGCATACCGTAATTGAAATTGAAATCAATGAGATTTAAGTTAGTTGTGGCTAACTCATCTAATGGTACTTAATCAGAATTCACTTTCTTTGGATACAGCCCATAGTTAACATTTGAAGTCAGTGGGATGTGAATTTTATAGTAGTATTAGATCATTTTTTAAAAAAGGTTTCATCATCTTCTTGAATCCTACCTCTCCTAAGGCGGAGTCCTAGACTACGACATGAAATTCGTAAGCCACGGCACTCATCTGTAGATAATCTTGCAAATGAGATTTCCTATATAACTGAAACAGAGGATGTGTTTTACACCTATAAGGTTTCTCCAGCTTCTAAGGAAAGCGATTCAGAATTATTCCAGAACCAAAGCCAGTGGAAAAGGTAATGACCTCTTCAAACACTACTTTGAGTGCTGCTCAACTCTAATAATTGGTATACCCCATTGATTCTCAAAGTTCTCCCCACAAGAACTCTGGAAATTTGCAGGGGCGGGGACAGTGGCAGCGGCGATCCCAGGTATTGCCATGACCGCTGGGGGGAAAAAATGACATTTTCTCACTTACCAGGGGGTCCTGCAGCCCTCTGGACGGTAAAACAATAAAATATTTTTAGAAGAAAAAATGAAATATTTTTGTTGAAAGTATCTTACCTGAAGATTTAAAAAAGGTTGCTATATTAATCTCATGCTTATGTCTTTTTTTCTTTTCTTTTTTTGTTCTTCAGCAGATCATCAGAACAAGAATCACCAAAGTGAGTTTTGTCACAAACTCGTTTTGCAGCTAAAATTCTGAGATATCCTTAAGACATTTAATCCAGCCTTGACTTTACCCATTCACACAGTCATCTTTGACAATTTGGAATTTCCAGCGAGCATATAGTGTCAATGAGACTTTTTTTACAACAGTTTTTCTTTGTGTCGGCAAGGACGGCAGGTTCAGCAGCATTTAAATTGCTGGTAGCATTCTCCGCCGTCAATTTGTCTGTTACCACTTTTCCTCTCTCTAATGTGCCAGGAAACAGCCCTCCAGCAAGACACAGGGTGCATTCTAGAAGACAGTTGTTGATCGGCAACAGCTGGCTGCTGAGAATGCTACCAGCACTGGTGAAAGACTTTGCTGCCTGCAGATGTGCGCAAAAACTGTTTATACTTTTGGAAAGTCCTGTCTAGGTCAAACTGACAATGGCATCTTGCTGCTCCACCCCCACCCAATATGGCATGTCATGGCAGAGTTTGCTTGGGCAAGGACCCCAAATTGTGTTTTTTTAGCCTACTCAAACAAGCCTGTTCAGACATTGCTCTTCAAGTCACGTCAGATATTATTAAGAATATTTATATACAGGTGGGCCCCCATATCCACTGATTCGCTATCCACGGTTTCAGTTATCCACGGATCGTGGGGACCCCCCAGGCTTTTACTTTTTTCCCAGTAAGCTTCGTTTCTTCCTTAAAGAAACCGGAGAGGCAGCCTCTGGCTGCTTATTACAGGCAAGTAGAACGAGACTAAGTACTAGAGAGGCTCTTTGCAGAGCCTCTCTAGGACTTAGTCTCATTCTACTTACCTGCAATGGAGGCTGCTTCTCTGTTTGTTTTAAGGAAGAAACAAAGCTTGCTGAAAGAAAATAAGAGCTGGGGGGGCAAGCATGCCTGCCTGCAGGAGAGGTAGGGTGGGGGGCCCTCAGGAAACCATGGAGGGGGTGTTCTCTCTTATCCACGGTTTCAAGTATCCACGGAGGGGCATGGAACATATCCCCAGCGGATATGGGGGCCCACCTGTAACGCTTTTCAACAAAAATGTTTACAAAATGCTTTACCAAGCAAATACCAGTAAAATAAATATGGTACAAGTACAGAACAAAGTCTTCTGCAAACCTTGAGTTCCCTCTTATGGTCTCCATTTCCCTTGGTGTATCTTTTCAGCATTACCTTGTGAAGCTAAATACACTTTGAAGCAAAAATCCACTCATTCAAACAGCACAATGATTATAACATGGCATATATAAAAACAATTATAAATGTTTAGTACAGGTGAGCATATTTGTCAACTGTGACACAGGTTATTAGCAGAATTGTTAGTACTAACATTGTAGAATAAAATTACACCATATACTTGTTTTTCTTGCCCTAAGGAATAATTTTGAGCTTTAAGCTGATATTAATGGTGAAAATTCACAATGTTCTTTACATTTTTATAATACATGCAGATTCTGTGCTTTCAGTGACTTAGTAAAAAGAATACATGAAATCTTCATAACTTTAATTTCTAGAAAGCATATTTCATATAGTGTTTAGTTAGAGTATTTGGAAATTAGAATTGTTAGAACATCTCTAGCTTTTAAAATGTGTAATGAGCTTAAAGTTTGAGATTTTGGATTGCTTTATGTTCACAGAAAAAATGAAGCAATTTGGCATGAAGATTTTTGCTAATGTTGTGTGGTAGCTTGACATTAATATTGCACTTGTTTTACTTATTTTCTCTTAATGAAGGAATATATTGGAAAATAATTCAACACAGAATTCCATGTCTCAGACTCTCAATGGAGTTGGCAACCTATCAGGCTCTTCTCCTTTGGAAGGAACAGATAAACAGTCTTTAGGAGTAAATGACAATGTTACAAAGGGAATTTTAATGGATGATTCCAATCAGTACTACTGTGATAAGGTATGATAAATGATTAAATACGCATATAGTCCATATTGTACAGTGTTAGCTGTGACAACACAAATGCAGAAGATGATCACTTGTCATTGAATTGCATATCTTTGTGGTGTTACTGCATGGTCCTTTGCCTCTGCACAAAGCTTTTTAGTTCAGGTATTGCGTCATATTGGCTAAATTGACCATTCCATATTCATGTTTTTTATGGGTTGCCTCTTTTAAGTGATGTTTTTCTTTTCTTTAGATGTTTATTTGAAATCGGCTTTATCATTGAATTTAGTGTTTTAAGTTGATGGCTCCTTCAAAACAAGCAAGGCTTGGTGGAGCTAAACAGGGGGCTGTGAAACACTCACATTTTCATTTTATTTTTAAAAGCTTACAGTACATATCACCCTTCTCCACAGGACCTATGGTATTTTACAACAACAGTAAAATCGTTAAAGCAATTGAAATCATTATAATCAGTCAAAACAACTTCCATCACAATTGTTAGTTTTAATTTGACCATCAGTTTACCAATTTACTATCAATCAAGTAGAGAGACTCATTCATTCAATGGACAAGGTCACACCCTTAGCTCCACCGTGCAGCACCAGTGCTCAATTCTTAGTTTGTAATTATTTGTACTGTTTGTAAGAGAAAAAGTTTTCAAATTATATCTAACATACCTAGATTCTGATAATACAACATTATCAGAATATTTGCCAACTGGAAGATGAGGTATTGGGGTGACAGCTGTGTTGGCTGACACCTTAGACATTTTTAAATCTGTATGTTGTTTCTGAAACCAGTGAGATGTGCACAGGATGTAATCCTGCATGTTTCCTTGGAAGAAAGTCCCATTTTTTTCAATGGAACTTACTCCCAGTTAAACATCTTGAAGATTGCAACCATATTTCTTTTATCACAATTTTGTCCATGGAATTATATCCTTTCAGGCTAAAAGTCTTTGTTGAAGAAAGCTGTCTTGAAAGAGGCAACTTGGCGGATATGACATGACTGTTTCAGGAGAAGGAGTTGAAGGGATACATTTTAGGAATACATCAAGTAATATTAAGTGCTATTCTGTAGTTTTATATTTTGAATGAAGGGAAAAAAGGGGAAAGGCAAACTCCAGAGGGTGCTGATGATGAAATAAATTTATTGACAATAGTACACCCATATATAAATCAAACAGGTTTTGGTGTGACAAACATTCTTCAGGGTTCAGAAAATAATTTTGCAAGCCATTTAATTTTCACTTGCTGTAGTAATGAGGCTCTGAAGGTAAGGTTTATGATTCATAAAGGTCACCATAGTTAGTGGGAGTTCATGCCTTTTGAAATTCTTTTCTATGCTCCAAAGGGTCACACTAAAACTTGCTGGGCTCATATATGGATATATTATTTGCAATAAATCATACATCAACACTGTTTGGGGTTTGTCTCTCTGCTTTTATCCTTTATCATTGGATGTTTGTTTATACAGGTTGATTATCCCTTATCCGGACTGCTTGGGATGGGAAGTTGTCTGGATTTTGGATTTGTCTGGATTTTGGAATATTTGTGTAAATATAATGAGATATCTTGGGGATGGGACCCAAATCTAAACACGAAATTCATTTGTCTCATATACACCTTACACACATAGCCTGAAGGTAATTTGGTACAATATTTTTAATAATTTTGATGTTCAGATCATTGATGTTGAATCTATGACAAATGGTTTCACTGATGTTGACACTGAAACACCTCTGTGCAATGCCTCCAACATTGGCATTGCCTCTCCTCATTTTGAAAAGTATCTAAGGACTTTCATAAGTGCTTGGGATTCTGGCACGTCAGACCAATGGGTTTTTACCATAGTCTGGATGAGCTATGCCGCTGAGTTCACTCACCTTCCATCATCAGGTGTATTCAAGGTTACCCATGCAAAATGAGATAGATACACCTCTCCAAAATAGGGTTCCCGTCAGCCAACACCATCAGAGGTTCTCCTCAAGGTATTTCACAATACTGAAGAGAAATTAGAGCTTTAAGGCAGAGGTTCTCAACCTGTGGTTCACGTTCCCCCAGGGGTACACGGACCGCAGGTTGGGGGTACGTGGGCTGCTGCCTGTTATCAGCTGCTGATGACAGGCATTGTCACAGTTTTTCCTGGGTCGCGACGTGGGTGGGAGGACTCACCCATGCCGCAACCCGGGAAAAACATCTACAGGCCTCCCGATGTCCCCTGAAGCTCCCCCTTACCTGTTCTCCCGGCCGTCGCCATCTTAGATCTCGCAAAATCTCGTGAGATCCAAGATGGCGGCGCCCAAATCTCGTGAGAGCTTCATGTGCCCTCACGAGATTTGGGCGCCACCATCTTAGATCTTGCGAGATCCAAGATGGCGACGGCAGGGGGAACAGGTAAGGGGGAGCTTCAGGGGACAGCGGGAGGCCTGAAAACATTTTTACCGGGTCGCGGCATGGGTGGGTGGGTCTTCCCACCTGCTCTGCAACCCGGAGGGAAAGGCTACAGCCCTGCCGAATCAGCAGAGCTATAGCCGTTCCCTCTGGGTTGCAGAGCGGTTGAGAGGGTCCGCCTGCGCCACAACCCGGTAAAAATACATTTTGGGGGGGTACTTGGCTGGGTATGTGGGGGGCAACGTAACTTTTTCCAGCACTCTGGCTAGCATAGTGCAAGGCATGCTGGAGCACAGCACAGCGTTATGACAACTATTGTATAAAATTACTTTCAGGCTATGTGTATAAGGTGTAACTTGGGTCTCATCCCCAAGTTATCTCATTATGTTTATGCAGATATTCCAAAATCCAGACAAATTGCAAATCCAGACAATTTCCCGTCCCAAGCAGTCCAGATAAGGGATACTCAGCCTGTATCAGCAGTTTCTAGTAGGAACTAAGCACTTCCAATATCAAGTGCTCTTTTTTGGCATCTCCATGGCACTGTAGATCTTCATGATGTGTGTGGCTGTGGTCCTTCAAAGGTCCTTCTTTGATTTTGAGGAATCATGGTATTTTCGTAACTGGACAATTGGTTCATAGTCTTGTAATCTGTTAACATAATCTCTTAACATTAACTGTTAAGGACTTGGCTAAAGCTACCTTAAACCTAAGATAGAACTAAGCCTAGCTAGGAACTAAGCCTAGCTAAGTAGAACTAAATATAACCCGAGGAGGGGGATTGTAAGGTCCAGTAGCTAGGACACAGGCACAGAAGCTAGGTGGGAAATTAAATAGATTCAAAACACAAACAAGTACCTATCTAAAAGACAGGGGTAGAAACTGGACAAGCCTGGGAGCTGGTTCTAAAGAAAATTGCAGTCCAAATCTAAACAGGTCTACTCTGAGTAAAACCAGTGTTTACTCGAGAGTAAAAAGCCCAGGGCAGAGACCTGAGTCTACTTTAGAGTAGGAGCCTAAAACAAAACAAGAGGAGGCTAAAAGAAGGGGAGAAAGCAAGCTAAACTACACCTTAAGCAGAGTTAAACTTAAGCAGAATTTAAAACATACAGTTTAAAACATACAGACCGCATGGTATAGAAGGCCACATGGTAAATTAGGGTGACTCAGAAACCATAGCAACACACATTCCTGCCAGCTGAGTAGGTCAGATGTAAATTGAGGCAGCAGCAGGAACAATAGCAACAGGAATTTCCTGCCAGTAAACCACATCAGGCCCTGCCCCCCTTAGAGGCCAGTCTTTTCAAACTTTCAGGTAGGCAGGGGGAGGAGCTACACAACAGTTTAAATCTGGGGCTGGCTTGCGAGTGAGCCCTTTCACGAGCAGCGAGTGGCCTCACGGGAATGAAGTGGCTCACGGGGACAAAGTGGCAAGATAAAAAAAAGACACAGCGAGTTAAGCAGCTGGGCGAGTTCAGCAGCGGGGCGAGGAAGCCAGGCCCCACACACTGCCCGGCACGTCCCTTGAATAGAGGAGAGCTCCAGCAACATTAAGGTACCCAAACTTTGATAAATCCATAACTTACACTCAAAAGCTATGCAGTCAGACAGCCAGCAGAAGGGTGGGGGCTATCCAGTGTTTTGCACTGAGTGTCACATGTATGACTATCTGCCTGTTGGGCAGAAGTCATGGGTTTGTGCTCGGTGCAAAGAGCTCCAGGCTCTCAGGGAACGGGTTCGCTCCCTTGAAGCCACGGTTGCTGACCTGGAGAAGCAGAGACAGGTAGAGAGGTACCAGGGTGAGACTTCTAGGGACGTGGAGGCATCGTCCTACCCTCAGTTGGCCAGCGCCTCAGCTGCCAGGAAAGGGAGTCTCAGGGCTGGAGGACATTGCTCTGGAAAAGAGGGAAACAATCCCCCAGTGGGGACCCCTTCTTCAGGTGATGGGCCCGTATCCAGTCGCACTATGGATACTCCTCTGGGAAGGGGGCTTCTTGTAGTGGGTGACTCTATAGTCAGGAACATAGAAAGGGGGGTCTGTGACGGATGTGAGGACCGCACGGTGACTTGCCTACCTGGTGCGAAGGTTGCGGACATCACCTCTCGTCTAGATAGGCTGGTAGAGAGTGCTGGGGAGGAGGTAGCGGTTGTGGTGCATGTTGGCACCAACGACGTGGGGAAATGTAGCCGGGCGGTCCTGGAGGCCAAATTTAGGTTGCTAGGTAGGAAGCTCAAATCCAGGACCCCAAAGGTAGCGTTCTCAGAAGTGCTACCTGTTCCACGCGCAGGGCCAGCTAGGCAGGCGGAGCTCAGGGGTCTCAATGCGTGGATGAGACACTGGTGCCAGGAGGAGGGGTTTAAGTTTGTTAGGCACTGGGGAACGTTTTGGGACAAGCCAGGCCTGTACAAGAGGGACGGGCTTCACTTGAACCAAAACGGAACCAGACTGCTGGCGCGTAACATTAAGAAGGTGGCAGAGCAGCTTTTAAACTGACTCCTGGGGGAAAGCCGACAGGAGCCGAGGGGCATCCGGTTCGGGACTCCTCATCCCTCGGGAATGAGGGTGCAGAGGATGGGGAACAGTCAAGTAATAACAGAGTAAGAATTGGGAGTGGTAGCGTGATGGGACACGACAGCCAGTCTAGCAAGACAGAAGGCTGCAGGAATAAGGGGGCAAACATGCAGCCCTTCTTGGGGGACCAGGTTTATAAGTGCTTTTATGCAAATGCCCGAAGTCTACGGGCAAAGATGGGAGAACTGGAATGTTTGGTGGCTAGGGAAAACATTGACATAGTAGGTATAACAGAAACCTGGTGGAATGCGGAGAACCAGTGGGATACTGCAATTCCAGGATATAAACTCTATAGGAGGGACAGAGAGGGGCGTGTTGGAGGTGGGGTGGCCATCTATGTCAAAGAGGGGGTAAAATCCACCAGAGTAGAGCTGGAGGGGGGCTCTGACTCCTCCGTAGAATCACTGTGGGTTAGATTACCAGGCTCAAAGAGTGATGTAATAGTAGGGGCATGCTACCGTCCTCCAGATCAAAAACCTGAAGGGGATCTTGAAATGAGGAAGCAAATCAGGGAGGTGTCAACGAGAGACAGGGTTGTAGTCTTGGGGGACTTCAATTATCCTCACATCGACTGGGTCAATTCATGCTCAGGTCATGAAAGAGAGACTGGATTTCTAGATATGTTAAATGACTGTGCCTTAGAGCAGCTTGTCACGGAACCGACCAGAGGACAGGTGACTCTGGACTTGATATTGTGTGGCACTCAAGATCTGGTCAGGGAGGTAAATGTTACCGAACCGTTGGGGAACAGTGACCATGCTGCGATCCGTTTCGCCATGCATGTCGGAGGGAGAGTGCCGAGCAAATCTGACACGAAAACCCTTGACTTCCGAAGGGCAGACTTCCCCAAAATGAGAAGACTAGTTAAGAAAAAGCTGAAAGGGAAGGTAAAAAGAGTCCAATCGCTCCAGAGTGCATGGAGGCTGTTTAAAACAACAGTCATAGAGGCCCAGCGGGAGTGTATCCCACAAAGGAGGAAGGGCTCGACCAAGTCCAGGAGGATGCCCGCATGGCTAACAAGCACAGTTAAGGAGGCTATAAAAGGCAAGGAAGCTTCCTTCTGTAAATGGAAGTCTTGCCCTAATGAGGAAAATAAACAGGAGCACAAACTGTGGCAAAAGAAATGTAAAAAGATGATACGGGAGGCCAAGCAAGACTTTGAGGAACGTATGGCAGGCAACATAAAAGGGAATAATAAAAGCTTCTTCAAATATGTTAGAAGCAGGAAACCTGCCAGGGAAACGGTGGGTCCGCTGGATGGTGAGGGAGAGAAAGGGGTGATAAAAGGGGACTTGGAGACTGCAGAGAAATTAAATGAGTTCTTTGCATCTGTCTTCACGGCAGAAGACCTCGGGCAAATACCACTGCCGGAACGGTCTCCCCTGACTAAAGAATTAAGTCAAATAGAGGTTAAAAGAGAAGATGTCTCAGACTTAATTGACAAAATAAAGATCAATAAATCACCAGGCCCGGATGGCATCCACCCAAGAGTTCTGAAGGAACTCAAGAATGAAGTTGCTGACCTCTTGACCAAAATATGCAACTTGTCCCTTAAAACGGCCAATGTGCCAGAGGATTGGAGGATAGCTAACGTCACACCAATCTTTAAAAAAGGAAGGAGGGGGGACCCGGGAAACTACAGGCCGGTCAGCCTAACATCTGTTCCAGGGAAGATGGTGGAAAGTCTCATTAAGGATAAAATCCTAAAATACATAGAAGAACAAGCTCTGCTGAGGGAGAGTCAGCATGGCTTCTGCAAGGGGAAGTCTTGCCTCACAAACCTGTTAGAATTTTTTGAAAAGGTCAACAGGCATGTGGATGCGAGCGAACCCGTGGATATTATATATCTGGATTTTCAGAAGGCGTTTGACACGGTCCCTCATGAAAGGCTCCTGCGAAAACTCCACAGTCAGGGAATAAGAGGGCAGGTCCTCTTGTGGATTAGGAACTGGTTGAAGACCAGGAAACAGCGAGTGGGAGTCAATGGGCAGTTTTCACAATGGCGAGAGGTGAAAAGCGGTGTGCCCCAAGGATCGGTCTTGGGACCGGTGCTTTTCAACTTATTCATAAATGACCTGGAGTTGGGGATAGGCAGTGAGGTGGCCAAGTTTGCGGATGACACTAAACTTTTCCGGGTGGTAAAGACCAGCAGGGATTGTGAAGAGCTCCAGAAGGATCTCTCCAAACTGGGAGAATGGGCAGCAAAATGGCAGATGCGCTTCAATGTAAGTAAGTGCAAAGTGATGCACATTGGGGCAAGAAACCAAAATTTCACATATACGCTGATGGGTTCTGAGTTGTCTGTGACGGATCAAGAGAGAGATCTTGGGGTCCTGGTGGACAGGTCGATGAAAGTGTCGACCCAGTGTGCGGCGGCTGTGAAGAAGGCCAATTCCATGCTCGGGATCATTAAAAAGGGGATTGAGAATAAAACGGCCAATATCATTATGCCTTTGTACAAATCGATGGTAAGGCCACATCTGGAGTATTGTGTCCAGTTCTGGTCACCATACCTCAAAAAGGATATAATTGAATTGGAAAAGGTGCAGAAAAGAGCGACCAGAATGATTCGTGGGCTGGAGCACCTCCCTTACGAGGAAAGGCTACAGCGTCTGGGGCTTTTCAGCCTAGAAAAAAGGCGCCTGAGGGGGGACATGATTGAGACTTATAAAATTATGCATGGGATGGAGAGAGTGGATAGAGGGAAATTCTTTTCCCTCTCGCACAACACCAGAACCAGGGGACACACACTAAAATTGAGTGGAGGGAGAGTTAGAACAGACAAAAGAAAATATTTCTTTACCCAGCGTGTGATTCATCTGTGGAACTCCTTGCCACAGGATGTGGTGATGGCACCTGGCCTAGATGCCTTTAAAAGGGGTTTGGACAAATTCATGGAGGAAAAGACCATCACAGGTTACAAGCCATAAGCAACCTCCTGGTTTTTTTTTTTTGTTTTTTTTTTTTTTTTAGAAGTGGGTTTTCTCTGTGCCAGGTGCAAGGGAGTGTCAACGGGAAACAGGTTATCTTGTTGTCTTGTGCTCCCTGAGGCATCTGGTGGGGCCACTGTGTGACACAGGAAGCTGGACTAGATGGGCTTTTGGCCTGATCCAGCAGGGCTCTTCTTATGTTCTTATGTAATCCACGCAGCAACTTCTGAAACACTTTGACCTCACCCTGGCCCTAAACGTCTCTTGGCCTGTACCTCGGTTAAATGCTGGAACCTAGTGAAGCGATCCAGTTCATAGGAGTCATGCTGAATTCTATGCGCTATAGTGCCTATTGTATCTCCTGGAGTTGAGGGAACATACCTATTTCAGAACTCACTATCTTAAATGGACAACTGATCCTACAGCTTCTAGGGCATATGGCATCTATACCAGTGCTTGGGTTAGCACGTCTGCACATGAGATCTTTACAAAGCTGTTTCCTGTCAATGCTCAAGCCTCGGTTGCATTTCAGTTGCACTGTGCTATTTGTTCCAGACCAAGTTCAGACTGATGTGGTGACCCATCATCAATCTTTTTGAAAGTGTGCTCTTTTATCCTGGTACACTCTCCAAGATCATCACCACTGACACATCAATGTAGGGATGGAGAGCTCATTTCAGCTTCCTAGAGGGTCTTGGTCACCAAAACAAGGAAGGGCCTACATTAACAATCTGGAGTTACTGGCTGTCTTCAAATCCTTCCTACCATCTCTGAAGGGACAGGTCCTGTACAGCTTGTACAGGTTCTAACAGACAATACAACTGCAATGTGATACCTGTAGAAACAAGGGGCACAATGTTGAGAACTCTCTGCAACCTGGCATGCACAATTTGAAACAGGGGTATGCAGCATTAGAGCACCCCAATAGCTAGTCATATTGCCGGCAATCCATGCCTTAGTGTCGTCTAGATTAGATTACTGTTATACACTGTACGTGGGGCTGCCTTTGAAGACTGTTTGGAAACTGAAATTAGTGCAGCGTTTGGTTGCAGGGGTTCGTTGATTCGACTTAGTTGGGCTGCTTCTTCAGCGGCCGCACCAGCTGCTGGTTTGTTTCTGGACACAATTCAAGGTGCTAGCTTTGACTTTTAAGGCCTTTTATGGCTCGGGACCAGGGTATTTGAGGGACCACCTCCTTCCATATAATCTGACCCGTTCTTTGAGGTCATCAGAAGGAGCCCTTTTAACCATGCCATCATTTATGGAGGTGAGATTATGGAGGGGATGTCGGCAAGGAATAGGGCCTTTTTTGTGGTGGTGCCCCAATTGTGTAACTCTCTACCCTTGGAACTAAGAACTGCTCCCTCTGGAGACCTTTTATCTGGACCTTAAGACCTTTTTGTTCAGGATAGCTTTCAATGGCTGACGTGATTGATTAGCGCTTTAATTGAATGTGATTTTTAATAGTTTAACTATTGTGCAGTTATAATACATACATACATACATACATACATACATGTGTGTGTGTGTGTACATTTTACATACATTTTAATACATACAAAATAAAATATTATATTATACGCACACTGTAATGTGTGTCTCTCTGTGTGTATAATGTTATAATGCACTGGGGGTTAGCTGTTTTAATTGTTTATAATTTTTATTGCTTTATTATTATAAAGATATATAGAGGATTATTGGAATAGTCTAAAAAGTAGTTTTAGATGGTGCCTTGAATCTAAACCTCTAAGATGAAGCAAATTATTTATTCTAAACTTTAAGAGGGGCATTAACTGATCACATAAAGTATAAAACAAACATAGGTCTGGTTCAGACAATCTTCTCCTTTATCTCCCTATGCATGATGGCCCGTCCTGCACCCAAGTACATTGGTTGTCCCATGAGTGGGCATAACATTGAATAGAGGTTATATGCATGAAGCCCAGTGTGTGCAGGCCCAAATCACATGGTCAATTCTCAGATTGTGTCCTAAGATGCTGACTGTGATGTTCAGGCCTGCATATGTTGGGCTTTACATGTGTATGTTATATTCAAACTTTATGCTGACGTAGATATCCAGTGGGAGGACAGATTTTAGAATAGCCAATGTGTGGGGCAGAAAGGTGCTATTTCACACACACACCCAACATAGAGGGAGAATATCACCCAAATCAGGCCATAGAGATTGAATTTGTTTGCTACACCAACTAAGTACCTGCTTTCAATGTCTTTCAGAACAACGATGGAAATTTGCTTTTGATACGCATCTTGCCTGACGAAGGTGGGAAATTTGGATTTAATCTGAAGGTAAATGGTACTGATGAAATGATATTGTTGATCAATTGTAGTTTGAAAAAAGTATTTGGTTTGAATGGAATAATTCAGAAATGTTGGTTATATTTTGAATGTAAAATTTTATTAAGAGCAGCTGAATGATCCCAAACCACATCTTTATACCTATTAGGCCGTAGTTTCTTGAAAGGAGGGAGTGAAGAAATTATGGCTTAAGATAGGTAAATAAGTGATTTGGGATCATTTAGCTGCTCTAAATGAATTTAACAGCCCAATCCTGTCGTAACTTTGCATCCTGTGATGCAGCAAGGCCAGTGCAGCCTCTCCCGCATCCAGGGCGCAAAGCAGGCAACCGGGAAGTCACCTTGGGGGAAGGAAACATTTGTTCCCTTCTTCCATGTAAAGCCCCGGCTGCCCTGATGAGGCTACTTGGATGTGCGGTAGCTATTTTGCTGGTGTACATTCGAGTAACCCCGTGTAGTGGTGGCCAGACCAGGGGAGGGGGATAGGATTCTGGCAGAGCTGCTGCTACCAAACCCTCCCCCTTCTCAGGCTCAGCCAACCAATCCCACCACCTGAAACACTCCGTTCTGCCCTCCTCCTGCCCCTCCACCGCCCAGCAGGAAACGTACCTTCCCTGGCGGGTGCTCCTAGAAATCTGTGGGGGGGGGAGAGAAAAGCAGCGCTGGCCTCTTCGCTGGTGCAGCCTCCTCACCAGGAGACACAAACGTGCCTTATGACACATTTGCTACACCCTAGATAGACCGACGAAGTGGCATTCCGCTGGTCTTATGTCTAGACAGGATTGCACTGCAAGTTTCTGGGGCCTAGAGTACTCAAAGAACTAGTGGATGTTATCTTGGCACCTCTGTCTGTAATCACTCAGTACTCTTTAAAAACGAGAAAGTGCCAGGAGGCCGCAGGTGAGCAAACATGATTCCTATCTTCAAGAAGGAAAAAACAAACCTTTGAGCAACTGTACAGACGTGGGTTCTATGGGATTTTCAGCCATGTTAAATTGTTAGAAATCGAAGAATAAAGAAATATATCGTCCAAAACTTGCCTGAAGAAATTCCTTTTCTACTCGATCCCCAGTGATATGGGTGCCGCTTTCAAGGATTATCCAGAACAGACAGGCACAAATAATTCTTTAATCCTCTGCTTTACATTTCCTCCCACCTTGGGACATTGTCAAAAGCTAAAAAGAAGAACACTCAGCAACTTGCTGGTAGATGTACATGAACCAGAGATTACATTGACACAAACATATAAAGAAAAAGAGAAGTGCAAAAAAGCAGGAACAGCTTAATTGAATAATTGAAATCAAATTACCGCTCTGCTGTAACCTAGCTGGTTACACCAGCAAGTTGCTGAGTGTTCTTCTTTTTAGCTTTTGACAATGTCCCAAGGCGGGAGGAAACGTAAAGCAGAGGATTAAAGAATTATTTGTGCCTGTCTGTTCTGGATAATCCTTGAAAGCGGCACCCGTATCACTGGGGATCGAGTAGAAAAGGAATTTCTTCAGGCAAGTTTTGGACGATATATTTCTTTATTCTTCAATTTCTAACAATTTAACATGGCTGAAAATCCCATAGAACCCACGTCTGTACAGAAAATAAGCCATGAAAATCTGCATGCCACTTTGGGCAACTACCAACGGGTCAGCTTCAAGTCAATAGTTTCTAAGAGTCAGCTTGGTTTTCTCAAGAAAAGTCTTATCAGACAAAACCATATTTCTTCCTATAATAGAGTGACTTGTTACTTGTTTGGTAGATTGGGGGGGGGGGATGCTGTGGACATAATATCCACCCCTGCTAACTGGGCAAGAGGCACTTTTTTCAATTGGTGTTCCTCTTATATTTAGCAGGGGGAGGGTAACTGCCCCATTTCATCCCAGCACAGTGTCTTTCCTGGTGGCTGTTTGCTGGCGGTGGTCTGCATCTTTTTTAGATTGTGAGACCTTTTGGGACAGGGAGCCATTTAATCGTTTGAGTTTGTCTGTAAACTGCTTTGTAAACTTTTGTTGAAACGCGGTATATAAATATTGTTAATAATAATAATAATAATAATAATAATAATAATAATAATAATAATAATAAAAATCTGGATTTTAGTAAGGCTTTTGACAAGGTTCCCCACAATATCCTGGTGGACAAGCAGGTGGAATGTGGGCTAGATCAGGGGTTCTCAACCTGGGGCCATTTGGTCACCAGGGGCCCCCAGGATATTCTAGGGGGGCAAGGTGAAAATCACATAAAAGGGGGGCCACGGCACAAGATTAGGGGGACACGGAGAGGTGAGAAGTGAAGAAAACAGAGAAGTGACCGAGAAAGAAAACAGAAGTGACCATGCTTCCCAGTGAATGGATCGCCAAGTGCACTCTGCGGTGGCAACGTTATTTCCCCTTCCTTCTCCCTCCTACTTCCGCAGGGGGGCCACAGGAAGGAAAGCCAGGTCAGAAGGGGCCACAGTCAGAAAAAGGTTGAGAAACAGTAGGCTAGATGATGCTACTGTCAGGTGGATCTCTGGCTGGCTGAGAAACAGATTCTTATTGATGAAGCCGTGATGAAGCTTAGGATCCCTTGAGTTCTACAGAATATAGTTTGAAAGCCACTGTTATGGATATTGTATTATGCAGTTAATCTCTTTATCTCAGCTATTTTCCTGGCACAATGTTTTAGGGTGGTATTGATCAGAAGATGCCTCTGGTTGTCTCCAAAATAATTCCAGGTTCCCCTGTAAGTATGACATCTTGAACCTTGTTTTTGTATTTGTAGCAGAGTTAGGTAGTTGAAGTAAAACTAATCTGGACATGCTCTGGTGATATAGTTTCTCAATGGAAATACAAAAAATCTGGTCCTCTGGTGGATTGTTGAGGTGTCCACTATTTTCTTTCTCATCTGAGAAGAAGAATACGAGTCACTGCTGATGGAAAATAAGTCCAAAACTATTTAATATGAATTAATTTGTAAACATTAACGAAGGAAGAACAACTTTTCAGTTCTTTGATGCAGAGTGTGAGACGAACAGTGCACTCCTATGCATGTCTACTCAGAAGTCCCATGTTCAGTGGGGCTTACTCCTAGGGAAGTGTCTATAGGATTGCAGCCTTAGAATGCTAATCAATGAATTTAATGCTTTCACACTGAAAAGAAAGTCCACATTCTTTTTTTGGTTGTGCGTTTTGAAAATACTGACACTATTTTCTTTGGTCTTATGACAGTCTGATAAATGCACTCCAAAATTGATTGAAGGTGATCAGATAGTATTAATCAATGGTCGGGACATCTCTGAGCATACACATGACCAAGTGGTGATGTTTATAAAAGCCAGCAGAGAATCACATACAAGAGAGCTTGTGCTTCTGATCAGGCGGAAAGGTAACTATGCTGTGCTGTTATGGTAGGATTGCTGTTTAGACGGTAATACAGTATTGTAAGTTCCTGATAAGAACACATCCCTTGTGTGTTGCAAACTGTTTGAATCTTGAAATTTGCAATAGATCCCAACTGGGGCCCATTGTTGATCCTAGCAATTCAGTATAAATGAATTCCCATAGATAATTCTCAGTTTTTTGTATTTTTGTTTTAGACATTTAAAGCGGATTTTGCTACCACAATATATTATTTTTTCTGTCATTTGCATGTTAAGTTAGAAGATGCAAATGTCCTGTTCCTGCATTCACCAGGATGCATTTTTTCTCTGATTATTAACCCATGTATTTGTGCAGCATAATAATGCATGAAGCTGCTTAAATCATGAGCCCCTTTGGTACAGAGTATCATCTTCTCATTCATTTGCTATCTAACCTGGTTTGAGAACTTTTTGTTTAAAAGTGGGATATAACTCAGTTGAACTTTGCACTCATTGCTTCTTTTCATTAGCACAAAATTCTTGAACAATCTTCTGCCCTCTTAATTAGTTCAGCAACTAAGCTTAAAACAGGAAAAGTAGCTCGACAATAATATTCACTTTTACAAGTAAATTTCTGTCAAACCATGAAATATTTATTTTCAAGCCTGAAGGTCCTTTTGAGTATCATCCAGAAGTGGGTCAAACGGCCCAATCCTAATGGGCCTTTACACTGCTGGAACAAGGATTCTGGTGGCGTAAACCCCTTTAGCTGTCGAAACATGACAGCACCAGCATGCATGGCCTGGCTGCTGCTGAAAGCGGAGAGTGGCTGGGTCTGTGCAGTGGTGGACAGTGGACGCCCAACCGGAGCAGGTAAGCCTGTGCAGGTATCAGGAGGGAGATGGGAGGAGTGGAACAGGGTGAGCAGAACTGGGAGTGGACGGGAGCGGGGAGGAGGGCAGATCAGGCCCAGGAAGGGGATGAGTTTGACAGCAGTGGTGCCCACTGAATCCTAACCCCCTTCCCGGACCTGATCTACCTTTCCAGAGAGCTGGCACAGGTCTGAGTTGACCCATGGCAGCTTCTGGGGCTTACCCTGGGACAAGGGCACAAATGTTCCCTTACCCCGAGGAGGCCTCCAGAGGCTGAAACTCCCCCACGGGATACAATGGAGGCCGCTGCATCACCGCACAGGGAGTTAGAATTGGGCTGAAAATTTATCTTAACCAATTGATCCAAATTGAAAGTAAAGTATCTTAGAGTCTTTGAACTCCAAATACAGTAAAATGTATTCTGAATAATAAGTTTTTGATGTGCATTAAAATTAACTCAGATAAACTCTGTTTTGGTGGTGTTAGACTTCATACCTTTTTATGCCCTGATCACTTCAAATTGTACATATTGGACCAGGGGTGTCAAACTCGTTTCATACAGCGGGGCTGAAATTAGCATCCATGGTGCCTGCTGAGGGCTGGAACAGGACATGACATCATTAATAAATCCCATTTCCTCCCAGCCACTATCAAAAAAGAACACAAGAAAGCAGCTTTAAACAAAAAAATCTATTTCATATACTGTACATTATGTCAAACACATCTAAACTTTATAAATACCTTAAATTTGCCTCCGTGTCTTTCAGTTGTCAGACCACTTACTGAAAGTAAATCAGAGGATGAAGCTGATAGCTTTAACTTGCCAGAAACAATTCAATACGGTGAGACTTTAGAAGAGTCAATGGAACAGCTGAAGAAAGGACTAGAAAGTGGAACAGTTCTAATTCAATTTGAGGTAAGCAGTTATCAGTGTTGGACCCTTTGGTTTGAACCTATACCTGACTCAGATCAAGCTGTCAGACTCTGCCTTAGTTCCATGGCTGTTCTTCTCTCCCAGCTATCCCTTCTCTCTGGATATCTACTCCTTTTGTTGGTAGTATTGCCCCAGAAATGGAGTCCAGAAGCCAAGGGTCTCATTCAAGCACCTTCTCTTTGACAAGTGCAATAGCAGGCTTCCCAAGCCAACTTTGTAAGTTATAACTTCTACAGTGTTATCTACATTTTCTAAGCAAGCTTTTTTCCTAAGGAATTTCATTTATAGCATATAATGCAAATGTTGTGGCACTGGGATTTTTTTAAATTGGTACTGGACTACAATCTTGTGTTGCTAAAATATATGTCCTTAGTGCAAAAAAATATATATGAACATTTCATGTAGTAATTGCAGTCATTCCTATTTTGAAGTGACTTGTTTAGACCTATACCACCCCAAGTCCTCCACCATGTAGTCCTCGAGTCCTCCACCATGAAGACAACATGCTAGAGAGAGACTGCAAGGTTGCAGCCTCCTTGCTGGCCTCTCTAGCGCATTGTCTCTATGGTGGAGGACTCGAGTCCACCACCATAGAAACGACATGCTAGAGAGACTGCAAGGTTGCAGCTTCCTTGCAGGCCTCTCTAGCACATCGTCTCTATGGTGGAGGACTCAAGTGCAGGCCTTGCAGAGCCTTGCACCCTCGGGAAAGAACGAAGCTTAAATCGGTCAAAGTAAGTGCTGGGGGGGGGTGCCGGGGGGGGGGGTTCGCGTCCATCTGGCTGATGATCCTAACTAGGTCTTATTTTCGGGGGGTGTCTTATATAACTGGGGAAAATGTACATACTGGGAAAAATGCACTAGGTCTTACTTTCATGGGGATGTCTTATTTTCAGGGAAACGGTATTTATAGAATTACTGATTGTAGTTACTGCATCATGATGTTGGAATAAGGGCTTGTTGGTACATTGTGATGTAAGGGTGGAGAGCCCTTTTATCTCTTTGTGTGGTTTGTTATCATTGGAAGCTTCTCTAATTGGGGCTCGACACAGGGGAACGGGACAATCATCCCCTTCCCTCAAGGAGACCTCTAGCCCCACGCTGGATACAGCGGTGCTTGTCCCAGCGCCGCTGTATCCCAGCGCAGGGCTTTGGATAGGATTGGACTGTCAGTAACTTATCAGTAAGTGTCACTCTCACAAATTATTGATTTATATGCACACTGCTGTAGAATTCTTGAATATATATTTTTAGGAAATTAAAAATATGTGAATTCTAAACAAATAGGGCTCAAGTGCCCCATTTGTCTCAAACTTAGGCTGCAATCCTATGCACACTTTCCATAGAGTAAGCCCCATTGGAGACATTGAGACTCACTTCTGAGTAAGCATGCATTGTATGATTTTTAATTCTTAATGCATCTAGTTGTAACATATTGGAGTCACAACATTTTCTGCTGGTTTGGGGATGTTGTCAGTTTCTCTCTCTGAAACATCTGAATGTGAGACAAATGTGAGGCTTATTTTCACTAGAGTTTTAGACATTTTTATCTTTTTCAATGTCCCAGTAGACACATTTCTTGGTCTCTTTGAGGTCATTTTGTTGAGGTCAGATTGGTCGGTGCCTTTTTGAGGCTCCCCCCATTGTTTGGATTTAAACTTACTCCTTTCCCTGCAGAGACCTGTTATTTGACATACCTGCCTATGTTCTACTCACTGTGTTATAAAACATTTCTTTTCTGTCTTGTAAGGAGCCCCCAGAAAGGGCAGGCAGGGTTCTTGGATGAATTAGAAGGGTTTTTTTCTAGTGGGGTTTTAGAATATGATGTCCAGTTTTGTTCAAGAGAATTAATTAAGACTATAGTAGATGCAAAGGAGAACAACTAGAATTATTTCCAAAAGGAAGGCAAAAGGACATATCATAGTATTTAAATATCAAATGAGGGAGTTGGGCTATATAATTAATGGTACATAGATGCGAGGGCTATGAGTAGCATGCTAATAAATGTAACTTGTGGGTCAGAAGAAGGTATTTAATATATCATATTTTTAAAAAGATTTGTTGTGAATCCTGTGGGGGAGAAGAGATCAATGATGCAGATTCTGGTTGCCATGGAAACTAAAGGGGGACCTGAGAGAGGTGGTTGGAAGTGACAGTTGGAACGATTAACCTTCCAACAGAACTTTCTCAGAGAAAGAGGAGAGTGTCCAACAGTTGCAAAGCGTCGGGCGCTAAGAAGGCACCCACAGCCCAGCAGCTTTGAGGTGATAGAAAGGGAAGTTTTCTGCTAAGTCAGTCAAGACTTTGAACTACTTATGTTAGGAGCCTGAGGGTAGAAAGAGAATTCTGAAGGTATTGGAAGCAATGGGGTTGATTGGTTATTTGTGTGATAATGCATTTTTAATAGCTGATAGCAATGTTTAGTGATATACATGATATATTTGTTCTTTAGAGACTTAAATAATAGAGCTGTGCTGCATTGTACATGATGGACTCTTGGTTCCTTCTGGTTCTTCCTATAATTGAGCACAGATGACTAAGGTGAGCCCATTGTGCTCATCACAATGTAGGCTCGTTTGCATAGATTCTGTTCTCAGGAGGTTGGAGGAAATTGGATTTAAATGGCCCAGAAGAGAGTGTGGAAGAGCGTGGCTGGGCTGGCTAAAGCAAGACTGCCTACCCTGGAGACTACAGGATATTTTGGAGGAAAACTAAGAGTGGAATTGCATATTGAAAGAAATGCTTGTTTGCCTTGTCATGTTGGAGGTATTTGCAAAGGAAAATGAGACGCAAGGGAGGGTGCTATCTTTCTCCCTCCCCCCTTTTAAAATGTAATTAGTTCTGAGACTGGAAATAAACCTGGTAGATAGAGTCCTTTAGGGAAGAATTTCTGCGCAAACAAAGGGTTATCCATATTCTCCAACCTAATTACTCTCCCCTACAAATGGCCGTGCCATTAACTGACAAGCACTTTTGATCAAGGGCACAACATAGTATGCCAGTTTCCCCTAACGCTTGATGAGTTGAGGGTGCTTGAAGTGTGGCCCTCCCATTTCACCTGACATGTACAGTACTGTATTTATCAGCATATACCAGGCACCGGAATATAACACGCACCTTAGTTTAAACAGTGCTATTTGAGTAAAAAAAACTTTTAAAGCATTTTTCCACCTGTGATTCTCACTTGAGTGTACTTTTCCTGTTCTATGAGACCACCATTGCCACCTACCGTATATTAAAACAATTTTAAATGTGAAAAAATGTCTTATTTAACTGTGTGAGTGTGTGTGAGAGAGAGGAGCCCAACACAAAATCAGAGACACAGACCTAGCCTGGGACCTTAAAAACACAGCACACCTTCAGTGCATTTAAAAAAAGACAGAGTGCATTTCCCTTCCATACAAAAGAAGCTGAAAAGCCCCCTCCCCCCCCTTAGCAGGACAAACTTTCCACCATCACTGTGAAAGGAAAATCACTGTGGATCTGCCTAAATATGGAAAGACAACTTAGCAAACCCTGGAGTAATGATTTAGCAAAAGTGACTTTACAGAATCTCCTGCTTCTTCTCCCAGCACTGCTGGAATTACTGATTTATTTTCTGTTTTTAATGCCCTCCTTCCACTCTTGTTTATCAGCAGAACGTTTTTCATCAAAGTACAATGAGGAAGGGGGAGAGAGAGAGCGTGCAAGGTATCTGGAGGGGGGTTAGGGCTCTCCTCCACACGAAGGGCAAAGTAAACCGACCTGATTTTTAGCTCCAGCAGAGAGGGGGAAGCTGAGACAAAGCTGAGAGGAGGCACTCTGGCTGTGAACTTCAGAAGGGAGGGGTGGAGCCTGCTCTGAGGGGGGAGGCTGATGCTGGGAGAAGGAGACGGAGCTGAGAGATGAGAGCCGGGACTGCAAGCTCTCTGGAAATACCCGGGTTTCTCGGAGATTTGCAGACAGCTTTGTAGTCGCGTCCAGGGTCTGAGAGCTTCGCGCAGATGCTGAACGCGACTGCAAGCTCTCTGGAAATGCCCGAGTTTCTCGGAGGTTTGCAGAGAGCTTTGTAGTTGTGTCCAGGGTCTCAGCGTCTGGGAGGCTCGCGTATGTTCGTAGAGGAAGCGAAGGTGCAGCACTGGATGAAGAGTGGAGGTGGCAAGCAATGACGCGGTAAGCGGCCAAGTGTCGCAAAAATGGTTTTTAACCACCGGGGGGGGGGGAGATTTTTAGCATCTGCATATAACACGCACCCTACTATTTTGGGTCACAAATTTAGACGAAAAGTGTGTGTTATGCGTCGATAAATACAGTAATTCAAAGAGGAGCCAGGGTCTAGCCAAAGAGATAGAGTCCAACCAGTTTTGGGTGCATCTTAGACTCCTGAGCCAGGTTCCCCAAGCTTCTGCCTGCTGGGACCAGGAGTAACCTGCCTTCATTTCAGTTAGTTGTGCAACACTTTGGCTACAGCTGATGGCACTTAAAAGGGAAGCCAGTAGTAAAGAAAGGGTCTGGGGTATGACCCCACTTATAGGAGTAAAAATGTGCAATGACAGCCCAATCCTGCTCCGCAGGCAGTGGGTGTCGTAAACGTGCCATAAAGCACGTTTACGACACCCATAGAGTAAGGGCCGCCAGCACGAAGGCCGGCAGCCCTTACTTCGCCTCCCCTTGAACCCTGCAGCTGCCACTGCAGGTAAGTCCTGCACCGGTCGGTGCAGGGGCGGGGGAGGGTGGGAGGCTGGCAATGGAGGGTGGCCATTGGCTGGCCCAGGCTGGAAGGGGGCAGGGATATTAGTGGCAAGCTTTGCTGATATCCCATACCCGTTCCTGGGCGGCTGGCAACCCTACACCCAGGGAAGGGGACGAACGTCCTCTTGTCCCGAGGTGTTCCCGGGCTGCACCAATGAGGCTTGGGAAGGGAGCAGGATACTACGGTCAGCCATAGGGGCCAGCCGGGTGTCCTTACGCAGGATCGGGCTGTGAATTGCTGATACAGTCAGGTTTCGGTATCTGCGAGGGTTAGATTCCAAAATTGCAGGAAGTACAGGGCAGACATAAGAGCATTATATGCCCCCGGGCAAAGCAAAGTGCACTGGGCCCTGCCTACACAACCACTCACAGGAATAAAAATGTAAATTGCAAGCAATAAAAATGGCAACATTTCTCACGCGAATGCAAACATGCCAACTCTCCACTACAAGTTGTAATTTTTCTCTTTCTACCAAGTTAGCAGGAGATTTGAGTGTTGAGGCGGGTGATCGGAAAATTAGTGTTAAATTCAGGTCTGTGCATAGATTAGTATAGGGGCCCCATGCTAATGTCTCACTGTCTGAGAGGAGCAGTGTCAGTCTGAGGAGATCCAGAGGGAAAGCGGGAGTTACGGGACGAGGTCTCCTGTACTGTACCCCCTTGTTGTGCCTGCTGCATCGGCGCTGCAGGAGGGATTCCCAGCCACAGTCACGGCTCCTCCACTCGGCTTCCTTCACCAGCCCTGAGTCCCAGCAGCGCAACTCTGCCACTCTGGCCTTCGGGTTGCCGCCTCTCCTCCCTCCAGCAGCACCTCCCCTGGTCAGGCTACTGGCTCGGAGCAGTGGCTATTGAGAAACAGGGACCAATCACAGGGGAAGCCCCAAAACGATGCCTTCGCAGGGCTGCTGGGGAGCCCCTATGCTCGTGGGGCCCCCAGGCAACTGCCCAGCGTGTCCATGCTGGGGAAGTGAACCATTGATCCAATGGGTTAGGTGTAGTTGTGCAGTGCTTTGGCTACAGCTGATGGCACTTAGGTGTAGGAGGCGGAGACCCTCAAATCCAGCGGAGGTCTGAATCTCAGGCGAAGGCCTGCAGCAGAAACCCTCAAATCCAGCAGAGATCAAAGGCAGCAGGAAGCCAGCAGAGACCTTCAGAAGGCAGCAGAGACATCCACAATGGCGCACACGCAGCCAGCACACAGCCCTTTGAAATGCCTGTGGGAAGCTTCAGAAGCTGAAACCCTGCATACTCTGAGTAACAACAGGGTGGGAATTGACAGTTACAGAAACTAGATCAGAATGTTCGGCATTGTGTGTTCAGCTTGTGCCATTATAAAGTAACTCCCCAAATATTGATCATAATTGAATTTTATCCTTATTCTTCCCCTACTATTACTAAAAATTTTTTATCAAAAATATGTCATTTTCTTTCAGCAACTTTATAGAAAGAAGCCAGGATTAGCTATTACCTGTGCAAAACTACCTCAAAATATGGACAAAAATCGGTACAAAGATGTTCTACCGTGTGAGTATTAATGATGGGTTGGATCCAAGGAACTGTGAGCAGAAGCTAAATAGTCACTAGTGCTGCTGTTCAACTGCTTGCACAAGCATTTGCTGAAGAGTTCATGCAGCACTAGAATAGGTCAATTAGCAGTTAGTATAAACTGTAATTTATACTGATTCTACTTGTGCAAGAGGTTGAACAAATTCTTGTGCAAACAGAAGAGCATCTTTGGATTTGGTGTCACTGTTCTCATGCAGCATTCCAGCGCCAAGTAAAAAACAGTATTTTCCATGAATGGAAGACTCCTTCCTTGTGCTGAAGGGTGCCTTGGGATCTGATCCAGTATATCTTTAGGAATTGCATTATATTTGTCAATATTTTCAAGAAAAGGAATGTTAAATTATGCAATATAACAGCTGTTTGTTTCCTTCCACCAGATGATATCACCCGAGTAATATTACAAGGAAATGAAGATTATATAAATGCCAGTTATGTGAATGTAAGTGATAGGCATTTTTTTTAAAAAAAGCACATCTTATTGAAAATAGATGATTACCTATTATAGTTTAGTAGTAGCAGAAAAGCTGAAAAAATCCTATGTGCACAAAATATAAAAAATGAGGCTTTTTTGGGGGGGGGGGGGTTATCCAAACATTTATATCTCAACTTTTTTGCCCGAAGGCAGCTTATAGCATTTAAAAAAATGTACAATACAATAGAAATACAGGGTGGGCGTATCCGCTGACCCACTATTCACAGATTCAGTTATCCGAGGAGAGTGGATTCCCCCCGCCCGCGACCCCCTCCCCGCTGTTACTTTTCGTGAATCAATTATCTTCCTTCAACGCGACAATCTCCAGCTGCTTATTTTGTAGCAAGCAGAGCAAGACGAAGTCCTAGATGGGCTCTGAGAGCAGGCTTTGCCAGGCAGGGCAACTGGAAATGTTCTTTAAAATACATATACAACAAACCCAATCCAAATCACAGCCCCCCTGAATTGAACTGGAACTGAGAAGCAACAAGAAAACAAAAAAGCACAATAATACAAGAGTGGGTGAAAACTAACAAAACGCCTGCTTTAACAAAAAGGTTTTTATCAGACAAGGAAAGACCACCAATGAGGTGGTCTGGAGGCCACAATAAAAAAGAATCCTGTCACAAGTACCCCCCCCCCCGGCTTCAGAAAGGGGGAACATAGAACAGCGCCCCCAATGTTGAGCAAAGTGCGTGAGCTGATTCATATAGGGAAGATGGGCCTTCCGTTATCCTGGTCCCAAGCCACTGCAAGTTTTAAAGGTTGTAACTGACACCTTGAAGCACACTGGTAGTCAATGACGATGATACAAAAAGGGAACGTTATGTTCCCATCCACAGGTCCAACCTAGAATTTGTGCTGCAGTATTTTGTATTAGGTGAAACTTCTGTACACTCTTCAAGGCTAGCCCCATGTTGGACAGACTGCAGGAATTCAGCATAGCTGTAACTAAAAGGCATTAGTCAACATCCAGTCTATCACTGTATGAACCTCTACAATCTTCTTACGATCAGATGGAAAAGAGAGGTAGAACTAGATGTCACTGGTATTATTACTACAAGGTTGCATGTAGTATTATTACGTAGGTGTTGAGCAGCGGGGGACACAATATGAAAAACTGAGACCCCATAGGTCAAAGGCCAAGGGGTTTAACAGTACTTATTCAGCAACACCTTCTGGAACTTACTCTCCAGGAAGGAGCAGCGCCACTGCAGAGCGATGCCCCCAACTCCTGTCCAGCAAGATGACCCAGAAAGATACCATAGTCACTGCGCAATCCTGGAGATTGCGCCAGCGACGGAACGCTCGTTCCGTCACCGGCAGCAGTCGCAAATGTGCCGTAAAGCACATTCGCAACTACTTTGGAGCAAGGGAGGCCGGCGCAGAGGCTGGTCTCGTTTGCTCCGTCGCCGGAGTGCCCGTGCAGCTGCTGGATGAGGTAAGTCAGGATCCAACGGGGGCATTTTGGTGGGCAAGGGAGGGGGGCCATTCGCCTAGCCAGCCCAGGAAGGGGCGGGGGATGGCCTCGGCCATATCCCGGTCCCCATTACATGGCCTCCTCCAACTTTCAACAGCTAAATAGCTGGGACGAGCGTCCCCTTCCCCAAGTAGACCTCCAGCCTGGTGGCAAAACAGCCGCCGGGGTTCAGGATCCGGCGGGCGGCCCTGGGTCGCCCGCCGGATCATTACAGTAGATTGCGCTGCCCATGGTATTGCAAGCTACTGAAAGGACAAGCAGAACCAAAAAACATATTCTTCCTGTCTAGTTCCCAACATAAGTCCTCCACCAGAGTGACCAAGGCAGTTTCAGTTTTGTAACTGGGTCAAAACCCAAACTGATAAGGATCTGGACAATCAATTTAATTCACGAAAGCCTGGAGTTGGGTCACGAGTACTTGCTCCAAATACGTTGCCCCCAAATAGCAAGTTAGTTTCAAGTTTGTAATTACTTGAATTGGTAAAATCTAAAAAGGGCTCCTTCAGTGAAGGTCTTACAACAACCTGTTGCAAGACTGATGGAATCGTGCCCTCCATTAAGGAGGCATTCACAGTCTCCACCATCCAGGTAATCAGACCATCCCCAGCCTACCTTTTGATTTTGCAAATCATTGTAGCAAGGGCAAACCTGCATGGTGGTTGGAGTGTGGGTCCATTCATTGTAAATTGCTACATGATGATTTATCACACAAGGTGGCCTGCCATATCAATGCAATTCCAGGTGCTCTTCATAATAATTACATTTCATGTGATGCACGCATGTAATTTTATCACCCTTCAAAGTATCTTCTGGTAAAAGTAAACTTTATTTATGGCTTTCTTTCTGATAGATGGCAATTCCTCCTGTTGGCCCTGTGAACAAATACATTGCCACTCAAGGCCCTCTTCCACACACATGTGCACATTTCTGGCAGGCTGTTTGGGATCACAGATTATCGTTGATTATCATGTTGACAACCCTCACAGAACGAGGACGGGTACGTAGACCTTTCCTGCTTTTCAATCCGTTCCAGAGGAGGAGTGGGGTGGGAGGGCATGTGTGTGTGAGTATGAGAAGAGAAACAGTGTTGGAAGGGGCCTTGAAGGTTATCTCATCCAACCCCCTGCTAGAAGCAGGAAAATCTTCTCTAGAGCATCTCGAAAAGGTGCCTATCAAGCTTCTGCTTGAAGACTCCCCAGCAAGGAAGAACCCACCTCTTTCCTCGGTAATCGGTTCCATTGTTTTAGATTGTGGTCCCTTTGGGGACAGGAAGCCATTTAGTGCTTTGGTTTTCTCTGTACACTGCTTTGTGAACTTGTTGAAAAGCTGTATATTATTATTATTATTATTATTATTGATAATATAGTCAAACTGCACTTACTGTTAAGAATTAATTCCTGATATCCAAGCAAAATCTCCCTTCTAGCAGCTTAATAAGGCAATTAGACCTAATTCTACTCTCAGGGGCAGCAGAGAACAAATTTTTGCCCTCTTCCATGTGACAGCCCTTCAGGTATTTGAAGGACACTATCATGTGTCTCTCCCCCCCCCCCCAGCCTTCTCTTCTCCAGGCTAAACATAACAAATTCCATCAACCTTTCCCTCATAGGACTTGTTTTCCAGACCCCTGACCATCTTTGTTCCCCTTCTCTGAACCTGCTCCAGTTTGGCTGCACATTTCTTAAGATGTGGCACCCAGAACTAGACACAGTACCCCAGATGAGGCCTGATGACTAGCACAGAGTAAAGTGAAACTACTACTTCTCATGACTTGGAAGCTGTGGTTCTACTAATGCAACCCAAAATCATATGAGCCTTCTTTGCAGCTACTTCACACTGCTAACTCACATTTAGCTTGTGATCCACTGCAGCACCAAGATCCCTTTTATGCATTGTACTGCCAAACCAGGTATCAACCATTCAGTACCTGTGCCTTTGATTATTTTTTTTGCCTACGTGCAGAACCAGTCTCTGCTGAACTTCAATAGCACTTGAGTGGGAGTCAAGGTTGCCTGTCAGTTGAAGCATGATGAGACGGACGCCAGTGAGAAGCTGGACTGTGAAAGAAACCATCTAGAATGAAGGGTTCTATGAAACATTAGAACATATTATTGCATTGTAAAAATCCCTTGGGGTTTAGAAAGCCTGCCTGTGTAAACTGCCTTTGAATTAAAGTCAGAGGAGAAATCCAATGACCAAAGAAAAGGAGGTATCCAAGTTTCAAGTTTATTAGGTTAAATAGCACATAAGCCATACGCCTGTGAAGTTAAAATTTAAAAACACATTGAAACAGAATTTGCCATACACCTATGAAGTTGAAATTATAAACACAATAAAATAGAAATTTGCTACATCTACCACAGATTCTTTACAAAAACTACTTAAAAATATTTTCAACCTTAAAGAATCAGAGAACGTTGAATATCTTTGCAACCATTTCTTTAAAAAACGTTCTCTAGCTATTTCATATTTAGGACAATAGAAAAAAAAACATGTTGCAATGAATCTAATTCATTCAAAGAGCAGTCACAATATCGTTGGTCAGATGGTATCTTTTGAAAACGACTTTTCATCTGCGCAGTTGGTAATGCGTTACAACGTGCAATCATGTAAGCCTGCCTAAATTTGGGCACTGTAAGCATTTGAAATAAAGAGGCAGAGTAAATTCTACCAGGAACCTTTTTCCTGAATAGGATGGAGAACATGTCCGCTTAGCCCAGTGGTTCCCAAACGTTTTAGACTTGCGGCTCCCTTGACCTCCCTCACCGTTAGCCGTGGCTCCCCATTATAGTGCACTGAAGAGACAGGCACTATTTACATGCTCAGAGGCACCCTTTCTAATATGTATGTGTATACAGTATTCCCAAAACGAGCTCTAAAGTGGATTTTCCATGCTTATGCTGAGCAGCAGCTAAGCCAGAAGTGCACAGGGTGGGACTGGGATGCTGCCCTCCCTCCATTGGCAGGCCTGGGGCGCCTACCTGGTAGAGGGCACTGATGTCATCTGCGTTAGTCCTATTCATGGCAAGAGAAACATCAAAGCATGGGAGGGAGGTCATTTCTTTTCATTGGTCATGCCCCACCCCAGTTGCACAAGAGAAAGCTCCTTTAGGTAGCATCTTTGCAAGATGAAAAAAAGATGTAGCATCTTTGCAAGATGAAAAAAAGATTCTTATACTGCCCGGCAGTCTCCAATGGGGGGGGGCTGTCTCAGCAAGTAGAGTGGGGAACTAACTTAGAGGTGGGTCAAAAAGGAGGAAAAAGAGAGATCCTAATAATTAATCAAACAAACAAACATAGCAGCTGCCTCCTCTTCCTCTGGCTTAAACAAGGGAGACATCTCTACATCTCACTCAAAGCAAACAACTTACTTATGCCTCTTCCACCTCTCTTAATCACAGAGTGAGAAATCAAAGACTTTAAAGCTTTCTTAAAAACATTCAGCAGCAAGAAAATATTTTACCAATTTGCCGTGTCTCGGGATTTGGGGAGAAATGGGATGCTGTCTCCAGCATTTGCTTCAGTTTGAAATTCCCTGCAGCTTGAGGCTCCCTGCAAAGTGCTTAGCTTATCCATTGAATTGTTAATTGTTCTTTGACTAAGATAAGCACCGGCTCTGCTCACGCTGTTAAAAACAAAATGTGGAAGAGCTGGCTGCAAACCTGAAGTCTCTTGAAGTGAACTTTGAGTGACCCGATGTGAAGAGGCAGCTTTTCCGGGTCTTTGTTTTTGCCTAAATTTCTCTCTTCCAAGCAAGAATATATGCCACTGGCTGCTTTCCAGGGCGCACTTGGGAGTTGTGACAGTAGTTAATTTTCCCACCAATAACGACCGTTGTCTTTCATTGAAATTTCCTTTTCTCTGTAGACCCAACTCATGTAAATTTTTATCAGTTTCATTATTCCATTTCATCCAGCAACACTCTTGTGCAGCTAATTTAGTAAAAATAGGGAGATCATCCGCGTTGGGTAATCGACGTTTAAAATTAATAATAACTTTCCATATCAATGTAAGGATCTTTGGGAGCCCTAATTCAAACCGTAATACCGCAGAGGCTATACATGGAGGTGTGGCCAGCACTTTCCGAAAGACAGCTTGTTGGAGTCTTTCAAGAATTATCTATTTGTCTTGAGAACCAAATTTGAGAGCCATATAATAGCCGCGGTAGTATAGTGGCTTTATAGACTTTTAAGAGTGCTGGTATATATTGTCCTCCTTTAATATAGAAAAAATTCTTCAATACCAATAAAGCCAGTTCTGTTTTGCTCTTAAGATACTGGACATGTTTAGTCCATGTAAGATTGGATTGAAATACAACTCCCAAATATCTAAATTCATTGACCTGCTGAAAACTGTATGGACCTTTTCCACTTTTTATTTACCCTCCTCGACCTTTCAAACACCATTATTTTGACTTATTAATTTCCAACAGTTCTTCCTTACAATATGCAATAAATACTTTCATAGCACATTTAAATCCGACTGGAATTCTTGACAGTAAGACAAGGTCATCGGCATATAGTAAAGCTGACACTGGCCCATTTCCAAAACATGGCGTATGCATAGGAAGGCCAAGTAATTTGGGGACAAAGTCATTTAAATATAAGTTATGGTGTATAAATGGTGGTGGTCAGAGGCGTCACTGTAGCGTGGGCTGAGGGCTCCAGGGTGACGGGCGCAGAAGGGTGACGCGCCCGCGCGTCACCTCCCCTGCGCACGTCACCCGGGAGGCTCCAAGGCCGGGAGAAGGCCTCGGACCGTCCTCCCAGGCCTGCGCTCCTGGGCCTTCTGAGGAAGGCCCGCTGCGCGAACGTTATTTATAACGTGTTTAGCGCATGCGCAGACCGTTCCTGAGGGAAAAGGGCTGCCCTAAACACGCCAGTCATCTCTAGGTGGACTTTTTCAGGGTGACCTTTTGGGCTTCATTCATACCTTTCCTGGCACTATAAGATTAATGGGTTTTCCTCCACAAAAGCAGTGTTTGGCAGGTGTGTGCTGTAGACCATTGTTTCTAAGTGATTAACTGGTTGTCATGGACCTTGCCCCTAGATAGCACTACTTCAGTATATCCCACTTGCTCTGGAATGCCCCCCAGGAGTCTGGCAAGAAAAGGAAACATCTTCTCCAAGTCTCCTAGAGAGCATTTCACCTGCCTCATTATCAGTCCTTAAACCAACAACAGTCATCAGAGATGGTTGGCCACAACGCTTCACCATTCATGTAGACAGGGCTGCCTAGGTGAGGGCTTTCTTTCCCTTCTGTTGTTTCTTCCTGTCCAACAGTCTTGAGCAGTTTCTTCTGTTGTAGTCTGTGAGGTAGAAGGGTGCTTTAATATATATTCTGATATTAGATATTATATTCTGATATTAGATATTATAATTCTGATATTAGAGAAAGTAACCCCAACCCTAATTTTGTGTCTCTAAAACCCAAAACAATGAAAATATTAAAAACAGATACCTAGGCTATATTTTTGTGTCTTGACCTTGTGATGCAATTTCTGGTTTTGAAATTATGGTAGCAACCTTTCATTCCATATACAACCAGTATATGCTGGATTAATCTCTAGGGCTGAAGGCCTTTTTCGTACAAATAATGATTTCCTTTTTTCCAAATATTGTGGCAAGTCAGCTTACTGTGATATTGGTTTAACATTCCTAATATTCCATATATTAGAGATGCTGCTCTTGCTTAATTGAATCTTTATGTAAACTGCCCTGACACTTTTTAAAAATTTTAAAGGTAGGATATTATTTTTTTAGGTAATATTTAATCCTAGGATCTCCTTGTTTGTTCTGCCATGAAAGGAATGAGGGGGGGGGGTTGCACAATCCAGAGGCCCATTCCTAGATGAATCCTGGGAGCAAAGTAGCAACTGAACAGGCCCATAGTATTTCAGCCTTCGTTCTGTACTTGAAAAAATAGTATTGATAATTGGCTCATATAGCTAACATAATTGTACAGGATGAATTTTCTAAGAGGCTACATGCCTCTTTGTACCTGGTGGTAATAAATATGAATGAGAGCATTCCTTATGCAACCTTCTATGATAGGAGGTTTAGATGTTACAGAATATTGTACTACTTTTTTTCCTTTGTTGTTAGACCAAATGCCATCATTATTGGCCTGATCCTCCAGACATCATGGAGTATGGCAACTTTCGTGTCAAGTGTCGTTCCGAAGATTGCACCATTGCCTATGTGTTCAGAGAAATGGTTATTACAAATATTGAAGTAAGTGGTTTTTATTCTGGTACAGGAAAAAAAGCATTTTAATACTTGTCAAATGCAGTTGAATCTGTATTTCTTGTTTCAAGCTGCATGTGGCCTGAGTCAAGTGCCCAGTTGGCTCAAGCAGACCAATTCTCTCTCCCACCACCATATTCTGGTATTCTGCTACTATTTTCCAACACACGCTCTAGCATTCCATGACTCCTGGGGACCACAGAGCATGTTCCGTCCATATCAGATTGGTTTTGGGGGTTTTTGTTTTTGAAAACTTCTGCATCCCAAGGAAGTTCCATCAATTATGTAGAAATCACTGCCATGTCTGTGGGTGGCATGTTTCACATGCAAACTAATAGATACTCAGCAAACCAATGTATAGCTTCTTTTTGTAACACCGGTATTTAAACTGACAATTGCATAATTAACATTTGAAATGTATTTTCTATGGTTTCATTTTATATGAATGTTGCTTGTAAGTTATGTTTCTTAGTTTTATATTTATTATTTCAGACAGAGGAAGAACACACAGTCACACATCTCCAGTATGTTGCTTGGCCTGATCATGGTGTTCCTGAGGACTCCACAGACTTTTTGGAATTTGTGACCTACATGAGATCGAAGAGAGTAGAAAATGAACCAGTTCTTGTTCACTGCAGGTATTGCCTAGGTCACTACATGTAACTCTTTGGAACAATGGTCTGTGATCATTCTGGAGTCTTTGCTTTGCATTTGTTGAATATGTTACTGTAGGGCGGCTGAGCCTTGCTTAGAGGCCGTTTCTCATTTTTTGAATGTTTTTTCAATGACCTTTTCCAAAAGAGAAAAGGCATAACTTAAATATGACTAGTGATGTGACTGGAGTATTGGGTGTGTGTTTAAAGTTACCTTGCTGCTTTAAAATAAAGCAAAGCATATATACGATGAACTCTGCGCCCGAGACCAAGCTTCTGTGTAGGCTCTCATCTAGTGGTCACCCAGCTGCTGCCAGAAAGATCCCAAGCTTTGAAGCATGAAGCTTTAAGGCATGGAACAGACATCCTTCACTGATGCCCACCACAAACTGGTATTCTATGGCAGTCTGCCTCCATACATGAAGGTTCTGTTTTGCTGTCATGCCTAATAGACATTAATAGACCTGTTCTCGATGAATTTGTTGAATCCCCCTTTCAAGCCAATCATATTTTGTGGCAGTGATTCCATACATTATGTGTTGTGCAAGGAAGTACTTCCTCTTATCTGCTTATTGTTCTGAATCTGCTGTCGATCTGTTGCATTAGATGACCTCAAGCTCTTGTATTATGAAGAAATTCTCTTCCACTTTCTGTGCACAATGCATAATCTTACCCATCGCTACCCTGCTCAATCTACTTTTTTCCCCTCTAAATTAAAAGGCCCTAAATGCTTTAATCTTTAAGAATGGATTAGATCAAGGGTCTATTGTGTCCAGCATCCTGTTTTCCACTGTGACTAACCAGATGCTTCTGGGAAGCCCACAACCAGGACCTGAATACAGTAACCATCCTGTGCTGTTGCTCCCCAGTAAAAGGTACTCAGTGGCATAATGCTTCTGGGTCTGGCAGGTCTACATGACCATCATGACTAATATCCATGGATAAATATATATTCCATAAATGTGTCCAATCCAATGAGTCCAACCAGTAAAAATTTGGGTTCCATTCTGGTTCATCAGTATTTTTTAACTTTTCAGTTCAGTTCCAGTTGAGATGGTAACTTAAAAAGTGGTTTGCTAACTGGTTCAGACACTTTAAACCAGTTAGATTCATTTGGTACTTTGGTACTTTTCATACCCCCCCCCCCAAAAAAAAATCAGGCCCATAACTAATATGCCTGTAATAACTGAAAATAGTTTTGCTGTTTTTGTCTCCTTCACCCACAGCCAGACCCATTGACATATGGCACCCTCAGGCAAATGCCAGGGCTCCATGTTCTCATTTATTTTCCTACGTAGAGCACTTTGAGCATATTGTTGAAAAGCAGTGTATAAAGATTCATTATCATCATGTGCAGTGTTTCTATTCTGGAAGCAAAGTCTCCTTAGCCATGGCCAGAGAAAAATGGTTTTAGGTCCTGCCTAACGACTTAACAACTGCTTAACGACTGAACAACAAACTCAGAGGAGGCATCAGGCAAAGTAACAGAGATTATTTTATTCAGATTTAAACTGCTAAACTTCAACACATTTTCAGATTGAGCTTTCTTTTTTCATCTGCTCATTCTGTAATGATCTGCAATCACAAATTTGGATGTAGCAAGTTTAATCGGGTTGCAATCTTAATAACCTAGGAATAAGCCCCATTGATGATCAATCTGCATAAAGAAGCAAGAAGTAAATGGGGGTAAATCTGGGCTCATTCTACCATGATACATTGAAAAATAAATATATACTGTAAGTCGCCTTGGGCATCTCCCAATGGGGAGGGAAAGATGGGATATAAATATTTTAAGTAATAGTAATATTTCTTCCACATCAGTAGCCTTAACTAGTTTTAGGGAGGGAAGCAAGGCAAGGCTTCTCTGGGCAAGGGTTTTTTGGAAAGCAGCTCAGCAGATGCTTGAGCTGTGGTTTGCAGTCATGTTCGGAGGAAGGGTGCAGGAAAAGGGGATAAGGAGAAGAGAGCGTCTCAGCTGGAACCAACTCAGTGGATCGAGTTTACAGGTGTCCTGCTGGATTTTGCATATTGTTGTGCCTATCTCCCACAGTTGAGGACCAGAACATAATAATCTTCATCATGGAATTTTAAACATCACTGTCTCAACCTGCACATCATATTCTGTGGCTCCTTGGCTTTATGACATCCACCATGACAGTTGACATGTCCGCACATGAAACCTTTACAGGGATCATTTCTGTCAATGTTCCAGCCTCAGATGCATTCCCAACACAAGAAGTTCCTCATTGCAAACCAAGTCCTATATTTCTTACAACCAAACTCTTTCAACCAAACATAACCTATAACCCATTTGGTACAGGGAGCCATCTTTTCATTCTTTTTGCTATATAAACCTCTTTGAGAATTTTTTTTCCTATATATTTATATTTTATTGATATATTAAAACATAAAAACAATACATATTTCATAAAGTTATAGCAAGCGCGAAGCAATACATCCTACTAGCATACTATTCACTATTTTCTACATATAATTTCCAATGAGAATTTTTGTTGAAAATAGGTATATAAATATTGTAAATAATAGAATTTAATGACTTTTCTTTCTCTGTTATACTTCTCTCTCAAAAAATACTAAGCACAATACTTAATTTGAATATATCGTAGCTTTAATTGTTAATTACTAAAATATAAACACATTTTCTGTGACTTTTTTCTTGCAAATGTACAAAGGACAAGTGACTTTAAGTGCCATATTGTATGCAGTGCCTTATCTTTTCAAGAGATGTCTAGGCTAATGAAGTGTCAAGGTTGTAATATGAATGCAGTACAAAGCAAATGCTTTGTGATTTATGCAATACTGTTGCTTAAATCTTGCAGTGCTGGAATAGGCCGGACTGGAGTATTGGTTGCCATGGAAACAGCTATGTGCCTAATTGAAAGAAACGAACCTGTTTATCCACTGGATGTTGTACGAAAAATGAGAGATCATCGTGCTATGATGGTGCAAACATCAGTAAGTGAGAGGGCTACACAACCCTGCACAACAACCATGTGGCTACACAACCCTGCTCCCCTCCCTGGGACATTCAGCCTCCCATAGCCTAATTGGAAGGGATGACATAGGGATCGTGCGAATCAGGTCCCTGGTCTAACTTGTGCTATGCGCGCTTCTCCCAGTGCTCCAAGCCTTGAGCTTCGTTGCCGCACTTCCCCCAGCCGTTTAAAGGAGTGCTAAAGTGCTGAAATAGATGGCCGCCGCCTCCCAGGTGGGAAAGCACTCAAAACCCTAAGCAGCTGGCCAGCCATGGCAAGGCGCTCGCGAGCATATCAAACAAAGCAATCCGACAGGGGAGAGCAAGGAGCTGCCGCCGCCGCCACCACAATCACTGAGGGGAAGGTGCGCCGCATGGGGAAGATTTTGTGGGGGGAGATTTTCTTTCAACTCGAGCAGGTAATATCGGTGTAAATAAATATATTTTGAGGTAATAGCTAAAAACATTCCCCTACCTTTGTCTTAAATGGAGGAAAGATGAAAGCTGAATACTACAGTACTGTTATATAAGTGCAATTTAACTTAGAGTATTTTTCTATTTTTGTTTCCTTTTTGTTTCACATTCTATAGAGTCAATATAAATTTGTCTGTGAAGCTATTCTTCATGTTTATAAAGAAGGACTAGTTCGCCCACTGGATTCTAGTTAGCAAAGCTATGAAGAAATGGAGATTGTCTTTTCCTGAGAACACGTGACTCATACTCAAATGGTTTGTTGTTATAAATGATGGTGGAGCTCTCCAGCGCTCTTCAGAAGGGAAATAAGCAAGTTTGTACTCTGGCACTTTAAATTTTATAGAAAATTACTGAACCATGTACTATGTCTAGGAAACAGGTCGGTTTGCAAAGGTATGTGTTGTGGAACATACACACGCAGCAAACAAGGAAACCTTCTTGTACCCTCTGTATGTACATTTTATTGCCTTAATTTTGTTTTTGTTTTTAGAAGTTACTGTAATTCCAGTGCTTACCATTGTAAACTGGAAAGAACAAACCAGCAATAGCAATGGGAAAATACCCCAGTTGTGTGAAGTGCTAGGTGCCTTCATCTCCTAGAGAGTTTACTCCACAGTTTACACAAAATTGAACTGAATCATCTGATAACAAAGTAGCATGGGCAATATTACTTAGCTTCTCACGATTTTTTCTGAAATGGAATCCAAGGGCTGTCTTGTGAGGGCTGGCGCAATTACATTATAACCTTTGTAAATCTATCTGCATTGGTATGAAATGTTCATGAACCAATCATAGATTGCATGATACACAGAATAGTGCAATGGGATAGCTTCATGTGAGAGAGTGTGCAATCCACATCTTATGCTGGTTATTTGTTTATGTGCCCTTTGTATTGCTATTTACCTCTAGTTTATATTTCCATATTCTTTGTATGTACTGATGCTGCTGTTTTTAAATTCCGCTTGTATGACCTGTTCTTCTATCTGTTTCTGTTAGTCTTCAGGTGCATATGGCTACCAATTATTGCACATGGCTGCTAAAATGTCTTTACTGTTAGCATAAACTGGTTTAATCCAGTGTTGGAGAACTATTTGCTGCTGAAATGAAAATACTGTTGCTGCTAAAATGTGAAAGGGCATAAATGTTCTAATATTTAGATATTAAAACAATGCCCTATAGTAGAAAGTTTGTTGTACTCTATAACTGTGGACCAGTTCATCCACTGCATTTGCTGCATTGTTGTTCTGATAAAAGACTCCCTGGTCTCCCAGGCCATCTCAGTAACATAGAATGCTTGTATCACATGGTAGGACATATCTCGTGGATATGTCACATGTTGGTGTCCCCTGTTTTGGAGGACTATTGTTACGTGCATTTGGAAGTACCTATGAGATCTGACTCACACATTGATTTGCAAGAAAATATTTCTGTCTGTGCAGCAGCAAGAAATACCACAACAAAAAAACAGGAACAGCAGGGAGTTAAGTGCTCTTTTACTCAGACATCTGCTAGAAAGCATTCTATGGCTAGGATGAAGAAGACTTGTAGATTTTTGCCCCTGATGAAGAGCCATGGTTCAAAACATATTGGATACTTCATTCCTTGATACATAAATTAACTGCAGCTTTGGAGGTTTCTAAGTGTGGATACAAACATATGTTTGGTAGCAACATGGGCTACAGTGGGAGTGGCATCTAAGCAGCAACCACACTACAAAGATAATGCATGCACTAGCCTTTTTACATAGTACAAGTGAAATGTGGAAACAAATCTGAATGGATGTGAAGATTTTTATGTAAAGTAAGAATGAGTTGTATGTTGGTAATTTGATTTACGGTACATTGGTCTCAGTTTCATTTCAAAGGGAAGAATTAGAACAAATAATCACACCAAAGGTATTTCTTTGCCCTTGTTGATAATTTCTCTGTTAGTGAAATGTAAAGAAACTCTTCTGTAAGGATGTATAAAATGATGTTATACAAAGATTGGTTCTGAGGAAAACCATCTAGAAATTACTGTGTGTGCGTGTGCGCGCGCACACATGTGTAAGTAAAATCTGTATTAAAAGCTATTGTTTCTTTTTTATGTAAAAGTAAACTGTAGATATATTATTGTAGCAATCAACTGGATTTTTTTCCCCAAGAAGCATTTTTATTATGTGTCTGAAATCAACAGCAGTTTGGAAATAAATGTGATACTTTACAAATAGCAGCACACACGCCCCTTTGCACTGCAAACCCATCGTGTGTAGTGACACCTAGGGTGGAGTGGCATCTTGCCATGCACCCACAAATTCCCCTCTATCCTTGTTCATCTCATCTGCGGTCAAATTGACAAGCACTGAGTCCATCTTCCTTTGTGTGAGTGCATTGTGGTGTATGTAGGACCTAGCTGTATGAATGGCTAGCTGAATGAAAGAAACATTGAATTGCTTTATTTTGATTTCACTTTCCTATTATTGTTAAATTATCCCCACAGTAAAGATCGGCTTGTTGCACCTTTCACCCCTTCCCTTCCTCGTCATTCTCCACCAAACCATTTTGCTGCGTCATTAGCCACCACACAGGGTCCCAGCACACGAGCTACTTTTCCCCTGTGTTAACATGTATTTTAAAAGTCCACCCAGGACAAGCCAGAGAGGCCATCAACAATGGACAGGTAACCTTTGTCAGTGCTTGAATAAAGCCATGCCCAGATTTAAATGAATTAGCTAACTTTTAAGGATTTCTCCAGCACCAACCCACAATGTTCAGACGGCCTAACTCAAAGGCAGAAAACCTCCCCTTGGCCATGGTCGGGATATGGATTTAACCAATGGAAAGGCAGGTGCCAAGCTTGGGATGCTGGCTGTTTACTCCAGCCAGACCACACTCTCTTGGCATTCCCACAAATGACATCATTAAGCAGAAAGTGACCTAAAATAAGCACTTTGTTCTCACCTAGGAACTCATTAGGTGCAAATGACAGAGGAGAAAATATACAGATCTTGATCAGTCATAAAGTAACTACAAATCAGGAACTTGATGATGCCTCAAAGAAGGCAAATACTACTCTGATATATGATGCAACAACTTCCAGTATGTTTTGGGAAATATATTGGAAGTGCATACTATGTTATACATATCTTGTCTAAAGTTTTGTCCTTGAAGTTTTGTCAATTCAGCCCTTTAATCTTTAATCTGGACTATTAAATGATGGTGTGGCCACAATATTTTTTTCTTATTTACAGTATTTTTTAAAGCTTGCTTTCTGTTCTTTAAAAAGAAACATAAGCATGTGAGTGTTAACAGTTTGAATTTTCAAGTGAGGGTTTGTTAAATTTTGTTTTTTGTTCAATGCTTAGTTCAACTCTGAATAGACTAAGACTGTGCATGTGTTTGCAGATGACAGGTTTCAGTTTCACCATGAGTAGGCTTACCAGATCTCCAACCGGGACAGACTGCTAGACCTTTAGGAGAAGGAATGTGGGCAGGTGTAGCTTGTTAAACCTGAGAGCACAATCCTAGGCATGTCTACTCAGAAGCAAGCCTCACTGAACACAATGAGCCCCATTGTGTTCAGTGAGGCTTGCTTCTGAGTAGACATGCCTAGGATTGTGCTCTAAGGTTTAACAAGCTACACCTGCCCACATTCCTTCTCCTAAAGGTCTAGCACTCTGTCCCGGTTGGAGATCTGGTAAGCCTACATATGATCCAAGCTCAGATCAGGGGCTGAAATCAGCAGGAATTGTTAGTTCTGAGTAAACACCTTTAGGATCTGGCTGAGGCTCCTTGGGCAGATAGATAGGCTCTATCTATTTTGCTGGTTAACTGTATAAATCAGGGTCCCTCAACCTTTTTTGCCCCGGGTACCCCCTGGTTTGGTCACCCAAGCACCCCCTGACCTCCCCAAAAGTGCACCCCCGAAAGCCCAAAAACACGCTTTTTTTCGGCCTGCGGTGCGGCCAAGCAGGTCCTCCAGCTCGCACCGCAAGCCGGAGGGAAAGGCTACTGCCCTGCCAATTCGGCAGGGCTGTAGCCTCTCCCTCCGGCTTGCAGCGCGAGCCAGAGGACCCGCTCGGCTGCGCCGCAGGCCAAAATCATCCCCCGTAGCTCTCTCTTACCTTTGCTTGCAGCAGCTGTCATATTGGATCTCCCGAAGTCTTGCGAGATCCAAGATCGCAGCTCCCAAATCTCACGTCGTGATCTTGGATCTCGCGAGACTTTGGGAGATCCAACATGGTGGCTGCAAACAAAGGTAAGGGAGAGCTACGGGGGACAATTTCAGTCAGCGGCGTGGCTGAGCGGGTCCTCCGGCTTGCGGCGCATGCCGGAGGACCCGCTCGGCCGCACCACAGGCTAAAAAAAGCGCTTTTTTCGGCTTTCGGGGGGAATTTGGGGAGGGGTAAGCGGGGGAGCATCTCGCATCCCCCCAACCTGTGGCCTAAGGGTACACGTACCACAGGTTGAGAACCTATGGTATAAATCATGCGTGTTGTTGGTGCTACATTGATAATTAATGGTGTCATTTCTCAAACTGTTAGGTATTCAAGAGGAAAACCAGATTAAAAAAACATTATGTTGAGAATCATTTGAGGACAAAGAAGACTGAATTCCAGCTAATTCAACCTGCCCAGAAAAAAATAAATAGCTTTCAGTTCAAATGTTGAGCCCTTTTGCAGTACAGAAAAACAAAAGCTTTTTTTAGTTGGGCAATTGTGCCTGGAATGCTACAGAGCAGCATGCTGGCATCAAGATGGGTGACATAGGAAAAGAGACAGTTATCACTCCCTCTGTGAGGACTCCTACCCACAAGTTCTACTAATTG